>CM023101.1:14997058-16197058 GCA_013103745.1 Gardenia jasminoides
TTGAGTGTAAAACAGGGTTGAGTATAAACATTGAGTCAGTTGTGGTGAGGGAAAATATCTTTTGTTTCACTAACTTTTGCAGTGTCACATCATGGAGGGTGAGAGGCTAATGAGAGGTAACTTTGACCAACCTCTGTCAACCTAAGGGAGTCAAGATGGTGTTACGTAGTGTACGATCAATTGAATATCATCAATTCACATCCAAATGGTTGGTTTTATTCTCGAAGCTGCACAAAGATAAAGTGTGCAGCTTGGCCATTGATGTGCATTGTGAAGTTAACCTCGTAAGTGCTATCATGGTTGAGAAACTTCAACTTCCAACCATTGATCATCTCGTCCATATAAATTGTCGAGTTACTGGTGATATTTGGATTACTAAACACACACTTGTTCCTGTTCGTATTGAAAAGTACATTGATGAGGTGTTGTGTGACGTAGTTCCAATCCAAAATTACGTGTAAGTATTGGGTAAAGCATGGATGTTTAGGGCGTGATGTTAAGCATGATGGACATACTAACAAGTATTCCTTCACATTTAAGATGCTCGCACTATACTTGTATCACTTGATTATGAGAGACTTTGTATTGATTTAGATTTATGAAAAGTGAGCATGAGTCCCATAGTAAAAAAAAGGGAGTTAGTTGAGGTAAAGTCGAGAATGATAAACAGAGGTTCAAGCCGTGAGTATTAAGAGTGACATTTCAGTTTGTGAGCCAAGTGTTGAGCTTGCAAAAGAGAGTGAGCAGTCCAAGCTTGAGTTGGTAGCAAGTGAGAGTTCAAAGTCTTATGTTTCTTCTAACGAACTTAACTTTGTTTGTTTAGTGTTTCTTTTTTTGCGGTGGTTACACAGTGAAGTGAACTGGTTTGACATGCACCATTTAAGTCATTTGATGGATTGTTGATCTTCATGAGTTGCATTTCTATCATCACCTATGGTTGAAATGTATTGCCTTAGCAAACCAGCCACTTTTGTGAAAGGAAGTTTACTTTCAATTGATTTTGAAACTGCAATTACTCCTTCCAATCTGATTTTCTTATTTGTGCCAATTGTTTGCATTGTGTTATTAGTCCCAGTGTTGAAATAGGTCATTTTCAGCATTTCAGTTTGAGTCCTTATGTGTCTTTTATTTTCCTTGACTTGTGTGCCCATTGTGTTACTACGTGATGTTTGCTTAGTAGTGAGTCTAATGTGTCCTTAGAGTTTGGGAACATTATTCCCATGACGCATGGAAATCATGTCTTCTTCCTTCTGTTATACATTGGGTGAATTTAGTGTTCTTACTTCTTTCCTTCCTACTAATGCCCCTCATGTTTTGTGGTTTGATCCAGGCATAGATTTGAATGATGATTGTGGACCAAAGTGAGGGCTACATGTGATACGTATTCGTGGTTCATGGAACGAGCATCCTTGTTGGCCTTGGTTTGCATGAGTTAAGATTGTGGTTGAAGTGCGCTAGTTGGTTCCACTTCAAGCTAAGTAGAAGGCATGCTTCATGGTTTGCATTTATCCACGTGCTGCCCCAACAATTCTTCTCCTCAGCAATCATCTGATTTGGGACAAATCCCTTAAGAGAGGGGAATGACGCGAACCGGTGGGCTACCATATATTCAAGTTCAAGCCTCTCTCATGGGTTAAGTCCATCATGCAAGGATTCATAGAATTCAAGCAATACCACCCAAGATTTGATTTACTTTTAGTTAATGAACGTAAACCGTAAGACTCAACTTTCTGTTATTGTGGGCAATGCTTTACAAGCCAAAGTCTCCTGGTTATTGAATTATTGGGCAGTTCTTTCCATTCTTAGTTAGGTTAAAATAATTTCCCAATTGTTTAGCCTCTAGTATTATTAGTAGTTTCCTAAAACCAGCTCCTAGTTATTGTTTCTCTGCCCTTCAAGCTTCCAAAGCTGCCTTAAACGAGTCTCCTACTTAGATTAGATTTCATGTCTTGTAGGCTAGTAAATAAGCCACCTTATTTCATTTCTTAATATACAAGAATTTTCAGAAATAACTTGAGTGTTTAATCAACCTCTTGCTTCCTTTGAAGAATTTGAATACCCAGAGTTTTTTAAGGGTTCATTGATCCTTATCAATTCAAGAACACGCTGAATTGTATGCCTTCTACCTTATACCAACGCTCGCTGTCCACGTGCTCAACGGGTGAAGGTCTTCCAAGTGGTGTGATCCAACTTTGTTTACCAAAACCCAGATCCCACATCTTCTGCAAGGGCTGGTTTATTATTAATTAACGTAGTTCGTATCACCAAGCTTCCATTTTCAGCTGCCAAACCAGTGACAAAGAGAGAGAGCTGCCAGTGAGAGAGAGAGAAAGAGAGAGAGAGAGTTTGTTCAACTTCTTCTCTTCCACCTTCATCCACCTCTTGAAACCTCAAACACCAACACCCACCATCATCTTCACCATCCCAGCAGCCAGGAAGAGGAGAGAGAGAGGTGAGGGCTGAAGTTCTGGAAGAAAACAAGAGGTAAGTGGGTTGATCTCCATTTTCTTTCCACAAATAACTTGAGTTGTGAAGAGTTGATGATGATTTTGTGGTTGATCCTCACCTCCCACTTCAGCCAAACCAAGGAAGGAGAGAGAGAGGGAGATCCCAATTTTGGAAAGGAAAAGGAAGGAAGAAAAGCTTGGGTGAACATCTTGGGCTTGATCTTGCATTTGAGGTTGATATCTCACAAATCTTGAAGATCTTGAGGGTTCGAGATTTTGGAAGTTATCAAGCTTGGGAGTGACTTTCTGGAGAAAAGCTTGAGAGATCTTGTTGGCTTTGTCGGATATCGTTGATCTTGACAGATCCTGAGGTATAAACCCTAATCTTGTAGATCTAGCTTATTAGTATTGATTAGTGTAGATCTGTAGTTAATATTGATAAAAAATGAATTCATCCTCAAAAGATGAAGTTGCTCTTGGAAATCCCAACCTAGGTAGGACTTGAGGTGGCCTCTCCAGGTAGCTGGACACTTGAGGAACTGATTGGGAATTGATTGTTATTTGTGAATTTGCTCTGACATGGTTAGAAATCAGGGTCATGCTTGATTGAGAAATTGAGGAAAAAAATATGCTATGGCCAAACCCACTGGCAGGATTCAATGTTTAATGTCTTTAGGATCGTTGTGGAATGTTCCTCGGAGGGTTTTGTTTCGGAGAAAAATGTGTATATATTGTCTGGAAAATTGTGAGTGTATATGTGGGTGAGTGGAGTGTTTGATTTTAAAAGGGTAAAAGTGTAGTTTCTCATGAAACCGAAAGTGAAAAGTGCTATTCTGACCCGAATTTGAAGGTTTTATTATATTTTGACCAAAATCTAGGGATGGTAATGGCCAAATGACCCTGATAAATGTTTCGTTAAATGGAAGTTCACTAAAGGTGATCGTGTTTGTAGTGCCAATAAATACAACACGATACTTTTAAATGGGTTTCAAAGGAATTTATTATTTGAATTTTAGCTATGTGAAATGAATACTTTTCCTCTCGAAGTTTTGGAAAATATTATCATTTGAAACTAAAATGAGATTGAATTGTATTATGGATGAAAAGATTGAAGGAATCTTTATTGTTTGTTTCAAAATTATTTTAGGGGAGGCCGACCAAGTGATTGAACCCTACTTGGAAGTAACTTCCCACTACGGTGGAGGTTCATACTTTGTTTAATGTGTTTACGCGGCGCAAATGTTTGTAAATAGAATGTATTGAAGTGATTGTTATGTGAAATTGATTCTTGAACCCCAATGGGGATGGTCGGCACTTATCGCGACCTACCCATCTCGAAAGTAAAAGTGATTGAAAGGGAATTGAAGTGATTGATTGCAAAGTGTATTATAGTGATTGCATGTATTGGGAAGGTCGAAACCGACCTATAGGTGAACCCTTCGACTGAAATGGCCGGCTGCCTAGGTCAAAAATGTCGAGCCATATTATTTAAAATGCACAAAGCACAAGACTCGTGACCATCTCTGATTTATGCTCTGAACTTGGTTTTGGAACCGCCCATAAGAGCAACAACCCAAAGAAGTGAAATGAAAAGTACCTGACTCCATGATGGACTTGTCCCAATGGAGAGTACCCAATAAAGAAGGTTTTGAAGTGAAATGTTTTAAAGTGAAGTGTTTTAAAGTGAAATGTTTTAAAGTGAAGGTTTTAAAGTGAAAAGTGTTTGATGCATGGGTGGGTCCGTGGAGGGAGTAAGGAGAAAGTATAGTCTCTACATGGATAGTGACACTGGACCTCAACCACCTCGTGGATCGGCAAGTTCTCAGGAATTTGCCCCGAGGGTCCCGCCAGATCCCACATTGTATTGTTAATTGTTTTTTCTATCCGCTTATATTTCAAGTATTCTTGTAAAGTGATATTGTTATGTGTTAAGGGTTTGTATGTTTTTTGGGAACTCACGGGCTTTAACCTCACCCTTTCCATTTGTTTTCCTTAAAGGAAATGAGCAACCTTGAGATTAGGTTTTCTGCTTATAAGTTTTGTTATGTAGTTTTGGAGAATTATGGATATTGCCTTTTTTGTGGACTTTTGTGGCTAATGGAATCATGTATTTATCGAACTGCATTTGGGATGTTATGTATTTTTAAGACATTGTACTCTTCAGATTGTATCCAGGTTTTAGTTGTTAAGCAGCCATTGAACAAGTGAGAGAGTGAGTCCCCATGGCAGAGCTAGGCAGGGTCCATTGACCCCTTTGGTCCTTTAGGGGAAAGTGGGGTCGCCAGGTGGTAATGAGCCCAGGGTTTGAATAGCCTGGTATAGTGAGAGAGTTAGTGGGTTGTTAATAGTCTAGTAGGTTAGGGGAGCAAAAGTGAAGTGAGGGTTATGTGTTTATGAATAAGTATTGTTGATCTTTAAGTTGAACCAGTACCAATGAGGATTCTTTCTTGTAGGTTATGGAGCCTGGAGGGAGTGATGGGCTCCCACACCACAGCCCACCCCGTGCCTTATCGCTTGGGTTCTAGGGGTGCTCGTGCAGCTTATAACCCCAGGGATCCCAGACTAGCCGTGCTGCTGTGGGTGTTGGAGGACCCACGCCTATCCCGACGTGGTGCTTGCTGCTTATCGAGAGAGGAAGAGGTTGACTAGGATCAACCGCGTGAGCGTGAGGGGAGATTGAGAGGTTTACCACTGCGGCCCACTGACTTGCTCGGATTGGAGAGCTTGAGGTCGAGGTTCAAACGAGCAGCCACTAGATAGTGGGAGGTGGCTCGAGAGAGGGTCTGAGGATATTGCTACCGGCGTGAGGCCTTGATTGAGGGTGATTGAGGCCAACCGAGTAGAGAGATCTCGGTGATCACCCTCTATGCTGATGCTGATTTGGGAGGGAGCCCGATTGAGTCTTGGAGATGCTATCATGGTCGAGGGAGATCCACAAGACTTGATGTCTCCACCCTCCTCGGAGGATGAGCCTACCTGAGACTTCTTCCACTGGACCTCGATGGATTAGCTTGACCTGACCTTGGGGCTTTTGTTATCTTTGTGGGAGTAAGCCCGTAGAGTGGGTTCCCAACTTTGTAAAGTGCATACTTTGCTAACTTGCTGGCACCATATTTTGTTTAAGTGTACTTGAGAACTTGATATACCAATGTGTATCTTTGACAAAAGCATGCTTGACCGATGTACTCTTGGCATTGTATTGTAAATGAAATGTAATTATGAAAGTGTTTGCCTATTTTCTAAAGCAATTGTTCTAATTGTGTTGTTACTTTTCCCGTGCTTATGATAATTTGATGGCCCCTAGAGAACTATGGACGATAGAGAGGACGAGGTCGGGGATGGAACCAGGCTTCTTCAAAGTATGGGAAATGACCATGAATCTACCTGATCGGAATCAAGGGGCTGGGTTAACTTTGTAGAGCAAATGGCTACGCCATGAACCGCATGACTGAGATTTTAGATCAGATGGACAACAAGGCCTTGGACCCGAAAGCAAAACCTTGGTAACGCTGGAGTTGGTGAGGACCGAGCACTTGAGAGATTTCAAAGATTTAACCCCAAAATTTGGTGAACCTAACCCTTGTCGAGGGTTGGTTAGAAAGGATTTCTGATATTTTCGCTGCTCTAGACTATACTGAGGAGAGGCAAATAACCTTTGCCACCTTCCAATTTGAGGGAGCTGCCCGTTCTTGGTGGGCCATGATAAGAACCAAGTGGGAAAGAGAGAATACCCCTAGGACTTGGGTAAATTTTACCGAGAGTTCAATGCCAAGTTTCTTCCAATAGTGCAAGAGAAAAGGGAGGACGATTTTATTAGGTGTAAACAGGGATTACAGAGTGTGACGGAGTATGAAGCACAGTTTACTAAACTGTCAAGATTTGCCCCTGAGTTGGTGGCCACTGAGCAAAGGAGGGTAAGAAGATTTGTCCAGGGATTGAATGTAGAGCTACAGGAGATCCTAGCAGCTGCTCAAGTTAATAGTTTTAGTGAAGCCGTGGAAAGGGCTCAGAGGATTGAAGGAGCCAAAGCACAAGTAAGGAATTTTAATACAAGAAAAAGGAATGCACCTAGTGGTAGTCGTGGTCCAATGGATACGAATGTTCCAACCCCTAAGTTTGGAAGAGGAATGGGTAGAACCACCCCCTAGCTCACAAGAGGATCAAATCTGAGAGGGACATACTCAAGAGGAGGAGTGTCTAGAGGGAGGCAGAGGAAGAGGACTATCAAGGGGAGGTTCCCAAGGAAGTCAAGTCTCTACCCCTGGTCTCTGTGGCTTTTGTGGGAAGCCAAACCACACGGAGAATGAATGTTGGAGAAAGAGTGTAGCATGTCTCAAGTGTGGTAGTACGGAGCATCAATTATCTGCTTGTCCGATGGCCCAAGGAGGAGGTATGACCCAACCAGCAAGCAAACCCACTGCCAGATAAGCTAGTGCCGCAGGAATCGACCAAGAGGCTAGGGTCTACGCCATTGACCAACAAAAGTTTCGACCCTACCGAAGTGGTTGAAGGTACCATCCCAATCTTTCATCGCTAGCTAAGATTTTGATTGATCCCGGTGCATCACATTCTTTTGTGAATCCTTCCTTTTGAATGGAGTAGACATAAAGCCTACTAGATTACCTTATGATTTGAAGTTAAGACACCCACCTGGGAACAAAGTTTAATTACTAGTTGGGTATACAAGAATTGTGATATTTGGATAGGAGAAAGGAAGCTAGTGGTGGACTTGATTAGTCTAGACATCAAGGGGTATGATGTTATCATGGGATGGATTCTCTAGCTCCGCCATCATGCTAAATTGGATTGTAGGGCAAAGACCGTGGAGTTTTCTATTCCCCGGAGAGGCTACCTTGAGGTTAGACGAAAGGGAGATTAGCATCCCCTCATTTCTGGGATTAAAGCGAAAATTGTTAAGTAAAGGCTCAAGGGTATTTGGCCTTTGATAAATCCCCAGTGATAAAATGAAGTTAGAGGAAGTGTCGACATTGTGAAGGATTTTCCGATGTCTCCGAGGAATTAGAAAATCTACCTCGAGCTAATGGTGGAATTTAAGATTGATTTGCTGCCGTGGACAGCTCCAATTTCTAAGACTGATCGAATGGCTCCAGCTGAACTTAAGGAATTAAAGGTCCAATTACAAGATTTATTGGAGCTAGGTTTTATCGAGAGAGTGACTCACCTTGGGAGCACCCACTCTTGTTAAGAAGAAAGATGAAGTTTGAGGTTGTGCATTGACTATCGAGGGCTTAACGATGTGACAATAAAGAATAAATATCCTTTGCCGCTCATTGATGAACTATTTGACCAATTGCAAGGATCAGTGGTCTTTTCTAAATTAGACCTTAGGCAAGGGTACTACCAATTGAGGATTAGAAAGGAAGACGTGCCGAGGACTGCTTTTAACTCGAGATACGGACATTTTGAGTTTGTGGTAATGCCCTTTGGATTGACCAATGCTCCAGCAACCCTATTTGGACCAATTTGTGGTTGTATTCATAGATGACATTTTGGTATACTCAAAGACCCGAGAGGATCATGCTCAACACTTGAAGATAGTGCTCCAAACTTTAAGAGAACATCAATTGTATGCTAAGTTCAACAAGTGTGAGTTTTGGTTAGAGGAAGTGTCCTTTTTAGGGCATAGAATTTCTAAGGACGGAATTGCTGTGGATCCCTCCAAAGTGGAGACAGTGACACAATGGAAGCAACCTAGAAATCCTACTCAGGTTAGAAGTTTCTTGGGTCAAGTGATACTACAACATTCATTCAGATTTCAAAGATTGGCCAATCACGGATTTGACTAAAAAAGCATGTTAAGTTTGTTTGAATCCAAAGTGTGAGACTAGTTTTCAAGAGTTAAAGAAACGCTTGACAACGCCCCGTGGTTGACTTTGCCAAATGGAAAAGATGGGTTTGTAGTTTATTCCACTCAAAGAAGGATTAGGATGTGTCCCGATGGAAAATGGAAGAGTTATTGCCTATGCTTCTAGGAAATTAAAGCCTCATGAGCAAAACTATCCAACACATGATTTGAGTTGGCCACCATTTTTGCAAAAAGTGGAGACACTACTTGTAATGGGTGACATTTGAGGTTTTACCGATCACAAAAGTCTCAAGTATTTGTTCTCTCAAAAGGAATTGAATTTAAGACAAAGGCGACATGGGTAGAATTTCTTGAGGACTATGATTGCACTATAAGTTATCACCCGAAAGGCCAACAAGGTAGTCGATGCCTTAAGCCGAAAAGGCTCAAATAGCAGTGCTTGATGGTAAAAGAGTGGGAAATGTTAGAAAAGGTTGGGGAATGGAACCCTCATTTGAGAAACAGAAAGTCATCTTTGGGAATATAGTGTTGAGATCTTCCATTCTAGAACGATTAAAGAGGCTCAAAAAGGAGATTCCATGGTGCAAAATGGATTGGAAAAGTGAATAAAGGAGAAACCCCAGACTTTAAGTTAGGGCCCTGAGGGAATGTTGAGGTTTCAAATCAATTGTTGTTCCGCATAAATGAAGAGTTGAGGAGAGAAATTTTGAAGAAACACATCGCTCTAAGTATACAATTCACCCCTGAATAATAAAATGTACCAAGACTTGAAAAGAATGTATTGGTGGATGGAATGAAGAGAGATGTGGCCAGATTTGTTCGTGACTGCCTCGTGCCAACAAGTTAAGGCTGAGCATCGTAAACCTTCGTGACTTTGCAACCCTTAGAGATACCCGAATGGAAATGGGATCATATCACTATGGATTTTGTGACTGGTTACCTAGGAGTCAAAAGGAGATGATGCAGCTTGGGTGATAGTGGATCGAATTTACTAAACTGCTCATTTTCTACCGGTAAGTATGAAATGTCCTTTGGAGAAGTTGGCTCGCTTGTACTTGGATGAAATTGTTAGACTACATGGGGTACCTGTGAGCATTGTCTCTGATAGAGACCCAAGGTTTGTTTCTCGATTTTGGCAAAAGTTACAAGAGAATTTAGGGACTAAGGTTAGTTTGAGACCATCATCCTCAAACGGATGGACAACTGAAAGGACAATCCAAACTTTGGAAGACATGTTGAGGTTATGTATACTAGATTTTGAGGAAGTTGGAGTCCACGCCACTAGTTGAATTTGCCTACAACACAGTTACCATGCTTTCAATTCATGGCCCTATGAAGCACTTTATGGGAGAAGTGTAGATCACCCATTCATTGGGATGAAGTAGGGAAAAGAAAATTTTGATCCAACCACTATTCCCCTGGGTTGAGGAGGCTTTTGAGAAAGTGAAGCTTAGTTCGAGAAAGACTCCAAACGCTCAAAGTCCACAAAAGAGTTATGCCGAGCAACCAAGAAATGACTTGGAGTTCCCATGGGGGACAAAGTATTTCTCAAAGGATTAAGCCTATGAAAGGAGGAGTGGTATCCAAAAGGGGAAGAAATTGAAACCACGATATGTAGGACCATTTGAGATTCTCGCCAGTAGGCAAAGTGGCATACCAGCTTGATTTACCCTCGAGCATGTCAAAGATTCATAATGTTTTCCACGATCCATGCTTAAGAAGTACCATCCAGACCCAAGCCATGTGTTGCCTTTAGAGAGATTGAAGTGGATGAATCCTTATCCCATGAAGAGCTTACTGTAAGAATCCCTCACGAGAAGTGAAAGACTTGAGGAATAAGAAGATCCCATTGGTCAAAGTTCTTTGAGGAATCACTATTGAGGAAGCAACATGGAATTGGAGGAAGAGATGAAGAAGAGTCATCCAGAGTTATTCACCTAGAAAGGTAAGGAATTTTGAGGACAAAATTCTCTTAAGGAGGGAAGGATGTGAGGGCCTCAAAAAATTCAAATTTATTTCTAAAAATGCCTAATAATATTTATATTGAGTTTATTTATTGAAATATTAGTGAAAATATATTTAAAGTGGTTATTTCAATTTAGAGAATTTTATACCTAATTGTTTGCTGGGTGTGGTTTTGGCCAACTTTTAGCTAAAAAATTGTCTCAACGAGTGAATAGTGACTTGGACTTGAAATCGAGCATATGTAGTGATATTTTGGAAATAATATTATAGCAGACAGTGTCGGGATTAAAGAAACCAGTAAGTTGACTGTCGCAGTGACATAAAGTGCCAAAAAAAGCACTTTTTCCCAAAACAAGGAAAGCACTTTTGTAGCTTTAAAGTCTTGACTTTGCAACACCAAGCTTCCATTTTCAGCTGCCAAACCAGTGACAAAGAGAGAGAGCTGCTGCCGAGAGAGAGAAAGGAGAGAAAGAGAGAGTTTGTGTTCAACTTCTTCTTCCAATCTTCATCCAATCTTCTTGAAACTTCAAACACCAACACCCACCATCATCTTCACCATCCTAGCAGCCGAGGAAGAGGAGAGAGAGAAGGAGGTGTGGGCTGAAGTTCTTGGAAGAAAACAAGAGGTAAGTGGGTTGATCTTCCATTTTCTTTTCTTCCTACAAATAACTTGAGTTGTGAAGAGTTGATGATGATTTTGTGGCTTGATCCTCACCTCCCCACTTCAGCCAAACCAAGGAAGGAGAGAGAGAGGGAGATCCGAATTTTTGGAAAGGAAAAAGGAAGGAAGAAAAGCTTGGGTGAACATCTTGGGCTTGATCTTGCATTTGGAGGTTGATATCTTCGACAAATCTTGAAGATCTTGAGTGGGTTCGAGGATTTTGGAAGTTATCAAGCTTGGGGAGTGACTTTCTTGGAGAAAAGCTTGAGAGATCTTGTTGGGCTTTGCCGGATATCGTTGGATCTTGACAGATCCGGAGGTATAAACCCCGAATCTTGTAGATCTAGCTTTATTAGTATTGATTAGTGTAGATCTGTAGTTAATATTGATAAAAATGAATTCATCTGAAAAGATGAAGTTGGGCTCTTGAAATCCCAACCTAGGTAGCGGACTTGAGGTGGCCTCTAGGTAGGACTTGAGGACCGATTGGGAATTGATTGTTATTTGTGAATTTGTTTTGATATGGTTAGAAATTAGGGTTTTCAGTTGATTGAGAAATTGAGGAAAAATATATGCTATGGCCAAAACCCATACCTGGTGATTCAATGTTTAATTTTAGAATGTTGTGAATGTTCTCGAGGGGTTTTGCTTTTTGAGAAAAATGTATATATTGTTCAAATTGTGAGTGTATATGTGGGTGAGTGAGTGTTTGGATTTTTAAAAGGGTAAAAAGTGTAGTTTTCATGAAACCTGAGTGAAAAGTGCTATTTGACTGAATTTGAAGGTTTTATTATATTTTGACTAAAATCTAGGGATTTTTGAATACAATGACTCGGTATAAAATGTTTTGGGTTAAAATGGAAGTTTTGATTAAAGGTGATCGTTTTGTAGTGCCAATAAATATATCGAAGATGTTTTCTTTAAATGGGTAAAGTGATTTTCCAAAGGAATTTATTTGGAATTTTAGCTATGTGAAATGAATACTTTTCCTCGAGTAAGTTTTGGAAAATATTATCATTTGAAACTAAAAATGAGATTGAATTGTATTAGTGGATGGAAAAGATTGAAGTGAATCTTATTGTTTGTTTTAAATTATTTTAGGGAGTGTGCATGACTGACTTTGAACCTTACGCAGTCAACCCTACTTCGGTGAGTTTCCATGCTTGTTACGTGTTTACGTGCAAATGTTTGTAAATGAATGTATTGAAGTGATTGTTATGTGAAAATTGACTTTTGAACCCTCAATGGGATGGTGTACTTTATCGCACCTACCCATTCTGAAAGTAAAAGTGATTGTGAAAGTGAATTGAAGTGATTGATTGTAAAGTGTATTATAGTGATTGCATGTGTTTGGGAAGGTCAGGAAATCCCTGAGACCTATAGGTGAACCCTTCGACTCGAGCTGGGGGCTAGGCCTAGGCCGAGGAAAAAGGGCCGAGCCATAGGGTTATTTAAAATGTCACAAAGCACAGGACTTCAGTGATTTATGCTCGGAACTTGGTTTTTGAACCAGTCTCCATAAGAGCAACAACCCAGTGAAGTGAAATGAAAAGTACTCTGGACTTGGCGTATGGACTTGTCCCTAATGGAGAGTACTCAATAAAGTGAAGTGTTTTAAAGTGAAATGTTTTAAAGTGAAGTGTTTTAAAGTGAAAAGTGTTTGGCGTGCGGGCCCGGTGGGGGTTTGGAGGAGTAAGGAGAAAGTGTAGTTCTACATGGTAATAGTGACAGTTGACGGAGTGTCAACTACCGGTTCGTGGATCGTGGGCAAGTTTCTTGAATTTGGCCCCTGAGGGCCCTGTATCCTACATTGTATTGTTAATTGCTTTTCTATCTGTTTATATTTCAAGTATTCTTGTAAAGTGATATTGTTATGTGTTAAGTGGCTTGCATGTTTTTTTGGGAACTCACGGGCTTTTTAGCTCACCCTTTCCATTTGTTTTCCTTAGCAGGAAATGAGCAACCAAGTGGTGGTGCCAACTCTTGAGATTAGGGCTTTCATATGTTTTGTTATGTAGTTTTGGAGAATTATGGATATTGCTCTTTTGTGGACTTTTGTATAATGGAATCATGTATTTATCGAACTGTATTTGGGATGTTATGTATTTTTAAGACATTGTACTCTTCTGTATTGTATCCAGGGTTTTAGTTGTTAAGTTTTATTGAACAAGTGAGTGAGTGAGTCCTGGCGAGAGCTAGGCAGGCGGTCCGCTGACCCCTTTGGTCCGCCTTAGGGGAAAATGGGGTCGTCACAATTATGAGAGTCCTATTTGTTTTAACTGTGAGTGTCTACCATTGAGTCCTTATGAGTTGTCTGTTCTAATTAATTCGTGTGGTTATTATGTTAGTAGTGATGATGCATATTTATTTAGTAAGTTTAATGTGTTCGTAGATTGTGTTAAGCGTCGTCTAATGATGCATGGGGTACAAACTTTTCCTACTTGTTATCAATTGGGTAAAGTGGGTAACTATCTGTGTTTTCTCATCATTCATTCCTCGTCTTTCGTTTTTGATCCAGGTATACTTGTGATGGGCTGTTGTCAAAGTTCGTATGAGCTGAAGCATGCATGCTGGCTTGTATTCCGATTGACTAAAAGGCATGTTTCTTGGCTCGCATTCATCAACACATGGCCTGAAGTTCTCCATCGCAAACGATCATTCGATTTGGGACAAATCGCCTTTCAAGAGGGGGGGAATGATGAGAAATGGAATGATGGACGCTTTGATTTGGAATCATTTCTTATATTCTTATCCAGGGAGATTAAAGCTCCAAGACGGTCGTTAGATTCCTTCCTTTGAACAAGGTTTGGATCAAAGATTTATACTTTGTTTCAAAATTGAAGAATGAAGCTACCGTTTGAAGTCTTTTAGAACAAGGGCACAATTGTCTAAATTTCCCGTGTTTTCCTTAAGTCATTTTAGTAGGAATAATATCAGACCAAGCCTTTGTCATGATGTCCGAATTTTGGTAGCTTATATATTCAATAATTGTTATTTAGTAGTTTCCTAAAAGATAAAGCCATGATTGGCCTATTCTAGTTAGGTTAGGTTTTTAGGTATTTTTGAGTCCAAGTTAAAGTAGGATTTTGAGTGTTTGTAAAGGCTATAAATAAGCCTTCTTCTCCAATATTTTTCATAAGACTTTGAGTTATAACATTGAGAGTTTTCTCTTTTCTTGTTCCTTAGGAACGACCCTTGATACAAAGTGAATGAGTTCCTTTGTTCAAGTTTAGGCTTATCAATTCAAGAACGCGTTGAGTTGTGGCGCCTTTCTACCAAATTCCTTGGTTCGCTAGTTCGCTAGATTGTGGGTTGAGATTCAATTCGTAGGTTCGCAATCTCGAGGGTTAGAGGGGTCGTAGGATTTCCATCCTTTTGTATCCATAACCTGTTCAAGATAGATCATTCCGCTACGTTGCCAATTCGTGTCTTCAAGAGCGAGAGCTTGGAGATTCGGGTTCGCATCAATAACATCCTCATACTTGACAATGGGGAAGGGAATTTGAACTTGATTGGTGACTCGCACATCACCACTATCATTTAACCATTGTAAATGGTAGGGTTTAGGATGTTTCAAGGTTGATAGTGGGAGTTTATCTACCGTGAGTTGGCTAGCAACATTTGCACAACTCTCACCATCGATGATTAAGCTGCAAACTTGTCCATGAATATGGCAACGTGAATAGAAAATGTTCTCCCTTTGCAAGCCATCATCAACCTTCACTTGTGTTGCTAGTGTGCGTCGAACAATAAGTCCCACATGTTCATCAATAGGCACTTCTTCCTCTTCCCCTTCTTTAATATTGGAGGCATTTCCTCATATTCATCTTCATCATCAGTGACAATATCACCATTTGGAAGAATGATCATGGCCCATTGATTAGGGCATTGACTAGCAATGTACCCTCTTCCTTGGCATTTGGAGCATCTATTGTCCTGATTTCTCCTTTGAAGATCATTAGTAGGCCGAGAAGTAGTCTTTACTTTGCTTTTAGAAGCGTCAACCAATGCAGCCTTGGAACATTTGGCCACTTTGATTTTGATAGGTAGGGGTTGAGCAAAATGCACCCCTCCTCTTGTGCTGCCTATCAATTTTGATGGCTTTCTCAACTAAGTCATCGAGCTCCACATAATGTTGCAACTCGACTTGCTCGGCAATCTCGGGTCTCAAGCCATTCAAGAATCGAGCCATAATGGCTTCTCGATCCTCAACAACATTGGCGCGTAGCATGATCATCTCCATCTCCTATTGATAGTCCTCCACGCTCTTGAGTCTTTGAAGTTTTTGATACAAGTCACGATAGTAGTGACTGGTACAAAGCATTTGCGCATCAAATGCCTCAACTCGTTCCAAGTAGTATAGCCGGTTCTCCACTCCTCCTCCTACTAGTAGTAACTTGGTCCCACCAAATGACGGCGTAGTTAGTGAACTCAACAACGGCTAGCTTCATCTTTTGCTCTTTGGAATAAGTGTTGCAATTGAACACCAATTCAATCCATTTTTCCCACTCCAAATATGCATTAGGATCGGAATGTCCTTAGAATGAAGGGATTTTCATTTTGATCCCACAGATGGAATCCCCATTTGGCCTATTGTCACGCTTAGGTCAACCTTGTCTATTGTCAAAGTCCTCATCCGAGTCACTAGACTCATGCAAAGGTGTTTTGCCACACCTAGCACTTGCTTATGACAATTCCAACGTGTCAATTCGTTGTGCACAACCTCCAATTTTTGAGTGCCCCTACAAAAAGCTTAAAATCAAAGGCTTGGGAAGATCCCTCACCCTCGTTAGACATTTTTAAGCAAAGGTGAAAAATTAGGGTTTAATGGTCCTCACACGCTCCCTCATGTGTACACACTCAACCCTCATGTTTTCACTCAATAAGCACTCTATTAATCTCACCAATCACTTCTCAAGTCAACTTGTTCAACAACTTGAAGAAATTAGAGCTTCTTCTAGTGTTAACCAACTTACCAATTTAGATTACAATTGATTAAGCAAGACCTAAACAAGAAGATATGAATGACGTATGGACCAAATTAAGTGCTCAGAATGATGAAATAATGATGATTAAGATGTTGGAAAATGACACAAAAGCGGAAAGCAAAACTCTAGAAAATTCAAATTTTGTTGATGAAGAATACCCTAAATACCCGAAACCCTTGGATGAAATTTTTTTTGCTTGATTTTCCGGTATGATTCTTGCAGATTTGTATGGATGTTTATTGGGTGGAAATTGCAGCTTCTTAAGGTGTATTTTGGTAGAAAATATTCAGCCCAAATTAGTTTCCAAAAAGGAAAACAATTCGGCCAAGAAAAGGTAAGTCAAGAGGTTTCCTTTTTGTGAATGGCGTATGTTTCCAAAACTGTTTAGGAAACTCCCAACCGATTAAGGAAGCTGGATTTTAGGCAAGCTAGATTCAGTTCTCCTTCCCTTTCCTTTTCTTTGCTTTTTTTTTAAAACTAAAAACAGCAACAAACTTTCGGACAAGACAAATTAAGAAACTCAAATTAGGAGAGTTGTTCCAAGTTTCAAGAATTGATTCATCCAAGATGCAATCTTTCAAGCCAAGAACTTCAAGATTTCAAGATTATAATCAAGAAAGTCCAAGAATCAATCAATTTTCATCCAAGAATCTCAAGATTTTCAAGAAACGCAAGACAAAACCCTAATTCTAGCACACTAAAAGGTTCAGCCACAATTTTTTTTGACTCAACAAATGATGCAACAAGATGCAAGACAACCTAAGGGAGACTCGGATAGTAACTAAAGCAAGAAGACAACAAGAACGACTCAATCAATGCAAAACCGAGACAAGAAAGAGACAAGAAGAAGAAATCCGAAGCTGTTTTTTTTTTTTTTTTTTGTAGGTTAAAACCGAAACTTGAAAACACAAAAAAAAAATGAAGAAGATTAACTCTAAGAAGATATACTTTGTTACCTCCAACCAGTTCTGAGGCCAACTGATATGAACTACACCAACAAATGACATAACCCACACACGAAAAGCTTTAGGATCTAGGATGATTGGTAACCAAAGTTGACACACACAGCGGAAGACCTTCACCCGTTGAGCACTTGGACAGCGAACATTGGTATAAGGTAGAAGATGCCACAATTCAAAATGTTCTTGAATTGATAAGTCAAGTGAACACCTAAAGAATAACTCTAAGGCATTCAAGTTGCTTCAAAGAAGCTAGAGAAGTGTTAACTCTCCAAATTGAGTTGCTGAAAAATATTCTTGTTAGTGAATAATGAAAAGTGTTGGCTATTTATAACCTTACATGACTCAAAATCCAAGGCTAACATGGATTCCTAAGTTCGGCCAGCCTTAGACAACAATTAGGAAACTATAACAAAGCAATTAGGGAACTAACATTAGGAAACTACTAACTAGCCTGACCACTTAACGAATTAATCAACTAACACATTCGGTCATTACAAGAAGATGAGTTCGAATGCGAATCAAACCCTAAGTCCGAGAGCTCCAAGCAAATGATAGAGTGGTCAATCATGATGCAACGTTGCTTGAAGCCTCCTCAACACTTAGAATCATGACACATGGTATCGATTGCCCCTCCAAAGTGCTAAGTGGTTTCACTTGATCACGCACATCACGAACCAATGCGGCTAACTCCTCTTTGACGTGTTTGGCTCAAGCACACGTAATTGGACCGGACGGCACTTGAAACTTGGACGATGCACTTGAAGGCCGAGTGGCTAAGTCACCATCGTTCTTACCAACCTCCTTGCTTGGTTGCTCCGTATTACTTATGGCAAACAAAGGGCTGCTTTTCCACTTTGCAAGGCATCGGGATCAACCAACACACAAGAAGTTGTGGATAGCAAACACGAGTTAAAACACAACTCACACAATCATTGTGAAATGCAGAATTCAAATAACAACGATCACAAACATGACAAAGTATATAAGAATGCATAACATCATGATTGACACTGAAATACCTGTTATTATTCAAACACACAAATTGAACACCGAGTAAGCTGAGTTCTAATGCATATAAATTAGCATGTAAAATCACATAAGTTGATTAGAAAAGAGATGTGCTATTCTCACAAGAAAAGCTGAAATTTGATTGATAAAAACTTGGTGAATAATTCGTCCAATACAAGGCCTGTTTATAGCCTTGGAAAAACTAATCCTACTACAACTAGGAATCGATTAAGGAAATAGCTAATACTAAGCTTTTAGGAATCTAACCCTTTTTGGCTTAGGTTAGGAAACTAACAAAATAGCTAAACTACTAATAGAAATTACCTAAACTACTCAACAAGACATTCGGCCAACATAACAAGGAGAACAAACGGATCCAACAAGAAATGGTAATCGGCCCATTAAACCCTAGAAATCCAATTGCGACTTTAAGCTAAGATAGGGTTTTAATTCCTCAAATGCTTTCTTGGACGTCCCATTCTTGGCTTAAACCTCTTAGAATGACGAATTCTTTTGTGGACAGCTTTCAGCTCTTTCATCATTCTTTTCTTGTGAGAATTGCATGTCTCTTGTCTAAGAGATTCCTCTTTGAATACTTTGAGATTTCGTGTGTTCAATCGACTTATCAATCAAGAACCACACTTGATTGTGGTGTCATCTACCAACACCCTTGGTTCGCTAATTCATTGTTCTACAGGTTGAGATTAAATTCAAGGTTCGTAGTTCCACGAGTTAGAAGGGTCGAGTGTCTTCCGCAACTCCAACTTGATCATCGTCTAGGTCCTACATCAATTCACACATCTTAAGAGTTGATCTAGACGATGATCAAGAACCTAGCATAATGAATTAGCGAACAAGTTTAGGTAGATGACGCCACAATCAAGTGCGGTTCTTGATTGATAAGTCGATTGAACACTCGAAACCTCTCAAGTATTCAAGAAGAAATCTCTTAGAAAAGAGACGTGCTATTCTCACAAGAAAAGCTGAAATTTGATTGATAAAAACTTGGTGAATAATTCATCCAATACAAGGCCTGTTTATAGCCTTGGAAAAACTAATCCTACTACTACTAGGAATCGATTAAGGAAATAGCTAATACTAAGCTGTTAGGAATCTAACCCTTTTTGGCTTAGGTTAGGAAACTAACAAAATAGCTAAACTACTAATAGAAATTACCTAAACTCCCAACAAGACATTCGGCCAACATAACAAGGAGAACAAACGGATCCAACAAGAAATGGTAATCGGCCCATTAAACCCTAGATATCCAATTGCGACTTTAAGCTAAGATAGGGTTTTAATTCCTCAAATGCTTTCTTGGATGTCCCATTCTTGGCTTACACCTCTTAGAATGACGAATTCTTTCTTGGACAGCTTTCAGCTCTTTCATCATCAACTAGCAAAATGACTCAACAAAAGGACAAAGGTTCAGACAGGACAAGAACAGGAAAACACTACAAAACAAGAGCAAAAATAGTTTCGAATAAGACTCAAGATAAAACCCTAGTTTCAAATGAAGAAGAAAATAAGATGTACGATGATACCTCTAACCAATGCTCTAATTACCAACTGATGTGATTTCTTACACCACGACGATGCAAGAAATGCCAACAAGATCCAGGAAACTTGAGATATCAATGTTGGTGAAATTTCGATTCATGACTTGGACTGCTCAAGAAGTGAATTTGAAGAAAGGTGACATTACAATCAAGATGTTGCTTGATTGGTCCATCAAATGAACACTCAAGGTCAGCCTTACAATGTTCAAGAATAGCTCACACAAGCCAAAAGATTGCTTCTTGATGAAAGTTGCAAATCTGAAAATTTATTTTCTCATAGAAAAGTAACAAAAATCTCCCCTTTTTGTTGGCCGCATGTTGGCCTATTTATAGTCTACAAGAAACCCTAATCATCTATGGAAATAAGCTGAAAAAATTTGGATAAACCTAAGTAAAACCAAGCCGCATTAGGCTGCTAAATTCTTAACCAAATCCGAATTGGAAAACTTGACCTAACCAAAGTTGGAAAATTATAAAATGAACAAGTGGCAATTCAGACCATAAAGCTGGTAATTTGGACTGAATTTTCCTACCAGCTACTAAACAAAATATCAACTAAACATCCAAGTGATTAAGATGCTTCGAACACCAAAACTGTCATTTAAGACATAAGCTCAACCCCCTTTGTTTTTGACCTTGTTTATCGAGCCCCATCAAACCCTAGACGGATCTCGTGACATACATAGGTCTTGACCACAAGAAGCTTGCATCACATATACTGAGGAATAAAAGGCCAAGCTTGTAGCCATTGAATTCACTGACTATGCCATGATTTGGTGGGATCAACTCCGAAGGAGCCATAGAAGAAATGAAGAAACCGCAATTGGAACGTGGACTAAATTGAAAGCCTTAATGAAGAAGAGGTTCATTCCAAATTACTAGCACTAGGATCTACACCAAAAGCTCCAAATGCTTACTTAAGGAAATATGAGCATTGAGGATTATTTCAAGGAGATAGAGATGGCGATGATAAGGGCAGACGTGCAAGAAGATCTAAAAGCTACTATGGCCGAATTCTTGAATGGATTGAGACCTAAGATCGCTGAAAGAATAGAACTCTAGCATTACATGGACTTAAACGAGATATTTTTCAAAGCTGTGAAGATCGAGTTGCATCTCAAGAGGAGGGATAATACCCATCCAAACACCAATTTCCAACCTGAAACTTGGCATAATCAGCAACCAAGTAGATAGGGGGAGAGTTTGACCACTACTTCTTATCAAAGGCCCAAAATTAATGTTCAGAAAACAATTCCTAAATTGATTTCAAAGCTATCCAAGAAACTTTAAGTGGCGGAATGGAGAGACGAAATGCTTTAAGTGCCAAGGATTTGGACACATAGCCTCCCAATGTCCTAATCAATGCACAATGATTGTGCTGTCCAATGGAGAGGTAATTACTGAAAATGAGAATGAGTATGAAGGCATGCCACCACAAGTGGAGAAAGATGACTCAGAGGAAGACATTCTACCATCTGAGGGAGTTGTAGGATGCTTTGTGATGCGCAAAATGCTAGCTGCCTATGTTAAGGATGAGAACGAAGTTGAGCAGCGCGAGAACATTTTCTACATGCATTGTCACATCAAAGACAAAGTGTGTAGCTTGATCATAAATGGTGAAAGCTACACCAATGTTGCAAATTTGCTCATGGTAGAAAAATTGGGACTTCCAACCGTGAAACATCCCAAGCAGTATAGCTTGCAGTGGTTGAATAATGGTGAAGTATGCGTTTTCAAGCAAGTCAAAGTGCCATTTTGCATTAGTCATTATGAAGACGAGGTGGTTTGTGACGTCGTGCCAATGCAAGCGAGCCATGTTATTCTAGGTTGTCCTTGGCAGTTTGATAAGGACGTCGACTTTAAGGGGAAATCAAACAAGTACACATTCATGCATCACAACTGGACACACTTGCCGCTCTCACTCCTAAGCAAGTGTATGAGGATCAAGTAAAATTGCACAAAGAATATGAGCTTGAACTTGAAAGGAAACATAAGGAAAAATAATTGAGTGGAAAACAAGAGGTAAAAGCCAAAATTGGAGAGGAGATGATGACGAAGGTGAGCCGGTCATGCACGTGGAACAAGTGAAGGTGCCCTTGGGTCCAATGACGCGTGCTCGAGCCAAGCAGATGAGGGAGACTTTACAAACCCTCGTACGTGCGGTTCAGGTGTCGGTTGAGGAACCCAAGGCCATTGAGGGCCTTGATGAGTCAAGAAGAGTTATTTTGCTACAGGTCAGTGAGGAGGGTCCAAGCCTCTAAGTCCTTCAGCCCGTGGAAGAATGCAATGAGTGGGCCAGCCCAAGAAGCGTGCAGAAAGCTCGAGTCACGAACCGAGTTGGGACCCATAACCTCACGGATCCGTGCATCGCGTGTCTTGATTAGAAGCGACATGTCTTGCATCTGCGGACCAATTCGCGAGCCACGCATCATGGATCCAGCTCACGGATCCCAGTCGCTAAATTTTGTAATTTTTTTTATTTTTATATTTTTTGTAATTAAACTAGGCCTACCCATGGTTCACCCCAGAGAGTCTTTGGTCGAACCTTGGGTTTAGTAGTGAGTTGTTGGGTTAGTGGTAGGGAGTATTTAAACCATTTCTTATGTACGTTTATAAGATTATTCAGATGATACAGAAACCTTTTGAGAGTCTCTCTCTCTTGCTTCTTGAAACATTTCTTGAATATCTTAGATCGTTCTAGGGTATTCGATTAGACTTATCAATCTAGGAACGCGCTAGATTGTGGCGTCTCTACCTGATACGAATCCTAAGAGGTGTTCGTGTCTTTTTGAATGACCCAACTATGGTGCGTTGGGGTCCAATGAATAGAGTTAAGATGAAGGAGTTTATGGTGCAAATTCAAGTTACAAGTACCTCCGGTCCAATGACGCGTGCAAGGGTCAAACCGCATTGGTTCGTGATGTGCAAGATCAATGCTAAGTGTTCATGAGGGTTCAGTTAGACGTGCCCGCGCTGAGTGGTCACGCCTAAGGTGCTGTTGAACAGAAGCGTTGATATCAGTTAGGCGTGCCCACGTCTAACGATCACGCCTACAGAATTAGTTATGTTCTTGTTTGTCCAATAAAGCAATTGGCTAGGTGTGAACAAGGGCCTTGCCGAATGCCTTTTATGCTATTTCCTAATTGTTTAGTATTTAGGATTATTAGTAGTTCCTAAAAACTAGTTTCCTAGTTAGTTAGGGTTTCGGTTCTTTAAGCTTCCAAAGCTGGCCGAATTTAGGTTTTCTATTTGGACTAGGATTTCATGTCTTGTAGGCTATAAATAAGCCACCTTATTTCATTTTTAATATACAAGAATTTTCAGAAATAACATTGAGTGTTTTATCACCTCTCTTGCTTCTTTGAAGCGACTTGAATACCTTAGAGTGCTCTTTAAGGGTTCATTGACTTATCAATTCAAGAACACGTTGAATTGTGGCGTCTTCTACCTTATACCAACGTTCGTTGTCCAAGTGCTCAACGGGTGAAGGTCTTCCGCTGTGTGTTCCAACTTTTGTTACCAATAATCCTAGATCCTACGTTCTTCGTGTGCGGGTTGCGTTACTTATTAACGTAGTTCGTATCAGTTGGTATCAGAGCTAGTTGGAGGTAACAAAGTATATCTTTTCCTTATTTTGAGTCAATTGTTTTCGTTTCTTGAATCTTCAAAAAAAAAAAAAAAAAAAAAAAATCGGAGTACTGTTCATCGGCACTGTAGCGATACTGTTCACCGTTACTGTTCATCCGAATTCCTCTTGATTGCATCATTCAAATTCTGTGTTTTTTCCTTCGTGTCCTTGCTGTTTTTGTGTCTATTGTATGTCAAGAAAATAAAAAAATAAAAATAAAAAAAAAGTTTTGAGTTTACCTATCTTCTTGTCATCTTTCTTGACTAGTTCTTGTTCTTCTTGTTGAGTCAAATCGTTTCTTGTTACTTGCTGTCCTTTGATGAGTTGAGTCATCTTGTTATTGCTATCCAAAATTTCCTTTAGGGTATCTTGCATCTAGTCTTGTGTCTTGAGATTAAAAAAAATTTCTGTTGTTGCTTTCCAAACTCTAGTTGCTGGAAAATTAGGTTTTCTTGTGTGGTTCTCACAAATCTGAAATTCCTTGGGCAAGTTAATTGAATCTTGAAGCTTTCTTGAAGTATTATCTTGAGATCTTGAAATTCTTGTGTGAATCTTGAAGTTTTGGCTTGAAAGATTGGTTCTTGAAATTGATTCTTGAACCTTGCAAATCACTTTCCAAATTCAGCTTTCCTAAATACTTGGCTGCCAAATTCTTGTTGCTGTTTAAAAAAAAAAAGAGAAGGAAAAAGAAAAGGCAACGAAAAGAAAAGAAAATGAAAAGGGTTAGGCCAAAGAATCACCAAAAGGAAAGCTTCCCAAAATCAGTTGAGACAAGGTTTCCAAAATTGTTTTGAAAGCAAGTTTCCAAATCTGTTTTGGAAACAAGAAAAGTCCACCGCTTGACTTGCTTTCCTTAACCGATTTGAACTCTTTTTGGAAACTAATTGCAGCCATTGTTTGTTACCCAAAAAAAAACACCTGAGAAGCTGCAATTTTCAGCCAACAAACATCCAAAAAGCGTGCAAGGATCCTGCCTGAAAAATCAAGCAAAGTTCATTCAAGGGTTTCGAGATTTAGGGATTCTTCTCTAGCAAAAGCTTGAAAAGTTTCTAGGGCTTGTTTTCCGCTTTTAAAGTTAAAATTCCAGCATCTTAATTCGTTTTATCTCATCATTCTGTTCAACTTGTTGAGCACTTAAATTGGTTCTTTGTTTCCTAATCTTTTGTATCTTATTTTCCTAATTCTTTTTGTAGTGTTTCCTAATCTGTTTGTGTCTTTGATTCCTAAACTTTGTGTCTTTGTTTCCTAATTTTTCGTGTCATTCTTGCCTAATTCACCGTGGTCTAATTTGGTAAGTTGGTCTACACTAGAAGAAGCTCTAATTTCTTCAAGTTGTTACCAAAGTTGACTTGAGAAGTGATTGGTGAGAGTAATAGAGTGTTTATTGAGTGTAAACACGAGAGTTGAGTGTATACACGTAAGAGAGTGCGTGAGGTCTATTTGCTTTTGTACTAATCATCTTTGTAGGTTTAAATGGCATCCCAACAAGCTGAAATTAGTCTCATGATGGAGTCCTTGAGGGAAGCATTAAAACAAGTGATAAATGACAGTTTTGAGCCTCTTGAAAGGCGACTTAATCAAATGGTGAATAAAGAAGTCAAGAGGAGGGGTTCCATGCGCTCTAATCATGATTGTCACACACTCAAAGAAAGGACAGATCATCTTCATGCTAAGGAAGTATACAATGGACGACGTGCTTATGAAGAAAATCAAAAGTGGCGATGTCAAGAATCTAAGCATCATCAATCCAAGTATTGTGAGCAAAAGGAAGAAAGACCATCTAGAAGGCATACGGAACAAAATTCATCTATTTCTTCCAAATCTAAGTCTAGGGATGACCTATATAAGGAGGAATCATGGTGGGAGACTTATCAACGTCTTCTACATGAAAAGCAATTGAAGGAAAAAGTTGAAAGCAATATCCAAGAATCTCCTAAAGAAGAGCTTGTAGAGATCATTGCTCATGAAAGCCAACATAATCTCATTCAAAGTGAAGTTGAACTAGAAGAAATCATCATTGAACCTGAGGAATGGGAGAATGTAGTTGAATGTGCCATACAAAATATGAGTGTGAGTGAAGAGATAAAATTAAAGAGTGAGCATGAGGTAAAAATTGAGAAAGGCACTCAAGAAAAAGAGATTGAAAAATCAAGTGAGATGAGTAAGAATGTGAGAACTTATGATTTTTATAACGAACTTACCATTGCTTTGTGTAGTGTTTCTTATTTTGTGCAGGTCAAGCAAGGTCAAGTAGAGTTAGTCATGAAATGTTCCATTCCAAAGTCACTTGTACAATCCACAAGTTTTCATGGAGTTTGCCTTCTTAGTGTTAGATCTATTTGCTGTCGATTCATGGAGCACAATTCTATCCAAACCAATGGAGCAGCAATTTGTGGTCATCTTGAAGGGAAAATTCTTGATTTTGATTCTCATTCTTTAATCTTGAATTACTCATCATCTTTGCCTTGTTTTGAGCATAATTCTAGTTCTAACTCCAGTCTTTATCATGCAGATTTTGAAGGTCGAAGTAATGAACCAGCAATCGAGTTTTTAGTTGATGGAAAGAATAGTTGTAAGGCTGACTGTAATTTTTCAGTCTTTGTTAAAGGAGTGCAACCTGATTTTGTGCTTGTACCAGTCACATATGAAGTGTCTAAACCAGCAGCGAATCACTATTTTCCTAGCTTTCATCAGTCCATGGAGTTGAGCAGCATTTTGTCACCATTGATGTCTTCTTCATTTGTTTGTTCACATGAAGATATTGCTAATTCTTACATGTTGCTGCCAACAAATGCTGAGTTTCATGTACCAAGTGATTTCATGAGCATTAAGAGGTTGTCCAAGCACCATGTTACTAAGATCGTGATCATCCGTGTATGTCCATCCTTGCTACATTTCAAACGCTCCAATGATTTGAGGACAAATCTATTCAAGAGGAGGGGAATGATACGAATCCTAAGAGGTGTTCGTGTCTTTTTGAATGACCCAACTATGGTGCGTTGGGGTCCAATGAATAGAGTTAAGATGAAGGAGTTTATGGTGCAAATTCAAGTTACAAGTACCTCCGGTCCAATGACGCGTGCAAGGGTCAAACCGCATTGGTTCGTGATGTGCAAGATCAATGCTAAGTGTTCATGAGGGTTCAGTTAGACGTGCGGCTGAGTGGTCACGCCTAAGGTCTTTGAGCGGCGTTGATATCGCTAGGCGTGCCGCGTCTAACGATCGCCTCTGAATTAGTTATGTTCTTGTTTGTCCAATAAAGCAATTGGCTAGGTGTGAACAAGGGCCTTGCCGAATGCCTTTTATGCTATTTCCTAATTGTTTAGTATTTAGGATTATTAGTAGTTCCTAAAAACTAGTTTCCTAGTTAGTTAGGGTTTGGTTCTTTAAGCTTCCAAAGCTGGCGAATTTAGGTTTTCTATTTGGACTAGGATTTCATGTCTTGTAGGCTATAAATAAGCCACCTTATTTCATTTTTAATATACAAGAATTTTCAGAAATAACATTGAGTGTTTTATCACCTCTCTTGCTTCTTTGAAGCGACTTGAATACCTTAGAGTGCTCTTTAAGGGTTCATTGACTTATCAATTCAAGAACACGTTGAATTGTGGCGTCTTCTACCTTATACCAACGCTTAGTTGTCCAAGTGCTCAACGGGTGAAGGTCTTCCTGTGTGTTCCAACTTTTGTTACCAATAATCCTAGATCCTACGTTCTTCGTGTGCGGGTTGCGTTACTTATTAACGTAGTTCGTATCACTACCATATCAAGGGATCGTTGACCGTGTAATCAACGGGTTCTTGATTCTTCCGCTGTGTTCGTCGAGTTAGACGCAAATTCAACCTTCTAGATCCGTGTAGTCTGTACGGGTTTCGTCATAGGTTGGCGACGTTCGTATCAGCTGGTATCAGAGCACAAGTATTCCTTCATGCACAACAACAAAAAGGTGACTCTCGTCCCTCTTTCACCCCAGCAAGTGCATGAAGATCAGGTGCATTTGCAACAGGAGCATGAACAAGAGATGGCCAAGAAAAAGGCCAATCCCAAAGTCCAACCTAACGCACTACCTGAGAGACCAGCGGCCATCAAAGAGTTGGCCAAAGTGGAAAAGAAAACTACCTTGCTATCACGAAACAAGGAAGTTCACAAAACTTTACTTGCTAAGCAAGTTGTCTATATCTTGTACAGTAAAGAAGTAATTTTTCTATCTACTAAGTCTTTAGGTCAATTACCTCCTAACATTACTTCTTTATTGCAGGAATTTGAAGACGTCTTTCCTGATGAGATTCCCGATGGGCTTCCACCAATTCGAGGGATCGAGCATCAAATAGATTTTGTTCCAGGAGCGTCTCTACTCAACAAAGAAGCTTACAAGATGGGTCCCGAAGAGACCAAGGAAATCCAACGTCAAGTAGAGGAGCTGCTTGCTAAAGGATGGGCTCGAGAGAGCATGAGCTCGTGTGCGGTTCCCGTCATCCTCGTACCAAAGAAAGAGGGCACTTGGAGGATGTGCGTGGATTGCCGTGCCGTAAACGCCATTACAGTTAATTGTCGTCACCCTATTCTACGTTTAGATGATATGCTTGACGAACTGTATGGTGCAGTCATCTTCACCAAAATAGATCTCAAGAGTGGATACCACCAGATCTGAATGAAGGAAGGTGACGAGTATCCAAGACCAAGTATGGCCTATACAAGTGATTGATGAACCATGTACTCAGGTCATTCTTAGGTAAGTTGTGGTTGTTTACTTTGATGACATCCTGATCTACAGCCGCAGCCCTGAAGAACATGTACACCATGTGAGATCCGTCCTTGAAGTGCTACGTAAGGAAAGATTATTTGCTAACCTTAAGAAATGCACTTTTTGTACTAACGAGTTGATCTTTCTTGGTTACAAAGTTAGTGCACAGGGCATACAGGTGGATGAAAGCAAAGTAAAAGCCATCAATGAGTGGCCCGTGCCCAGGAATATGAGTAAAGTCCGGAGCTTCCATGGACTGGCGAGCTTTTACCATCACTTTGTGAAGGACTTCAGCTCAATTGCTGCCCCTTTGACTGCCATTATCAAAAAGGATGTCAAATTTGAGTGGGGCGATGCACAGGATAAGGCGTTCCAACTCCTTAAACACAAACTCACACACGCACCTATATTATCTTTACCGAGTTTTGATAAAACTTTTGAGATTGAGTGTGATGCGTCTAGTGTAGGAATTGGAGCGGTTTTGATCCAGGAAGGAAGGCCAATAGCTTACTTCTGCGAGAAGCTGAACGGTGCTGCCCTAAACTACTCCACCTATGATAAGGAGCTCTATGCACTCATCCGTGCTTTGGAGATATGGCAGCACTACCTACGGCCTAAGGAGTTCGTCATCCACACTGACCATGAGGCCTTAAAGCATCTTAAGTCGCAACAGAAGTTGAGCAAACGACATGTCAGGTGGGTCACGTTTGTGGAGACCTTTCCGTACGTCATCAAGTATAAGGCCGGCAAGGCCAAAGTGGTAACCGACACGCTTTCGAGACGATATGCCTTGATTACTAGATGCCAAACTTCTTGAGTTCCACATGCTTAAAGAACTATACGACACCGACCATGACTTCTCTGACATCTACCAGCAGTGCTCTTGGTCGGGTTAAGTTCTTTATATATGACGGTTTTCTTTATTGTAACAACAAATTATGTATTCCGTCATGTTCTATTCGTGAGTTATTAACCCGTGAGGCTCATGGAGGAGGTTTGATGGGATACTTCGGTGTCACCAGGACATTGAGCTCTTTACAGGAACATTTCTATTGGCCACGGATGCACCGAGATGTGGAACGGGTAGTCGCTCGATGCACCACCTGCCACTGCGCCAAATCTAGACTTCAACCCTTCTGTTTGTATATCCCTCTACCTATTCCTTCTGCACCGTGGGTTGACCTTTCCATGGACTTTGTACTTGGTTTGCCTAGGAGTAAAAGAGGTCATGATAGCATTTATGTTGTGGTGGATTGTTTTTTCAAAATGGCCCATTTTATACCATGTCATAAGACGGATGACGCTGTACATGTAACTGATCTTTTCTTTAGAGAGATTGTCCGTTTGCATGGCATTCCTAGGACGATAGTGTCCGATAGAGATGTGAAGTTTCTGTCTTATTTTTGGAAGACACTGTGGGGGAAACTGGGAACTAAGTTGTTATTTTCTATATCCAGCCACCCTCAAACTGATGGCCAAACAGAGGTTGTTAACCGTACCCTATCTACATTACTTAGGGCCATAATAAAAAAGAATTTGAAAACTTGGGAGGAGTGTTTACCACATGTAGAATTTGCATATAACCCGTACTGTGCATAATGCTACACATCTTTCTCCTTTTGAGATTGTTTACGGTTTTAATGCATTAACTCCTCTTGATCTAATGCCTTTACCTGTGTCGGAGCATGCTAACCTAGATGGCAGGAAAAAGGCAGAGTTCGTGAAGCCCCTTCATCAGCAAGTCCGTGAAAACATTGAGGCCAGGACTGCACAGTACCTCAAACATGCCAATAAGGGACGCCGTAAGATGGTCTTTGAACTAGGTGACTGGGTTTGGCTACACTTGTGTAAGGAACGCTTCCCCGTGCAACGCCGCAGCAAGCTACTTCCCCGTGGAAACGGCCCTTTCCAAGTTTTGGAACGTGTTAACGACAATGCATACAAACTCGACCTGCCTGGTGAGTACAATGTCTTGGCTACCTTCAATGTTGCTGATTTGAGTCCCTTCCTTGCAGCTGACGAAGGTGATTTGAGGACAAATCTTTTCCAAGAGAAGGGGAATGATGACGAAGGTGAGCCGGTCATGCATGTGGAACAAGTGAAGGTGCCCTTGGGTCCAATGACGTGTGCTCGAGCCAAGCAGATGAGGGAGACGTTACAAACCCTCGTACGTGCGGTTCAGGTGTCGGTTGGGGAACCCAAGGCCATTGAGGGCCTCGATGAGTCAAGAAGAGTTATTTTGCTACAGGTCTGTGAGGAGGGTCCAAGCCTCTAAGTCCTTCGGCCCGTGGAAGAATACAACGAGTGGGCCAACCCAAGAAACGTGCAGAAAGCTCGAGTCGAGAACCGAGTCGCGACCCATAATCTCGTGGATCCGTGCTCGCGTGTCTTGATCAGAAGCGACATGTCTTGCATCCGCGGACCAATCCGCAAGCCACGCATCGCGGATCCAGCTCGCGGATTCTAGTCGCTAAATTTTGTAATTTTTGTTTATTTTTATATTTTTTGTAATTAAACTAGGCCTGCCTATGGTTCACCCCAGAGAGTCTTTGGTCGAACCCTGGGTTTAGTAGTGAGTTGTTGGGTTAGTGGTAGGGAGTATTTAAACCATTTCTTATGTACGTTCATCAGATTATTCAGATGATACAGAAACCTTTTGAGAGTCTCTCTCTCTTGCTTCTTGAAGCATTTCTTGAATATCTTAGATCGTTCTAGGGTATTTGATTAGACTTATCAATCTAGGAACGCGCTAGATTGTGGCGTCTCTACCATATCAAGGGATCGTTGACCGTGTGATCAACGGGTTCTTGATTCTTCGGCTGTGTTTGTCGAGTCAGACGCAAATTCAACCTTCTAGATCCATGTAGTATGTACGGGTTTCGTCACAGGTTGGCGACGTTCGTATCAGGAGAAAAATGTTATGATATTCTCAAATAAAGTGGGAAGGAAACAAAACTTTCTTGTGAGAGCCGAGAGTTCAATTGCATCTTTGTTTTCTACTAACACTTCTAGCCTTTTGTTGCCTAGTGTTTTTCTTGAGTCTTTGTAGGTTTCATGGAGTAATTATATACAAGATTTTAGCTCTAAATGTAACGTGTTTCATACTGAGCATGACGAGATTGGAGCTGAGAATGAACCGTCTAGCTCATGGACATGTAACTTCCTTCCTAGTAGAATTGTTTTTGGACTGAATGGTGAATTTGTTCTTCGGAATCACTATTTGGAAAGGGAAGTTTCATAACTGATTTTCCTTCTTTTAGTGATAGAATGATAGTTCGGACATCGCATCAAGTTGTTTTGAAAGTTGATGAATGTTATTCTTATGATGCCGTATGTTTTAGTCCTTTTGTTGAGTCTTTGAGTTGCATCTCTTTGCATGTTTTAAGGATATTTTAGTGCCTTTAGATGTTGTTTTTCATGAGTTCCAATTAGCTTTGCACGTTCTTCAAGTTGTTCATTTGTGAGTTTATACATGTAGCTGTTCTCTCATCTTTGTTGCATGTGGTGACGTGAGTCATAAGGGTTCAAATACATACTTTTACTGCCATCCGCATGTGTTAAATCAAGCCAATGCATTACATATGATTCCTTATGCATTGCTTTCTCTGTTTCCTGGTTTGATTCCTATGTTTCATGAGGATTGAGGATTGCCAATTTGTGTTCTGTTTTCCAAATCTAGATGTCGCATAGGGTCTACACTTGGTTATGATTTTTGTTATGTCTTTGACCTAGGAATCGGCATAGGATCACTTAATTCTCATGGAGAAAGAAGTTTTATCGTTGCTACATATGAGTCATGCCTAAGAAAGGTGCCCTACATAACTAAGCCTTGGTGATGCGGTCGATGATTGTCCAACAATGCAAGTCGAGCAAGTCAAGGTTCCACCGGGTCCTATGACTCGTGCGCATGCTGAGAAGTTGAATGAAAGCTTACAAGTGTTGGTTCGAGTTGTTCAAGACCATATTGGATTGCCAAAGGAGATTGAGGGACTTGAAGGTGCAAGGATGGTTAATCTAATTCAAGTTCATGTCGAGTTGGAGGGGCCAAATGCCTAAACCCTAGCTCGTGGGTTCACTCACAAACATATGTTGAGTCATTCGAATTTCCAGCTTGTTAGTTCCTTGTTTAACATCTTTAGTAGTTAGTTAAAGTTGTTAGTTGGTCAATAAGTGCTGAGATAAGTGCTGAGCCATGTTCGGCCAGCTTGGATAAATCACTAAACGTGACTTATTTTTCTTTTTAAGTCTAGTCCTATTCTAGTTTGGATTCTTAGAATTAGTTGCCTATATATAGGCCACATTGTGTCTTGTATTGGTACCATTCAAATTTTAGAAATAAAATTTGAGAGTTCTTATTCTCTTGGCTTCTTCGAGCCTGCTTGAATATCTTAGAGTGCTTTAAGGTATTCAACTCGACTTATCAACCAAGGATCGCTCTTGGTTATGGCTCCTAGATTTTCTTTCCACTGTGTTCGTGTCAAACATTGATGATTCCAAATCTAGATCTTAGGGCTTGTTTGCTACGGGTACCGTCACAAGGTTGGCAGGATTCGTATCAGCTGGCATCAGTTGAAGGTATCACGTTATACAATTTGTTATTATTTTCATTTGGAGTCAAACATGTTCATTGGTGTTGTCCAGCCATAGTTTCATCGATCCAAAAAAAAAAAAATTTACTGTTCATCACATCATCACTGTTCACTCATCATTACTATTCATCCGAAGTTGTTGTGTTTCATATTCATGTAGGATTTTTGTTTTAGTCATTCTTGTGTCTTGATCTTGTGAATTTCTGGTTGCATGTTTCTTGGAAAAAACCCGTGAGTTCTTCCTAGGGTTTTGTCAAGTTAAGTTGTGATGCGAACCCGAATCTCCAAGCTCCCGCTCTTGAAGACACGAATTGGCGACGCGGCGGAATGATCTATCTTGAACAGGTTATGGATACAAAAGGATGGAAATCCTACGACCCCTCTAACCCTCGAGATTGCGAACCTACGAATTGAATCTCAACCCACAACCTAGCGAATTAGCGAACCAAGGAATTTGGTAGAAAGGCGCCACGACTCAACGCGATCTTGAATTGATAAGCCAGAACTTGAACAAAGGAACTCATTCACTTTGTATCAAGGGTCGTTCCCAAGGAACAAGAAAAGAGAAATCTCTCAATTTAATTTCATCAAAGTCTTCATCTCGAATAATGAAAAGGTGTTGGCTATTTATAGCCTACAAGACTCAAAAACCAAGACTAAAAAGGAAACATAAGTTTGGCCAACTCTAAAAGCTTTAGGAAACCTAAAACAAGCAATTAGGAAACTAGTTTTAGGCAACTACTAACTAACCTAACTACTAAACAATTAGGAAACAACTTAAATAGGCAATTGGTCAAGGTGTATCACATTTGGAAACTACTTAACCGATGCTTTATTGACCTAACAAATGACTAACAAAAGCAAGGAAAATGGACAGTAATGCCCTTCCTTAAGAATCTAAGCAAACGACTAGCTAGCATAACTAGGCTTGCTTGGATCCGTAGGATGTGTCAGCTTGTCGCTTCTTCCTCTTGGCACTTGACCAACGTTTCCCAAGGAACTTGACCACCTTAGAACGAATTCTTGAATATCTCAACTTGGAATGAATCAACTCGGGGCATTTGAATTTGATACGAATTTGTAAGCACACGTTGGCATCCATACTCACATCATTCCCTCCCCCGTAAAAGCGATTCGTCCTCGAATCGATACCTGGGTCAAAAACAAAAGACGAGGAATAAATGATGAGGAAACACAGATATTCACCCACTTTACCTAATTGATAACAAGTAGGAAAAGTTTGTATCCCGTGCAACATTAAACGACTCGTAACACAACCTATAGGCACACTAAAATTACTAGACAAACATGTATTAATACTCTTAACACAATAATCACATGACTTAAAGAAAGAAAATGACTCATAAGGACTCAACATTAAACTTGGACACGTAAAACAATTACAACTCTTAAAATGACTCAAAGGACAATCACAACAATCGACACAGTCCAAACAATTGGCACGGCTTTTAAATGCAAAAGAATTAACTAGAGGATAAGGTTGAAAACTCCCTTTCAAACTCAAAGGTTGGTTGGTGAAAACGGTCTTCAATTCTTGGGAGTGAATGTAGAAATTTGCAATGCCTCGAAAGAACATGGTTCCTTTTAAAGACTTTGCAATGGCGCACAACAAAACCATCTTTACTTCACCTTGTTGTACCTGAAAAAGACCATTAACACTAAACAAAGTAAAGTTAAGATTGTTAGAAAAATAATAAGCCCTTTCACGCTCATTTATTTTTCCACTCACAATTAGCTCACGTGCACTCTTTTCTTTTTCTTCTTCACTCAACTCATTCTTCTTTTTATTTACACTACACTTGGATTGTACATCTTCATATTCCTCACATAAATCCTTTCCAACTAGCTTTTGACTAGCGGCTAGTGCAGTGGACAGTGCAAGCTTTTTCTTTTCATGCTCAAGATACGACTTTACATAGTTATCCAATAGTTGCTCAAATCGTCCTATCAAAGGCTCATTCTTGGACATTTGATGTGACTCTTTAATTTCTTGCTCATGCTTCTCACGTGAAGCACGTTTGGCTGCCAAAGAAAGTTTCCTTTGACGTCTCCTCTCGAGCTTCTCTTCAATGTCCATAGCAGCATGTGCAACTTCATATAACTCCATACGATTAGTCACTTCAAGATGCCTAACTATTTGATCATTTAATCCATCCAAAAAGTGATCAATAACAAAGGAATCCTCCACAATTTCAGCTTGTTGGATGATGGATCTCATCTCTTTGTAGTATTCCTTCACTGATTTAGTACCTTGACGAAGAGCATAGAATTTCTTCAACAATTCCTTTAGAGGATTGTGCCTCATGGTGATAAAATCTGCAAAGAAAGGTTAGAAAAAATACAAGATAATTACCTCACACACTCCCTTAGTGTATCCACTCAACTCTCGTGTATGCACTCAAATTCCACTCTAATAATCTCACCAACTCTTTTAAGTCCTTGTTCACAATCCTTGAGACAATATGAATTGGCTCACGACTGCTCAAGAAGATTAATCAATTCAATCCGGTTGGCATGTGACAATATATGAGAATTTGAAGGCACAAATGAAATTTTGACTCGGGAGAGACTTTTGACTCAAGAAAGACAAGACTAATGACTCACAAAATGGAAAAATAAAACTAGAAAAGAAGGCACAAGTAGAAGCTGAAATTAAGGAAACAAAGACACAGTAGAAATTTGGAAACCTCGAACTCTACTCAAAGGATAAGCTAGAAATATGGAAATCTAATCCAATTTGACCTTGGAATTCAATTGATAAATATAGAAAATCTGATTTAACCCCTTTTTCCAAATAAAGTTGGGGATTTGGAATGTTTTCTAAGCTTCCCAATTCACATAAGGAATTAATTTTCAGATTCAAACAAATTAGGAAAGTAATCCCTGTCAAGAATGGAATTTCTTTGCTAGGCTGTTTCCTTTTCTTTCTTTGGATCCGATTTCTTTCCCTTTTTTTTTTCTTTTCCACGGATCTCTTGATTTTTTTTTTTTTTTTAGAAACACAAGCTGCGTTCTTTTTTTTTTTTTTTGGCAGCTTTGAGTCAAAACAACCCAACAAGAATTTTGGTTTACAACCAACAATTTCAAGAACTTCAAGGTATTATGGATTCTAGCCCATGACTTGACAACAACAAGAACACAAGATAAACAAGACTAATTTTTTTTCGGATGAACAGTGTTTTCGGGGTGAACAGTGTTTCCTACAGCACTGATGAACAGTACTGCTACAGTATCGGAGCTACAGTACCCGATGAACAGTACGATTTTTTTTTTTTTTTTTATAACAAAGAGGAAAACAAGAAAGAAAAAAGGATATTAACCTGGTTTAAGAGCCGAAACTCTGATACCAACTGATGCGAACCCGAATCTCCAAGCTCCCGCTCTTGAAGACACGAATTGGCGACGCAGCGGAATGATCTATCTTGAACAGGTTATGGATACAAAAGGATGGAAATCCTACGACCCCTCTAACCCTCGAGATTGCGAACCTACGAATTGAATCTCAACCCACAACCTAGCGAATTAGCGAACCAAGGAATTTGGTAGAAAGGCGCCACGACTCAACGCGATCTTGAATTGATAAGCCAGAACTTGAACAAAGGAACTCATTCACTTTGTATCAAGGGTCGTTCCCAAGGAACAAGAAAAGAGAAATCTCTCAATTTAATTTCATCAAAGTCTTCATCTCGAATAATGAAAAGGTGTTGGCTATTTATAGCCTACAAGACTCAAAAACCAAGACTAAAAAGGAAACATAAGTTTGGCCAACTCTAAAAGCTTTAGGAAACCTAAAACAAGCAATTAGGAAACTAGTTTTAGGCAACTACTAACTAACCTAACTACTAAACAATTAGGAAACAACTTAAATAGGCAATTGGTCAAGGTGTATCACATTTGGAAACTACTTAACCGATGCTTTATTGACCTAACAAATGACTAACAAAAGCAAGGAAAATGGACAGTAATGCCCTTCCTTAAGAATCTAAGCAAACGACTAGCTAGCATAACTAGGCTTGCTTGGATCCGTAGGATGTGTCAGCTTGTCGCTTCTTCCTCTTGGCACTTGACCAACGTTTCCCAAGGAACTTGACCACCTTAGAACGAATTCTTGAATATCTCAACTTGGAATGAATCAACTCGGGGCATTTGAATTTGATACGAATTTGTAAGCACACGTTGGCATCCATACTCACATCAAGTTGTTTCTTGTCCTATAGTTGTTGTCATGTGTTTCTGAAATCCCTTGAGCCAAATCTTGAAGTTCTTGGGTTGTAAAATCAGGTTCTTAAAGTTCTTGGGACAAGAAATTTAGGGTTCTTGAAAATCTCAAAATTTTCTTGAACTTCTTGAATCCAAGTTGTCAAATTTTGATCTTTCTTGAAACCTTTGCTGGAAATCTTTGGCATTGTGTTCAATTCTTGGACTATTTTGGAAAATTGTGGGAATCACTATTTTCTAATTGAACCGTGGGTTATTGCTACAAAAAAAAAAATCTTGAAATTCTTGAAGTACTTTCATAAGAATTCATGTGATATGATTCCTACAATCAAGAGATTGAAAGAAACGTTCCACAAGGCCCAAGTAGAGAAGTATCAACGTTGGTTGCAGATTCGATCCGAACTCGGATAGCACAAGCACGAAAACGAAGGGGTAGAGGATGCCACAATCAAGAAGGTGCTTGATTGATAAGTCAAACAACATCAAGGATCAGCCTTACGATGTTCAAGATGGCTAACACAAGCTAAAAGAATTGAACTCTCAAAGAGACTCAAAACTGAAATTTCATTCACTCAGTAAAGTCGTCTACACATAATGGAATCACTTGGGCTATTTATAGCCATTACCAAAAAACCCTACTAATGCTAGGAAATAATAAAGACAAGAATTGGGCCCCAACTAAGCTAATTGGACCAACCCTATAAAATACTAAAGCTGTAGGACTAACAAAAATTAAATTCCTGAAGCGTGATCACATGGCGGCACGCCTAACTAGTGCCAAGTCTTCTGCCCAGTCGCACCTCAGGCATGACCACTCGGCGCGGGCACATCTAACTACTGGAAAGTCTTCTGGTCGCCAACTGAAATCGCATTCCTTAGGCGTGCCTGATGCACCTAACTGGTGAAGAGCTAACAAACTAAATTAAACTTCAACATGAGCAAGCACGATGAACATCAAACATCTTGTTCTTCACTTTGTTCATCGGACCCCATCGAACTTGATTCAGACATCCTTGCACACATGGGGCGCAACTTATGCTTGATCCATGATGATTCTGCGCTTGTATCATCGTGGCACTTTGAACCGTACTTCATCGGGTAGACAAATCAGTACAAAAAGAAACCCTAGTTCTTGAATTCTTGTTTTTCATCTTGTGTGGCTGCTATTAAAAAGAAAACTTCCAGCTGCAAATTTGATCTTCTAAGCCCTTCAAAAACTAGTGCAAATCTTGACTGGTTTTCCTAATTCCCCTTGGATTCCTAGTCGAGTTTCCAATTGTTGTTTCCTTTGTTAAATCCAATCAGGTTCCAAATCTTCCTTAACCTGAATTCCATGGGAATTGACCTTGCAAAGGAAGTCAAATCCTTGTTTCCAACGGAAAAAGAAAGAGGGAAGTCAGATGTAGTTCAAAAAGGAAAAGACTTCCTAATTCTAGCCGCACTTCCTTATCCTCGTAGTGCTAGGATTCCTAATTGTGGTGACCTTTCCTTAAGTACAAATTTGAGCAATTAAACCACAATTTTTTCTGCTATTTTTGGTTAGTTTTTCAATCTTATTTAGAGTATTAGTGTGTCCAATTTTTAACTAAGTCTTCCAATCTTGTTCCTTAAACTAGTCGAATCTCCTTAGTGAGAAAAAATTCCAGCCGTGTATTCTTGTCTTCAGCTTATTTTAGTGTCATTTTCTGGTTTCATTCAATTCTTTTTGAATCATTCTTGTCTTTGAATTTTCATCTTAGATTGTCACTCTGACGTCATTCAAAGTTGGTAAGTTGGTTGTTTGCATGGAGAAGCTTTAAGTTCTTCAAGACAAGCCATCAAATGCCTTGAGAATTGTAGTGTAAGATCAGTAGAGTGTTGTGTGATACACGAGTGTGAGAGACAATACGTAAGGGTGTGAGTGAGGAGATATATATCTACATTTGTCCTTTCACTAACTTTGCAGGTTATCCTAAGCTTAACAATGAGGCTCTAATGGGTGAGTTCTGAAAAATGTGAGGGAGACCATGGAACCACTTCAGGAGAAGATTGACCGATTGGAATGATCTCAAGCTCAGTCCAAAACTGTTCATTGTAGAACTCCAATTCATGAGGAATATGATTCCAATAGCAAAGATGAGGAATTTATCCAACAAACGAGACGAGGAGCAAAGAAAGCCAATGACTTCCTTAAGGAAGTGAAGGTCAAAATGCCAAGGTGGGTCTGGATTGGTTTTCAGCCCTCTCCATCCTGACGAGCTTACATCCATAGATAAGGGTTAACCATATGACTTGGGAGTTTCCTCAGCAGGGTAGGGTGAAGCTCAACACCGATGGATCAGTTCTGTTTACTAAGGGGGCTGGTGGGGGGGTCTTCGGGATGCGTCTGGGGAGTTCTTGTTCGGATTTGCAGAGGAGTTTGTAAGCTAAGGCAAAGGCGATGTTGTATGGGTTACAACTCTGTCACAAGTTTGGGTATCGGTACATAGTGGTGGAATCTTGATGCAAATGAATCTCCAAGCTCCCGCTCTTGAAGAAATGAATTTGCTACGTAGCGGAATGATCTATCTCGAATAGGTTATGGACACAAAGGGATGGAAACCCTACGACCCCTCTAACCCTCGAGATTGTGAACTTTGAATTGAATCTCAACCCACAATCTAACGAATTAGTGACCAAGGAATTTGGGTAGAATGGCGCCATAACTCAACGCGATCTTGAATTGATAAGCCAAAACTTGAATAAAGGAGACTCATTCACTTTGTATCAAGGACGTTCCTAAGGAACAAGAAAGAGAAACTCTCTCAATTTTCTGGGATCAATCTTGTCTCTAAAATTTGTCACAAGAGTGGCTATTTATAAGCCTTACAATGACTCAAAAAACCTAGTCCAACTTGGACTTAAACTAACCCTAACTACTACCAAACGGATTCGGCCACATGGCGACCAAATTTAGAAACTACCAAACTAATTAAATTAGATAACTTAACTAGCTAATTTCAGACATTTCCAAGACTAATCTGTTCGATTTATTTAGCCTAATAAATGACTAAGAAAAGCAAGGAAAATGGACAACAATGCCCTTGCTTATGAACTCAAGCAAACGAAGAAACTAAACAATTAGATTAGATGGTGTTCTTCGCGTTTCTTCCTCCTGGCACTTGACCAACATTTTCCAAGGAACTTGACCAGTTTAGAATGCATTTTATAGTCCTTGAACTTGGAACGAACGAGTTTGGGGCATTTGAATTTAGCACGAATTAAATTATCACTTGGCAAGCATGTGTCGGCCTTCATGCTCACATCAAATCTGATTCACAAGTTTTGATTAATGTGCTCAAGGGAGGCATTTTCATTCCATACAAGATTAAGTCTGTGGTACGGCGGATTTTACACATGGGGTTGGTCATGGAATTTTGTTATGTTTATCGTCAGGCAAATGCGGTGGTTGATGCTTTCGCTAGCATTGGATTAGTTCAATCGGAGCAATATCTGTTAGTAGAGGATTGCCCTTCACATGTATAGAGATTGATACAGATGGATCAACTTCAAATTTGTAACTTAGATTTTCCATAAAAAAGTAGGAGGTTGACTTCTGCCTCGATATGTACTCTAACGGTTTTTTAATCATAAAGGGGTATCCAAGTCCCATCCACTAGATATGATTGGCGTTTACTAAAAAAAAACCCTCTTCCCAAGGGAAATCAGACTTGGAGGTGTACTTGGAATGGGAGAAATGTATGGAAATGATATTTGACTACCAAAATTACACCGATGAGCAAAAGGTCAAGCTTGCTACACTTGAGTTTACCAATTATGCAATCATTTGGTGGGAGCAAGACAAAACCAGTCACATCAGGAATCAAGAGCACCAAATTAGCTCTTAGGAGGAGTTGAGAGTGGTGATGAGAAAGCGTTCCGTCCCTAGTCACTATTACTATGAGCTTCACCAAAAGTTACAAACCCTCGTTCAAGGTAATCGGAGTGTGGACGATTACTACAAGGAGATGGATGTTACTATGTTGCGTGCGGACATTTAGGAGGATCGAGAAGCTACCATGGCTAGATTTCTCAATGGTCCAAGACCTGAAATAGTCGAGATAGTGGAGTTGCAACATTATGTCGATGTTCATGAGTTGGTGGACAAAGCCTCTAAGATTGAGCGGAGACAAAAAAGGAGGGGTAACACACGTCCTACCAATTTTCCAGCCACGCCTTCATGGAGAAATAATCCACCAAAGAAGAAGGAGAAGGCCATGGTTGGAGCCCCTAAATTCGATTCTAAGGCTGACCAAGTCAAGCCTAATCCAAAAACTTCACATTGAAGCTCCAAAGCAACATAGTCAAGACATCAAATGTTTTAAATGTCAAGGTCTTGGTCACATTGCATCTCAATGCCCTAATAGACGTACTATGATCATCCTTGATGGAGGTGAAGTTATGTCGAAGGATGAAAATGAGTATACCGATATGCCACCTTTGATTGAGGAAAATGATGACTCGGGTGAGGAAATTGCAACTCATGAGCAGGTAGGAGTTAGTTTGGTGGCGACACGAATTTGCGACGCAGCGGAATGATCTATCATGAACAGGTTATGGATACGAAAAAGGACTTCAACCCGTTAATTACGTGGTTAACGAACCTTGGTATCAAGGATGGAAATGAAGACCCAACTAATCCTCGTAATCTATGAACCTATGATATTATCTCAACATGTAGATACGCAAATTAAAGAACCAACGTTATAGGTAGATAGGCGCCAAGATTCAACATGTTCTTGAATTGATAAGTCAAAGTGAACATCTAAAGAATATCTCTAAGGTATTCAAGTCGCTTCAAAGAAGCAAGAGAAGTGATAACACTCAAGTGAATTTGCTGAATAATTCTTCTTGTTGAATAATGAAAAGTGTTGGCTTATTTATAGCCTACATGACTCGAAAAACCAAGGCCAAATTGGAAACACAAATTTAGCCATACCTAGAAGACTTAGGAAACCTAAAAAACAAGCAATTAGGAAATTAGCGTTTTAGACAACTACTATTAACTTAACTACTCTTGGCTTAATAAATGTGCAACATTTACTTAGCCAATTATTCAACTAATAAAGGTACTATAAAACTACTAAAATGGATGCAATACAACCTAATGGACTTGTAAGATCTCCAATGATTTCCTCTACCTTGGGCAGCCATGGATCGTATCATGTACTCTATTGTAAAGAAGTACTCTTAATGACTAATGATTCACTTAATGCTTTGCCTTCGAGTGTTTTGTCTTTGTTGTAGGAATATGAAGATGTTTTCCCCGAGGAGGTTCCAGGTGGTTTACCACCAATTAGGGGAACTGAACATCAAATTGACTTCATTCTTGGAGCATCCTTGCCTAATAAACCTACATATAGGATGGGTCCTGAGGAAACAAAAGAGATCCAAAGGCAAGTAGATGAGTTAATTGAGAAAGGTTGGGCTCGTGAAAGCAAGAGTCCGTGTGCAGTTCCCGTCATTCTTGTACCAAAGAAAGAAGGAACTTGGAGGACGTGCGTGGACCGTCGAGCTGTCAATGTTATAACGGTAAAGTATCATCATCCTATACCTCGTTTGGATGATATGTTCGATGAGCTTTATGGTGCAGTCATATTCACTAAAATTGATCTTAAATGTGGTTATCATCAAATAAGAATGAAAGAGGGTGATGAATGGAAGACAGCTTTTAAGACTAAATATGGTCTATATGAGTGGTTAGTTATGTCTTTTGGCTTGACTAATACCTCTAGCACTTTCACACATTTAATGAATCATGTACTTAGGCCATTTTTAGGTAAATTTGTCTTTGTATATTTTGATGACATCTTGATTTACAGCAAGAGCTTAGATGAACATCTTCAACATTTGAAAGCTGTACTTGATGTCTAACTTCTCTTCTAACTTCTCCTCTCTCTAACATGCTCAAAAAGAAACCTCCTACCTGGAGTATTTCTCAAACCAACTCTGTCAAAGTTCTCAAACAAATTCTTCAAAATCTTCCAGGACTCCATATTCCCACAAATGGTCTTAGAGTTTTGCAAACTGATGCTAGTGACGAACACTGGAGTTCTATTCTCCTTGAAGAACTTCCAAACAAAATCAGAAAATGTTGTGGTTTTGCCAGTGGTCAGTTTAAACCCTCAGAGTCCCATTACCATTCTACATTCAAAGAGATTTTAGCAGTAAAGAATGGTATTAAGAAATTTTCTTTCTTCTTGACATCTCATGCTTTCTTAGTAGAGATGGACGTGTCTAGTTTTCCCAAAATGCTTAAAAAGTATATCTTTTGCAATAATGAGCTTGTTTTCCTAGGATATAATGTTAGTACGCAAGGTATTAGAGTTGATAATGAGTGGCTGATTCTAAGAAATGTTGGAGAAGTAAGAAGCTTCATCGATTTGTTAAGGACTTTAGCTAATGCAGAGCATCCAAGCAAGAGTCCAAGCAAGGTCGACTCAAGGAGCAATAGTCAACCTTCAAGTGCATTTTCAAGTGGCATCTGGTCCAATGACGCATGCTAGGGCCAAACGACTCAAGGAGGAGTTAGCCGCATTGGTTCATGATGTGCAAGATCAAGTCAAGCCGCTTAGCATTTTGGAAGAGCAATCACTACCTTGTGTCACAATGCTAAGTGTTGAGGAGGCTTCAAGCGTCGGTTCTTCATGAATGATGTGTCATGTGCTTCGAAGTCTCAATTTTAGTTTTTAGGGTTGTTGCATTTGGTTTTCTTATGCTTAGCCGAATGTGTTTAGTTAATCCAGCATTTAATTTAGGGAATAAAACATTCGGTTCAAGGGGATAAGCCTGGCCGAATGCCTCTTTGAATTGTTTCCTAATTGTCAAGTAGTTAGGTTAATAGTAGTTGCCTAAAACGTTAGTTTCCTAATTGGTTATTCTAAGTTTCCTAATTCTTCATGGTCTGTCCAAATTTGTGAATCCAATTTGGCCTTGATTAGGCTATAAATAGCCAACACATTTCATTATTCAATAACAAGAATTATTTAGCAAAATTGCTTTGAGTGTTATCACTTCCCTTGCTTCTTTGAAGCGACTTGAATACCTTAGAGATATGTTTTAGGTGTTCACCTTGACTTATCAATTCAAGAACACGTTGAATTGTGGCGTCTTCTACCTTATACCAACATTTGTTATCCAAGTGCTCAATGGATGAAGGTCTTCCGCTGTGTGTGTCAACTTTGGTTACCAATATCCTAGATCCTAAGCGTTCTTCGTGCAGTCGTGTCACACTTGGCGTAGTTCATATCAGTTGGCCTCAAAGCTAGTTGGAGGTAACAACGTATGTCTCTTAGAGTCAATTTTCTTCGTTTCTTTGTGTCTTTGAATTTCAGTTTCAATTGGCAAAAAAAAAAGTCATGGTTTTTTTTTTCCTTGTCTTCTTGTCGTCCTCTTGACTAGGGTTTTTATTCCTGTTGAGTCGTTTCTTTGTATCGCCTTGTTTAAGTTGCTATTCGAAATTTCCTTAGGGTGTCTTGCATCTTTTTTTTTTTAAAACGCCACTTATGATGAAAGAGCTGAAAGCTGTCCAAGAAAGAATTCATCATTCAAAGGGGTCCAAGTGATTGAAATTCAAGAAGATGCATTTGAAGGATTGAAACCCTAGCTTTGGCTTAAAAATCACATTTGGATTTAGGGTCTCAATTAGACCATCTAGAGTTTTGTTTTGTTTAAGTTGTAATGGGCCGAATTACCTTGCTAAATAAGCTTGAGTAATTAAGTCCAATTGCCATAATTAGCTAGTTAAAATTCTGGTTAATTAGTTGGGCTTATGACCAAAGTACACTTGGGCTTAATGAGGTCAAAACCTAGTTCAATTAGGATTAGTCTTTCATTGATTCATAGTAGTAGTAGGATTAGTTTTTCCAAGGCTATATATACAGCCTATGATGGACAAATTTATTAAGAGTTTTTTTAATCAAATTTTCAGCTTATTCTTGTGAGAATAACACGTCTCTTTCTAAGAGATTCTTCTTTGAATACTTGAGAGATTCTAAGTGTTCATTCGACTTATCAATCAAGAACCACACTTGATTGTGGCGTCATCTACCAACAGCCTTGGTTCGCTAATTCATTGTTCTACGGGTTGAGATTAAATTCAAGGTTCGTAATCTCGAGGGTTAGAGGGGTCAAGAGTTTTCCGCAACTCCAACTTGATATTCGTCTAGGTCCGTTATCCAACTCACATCATCTGGTATCAGAGCTAGTTGACGGTATCAAGTATATCCCTTTTAATTCTTGTTATTGTCGTTCCTTGTTTTGTGACCAAAAAAAAAAAAAAAATGTTACTGTTCATCGTACTGTAGGGTTACTGTTCATCCGAATTCAATCTCTAGTTTCTTGATTATTGATCTTGTCTTTCTTGTGTTCTTGAGTCTTGAATCAAAAAAAAAAAAAAAATCGTGTCTTGTTTTTCTTGTTTTGTTCTAGGGTTTTCTTGTAGTTCTTGCATCTAAAATTCTGGTTTGTTGTGCACCCCTAGTAAGTCGTTCTTGAAATCTTGAAATCTGGTTATCTTGTGCCTTGTCCTCTTGTTTCTTGCATCTTTAAGAAAATTCTGGTTGTTTTGCTGATTGCTTCATAGTTTCTTGTGTTGCCGTTTTCATAGTCCATAGTGCTATCCATCTTTATTGTCTAGTTCTTGCGTAATTGGTGTATCAATTTGCTGGGAAATTGTGAGCTGATCAAAACCAAGAAAAAAAAAACCAGAAATTCCTTGAATCTTGAACTTGGATTGTAGCCTTCTTGGGTTCTTGAAACAAACCCTAAAAGATCTCGAACAAGTTTCAACCAAATCTTGAACCGTGGACTGTTTTCCTTGACGTTCTTGAAACTGATTTCATCCTGGAAATTCTGGAAATTTTCACCACTGATCTTTGAAGCTTAAGAGCAGAATTCAATTGGGCTGAAGTTAAAAAAAAAAAAAAAACAGAAACGAAAAGAAAGAAGAACAGCCAAACAGTTTTCTGAAAAAAAAAATTCTGCTTGCTAAATTAGCTTTGTTGTGGTCCAAGTTCTTGTGTTCAATTGTTATTCAAGCTGTGAAACACTTCTTGGTAGCTGATAAGACGTATTTGCTTGTATTGGGAAGCCTAAAATCTGATTTGGAAACAAAAATACCAAACCAGAAATTGGTTACCAAAAGCGTGTAGCTTGCTGTCCAAGTCTGAAACAGATTTGCTGGTTGCCTAAGGAAGCCAAAACCAAGTGGGAAACCACCATAAACCCAGCAAAATAAACTTCCTAATCCTTATCCAGCTTTCCACCGCCATAACAAAGCCTAAGACAGCTAGGAATTCAGCCAAGCACCGCCTCAAACAAATCCAAACAGCATTTGGAAGCCTTCCACCGCCTGGACAAAAGAACCAAACCCAAACCAGCTTTGATTAAAAATTGTGGAACCTTTGACAAACGAACCTTGTTTGATTTTTCAAAGCCACAAATTCCACATAACTTTGTCCTCTTTTCCAGCATCAAGTCAAGTCAGTTGATTCATTTTATTACTGATCTCTTTAGTTTCCTTTTGTCTTTTCCAAAGTCAACTAGGAACCTAGTTAGTTTCCTAAAGTAAGCTTGTTTCCAATCTGTCTTGTGTTCTTGTTCTTTTCAGTTCTATTGTGTCCATTCTATAGTCTTAAATCAGTGTTTAACCCCTCACTAAGAGGTCTAGGAAATCGTGGGAAGTTTTACCAAACTACCCAGGTTCTTCAAGTCTTCTTTCTAGAATTTTCTTAGTGTTTTATCAATTCTTTTCAGTTTTTTTGAGTCAACATTTTTTATCTTTAAATTTTCAAATCTTTTGCTTCATTCTTCATTCTCCAAGTGAACCACGGTGATACATCACATTCACGTGAAGGTAATTGATTATAAGTTCTTGAATTGTTTGAACTTTCTGATTTCTTCAAGGAGGAAGATCAAGGAATCTGAGCGTGCTTAGTGAGATTATTAGAGTGGAACAAACACTTGAGTGATACACGAGCGTTAGAGGAAAACACGTGAGGGAGTGTGTGAGGTCTTTTCTATCACGAGTTTGTTCATTTTGCAGGTTTTGAAATATGTCTACCAAAGGAGATGAGATAACCATGAATAAGTTTGATTGCTTGGAGGATAAAACCTTCAAGAGGAGGGGTTCCAAACCTTCTAGTAGCCATCGAGAATATCACCCTTATGTGCCTAAAGGAGTAAATGTTTTGGCATTGCGTGATGTAGAAGATCAACTGAAGATCATTAAAGCTCAACAAAGTAACTGGTTCTATACTCGTTGCTACGTCAAGGATAAAATTCTTAGCATGGCCATTGACAGGAGTTGTACAATCAACCTTGCAAGCACTGTCTTGGTTGAGAAATTGAATCTTCCAACCGTTGATCTTATTCAGCCATATAAGTTGCAAAGTGCTAGTGGTGATATCTGGGTTACTAAGCATACACTTGTTCCTTTCCGTATTGGTAGATACGTAGATGAGGTATTTTGTGATGTTGTTCCTATTCAAGTAACGCATGTATTGTTGGGAGAATCATGGATGTCTAAAAACGATGTTACGTATGATGGGAAAACTAATAAGTATTCCTTCATATTTAATGGTCGTCGTTTCAAGCTTGGGTCACTAACTTATGAGCAACTTTGTGAAGACCTTGCTATTCTTCTACATGAAAGGCAATCAAAAGAGCTAGTCAAAGGCGATGAGCAATCATCTCAAGAGGAAGCTACTGCACAAAAGGAAGAATTGAAGGATAAAGTCGAGGCAAAATCCATGAAAAAGGCAAAAGATTGCTTGATGTTAGTGGAAAGAAAAGAGCGGAAGCAAGCAATACCTGCGAAAGCCAATGTTGAGAGCAAACATCATGTACTTTTGGCTAACCAACTTGACTATATTTCGCCTAGTATGTTTGTTCCATTTTCACAGGTTTTCAAGACAAATCACGTGCTGCCTCATGATGAAACTCCTAAGCCAATTGTCTTGACTAAATTTGGTAAAATTGTAGTTACTTCAATTGCCAAGCGAAAGGTAGAATTCTTCCCTAATTCTCTTTGTTTTCATCATACAACTACTGCCTTTGTGTTGCCTAAGGAGGTAAGTACTCTTAAGTTGGCTATGAGTAGTTCTATGCCTAATCTTGACGAATTGGTTACTACCTTCTTGACTTGTTCATGTATGCTAAACTTCTAGAGTTAATTGGCATTGTTTTAAAAGTTATTTATGTAAGTCATATGGTTAACTATCAAGGAATCATGAAGTTTGACAAATCTGTCTACCTACTTTATGACCCTTATGCTAGAGATAGTTTACGTCATCTTAGGTGCCCTGTTTATTTTACTTGTGTGAAATTTATTTTGAATCCATCTATGTCATGTGTTTTTTTTGAGTCTTGCGATTCTTCTAGTTTGTTTTTGAGTTATTTTAGTAATCCTGTTCATTCTAACTATGTGAGTCCCATGTGTTCTATTAGTTTTAAGTGTCTTGATATTATCCATGCATATCCTACTTTATGTAGTGATTCTAATGTCTTTTTAGATTGTGTTCAAAATGTTAGGATGGTGCATGACGTTCACATATACCCCTCTTGTTATCAGGAAAGTGTTGAATACATCTACTTCGATGAATCTTACTCTTCGTTCTTTGTATTTGATCCAGGTGTCAAAGACTGGAGATCGTGGCAAAACCATTGTGAGCTGATGTGTGCATGTTGGTTCGTGTTCAAATTGGGTAGACGGCATGCTTCTTGGCTCGCATTCATACAAATGTTCCCTGACGTTCTTCATCATAAACGATCCTTCGATTTGGGACAAATCGCCTTCAAGAGGAGGGGAATGATGAAAGAGCTGAAAGCTGTCCAAGAAAGAATTCATCATTCAAAGGGGTCCAAGTGATTGAAATTCAAGAAGATGCATTTGAAGGATTGAAACCCTAGCTTTGGCTTAAAAATCACATTTGGATTTAGGGTCTCAATTCGACCATCTAGAGTTTTGTTTTGTTTAAGTTGTAATGGGCCGAATTACCTTGCTAAATAAGCTTGAGTAATTAAGTCCAATTGCCATAATTAGCTAGTTAAAATTCTGGTTAATTAGTTGGGCTTATGACCAAAGTACACTTGGGCTTAATGAGGTCAAAACCTAGTTCAATTAGGATTAGTCTTTCATTGATTCATAGTAGTAGTAGGATTAGTTTTTCCAAGGCTATATATACAGCCTATGATTGACGAATTTATTAAGAGTTTTTTTAATCAAATTTTCAGCTTATTCTTGTGAGAATAACACGTCTCTTTCTAAGAGATTCTTCTTTGAATACTTGAGAGATTCTAAGTGTTCATTCGACTTATCAATCAAGAACCACACTTGATTGTGGCGTCATCTACCAACAGCCTTGGTTCGCTAATTCATTGTTCTACGGGTTGAGATTAAATTCAAGGTTCGTAATCTCGAGGGTTAGAGGGGTCAAGAGTTTTCCGCAACTCCAACTTGATATTCGTCTAGGTCCGTTATCCAACTCACATCAACTTATATCTGGCGTGTGGGCTTGGGTACCCCTTTATTAATCATCATAAAATTACATGGCGGGCCTAACCCCAAATTGCTTATCTAGCCATAGAACCTAAAACAAAAACCCTACCCCCTAACGACTAGGTGTGCGTGTAAATCTAAACGATGGAATGTTAAACCGATCCATCTTATAAGCCCTTCTCACCTCCTTCGACAGTTGCTCAACCGCTTCATATCTGGCATTATGCCCCAAACTCCCAACATTGGCCAACACATCCGCGACCGCATTTGCTTGTCTAAAGCAATGGCTCACCGAAATCCAAACTTCCCTAAATTGACGAATCGGCCTGACGAGCGATAAAATCTCCGTAGGAGAGGACCCCCGACCAGTAAGACTGTGCACCAGTACCTTCGAATCCAATTCAACGTGGAGCGGCTACAAACCTCTCTTTTTTCTTTTCTTTTTTTTTAAAAACGGGTGGGCTTGGTTACCCATTTTATTACTAGAACTTAAACAGTTACAAGACAGTTACTGCAGAGCAAAAATCTCATGGTACACCAAGGTACTCCTAAACCTAAAAGATGGAATCTGAAGCCTGTCCATTGTACAAAGCCCACGGACTTCCTTCGGCAATTCTGCAAATGAAGCAAACATAGATGATCTCCCCAAGCCACCCAATGTTGCCAATGCATCCGCTGCCGCATTACCTTGTCAAAACACATGATTAACAAACCCAATGTAACGAACGAGACTCTTAAGTCGTCGAAAAAGTGGCCGTACCTTAAACGGGATATTCGTCCTTCCTACCAGTATTTGCACAAGGATGTTGGAGTCCAACTCCACATGTACCGCGAAAATAGCTTTATCCCTACACAACTCCAAACCTTTTTTTTTTTTTTAATAAACCGCCAATCATATCTGGCGGGCGGGCTAGACCACCCATATTATTAAAACCAAGAGCAATTGAAAGTACATGAGCTTAGAGCTTAGAACTTGACAGAAAAGCGAAAATTACATACACGCGCCTGATCTAGTGCTAATAAGCTACGTACTTGAGCAGGGCAAGCGCCAAGAGAAGTGAAGATCCTTGAGGAAGAAACCCCAAGATTTGCCAGTGCATCTGCCACCATATTCGCCTGACGCAAGCAATGCTGAAACGCAACCACCAGCTTGACACTCTGAATCTCCCGAACCACCTGCCTGATCCCAAACGGAATAGCCCTACGTCCCCGGAGTGCATTCACCAAGACCTGAGAATCCGATTCCACTACGATATTCTCATACCCCAACCCCTGACACACTTGCAGACCATACTGAATTGCTTTAGCCTCTGCCTGTAAAGGGTCCACATCCCCAAATTGCTGCATAAAACCACAGAGGAACTTTCCTGCCCCATCTCTCAATACACCACCTCCTCCACCCTTAGATAAAATCACCGACCCATCCGTGTTTAATTTAAACAAACCATGTGGAGGAAATTCCCATAACACCTTTGTAACCTTGACTTGGGGACGGAGACCACCCAGAATTGAAAGAACCGAATGCCAATCCAATGCCCGCCTAGGCCATCTAGGAAACTTCACCCTGCAAGCATCTTGCACATCATGCACAATAGCCCATCGAACTTGCTCTGCCGAGAAACGAATTCCCTAGAATCTCCACTTGTTCCTAGCCACCCATAGTCGCCATAAAATCAAAGCAGGGAGACATTTCATCAACCACCGTCCACCAAAACTATCTTGCCTGCTAGACCACCAGAACATCCATCTTGCCCGTACCCCCTTTTCCGAGCCACTCAGGCCCAGCGAACCTTCAAAATAACTCCAGGTCACCGTTGCCAGCTCCCCAAAAGAGAAAACATGATCTAACGATTCCTGTTGGGGCGACTCACAACAGCCACACCAAGAAGGGCCAGCAATATGCAAAGAGCACAAGATATCATCTAGAGGCAACTTGCGCTGAAACAATCTCCATAGGAAGAATGAAACCTTCAGGGGGATAGAGCTATGCCAACACCGAGCATATAACGTAGAAGTCGACCGGGCTCTGCGCACAAGCTGGAACGCAGACCTTACAGTGAACCCGCCACTTGAAGTGAGATCCCACAACATGACATCCGGCTCCCCATCTAGAGCAAATGTCCTAGCTTGAATTCGAGCGAGACCCTCGGCCACAGGCAACCGAGTCGAATCTAACCGCCCATTCAAGAGGTAATCCGCAACTCGAGCCTCTGATGCTAACTGAGGGAACAGCCAAGCTAAAGGTAACTCCAAACCTGAAACCAAAGCATGCGTTTTTGCATACAATACCAATGCATTGTCATAGGTTTTCGAGAATGCAAAAACCACACGCCCTCTCTCATCACGGAGGATTCCACCCCCTCCACCCCTACCCGACTGTAGGAAAGAACCATCCGTATTGAGTTTAAACGAAGCACGAGGTGGCTTCCTCCAGCAAACTGGAACTCCCCTGACCCGCTGCTTCATCTTACCCACCAGCTCCAGGAATTTGTCCCAGCCTACCCCCTTTGCATGTCGAGCCAATAGTGGAAAGTGGAGCAACGTTAAATCCATCACATCCGCACATATCATCTCACAAATGAAAAACGGCCGAAGAGTTACACCATCATGTACAAACCTATTTCTCGCCTTCCATAACTGCCATACAATAACCATAGGTAATAACCTAACGATCCACGATAAAACTGGTGACTTGACCTGATGCATCCACCAAACCATGCACTTCTCCCTCACCAATCTCTCTTTCAAAGATAAACCAAATTTGCTCTCGAAAAAAGCCCACACCACCCGAGGAGTATACCCAAAAACCAAAATATGTTGCAACGTTTCTTCTTGTTTTTCCACACAACAGAAACACCATGACGGACCATGGACCTTAAACTTGTATAACTTGTCTATCACCGGCAGCCTATTTTGAATCACACGCCACAAATGAATGGTCATTTTCAAAGGCACCCCTTGCAACCAAAGTTGTTTGAAAAACCATGAGGACTGCCATTTCCCCTTCAGTAATTTAACCAACCAATTAACCGTGAACACCCCCCATCTGAGCCCTTCCAAAACATCTCATCCTTGCCCACATCCTCTAGGAAAAACTTTTGCGCCAGAACCCGGTAGGCTTCCTCAGCAGGAACCAGCTGCAACACTTTTTCCCTATCCCAGTCCCCACGCTATCTAACTGCAGCTAAGCATACATCGGATGCTACCTCCGGAAATCTCCATGCCAAAGGACCATCCCCCAGCCAATTATCCCACCAAAAGGATACCTCTCCAACAACAACATCCCAGCGCATGTTGCATTCCATCAACCTTCTTACCCGGAGCATATGCTTCCATGTCATCAAGTCCATTGGCCGAGTCGTCACCTTGTTCAAATGAACCCCCAAACAATACCTCGTTTCCATGAATTGCGCCCATAAGCACGTCTGTTGACAAAACCTCCACCAAAGTTTACACTCCATCGCGTACAAAAATATTGTCCAACGACCGAACCCCTAACCCCCCTGCTTCTACTAGCCTACATATCGTTGACCAGGCCACCTAATGACATCTGTCCTCAAACTCAGAAGCACCCCAGAAAAATCGCGAGAACAATCTTTTTAGTTGCTGATGAAAGAGCTGAAAGCTGTCCAAGAAAGAATTCATCATTCAAAGGGGTCCAAGTGATTGAAATTCAAGAAGATGCATTTGAAGGATTGAAACCCTAGCTTTGGCTTAAAAATCACATTTGGATTTAGGGTCTCAATTCGACCATCTAGAGTTTTGTTTTGTTTAAGTTGTAATGGGCCAAATTACCTTGCTAAATAAGCTTGAGTAATTAAGTCCAATTGCCATAATTAGCTAGTTAAATTCTGGTTAATTAGTTGGGCTTATAACCAAGGTACACTTGGGCTTAATGAGGTCAAAACCTAGTTCAATTAGGATTAGTCTTTCATTGATTCATAGTAGTAGTAGGATTAGTTTTTCCAAGGCTATAAATACAGCCTATGATGGACGAATTTATTAAGACTTTTATCAATCAAATTTTCAGCTTATTCTTGTGAGAATAGCACGTCTCTTTCTAAGAGATTCTTCTTTGAATACTTGAGAGGTTTCGAGTGTTCATTCGACTTATCAATCAAGAACCACACTTGATTGTGGCGTCATCTACCAACAGCCTTGGTTCGCTAATTCATTGTTCTACGGGTTTAGATTAAATTCAAGGTTCGTAGTTCCGCGGGTTAGAGGGGTCAAGAGTTTTCCGCAACTCCAACTTGATATTTGTCTAGGTCCGTTATCCAACTCACATCATCTGGTATCAGAGCTAGTTGACGGTATCAAGTATATCCCTTTTAATTCTTGTTATTGTCGTTTCTTGTTTTGTGTCCAAAAAAAAAAATGTTACTGTTCATCGTACTGTAGTATTACTGTTCATCCGAATTGCATCTTTAGTTTCTTGATTGTGTTCTTGAGTCTTGAATCAAAACAAAAAAAAAAAAAAAAAACCGTGTCTTGTTTTCTTGTTCCTGTTGTTCGTGCTGTGTCTTCTCTTGCTGTCCATTTATTCTTGCGCTTTTGCTGTCCAATCTTGTGTGTTAGTTTGGTAATTCGTGTCTTGCTGCAATTGTTATTCTGTAGTAAAAAAAAAAAAAAGTTTCTTGTGTCTTGCGCCCAAAATTCTGTTTCAAGTCTTGTTTTCTTGCTGTCCGCATCTCTTCTTGTCTCAAGTGTCCGTCTTTTGGTCTGGTATTGCTGTCATAAATTCCTGATTAAAATTGTAAATCTGTGTGTCAATTGAGTCTTGGAAATTCTGGTTGCTAGTTGTTCGTTTCGTAAGTTTCTTGTGCTGTCCGCTTCATAGTTCTTGTTGCTGTCCGAAACTGCCTTGTTCTTGTGTGCTTATTGCTGGGAAACTTGGGCTGAACTAAACCAGAAAACCATGACTGAAATCATTGAATCTTGCACATGTTTTGTGGCCTTCTTGAGTTCTTGAAATAAACCCTAAAAGATCTTGAACAAATTCCAACAAATTCTTGAACCTAGGGGGACTGTTTTTCTGATTTTCTTGAAACCGGTTGGAAGTTCTTGAAATCTGGAATTTCCACCACCGATTCTTGAGGTTTAAAGGCAGGTTTTTAAAAAAAAAAAAAAAAAAAAAGAAGGAGAAAAGAAAGAAAGCAAACTGCTGCCTTGAACTTTCGGGTCTGCCATCCCTTGATTGATTCAAATCTCTTGTGTGCAATTGTTGTTCAAATCTGAACTTCATCTTGATAATTGTTGGAACAAAATTGCAGACTTTTGGGAGGGTAAAAGGCAATTTGGAAGCTGAAAATCAACCCAGAAATTCAGCTTTCTAAAATCCAGTTGTCCTTTCCTATCTTGAGTTGGATTCTTGTTGATTGATTGACAATAAAAATCGAATAGGAAGCCACCACAAAACCAGCAAATCAGCTTCTAATCCCTAGCCAGCTCTTAATCCTATCCAAGCAAGATCCCACCACCTCAAAACAAATCCAAACAGCCTTGGGAAACCTCCCACCGCTTTGGACAAAGCTCATCAAATCCCCCGAACCAGTTTGGAAAATCAATCCCACCGTCTTCAAACATCACCAATTCTGAATTGGTTTGACTTGCTTTGCTGATTACTGTTTCACGCCACTAACCTTTGTTTTCCAGCACTTGAATTGTGTCTAGTGTCGGTCCAATCAATTGTCTTTAACATTTCCAAATTTGATTAGTAGTCACAATTGCATTCTAGTTTCCTAAGTTGTGATTAGTTTCCTAAACTGTTTTGTCTTAGTCTCTTAAACTAGCTTTTCGTTTCTATTGTGTTCATCCTTAGTTTGAATCCCGTGTTATACCTTCATTAAGAGGTCTAGGAAAATCGTGGAGAAATTACCAAACTACCCCCGGTCCTTCCAAGTCTTCTTATAGGATTTCTTAGTGATTTCTGAATTTTCTTCTTTTCTTAGCCTTTAAGTCAACTTTTAGTCTTTAAACTGTCAATTCTTTTGCGTCATTCTTCAAATTTCAAGTGAACCAAAAGGTGATACATCACAATCTTGTGAAGGTAATTGGTGATAAGTCCTTGAATTGCTTAAATTTTCTGATTTCTTCAAGGGGGAAGATCAAGGAACTAGAGCGTGCTTGGTGAGATCATTAGAGTGAAATAAAAACACTTGAGTGATACACGAGCGCGAGGGACATACGTAAGAGAGTGTGCGAGGCATTTTCTACTAACATTTGTTGAATTTTGCAGGTTTAACCTTAATTTTGCAAATTTAACCATGGCTATGGAAAATGAGATAACCATGAATAAGTTTGATTGCTTGGAGGATAAAACCTTCAAGAGGAGGGGTTCCAAACCTTCTAGTAGCCATCGAGAACATCACCCTTATGTGCCTAAAGGAGTAAATGTTTTGGCATTGCGTGATGTAGAAGAACAACTGAATGTCATTAAAGCTCAACAAAGTAACTGGTTCTACACTCGTTGCTACGTCAAGGATAAAATTCTTAGCATGGCCATTGACAGGAGTTGTACAATCAACCTTGCAAGCACTGTTATGGTTGAGAAATTGAATCTTCCAACCGTTGATCTTATTCAGCCATACAAGTTGCAAAGTGCTAGTGGTGATATCTGGGTTACTAAGCATACACTTGTTCCTTTCCGTATTGGTAGATATGTAGATGAGGTATTTTGTGATGTTGTTCCTATTCAAGTGACGCATGTATTGTTGGGAGAATCATGGATGTCTAAAAACGATGTTACGTATGATGGGAAAACTAATAAGTATTCCTTCATATTTAATGGACGTCGTTTCAAGCTTGGGTCACTTACTTCTGAGCAACTTTGTGAAGACCTTGCTATTCTTCTACATGAAAAGCAATCAAGAGAGCTAAGTTGACCATCTAAGCAATTGGGCACAAAAGGAAGAATTGAAGGATAAAGCCGAGGCAAAATCCATGAAAAAGGCAAAAGATTGCTTGATTTTAGTGGAAAGAAAAGAGAGGAAGCAAGCAATACTTGCAAAAGCCAATGTTGAGAGCAAACATCATGTACTTTTTGCTAACCAACTTGACTATATTTCGCCTAGTATGTTTGTTCCATTTTCACAGGTTTTCAAGACAAATCACGTGCTGCCTCATGATGAAACTCCTAAGCCAATTGTCTTGACTAAATTTGGTAAAATTGTAGTTACTTCAATTGCCAAGAGAAAGGTAGAATTCTTCCCTAATTCTCTTTGTTTTCATGATACAACTACTGCCTTTGTGTTGCCTAAGGAGGTAAGTACTCTTAAGTTGGCTATGAGTAGTTCTATGCCTAATCTTGACGAATTGATTACTACCTTCTTGTGCATAGTTCATTTTTCATACTTGTTCATGTATGCTAAACTTCTAGAGTTAATTGGCATTGTTTTAAAAGTCGTTTATGTAAGTCATATGGTTAACTATCAAGGAATCATGAAGTTTGACAAAGCTGTCTACTTACTTTATGACGCTTATGCTAGAGATAGTTTACGTCATCTTAGGTGTCCTGTTTATTTTACTTGTGTGAAATTTATTTTGAATCCATCTATGTCATGTGTTTTTTTTGGGTCTTACGATTCTTCTAGTTTGTTTTTGAGTTATTTTAGTAATCCTGTTCATTCTAACTATGTGAGTCCCATGTGTTCTATTAGTTTTAAGTGTCTTGATATTATCCATGCATATCCTACTTTACGTAGTGATTCTAATGTCTTTTTAAATTGTGTTCAAAATGTTAAGATGGTGCATGACGTTCACATATACCCCTCTTGTTATCGGGAAAGTGTTGAATACATCTACTTCGATGAATCTTACTCTTCGTTCTTTGTATTTGATCCAGGTGTCAAAGACTGGAGGTCGTAGCAAAACCATTGTGAGCTGATGTGTGCATGTTGGTTCGTGTTCAAATTGGGTAGACGGCATGCTTCTTGGCTCGCATTCATACAAATGTTCCCTGACGTTCTTCATCATAAACGATCTTTCGATTTGGGACAAATCGCCTTCAAGAGGAGGGGAATGATGAAAGAGCTGAAAGCTGTCCAAGAAAGAATTCATCATTCAAAGGGGTCCAAGTGATTGAAATTCAAGAAGATGCATTTGAAGGATTGAAACCCTAGCTTTGGCTTAAAAATCACATTTGGATTTAGGGTCTCAATTCGACCATCTAGAGTTTTGTTTTGTTTAAGTTGTAATGGGCCAAATTACCTTGCTAAATAAGCTTGAGTAATTAAGTCCAATTGCCATAATTAGCTAGTTAAATTCTGGTTAATTAGTTGGGCTTATAACCAAGGTACACTTGGGCTTAATGAGGTCAAAACCTAGTTCAATTAGGATTAGTCTTTCATTGATTCATAGTAGTAGTAGGATTAGTTTTTCCAAGGCTATAAATACAGCCTATGATGGACGAATTTATTAAGACTTTTATCAATCAAATTTTCAGCTTATTCTTGTGAGAATAGCACGTCTCTTTCTAAGAGATTCTTCTTTGAATACTTGAGAGGTTTCGAGTGTTCATTCGACTTATCAATCAAGAACCACACTTGATTGTGGCGTCATCTACCAACAGCCTTGGTTCGCTAATTCATTGTTCTACGGGTTTAGATTAAATTCAAGGTTCGTAGTTCCGCGGGTTAGAGGGGTCAAGAGTTTTCCGCAACTCCAACTTGATATTTGTCTAGGTCCGTTATCCAACTCACATCAGTTGCCCTAGAATGCCCTGTGGGGGATGCAAGACCGCAAGTAGATGAATTGGCATAGATTGCAGGACCGCCTTTATCAAGACCAACCTACCCGCATATGATAACCAAGTAGAATTCCAACTTTGAACACGCGCTGCAACCAAATCCACAAGACTTTGGAAATATGAGGTCCTCACCCGACCAGAAAACAACAGGCAACCAAGGTATCGAAGGGGAAGCGTGATGTATTTAAAGCCCGTCAAGCAAGCAACTTTCTTCCTTACCCCCATTCCCCTCTCCCGTAATATAAACCCACTCTTCTCCTTATTTACCAATTGCCCGGAGCAATCCTGATACTCCTTTAGAACCTTCGTCACTGCCTAAATTGAATAAACACCCCCCCAAAGGAAAATGACCACATCATCTACAAATGCAAGATGTGTAATCTGCATGGTCCCAGCAGAGACAACGTACGGAGAAAATTTAGGATTTTCCAAGAGGTTATTTAGCCCCAAAGATAGCCACTCCATAGAAATTATGAACAGGGCTGGAGAAATGGGATCACCCTGTCGAATACCCCTCGACGACTTAAAATATCCGCATGGTTGGCCATTTATAAGCACAGAGAAATAACAATTGGATATTAACCTCCATACCATATCAATAAACTGCTTACCAAACCCAAAGGCGCACAGCATCTGGATCAAAAACAACCAGTTGACCCTATTGTACGCTTTGGCCATATCCAATTTGAAAATGACATTGGAACCCCGAACCTTCTTTCCCAAACCCCGAACAAACTCCTGGGCCAGCAAAATATTATCAGAAATCATCCTGCCTTTAACAAAGGAGCTCTGCTGAGGAGAGATAATCCTTTGTAAAATTCCCACCAATCGATTGGTTAAAAGCTTAGAGACCACCTTATTGAGGACATTACATAAATTAACAAGACGAAACTGGGTGAAAGATGACGGGGACGAGACCTTAGGAATTAGAGCCAACAAAGTGGATGTGACACCCCGAGGGAGGGCAGCACCCACAAAAAAATCCTGCACAGCAAGAGCAACATCCTCTCCAATAATTCCCCAAGTCTCCGTAAAAAAATGCACAGTAACACCGTTCGGACCAGCAGCTGAGTCTCCATCCATCTCAAAAATGATCCATTTAATCTCTTCCTTGTTAGGCACAGATTTCAACCCTAGGTTATCCTCAGCCGACACCATCTTGGGGACCAAGCCAAGCATCTGGTGGGGAGGGGTGACCTGTGACACCATTGAAAATGCATCCTTGAAGTGTCTTACCCCTTCTTGCCGAATAGCCTTAGGATCGGAAATCCACCCACCATCTTGATTCTTAATTCGGTGAATATGCAATTTGGCCCTTTTTCTACTGAACTGATGCATGGAAGAAGCGAGAATTAGAATCCCCCTCAGCAAGCCATTTCACCCGGGCTTTTGTTTGCAGAATTCTTCTTGTCGTCGTAAGCACAATTTGAGCTTCGCCTGAGCTTCATGAATTGCAGGCGTCAAATCAAACGGGTCGTGCTCCAGTATTCTTCCAGCTGACGCAACTCCTCCTCAGCATCCCACACCTTATCTAGAATATTGCCAAAACAGTCACGTCTCCAACATACAAGCTGCCGTTTAACCTCTTGTAACTTACATAGCAGTCTTCTCCACAGCTTTCCTTCACAAGGAAATTCCCAAGCCTTCTGAACAACATCTACAAAAGCTTCATGAGAGCACCAAGTATTAAGAAAATGGAAACTCTTTTGACCCCCCACATCTGCTGGCCTACACTGCACAAGTAATGGCGAATGATCGGAGAGGACTCTCCCTAAGTGTTGTACAGTAAACTCTACACGACTCCGCTCCCAATCATGATTTATTAACAATCTATCTAGCCTCTTCCAGACCCACACTTTCCCAAATCGATTGTTGCACCAAGTAAATGGGGATCCAGAAAAACCAACATCCAACAGGTCACCCGCTTGCATGAACTGGGAAACCTCCATAGCTTCCGAAATATTAAACGCTCGACCCCCCTTTTTTTCATTCCCCGACAGAATGGTATTAAAATCCCCCAAAACAACAAGCGGAACACCTAACAAACACCAATGTAACAACTGACCTCACAGCTCTCGGCGGGCCAATTCTTCACAAGGAGCATGAACAAACAAAGCAATAAAAGACTCTTTCAAGAGCACATGCGAAAGGCGGAGAGCCATAAAATGCTTCCCCGACCCTCCATTTGTACAGAGTAATCAGCCGTATGGAAAACCCAAAGGGAACTATGCATATTCGACATAGCATAAGGAAATGCAATTTCTGACGAATTCCATCTAACCGATTAGCGTCAATCATCGGCTCACAAATAGCAAACAATGAAATGGAATGAAGTTTGACTAATTTCTTTAACTGTGAGAGGGTTGGTTTATTTGCAACCCCCCGGATATTCCAGAAAAGCGAACTAATCATCACAAACAACATTAGGAGTTTATGAGGAGTTACCTTTCTGCCACATTTGAGTACTCACCGAAGAATCATCCTTTGGCCGCAGACCATCCAACCTCTTTTTCAGCACCTCCAACGATTCCTTTGGAATACCATGTCCGCGGGGGGAAAGATTGAGCATTGTTACACTCTCCTGCTGCTGCTGTGCCACTTCGCCAAACACATTCTCCACACTATCATCCTCACTAGCCAGTGACGATGACAAACCCTCATTCACCACCTTTTCCGCGATAGCTTTGAACATTCCATCCGTAGCCCAGAGGATCGCTTCTTCAACCAAGGGCTGAAGATCAGCACCTTGAATTGACGCCTGATCATATTCCTCCCGAGCATACATCGATGGCAATTGCCCATCCTCATTCTCCGACTGCTTTCCGGTATCTACCACAACTGGAGCGCCACCCTAATCCCCCTTGTTCGTCTCATTCCCATAAGGAATTTGCTACTCCACCAAAGTCTCCATCTGTCGTGGCTCACTCACCGACTCCAGAACTCCCACTTGCAAAGGGTTCTGTTGTTGCACCTGCAGCGCCCTATGTCCTGAAGTTCTTTCTCCCGCATCAGTCTTATCCTCCGTTGGCTGCTGCGATCTTTCCTGGTACACCTTCAGCGCTTGCCGAGGCCGAGAGTGGTCGAGACCCCGCTCCACCTTTCTTCGCAAATCCGGGTTTTTCACATGACATTGTTCCTCCTCATGCCCTTGCCGATAGCAATGTTTACAGTATAATGGCATCTGCTTTGGAATTATGGACTACCAAATCCCTCCTTGGTCACCCGTCACCCATTCCTATCCAAACCCTCGCTGGCAGCGGCTGCAACAGATCGACCTCCACATAGTTATGCGCCACACTGGGCCTCGTCAGATTCGCTGTTGCCGAGTCAATGAACAACGGTGTGCCCATTATGGACGTGATTTTGAACAAGCATTACTTGTGGAAAAGATGTACAGGCAGCTTGGGCAGTTAAAACCACACCGAAGCATGAGACGATTCTTTGTCAACGTGAAAGGAGGATGACCACTTGAAAACCCTCATGGGCAGCCCGTGCACGTACCAGATGTTCCTTGACCATAAGCGATGAAAATCAGATTCGTTGCCAGTAGCCCAATTTGAGCTAGTTCCTTAAGGTCTAGCGATAGGAAGAACTTCCTCAGGTCATCCATTGTCGGCCGCCCTTTTGAAAACTTGCCCACAAGGGCAAACTAGTATGGTGCGGCTACCGCAGCCAATTCCTCCTAGGCAAAGTTAACGGCTAGTTCACCACGATGAGTTGAAAAAGATGCCCGCACTTCAGCAGACGCTACGGAGGGATTCTTGAAGAGTTCTGAAAAGGCTTTTTTCTGAAAAGCCGGCGAGGAGGAGGTAAAGGGCTACCCCCCAGCTGATGGCTGGAGGGTTGGAGACGATTGCATGGCAAACCCTAGACCTCAGCCACAAGAGAAAGAAGAGAGAAAAGAGAGAGAAGAGAGAGAATTTTCCAAACCTTTTCTTATAATCGATTCCTTTAACTAGGGCTACGAACCTCTCTCTCAACACATTTCCAGTCCTGTTAGCAGCGTACGTGCTTCTGCTCAAATCACTGACGACTCCTGGTAAGCCTCAAAGAACGCATATACCAGCCGGCCCTGCCCATCTCGTACCACACCACCACCACCACCTGCCCCCGAGTTCAAGCGTGATCCGTCCGTATTCAGTTTGAATGTGGCCACCGGCGGTTTGTGCCAGAAAACAGGAACCCCCTGACTATGCACTAGCTGGATCTCGTCAAGAAAACCCAGCCATGACAAACCCTTAACCCGCTGCCGGATCCTTGGGAACCGCACCACCGCAAGGTCCCTCACATCAGCACATATGAAATCACATGTAGACCGCACATCCTGCCGAACCCCATCAATGACAAACTGATTTTGAGCTTTCCAAATAAACCAGACAATCAAAACTAGGAGCGCCCGAACCACCCATGCCATCACAGGAGATAGATAGGACTTCGTCCACCAAGAAACGCAAATACTTCTTATGTCCTTACCAGTTGTCAAGAAACCCAAAGCCCTCTCAAAAAAACCCCACACCTCTCTCGTAAATTTACCATAGGCAAACACATGTTGCAATGTCTCAATGTGTTTAACATTGCAACAAAAACACCAGGAAGGGCCATGAACCTAGAATCTTGCCAGTACCTCCGCAATCGGCAACCTCCCCAAAATGACCCGCCATAATGTAACGATCATCTTAACGGGAATCCCTTTCGTCCACAACCTCGTATAAAACCAAGACGATGAGCTACCTCTCATCCGTTTAATCACAGATCCTACCTGAAATTCTCTCGATGGCGACCCTTTCTAGTACCTAATGTCTTCAGCAGAGTCATCAAAATCTACTTCCAACTCTAAGATCTACTGCACCCTTTGCACTAGTATTAACCGAACCAGTTTAGCCTTTTTCCATGCACCATGATTCCAAAAATCCCGCAAACGATCCTCTGAACCTGTAACCGGGTGCAACCACGCTAGAGGGCCCTCCCCCGACCAATTTTCCCACCAAAAGGAAATGTTACCCTTCCCTATATGCCACACACTATTCAGCTCCACAAACTGCCGAGCCCTTACCATCTGTTTCCACATCGGCGAATCCGCCGGCCGGCACTTCACTTGATTCGGATGAGCTCCCTTGCAGTATCTCCTCCTCATAAAACAAGCCCACGAGTCACCTTGCTGAAAGCGCCACCATAGCTTGCATTCAAAAGCTTTGCGAGTCATCTCCAAGGAGCGAACCCCCAAACCACCTTCCTCTACAGGCCGGCACACCTCTGACCACGTGACCCAGTGATACCGAGACCCGTATTCTGAGACACCCCATAAAAAGGATGCGAATAATCGGTTGAGCTGGGTGATAACCCCTTTTAGAGGATGTATCACTGTTAAAAGTTGGACTGGCATCGAAAGAAGGACCGACTTCAACAACGTCAACCTCCCCCATAAGACAGCCATTTCGAACTCCAAGAGGCAATTCTATTCTGAACCGAGGTCACTAATCCCTGGAAAAATTCCCTTCTCATGCGACCACAAAAAAGCGGGCATCCCAAGTATTTAATAGGAAAATCCATGCTAGAGAAACCCATCAACCTGTGAACCCGAGCCTGGTGAGAAGCCCCTCCCAAAAGTACAAAACAACTCTTCTGTTTGTTGACCAACTGCCCGGAGCAATCCTGGTACTCATTTAGCACCCCTATCACACATCTTATAGATGCGCATCCCCGCGTGAAAAGATGACAACGTTATCAGCAAAAGCAAGGTGCGAAATTGGTAACGAATCCTTAGGCAATCTGAAAGGAGTTGCTCTAATAAGCAATTCAGCCCCCTAGAGAGGACTTCTGCCGAGATAATAAATAACGCCGGTGAGAGTGGATCGCCTTGCCTTAGACCCTTCGTTGATTTAAAGAAACCAGAAGGCTGTCCGTTTACCAGAATTGAGAAGAAATAGGATGATATCAATCGCCACACCATGTCGATGAACCTCTCCCCAAATCCAAAAGCACGCAACACACTAATCAGAAAACCCCCCCGCACCTTATCGTAAGCTTTTGCCATGTCAAGTTTCATCATCAAATTTCCCCCCCGCCCCTTCTTTTTCATACTACGGACTATCTCCTGTGCCAGCAACACGTTGTCAGCAATCGACCGACCCCTCACAAAAGCACTCTGCTAAGGAGAGATTATTTTGTTTAGAATCCCATCCAGCCGACAAGCAAGAAGTTTACTCACCACTTTATTCAAAAAAATACACAGACTAATGGGTTGGAACATTCCAAAACTGGTCGGAGACGACGTCTTTGGAATAAGAGCCACCAATGTCGAAGTGATCCCTTTCGGTAACTCTACCCCAGCGAAAAAATCCCGTACCGCTTCCACCACCTCCCAGGCAGCTGTGAAAAAACGTCCTATGAACCTATCAGGCCCTGGAGCCGCATCCCCATCCATCTGAAAAACCACTCGTCGAATCTCTTCTGCTTCTGGAATTTCTTGCAAAAACTTATTATCACCCCCAGTAAGCATCTTTGGAATCAAATCCAACAATTTTGAGGCCCTCGGCCAGACCTCCTCTGGAGCAAAAGTGGCCTTGAAATGCATGACAGCTTCCTGCTTAATCTCCTCGCTATCCTCAACCCATTCCCCATACCGATTTCTAATATGATGTACATGTAACCGCACCCTCGTCTGTCGAACATAGGTATGGAAGAACCGGGAATTCACCTCCCCGTGCTGGAACCACTTAATACGGGCCTTCTGACGCCAAAACTCCTCCTCTCGAGCCAACAACACCTTCAGCCGAGCTTGAGCAGCCTGTACTTCTTGCATCTAGTTTTGCTTTTGAGTCAAAAAAAAAATTTTCTATTCTGCCCGAACCTCTTTTGTGGTGGAAAATAGGGTTTGTCTTGTGATTTCTCGATTATCTTGAAACTCTTGCATGCAAGTTGATTGAATCTCAAACCTCTTGATTTTCACCTTGACATCTTGAAGTTCTTGTGTGAATCTTAAAGTTCTTGGCTTGAAAAAAAATTGGATCTTGAATCACTTCTTGAACCTAGCAATCACTTTCCAAAAAGAAAAATCAGCTTTCCTAAATTCTTGGCTACCGAATTCTTTGTTGCTATTTTGAAAAACAAAAAAGGAAAAGAAAAGACAATGAAAAGAAAAGGGAAAGAGCTAACCCATTCCCCGCACCTCACGGAATCCCTGGAGTCTCGCTTCCTTACCACTAGGTCCACCGGTTACCCCGACATCTCATCTTACTAGACATAATCCAATCCTGTAATATACTGCCCAAGTTCTCTAACCTAGGCGCTCTGATACCAACTGTGACAACCCCACCGTACCCAGAGGCGTACCAAAGGGCTTAGCGGATCGCCTGCCTAGCTCTCGCCAGGACTCGATAGCAAAAATGATAAACGCACCAAATTCTCATAAAATGATAATATGTACATTATATATATCCTTAAAATCCACTACAAGACTACAAGAGTTAAGGTGTAACTCCCATCAAGATTTCTCACACCCGCTATCCAAAATACAAAATACATGGCCAAAACTCCAACCCAAAGCAAGTGCTAAGGAAAAGGGCTACACTATGCCTTTCACGCGTCAGTTCCCGCTTCGCCCCCTGCTAAGGAAAACAAATTGAAAAGGATTAAGCTATATGCTTAGTGAATAATCAGGAGGGGAAGCACATGTAAATCACATTTTCACAGATTTTTCAAGTCAAAAGCAAAAAGTAACACCACAATTAAGGATACGGGTGGCTTCAAAGCCAGTTCAATTTCCACGCTTGATCTTCCGTTGACACTCCGTCAACCGATAATCTGTAGACCCCACTTGTACTCCTACCGTCCACCTTATCAACCCACTCTGGCCAGTCTACAGTACATAATAGCTTGAGCAATAATATCATTGAGATCCCAAAAACATTGAGATCAGACCATCTATTTGGTCAAAAATAACATTTACCATTGAGACCCCAAGGCAACCCCTTGAGATCAGACCATCTATTTGGTCGGAAAATAACATTTACCATTGAGACCCCAGGGCAACCCCTTGAGATCAGACCATCGGAAAATAACATTTACCATTGAGACCCCAAGGCAACCCCTTGAGATCAAACCATCCAAGTGGTCAGAGAGCAACATTGACATTGAGACCCCAAAGGCACCCCTTGGGATCAGACCATCCACTTGGTCACTTATCACTAACAATATCACAGGTACGGATCATATATCACACATCATATGCATTCATATATCACACAACACATACATTCAAGAATCATATATGGAGCTTTGGTCGAGTGCGATAAAGTACACCCTCGTCCACTTATCACATTTCACAATATAATCACACATAAAGTCCTAATTACTCACCAAAAGTAGTACAAAAGCAAACAGGTTAGAAAAGTTCCCCGATCTCCTTGACCTCGTCACTTCCTGTGAAAAGTTGAGCCAGAAGATTACTCAAACAATCACTAAGACGCCAAAACCACTTAGAAACACTTAAAACAACAAATAAGGTACATGCATGGGCGTTCGACTAAGAACGAACGAGAACGGAACGAAAACGAAAAACACACATTAAAAGGTGTAAAAGGCAGTTTTGACACCCTGTGCGCCTTTACTCATAACTCAAGCTAAAAGTATCGGATTAGAGTGCATGAGGTGCCGTTTTGAAGCTAAGAGAACAAGCTACAACTTTTGTGAAGACAACTTCTGCCCAGATTCTCTCTTTTTAGGTCAAAAGTGCAGAAACAGTTCTAGAAATTTTCACGTCAGAATTTCCGACAGGCTAGATTCAAATGATCATAAATCATCACTCACAAATCCAAATCAAGAAATTCCAGCTGCGTTGGAAAGCTTGAACGAAGGGCTATAAATTTCGTGTTTTGGCCAAAAGCCAAATCACAAAGGATCAACATGAAAAATGGAGCCAAAGTTGCTGTCCGGTCAACCCTGTTTTCCTGCTCTACGCCCAAATGTTTTTCATGCAACCAAAACGCACACATGCAATTCCAATGACTCGAATGCAATGACAACCATGCAAACGCAGCTTTAAAACGTCCCACAATACCCTCAACACACACACATGCAACCTTAAAGTTCCTAAACTTGAGCCAACATTTCACCTTCCAACAATTCCACCACATCCAAACTACACCAATGCATTAATACAAGTGCAATATCATTAATTCCCAATCATTCCATAACTCAACCAATCAAACCCTAACCTCAAACTTCTTGGCCGAAAATTCAAGACTTGTAAATCTTCAAAATTTAATCATCAATTAACATAAGAAGCCAAGTTCAAGCACTAATCTATCAACATAAGCCATGCTTCCTCCAATTTAAACTTGAAGACATGAAACCCTAATTTAATCTTCTTGACCAAGATTTTAGACATGCAAACACAAAATCCCATCCATGAAATCATCTCATAAGCTAAGAGTAAGCATGAATCAAGCCAAAATAACCACAAAATCCAACCATTACATAACACCCATCAAAATTCCAACTTGTAACATAGAAGGAAACTAGAAGAAAACCTTTCTAGTTGGTGTTCTTGGTGCAACCCCAAGCTCCCAAGGGCAAGCTTCACCTCCTAGCTCCAAAGCAAGATTGAGTGATTGAACTTGCAAAATTGTCCCCAAGATTTTCTCTCTTTTTTTCTCTCTTTTCCTCTCTTTTTTTCTCCACGGTTTTCCTCCCCTTTTTCTCCCTTGCTTGGCCGGCCCTTCTTGTTCTAGAAATGGCTAAAGGATAACACTTCATAGATATTTAGGCCTTGGTCAAAATTGGTCAAACTTATCATGCTTAATTAAACCTACCAACTTAGGTTATTTTCCACTTTTGCCCACATGATTTCTTTTCCTATCAAATTAGTCCATAGATACTCAATTTAAACTAGCCTATCAAAGCTTAATCACACTTACTTAGGCTACCAATCACCTAGGAATCTTAATCACTATTCTTAAGCTAGTTGGACATGAAACTTAGATTTATTTTCAAACCTAGGGTCTTACGAATCCAAGCTAGGGTTTTTTTTATATACAAATTAGGGTTTTATCCGAATTTAGGGTTTTCGAAGCAAACTAGGGTTTAAATTTCAAATTAGGGTTTTCACATTATTGGAGGAAACAACTTCTACACTTTTAAAAGTAAAACAAACCATATATAAACACCTTGGCAAACAAAAATAATTATAATTAACATTATTTAATATTTTCCAAATATTGAGAAAAATCGGGGCCTCACACTTTTTGGGTGTTTGTTGGCTGGAAATTGCAGCTTCTCAAGTGTATTTTTTTGGTAACAAACAAACGGCTGCAAATTGGTTAAGGAAAGCAAGTCAAAGGTTGTGGACTTTGATGAGATTTATTCTTGTTTTCGAAAAACAGATTTGGAAACTTGTTTCCAAAACAGATTTGGGAACTTGTCTCAACCGACTTAGGATGCTTCTTGGCTTAGCCCTTTCCCTTTTCTTTTCTTTTCGTTGCCTTTTCTTTCCTTTTTTTTTTTTTGAACAAAACAGCAACAATGAATTCGGCAGCCAAGGATTAGGAAAGCTGATTTTTGGAAAGTGATTGCAAGGTTCAAGAATTGATTCAAGATCCAATCTTTCAAGCCAAAACTTCAAGATTCATAGAAGAACTTCAAGATTTCAAGATGACAATCAAGAAAGTTCAAGATTCAATCAACTTATATCCAAGAATTTCCATGTTTGGCAAGAAACACAAGGCAAACCCTAATTCCAGCACACTATAACAGGTTCAGCCACAAGAAAATTGTTCTTTTTTTTTGACTCACAAACGAAACTAGATGCAAGACACCCTCAGGAATTTCGGACAGAAACAATAACAAGATAACAATAAGAAACAACTCAATAACAAAGCAACCCTAGACAAGAAGGACGACAAGAAGACAAAACCCGAACTGGATTTTTTTTTTTTTTTATTCAAGACTCAAGACACAAGAACACAAGACCAAAAATCAAGAAAACTAGAGATTAAAATTTGGATGAACAGTGAATTCGGGATGAATAGTAATGCTACAGTAGCTATGAACAGTACTTTTTTTTGGCCAATTAAAACTAAAATTCAAAGACACACAAAAATGAAGAAAATTGACTCTAAGAGATAGCTCTGAGGCCAACTGATACGAACTACGCCAACCTATGACGCAACCCGCACACGAAAAGCGGATCTTGGATGATTGGTAACCAAAGTTGACACACACAGTGGAAGACCTTCACCCGTTGAGCACTTGGACAATGAACGTTGGTATAAGGTAGAAGTAGAAGATGCCACAATTCAACGTGTTCTTGAATTGATAAGTCAAGGAGAACACCTAAAGAATTTCTCTAAGGTATTCAAGTCGCTTCCAAGAAGCAAGAGAAGTGATAACACTCAAAGCAATTTGCTGAAAATTCTTGATATCAAATAATGAAAAGTGTTGGCTTATTTATAGCCTACATGACTCAAAAACCTAGGCCAAATTGGAAACACAAATTGGGCCAAACCATGAAGAATTAGAAAACCTAGAATAAGCAATTAGGAAACCAACATTTTAGGCAACTACCATTAACCTACTTAACAATTAGGAAACAACTTAACTAGGCATTCAGTTAAGGTGAATCATATTTGGAAACTACCTAACCGATACTTTATTTGACCTAAAACAAATACTTAAACTAACTAACATATTTGGTAACACATTCGGCCAAGGTAATGGACCGAATGGACCAAACCCTAAAGCAAAGCCGAGACTTCAAAGCAAATGACAATCAATTAGGAAGTAACGTTGCTTGAAGCCTCCTCAACACTTCGCATTGTGACACACGGTAGTGATTGCTCTTCCAAAGTGCTAAGCAGCTAGATTGATCTTTGACTTGGGGAATCTAGATTCATATCAATTTGTTTGCTACCAAAATACACCTGGGAAACTGCTTAAATCGGCCAACAAACACTGCCTGAAAATTCCCAAGATCCCACCAGAAATTCAAGCATAGTTTGTGAACCAAGAATCGGATTAGGGTTTTTTTATTCATAGCGATAGCTTGAATCCTTTTTTTTCTAGGGTTTGATTTCCACCTTGAGTCAATTTCCAGCATTCTAATCTTCTTTATTTCATCATTTTTTAGTGTTTGTTTGAGCACTTAAGTTGGTCCATACTTCAATTAGCCTTTGTTTTATTCTTGCCTAATCCATCGTGGACTAAATTGGTAAGTTGGTTAACAATAGAAGAAGTTCTAATTTCTTCAAGTTATTCACAAGTTGAATTGAGAAGTGATTGGTGAGTTTAATAGAGTGTTTATTGAGTGAAATCATGAGGGTTGAGAGCATACACGTGAGGGAGCGTGTGAGGACCTTCTAACCCTAATTTTCACTTTTGTTATTGTTCAAAATGTCTAACGAGGGTAAGGGATCTTCACAGGCCTTTGATCTTAAGCTTTTTGTAGAATCACTCAAGGGAGATATTGATCGCATTCTTGATCAAAAACTGGAGGTTGTGCACCAACGAATTGACACGTTGGAGTTATCACACGCAAGTGCTAAAGGAAGCCGTAGCAGAACACCTTTGCATGAGTCTAGTGACTCGAATGAGGAGCTTGACAATAGACAAAGGCGTCCTAAGCGTGATAATAGGCCAAGTGTGGATTCCATTCGTGCTATCAAGATGAAGATTCCTTCATTCCAAGGGCATTCCAATCCTGATGCATATTTGGAGTGGGAAAAGAGAATTGAGTTGGTGTTCGACTGCAACACTTACTCTGAGGAGCAAAAAGTAAAGCTAGCCATGGTAGAGTTCACTGACTATGCAGTCATTTGGTGGGATCAAGTGACGACTAGTAGGAGGAGGAGTGGAGAACCGGCAGTCACTACTTGGCATGAGTTGAGGCATTTGATGCGCAAACGCTTTGCACCAAGTCACTACTACCGTGACTTGTATCAAAAGCTTCAAAGCCTTACTCAAGGTACTAGAAGTGTGAAGGAGTATCATAAGGAGATGGAGGTACTTATGCTATGTGCTGATGTTGTTGAGGATCGAGAAGCCACTATGGCTTGATTCTTTTTTTTTTTAAACAAACGGCCCACAGCCCTTTTATTCAGCATAAAAAATTGTACAGGTGAGGGGGGGCTCAACCTTACCCTCGTTTAACATGAAAGTTCGCTACACCTAACTAGTCCAAGCGGACATAACTTCTGGAGAGCTTCGGGAGCACCAGAAACGAGTTAAACAAGGTGAAAGAAGTTGCCGTGTGAGAGAAGGCAGCTAAGGAATCCGCAACTGTGTTCATGTCACGATAGCAATGCATAAAGGTGAGTCCCAAATACTTGAGCTATCGAATCCTTCGAATGATTGACCTAACCAATGGAGGGCCTTTCCCATCCGTAGATATCAGAGACCAAAGCACCTTTGAGTCTACCTCCACCACAATCCTTGTAAGCCCTTTAACCCGACATATTTCCAGTCCCATGCAGAGCGCATGGGCCTCCGCTTGCAGCGAAGTAAGAATTCCAAAGCTTGCCGCATATACAAACACAACGCGCCCCGCAGCATCACGAACAACTCCTCCAACTCCACTGAAGCCATGATTCCCACGAGAGGATCCGTCCGAATTCAATTTAAGCCATCCTAGAGATGCCATAGACCACGTTACCATGGTTGATTTCCACTGACCTAGACCATCCCCGATGCCATCAAGAAGATCATTCCATGTTGATGCAGAGCCTCGATATCCAAATCTGGCCCGTGATAAAAAAGATTAGCTCCTGTGTGACCAAAAAACAAACACTCCCATCCCCTGAACTCCCTTCATATCTACACCGGTTCTGAAATCTCCAGATGTACCAAAACACAACTGACGAAGCAACTAACAGCAACCAACGCAGCTGCTTGCTGTGCGACTTAATTGCCCACCACGAGAATAGACTACTACGCACCCCCCGGTCCGGTTGGTAAATTCCTAAAGGTTGTTCAAAGTACCTCCAGATCGCATTGGCTAGCTCACTCTCCTCAAATAGATGTTGGACAGACTCAGCCTTCGGGAATTGGCAGCAAACACAACGTGACGGCCCATGCACCCGAAACTGCTGCAGCACGCTATCCACTAGAAGTTTCGACTCCAGCAACCTCCACATGAAAAAGGAGATTTTGATAGGTAACCCTAGCTGCCAGATGTTCGTGGAAACTAAAGATGACACCTACGGCTTTCGCAGGAGTGGGATTGCCGAACGAACCTCAAAGGAGCCGGAGTTACTCCGTGGCCAGATCATCTCATCCCTCACCTCTCCAACTGCCAAGAACATTTCTTGCACCCTCTTCACCACCTCTTACGGTGCCATCACCGCTAGCTTGACAAAGTCCCATCTTCCATTTATCCAGAAGTCAGACACGGGGCCTTAGGAATCCAAATGCGCAAACTTCCAAGCCAGAGGGCCTAAACCAGACCAGTTATCCCAGCAGAAAGAACATGATCCATCCGAGAGATCCCATGATGAGGATAACTCCACCAATGCTCTTTGCAAAAGCATATGTCTCCATATGGATAACCCCCTTTTCTAAATCTCCACCATAGCTTACACCCAGAAGCCTCAGATACCTGATGTACTGATCGGAACCCCAACCCGCCTTCCTCCACTGGCCCGCACATCTTTGTCCATGATGACCAATGATATCTGTCCCCATATTCCGATGCCCCCCAAAGAAAGTTGCAGAAGATCTTCTCAATCTGCTCCAACACACCCTTTGGTGGACAGCACACGGACAGGATATAAACCGGTCAACCCCAGCTTGAATGGTTTGTGACCTGAGATTGCTAAGCAAGTTGAGTTGCAACACTATGTGGGACTCAATGATCTAGTTGAGAAAGCTATCAAGATTGAGAGGCGGCACAAGAGGAGGGGTGCAATCCGGTCAACCCCTACGTATCCAACTCAAAGTGACCGAACCTTCCAAGGCCGAAAGGAGGATAAACCAACCACTGGATCGAGCAACCCAAATTCTAGGGTTGAGACTCCTAAAGCCTATGTCTCGGACTCCTTCTGACCTTCAAAAGAGAAATAGGGACAATAGGTACTTTAAATACTAAGGAAGAGGGCACATTGCCAGTCAATGCCCTAATCAATGAGCCATGATCATTCTTCCAAATGGTGACTGGGTCATTGATGATGAAGGTGAATATGAGGACATGCCACCTTTGACTGAAGAAGGAGACGAAGAGGAAGAAGTGCCAGTTAATGAGCATGTAGGGCTTGTTGTTCGACGTGCCCTAGCTACACAAGTAAAGGCTGATGATGGCTTGCAAAGAGAGAACAATTTCTACTCACGTTGCCATATCCATGGATGAGTTTGCAGCTTAATCATAGATGGAGGGAGTTGTGCAAATGTTGCTAGCCAATTCATGGTGGAGAAACTCACCTTCCCAACGTTGAAACATCCCACTTCCTACCGTTTACAATGGCTAAACGATAGCGGTGATGTGAGAGTCACCAAGCAAGTTCAAGTTCCCTTCCGCATTTGCAAATATGAGGATGTTGTGCTGTGTGATGTTGCGCCAATGCAAGCATGTCATATTCTACTTGGAAGGCCGTGGCAATATGATCGAGCCATCCAATTTGAAGGAGTAACCAACAAATACTCTTTCATGCAAGGCCAAAGAAAAGTCGTACTTGCACCTTTAACTTCGAGCCAAGTCCGTGAGGACCAAGAAAGGTTGCACAAAGAGTACGAATTAGAATTTGCCAAAAGGAGACAAGCAAAATCTGATGGTAAGAAGAAAGAAGTCTTGGCCGAAGCTGATGAGAAAGAAAAAGAAAGGAAGTTGTTGGCCAAAGGAGGAGAGATTGAGGGGAAAAACACTTTCTTTGTAAAAACAAAAGCAGTGAGGAGAGCGTTGAGTTCAAACGCACTTGTACTTGTACTTATGTGCAAGGAAGTGCTTGTTATTCCTCCTGACCTTACTAAACACTTTACCTTCAAGTGTTTTGTCTCTCTTGCAGGAATTTGAGGATGTCTTCCGGGATGAGATACCAAATGGTTTACTACTAATAAGGGGAATTGAACACTAAATTGATTTGGTGCCGGGAGCATCTTTGCCAAATAAACTCGCCTATCGTATGGGTTCCGAGGAAACAAAAGAGCTATAAAGGCAAGTTGAGGAGCTCTTGGAGAAAGGATGGGTGTAGGAAAACTTGAGTCCATGCACGGTTCCCGTGATTCTAGTTCCAAAGAAGGATGGAACATGGCGCATGTGCACCGACAGTAGAGCCGTCAGTGCTATAACGGTAAAATATCATCACCCTATTCCTCGTTTGGACGACATGTTGGATGAATTGCATGGTGCCATAATCTTTACTAAAATAGACCTTAAAGATGGTTACCATCAAATAAGGATGAAAAAGGGTGATGAATGGAAAACGGCTTTTAAAACTAAGTATGGTTTATATGAGTAGCTGGTCATGCCTTTTGGTTTGACTAATGCCCCAAGTACTTTCATGAGATTAATGAACCATGTACTTAGGTGTTTCATTGGCAAATTTGTAGTTGTATATTTTGATGACATCCTGATTTATAGCTATAGTATAGAAGAACATGTTGAACATCTTAGACTTGTGCTTGAGACACTTTGTGATGCACAATTGTATGCTAATATCAAAAGGTGTTCTTTTTGCACTAATGAAATAGTGTTCTTAGACTATGTTGTGAGTGCTAAAGGAATTCATGTTGATAAGGAAAAAGTGCATGCTATTCGTGAGTGACCGACACCTAAAAGTGTTAGAGATGTTTGTAGCTTCCATGGTTTAGCTAGTTTTTATCATAGATTTGTTAAAGATTTCAATATTATTGCTGCACCTTTAACTTCTGTGGTAAAGAAGAATGAGAAATTTGTTTGGGGTGAAACTCAAGAACATGCTTTTCATGCACTTAAGAATAAGCTTACTCATGCACCTGTACTTGCGTTACCATGCTTTGATAAGACATTTGAGATTGAATGTGATGTATCGGGTGTGGGTATTGGGGCTGTTTTAATGCAAGAGGGTCGTCCAATTGCATTCTTTAGTGAAAAATTGAATGGGTAGGCTTGAATTGTCCTACTTATGATAAGGAAATGTATGCATTGGTTAGGTCCATAGAAACGTGGCAACACTATCTTAGGCCTAAAGAATTTGTAATTCACACTGACCATGACTCGCTTAAGCACCTTAAGTCACAACGCAAGCTTAACAAGTGACATGCTAGGTGGGTTGCATTTATTGATACTTTTCCTTATGTCATTAAGTACAAAGTAGGAAAGTCTAATGTAGTTGTGGATGCATTATCTCGCAGACACTCTTTACTAACTGTACTTGATGCTAAATTACTTGGACAAAGAATTGTATGAAAAAGATGAAGACTTCTCGGCCTTCATAAACTCTCCAGGTAAAACAACCTCGAATGGTAAGTTCTATTTCCATGATGGTTTCTTATTCTATCTTAACAAGTTGTGTATCCCTAATTGTTCTATTCGTTTGTTGCTTGTGAGAGAATCACATGGAGGAGGCTTAATGGGGCATTTTAGAGTTGCTAAGATGCTTGCCATTCTACAAGAGCATTTCTACTGGCCAAGGATGAAGCGAGATGTGGAACATGTGGTGGCTAAGTGCTACAAAGCTAAGTCTAAAATTCGACCTTTTGGCATGTATTCTCCTTTACCTATTCATAAAGAACCTTGGGTAGACATCTCTATGGACTTTGTTTTGGGTTGCCTAGGACTAAAAGGGGAAATAATAGCATTTTTGTTGACGGATGATGCTTCGCATGTAGCTAATTTGCTCTTTAAGAACATTGTTAGATTGCATGGTATTCCACGGTCAGATACTTTTGGAAAACCTTGTGGGGTAAACTTGGGACTAAGTTATTATTTTCTACTTCTAGTCACCCACAAACGGATGGCCAAACCGAGGTCGTCAATCGCACCTTGTCTACACTCTTACGTGCTATCATAAGACGTAATCTTAAGACATGGGAAGAGTGTTTACCACATGTTGAGTTCGCTTATAATCGTTCTACTCATAGTGTAACTCAATTTTCACTGTTTGAAGTTGTTTATGGTTTCCACTTGATCTTTTGCCATTGCCTATGACTGACCATATTAGTCTAGATGTAGCAAAGAAGGCTAATTTGGTGGAACAAAGAAGGCTAATTTGGTGAAACAACTTCATGAGAAGGTCCGAATCAATATTGAGCAATGCACGGTGCAATATGTCAAGCAAGCTAACAAAGGACGTCGTCGTGTGGTTTTTGAACCTGGCAATTGGGTATGTTGTACATGAGAAAAGAAAGGTTCCCTGCCCAACATCGCAACAAATTGCTACCAAAAGGGGATGGACCATTCCAAGTCCTGGAACGCATTAACGACAATGCTTACCATTTGGATCTACCTGGCAAGTATCAAGTTAGTGCTACTTTTAATGTTTCTGACCTTAGTCCATTTCTTATAGAGGATGAACACGATTTGAGGGCAAATCCTTCTCAAGAGGAGGGCAATGATGTGGAGCATCCAAGCAAGGTCGACTCAAGGAGCAATGGTCTCAACCTTCAAGTGCATTTCAAGTGCCATCCGGTCCAATGACGGGTGCTAGGGCCAAACGACTCAAGGAGGAGTTAGCCGCATTGGTTCATGATGTGATCAGTCAAGCCGCTTAGCATTTTGGAAGAGTAATCACTACCTTGTGTCCCAATGCTAAGGGTTGAGGAGGCTTCAAGCGTCGGTTCTTCATGAATGATGTGTCATGTGCTTCAAAGTCTCAATTTTAGTTTTAAGGGTTATTGCATTCGGTTTTCTTATGCTTAGCCGAATGTGTTTAGTTAATCTAGCATTTAATTTAGGGAATAAAACATTCGGTTCAAGGGGATAAGCTTGGCTGAATGCCTCTTTGAATTGTTTCCTAATTGTCAAGTAGTTAGGTTAATAGTAGTTGCCTAAAATATTGATTTCCTAATTGCTTATTCTAGGTTTCCTAATTCTTCATGGTCTGGCCAAATTTGTTATTCCAATTTGGCCTTGGTTTTTTGAGTCTTGTAGGCTATAAATAGCCAACACTTTTCATTTTTCAATAACAAGAATTATTCAGCAAAATTGCCTTGAGTGTTATCACTTCTCTTGCTTCTTTGAAGCGACTTGAATACCTTAGAGATATTCTTTAGGTGTTCACCTCATACAAATGTGGCGTCTTCTACCTCATACAAATGTTTGTTTTCCAAGTGCTCAACGGGTGATGGTCTTCCGCTGTGTGTGTCAACTTTGGTTACCAATATCCTAGATCCTAAGTGTTCTTCATGTGCAGGTTGCGTCACGCTTGGCGTAGTTCGTATCATCAGCACTATTGCTACTCCTTTAACAGCCATTATAAAAAAGGATGAGAAGTTTCATTAGGGAGAAGCTCAAGATAAGGCGTTCCAACTTCTCAAACACAATCTCACACATGCACCTTTACTTTCTTTACCTAGTTTCGATAAAATTTTTGAGATTGAGTGTGATGCTTCTGGTGTAGGAATTGGTGCTGTGCTCATGCAATAAGGAAGGCCAATAGCTTATTTTAACGAGAAGCTAAATTGTGCTACCATCAACTACTCCACATACGATAAGGAATTTATGCTTTAGTGTGCGCATTGGAGACGTGGCAACACTACCTTCAGCCTAAGGAGTTCGTTATCCACACCGACCACGAGTCACTCAAACAATTACAAGCCCAAGAAAAATTGAGTAAAAGGCATGTGAGGTGGGCCGCATTCGTGGAGACATTTCCTTATTTGATCAAGTATAAAGCAGGCAAGGCTAATGTCGTCGCGGATGCATTGTCTAGGCGGTATACCTTACTTCACTTGATGCTAAATTACTTGGGTTTGATTTAATTAAGGAACATTATGAGGCTGACATTGACTTCTCTAGCGTATATAAATCGTCTCAAATTGCTCACCAGGGAAAGTTTTTCATACATGATGGTTTCTTATTCTATCTTGATAAGCTTTGCATTCCATCTTGTTCCATTTGAGAATTACTCACCCGAGAAGCTCATGAAGGAGAATTAATGGGACATTTTGGTGTCACCAGGACTTTATGTGAGAGAATTGTCTCACATTGCATAACGTGTCACAAAGCAAAGTCCAAACTTCAGCCTTTTGGTTTGTATACCCATTTACCTATCACTAACGAACCTTGGGTTGACATTTCTATGGATTTTGTACTTGGGTTACCTGGGTCTAAAAGGGGTTATGATGGTGTCTTTGTGGTAGTTGACCGTTTCTCTAAAATGGCTCATTTTATTCCCTGTCATAAAATGGATGATACAATGCATGTTGCAATTTATTTTTAAAAAAAATTGTCCCTTTGCATGGAATTCTTAGATCTATTGTTTCGGATAGAGATATGAAATTCTTAAGTACGTTCTAGAAAATGTTTTGGGGAAAGTTGGGAACTAAATTGTTATTTTCTACATCTAATCACCCCCAAACTAATGGCCAAACTGAGGTCCTTAATCATACCTTATCTGCTTTGTTGAGGGCTATAATTAAAAAGAATCTTAAGTCTTGGGAAGAGTGTCTAATACATGTCAAATTTTCTTATAACCGAACAGTTCATAGTGCAACTAAATTTTCACCTTTTGAGATTATTTATGGTTTTAATCTCTTGACTCCTCTAGATTTGATGCCATTACCATTCTCTAAGCACACTAACCTTGACGGTGCAAAAGGGAAGAATTTGTGAAAGTTCTTGATACGATCCATCGCTGCCCAAGGTGAAGGAAATCATTGGAAATCTTACAAGTCCATTAGCTTTGAGCCGTGGGTTATATTGCATCCATTTTAGTAGTTTTCTAGTAGCTTTATTAGTTGAATAATTGGCTAAGTAAATGTTGTACATTTATTGAGCCAAGAGTAGTTAGGTTAATAGTAGTTGCCTAAAATGCTGATTTCCTAATTGCTTATTTTTAAGGTTTCCTAAGTCTTCTAGGTCTGGCTGAATTTGTGTTTCCAATTTGGCCTTGGTTTTTCGAGTCATGTAGACTATAAATAAGCCAACACTTTTCATTATTCAACAAGAAGAATTATTCAGCAAGTTGACTTGAGTGTTATCACTTCTCTTGCTTCTTTGAAGCGACTCGAATACCTTAGAGATATTCTTTAGGTGTTCACCTTGACTTATCAATTCAAGAACACGTTGAATCTTGGCACCCATCTACCTATAACATTGGTTCTTTAATTTGCATAACTACAGGTTGAGATAATATCATAGGTTCATAGATTACGAGGATTAGTTGAGTCTTCGTTTCCATCCTTGATACCAAGGTTCGTTAACCACGTGATTAATGGGTTGAGGTCCTTTTTTGTATCCATAATTGCGTCACAAATTCGTGTCTTAAAGAAGTGGGAGCTTCGAGATTTGTGATGCGAATGTACAAGTTGTCCAGGATTCTTGCATCCCTCATGCGAATGTACAAGCTGTACAGGATTCCTGCATCCCTCAAGTCCAAGTACCTCAAGGTCCAATCACTCGTGCACGTGCTAAAAAGCTTAAAGAGTCGTTATAAGCTTTGGTGCAAGCTGCTCATTCGTCATGTGGTGAATCCAAGTTGTTTGAGAGTCTTTAAGTTGACGAGCATCCATGTGTTACCTTACTACGAGTTGATCAAGACTTGGATGCATCGGATGGTTAATGGAGTTTTGGTGCGCATAGCTTTCCTGCGACCAGAAGACTACATGTCGTCTGGATGCAGGCACGTCATCTGGGCACGTAGGCTTTTCTGCAACTAGAAGACTAGGCCTCATCTGGACGCCGGCGCGTCATCTGGGCGCGTGGAATTTTCTTAGTTTATTATTAGTACTTTTGTATCGTTAGTATTAGTAGGTGAAGTTTGCATTTTCCAAATTGGATTAGGGTTTGTGAAGGCTATAAATAAGCCTTAAGCAACGTTTTACGGGACATCAAAAAAATTCATCAAATTTTCCAGCAATTTTGTAATTGAGAGAGATTTCTCTTGGCTTCATAGCACCCTTGAACACTTTAGATATTTTCTTGAGTGCTTGAGTTTGGCTTATCAATCAAGAAACGCACTTGATTGTGGCGCCTTCTACCAAAATCTAGGTTCACTAATTCGTTTGGTCGCGGGTTGAGATTATATCAATAACGTTCGCACTACGGGGATTAGAGGGGTCTAAGAGGTTTGCTTCTACTCATCTAAACCTAGCCATCGAGTTATTGATCTTGGGTTGCGAATTTCGTCTCTTTGGCGAAGCTTGTATCAGTTGGTACCAGAGCTAGTCGTCGGTACCCAGGCTATATCCCTTTTCTTTGTTGTTTGTGTCGTCTAGAAATTTTGATCTTGTCTTTGTTTCTTGCTGCCTATAGTCGTGTGTCGAGTCATAAGTCAAAAAAAAAATCTTTTTTACTTGTCACACCTTTCTTGAGACTGAAGTAAATCGCGGACTACCTAGCCATGCTTACAAGTTCTTGGCTGAACATTTCTTGATTTCGTGGGCCTCTTGGTTGTTTTCTTGAAGCTCTTGAAATTGTTTTAAAAAAATCTGGAAATTTCTTGAGTTTCTTGAGCAAGAAGTAGCGGACCTTGAACTTGGAAAACTGCCCACAAATTTCTCCAGCTTTCTTGTCGTGTTTCCTAAATTGTTTGTGGCTGAATTGACCTAGCCAATTACACCCGTTACTGCCTTAAACTGATCTTGCAAGTTGAGATTAAAATCCGAAAAGGTTTCTTAAGTTTCTTGAGCAATAAACCTGTTCTTGAAACCTGGAAATTTGAGGGTCAAAAAAAAAAATCTGATCTTGCTTCTTGTTTCGGGCTGCCCCCAAGTGTCCTTCATTGATCCGAAAATTTGGCTGGAATTCTTGAAGTTCGGGTGTTAAGAAATCGACTTCCATCCACCTACCAAATTGTTACAAATCAAAAAGTCAAATTGTTCCCTAAAGCTTGAAGCGGATCATTCCTTTTCCAAACCTGCTTTGGTTTTGCAAGTGGGCAAGGAAACCAGAACCTGATTTGCTGGTTTCAAAAGCTGTTATACCTTGAAGTTAGCCTCCAAAATCACCTTTCCAAATTGGGTTTGAGCATTTACAGATTACCTAACCCGAAAGTGAAAAGACGGACCCGAAACCACTTCAGATTCCGCACAACACCAGCTTCCAAATTTACCCATTCCAAATCTGTCCGCCACTTTCCTAACCTGTTTCAGCCGCATTTAACTGTGTTTCTCACAACTCCAGATTTCTAATCGGATCCTTAGGAGTTTTCTAAGTTCCTAAACTTCAGCTGTGTCTTAGTCTTTCATTCCAAGTCATTTAACATTGCGTTTTTAAGCTCTTAAAATTCTGTTTGGAATAGCTTGTCCAGTCGTGTCTTTAGTTTTGAACTTTCCAGCTTTGAGTCACTTTGTAAGTCTTGTCCATCTAGTCTCAACCATCCAATGTGCTATAATCAAGGCATTTCAATTGGTAACCTGCTCCTACACTTTTGAGGGAATTCTAAATTTTTCAAGGAAGCAATTGAAGCCTTGAGAGATTGTTGGTGAGTACATTAGAGAGCTTAAACATTTGAGTGCAAACACGAGTGTGAGAGCATACACACAAGGGAGTGTGGTGAGGAAAATTTATTACTTTTATTTCTTCTTGTTGCTTTTTTTCCACTAACTTGCAGGTACTATAAGATGTCGAATGGTGAACAACAACAAGTGACTGATAGTGAACAACAACCACATGGCATGAACCAGTTAAAGTGGGAAGCCATGTTCAAAGACTTCCAATGACAGCTCAGTAAGTCACTTGAAGCTATCTATGAGAGGATGGACCAGCTAGAACTGTCAACCAAGTCCAAGCATAACCGAGGTAGATCCTCCAGAGAATCCGAAAGTTCCAACTATGAAGAGGAGGAAGAAAGAAGACCAAGGCGCGAAAGGAGATTTTCAACTAGAAATGTTGATCCATTCCAGAGCATAAAAATTAAAATTCCAGAATTCTATGGTAGATCCGACCCTAAAGCATATATGGAGTGGGAACAAAAGATCGACATGGTCTTTTGGCTGTCACACATATTCGGATGAACAAAAGCTGAAGCTTGCCATTTTGGAATTCAAAGAGTACGCTATGGTTTGGTGGGATCAATTGTGCACCAGCAGACGCCGGAGTGGTGAACCAGACATCACTACTTGGACTCAATTGAGAAGAATCATGAGGAAGAGGTTTGTACCAAGTCACTACTACCGTGACTTATACCAGAAATTACAAACGCTCACCCAAGGAAATAGAAGTGTCGAGGACTACTTCAAGGACATGGAGATCACCATGATGCGTGCAGACGTCCAAGAGGATCGAGAGGCAACCATGGCAAGATTCTTGAGTGGATTACGCCCCGAGAGAGCTGAAAAGGTGGAACTCCAAAATTATGTGGAAATAAGTGATCTGGTGGACAAAGCAATGAAAATTGAAGAAAGGATCAAGAGGAGGGGTAACAATCGGAATTCATACCAGTTCTCTGGACCAAACCCGAGGTCCAACTCCTCAAGAGTCCAGCCAAGACAAAATCAGTTTCGAGGGGATCCGAAATCATTCAATCCGGGTTCTTCTTCTTCAAAGCAACGAGGGGAAGTGCCTAAAGGGGACTACAAGTCGACCTCAAAGGGGCTTAGTGAAGCTGCCAAAGCACGACCAAAGGATACTCGGTGTTTTAAATGCCAAGGCAGGGGGCATATTGCAAGCCAATGCCCTAACCAACGAACTATGCTCTTACTTCCAAATGGTGACATTATCACTAATGATGAGGAAGAATATGAAGGAATGCCTCTATTGGAAGAAAGTGAGGCCGAGGAAGAAATGGCATTGGACAGAGAAATTGGTGTAAGCTTGGTGGCAAGACGAGCATTGACTACACAAATTAAGGATGATGAGGCTCAACGTGAGAACATATTCTACACCTGCTACCAAGTCAAAAACAAGTTATGAAGTTTGATTATTGATTGAGGAAGTTGCACCAATATAGCAAGTGCTCATATGGTGAATACATTGTTACTACGTACCACGGACCATCCACGCCCTTACAAGCTCCAATGGCTCAATAACAGTGGGGAAAATCGTGTATCCAAGCAAGTACTCGTGGCCTTCAAGATTGGTCGATATGAGGACGAGGTTCTTTGTGACGTTGTTCCAATGCAAGCAAGTCAGATCATCTTGGGTCGACCATGGCAGTATGACAAGAATGTCAATTTTGAAAAGAAGACCAATAAATATTCTTTCATGCATCGGGATAAAAACATCACTCTTGTACCCCTGACCCCTAAACAAGTGCATCAAGATCAAGAGAGATTACAAAAAGAATTTGAACAAGAAAATGAGAGGAAAAAGAATGAGATGAAAGCCGAAAAGAAAGAGGGTAAAAAGGCAATAATCAATTCGGCTAGTGAGGAAAAAGTGGGAAAAAAATTGAATTTCTTAGCAAAAGCCAAAGATGTGAGGAGAGCTATTAGTGAACATCGCCCTCTACTTGTTCTCTTGAGCAAAGAGGTGATGCTTACTATTGACCAACTTGATACATCCTTACCATCTATGGTCATGTCTCTTTTGCAGGAATATGATGACATCTTTCCAGAGGAGATCCCGAGTGGACTACCCCCTGTACGAGGCATAGAGCATCCGGGAGCCTCATTACCAAACCGGCCAGCTTACAAAAGCAACCCTGAAGAGACCAAAGAGTTGCAATGTCAAGTTGATGCTTTGCTAAGCAAGGGTTGGGCACGTGAAAGCTTGAGCCCATGTGCGGTGCCGGTGATTCTTGTACCCAAAAAGGATGGCGAGTGGCGAATGTGCACAGATTGTAGAGCTGTAAATGCCATCACGGTAAAGTATCGACACCCTATACGTAGATTGGATGACATGCTTGATGAGTTGTATGGTGCCGTTATATTTACCAAAATTGATCTTAAAAGCGGGTATCATCAAATTCCAATTAAAGAGGGGGATGAATGGAAGACCGCTTTCAAAACTAAGTACGGGTTGTATGAATGGTTGGTTATGCCATTTGGGTTGACCAACGCCCCCAGCACTTTCATGCGTCTTATGAATCATGTGTTACGCCCATTCTTAGGAAAGTTTGTAGTAGTTTATTTTGATGATATCCTCATATATAGCAAAGATTTGAATGAACACCTAGAGCACTTGAAAGCTGTTTTTGAAGTACTTCGACGAGAAAAGCTTTATGCCAATCTCAAGAAGTGCACGTTTTGCACTGACAAGCTTGCGTTTCTAGGTTTTGTAGTTAGCTCACAAGGTTTGCAAGTAGATGAAAGCAAAATCAAAGCTATCCAAGAATGGCCAACGCCTACTTCAATTGGAGAGGTTCGAAGTTTCCATGGCTTGGCAAGCTTCTACCGGCGCTTTGTGAAGGATTTTAGTTCTCTAGCCGCCCCATTGACTGCAATTATCAAGAAGAATGAGACATTTCGTTGGGGGGAGGCCCAAGAACAAGCATTTCAATTACTCAAGCATAAGCTCACACATGCACCTGTACTTTCCTTACCTGACTTTTCTAAAACATTTGAAATTGAATGTGATGCTCAAGGTATTGGCATAGGAGCTGTGCTCATGCAAGAGGGCCAACCGGTGGCATATTTTAGTGAAAAGCTTAATGGAGCTACCTTGAATTGCTCCACTTATGACAAAGAACTATATACCCTCATTCGAGCCCTAGAAACGTGGCAACATTACTTGAGACCAAAAGAGTTCGTGATTCACATGGACCATGAATCACTGAAGTATCTCAAAGCTCAACACAAGCTGAGGAAGCATGCTCGCTGGTTTGCATTTGTCGAGTCCTTTCCGTATGTTATCAAGTACAAAACTCGTAAGACAAATGTGGTAGCCGATGCACTCTCTCGCAGGTACACTCTAATCTCAACTTTAGATGCTAAGCTCTTAGGCTTTGAATTGATAAAAGAGTTGTATCCTTCTGATGCTGATTTCGGCCATATCCTTGAGCTTTGTACATATGCTGCCCGTGGGAAGTATTACCTTGTTGATGGTTATTTATACTTTGCTAACCACCTGTGTATTCCCCAAGGGTCCATTCGAGAGCTACTAGTTCGGGAATCACATTCGGGTGGCCTTATGGGACACTTTGGAGTCACTAAAACTCTTGCTATCTTGCTGGAGCACTTCCATTGGCCACACATGCGCCGTGACATGGAGAAGATAGTGGATCGCTGCATTACATGCAAGCGTGCAAAATCAAAGGTCTGGCCGCATGGGTTGTACACACCACTACCTATCCCTACTGCACCGTGGATTGACCTTTCTATGGACTTCATTTTGGGATTACCAAGATCAAAGAAAGGTAATGACTCTATCTATGTTGTGGTTGATAGGTTTTCTAAGATGGCACACTTTATTGCATGCCATAAAACTGATGATGCATCTCATGTTGCTAACCTATTTTTCAAAGAAATTGTGAGACTGCATGGCATTCCTAGGACCATTGTCTCTGATCGTGATGTTAAGTTTCTTAGCTATTTTTGGAAGACATTATGGTCAAAATTAGGTACTAAATTGTTGTTTTCTACGGCTAGCCATCCTCAAACTGACGGCCAGACTGAGGTGGTTAATCGTACATTATCTACTTTGTTACGTGCCATTATAAAGCAAAACATTAAGACATGGGAAGAATGCCTACCTCATGTAGAATTTGCTTATAACCGTACTATTCATTCTACTACTCATTTCTTACCATTTGAGATTGTTTATGGTTTTAATCCGCTAACACCTCTGGATTTGGCACCTTTGCCTACACATGAGCATGTTAACCTTGATGGTAAGAAACGAGCAGAATTTATTAAGTAGCTACATGAGAAAGTGCATGCCAACATTGGGAAGCGCACTAGCCAAATGGTTCAACAGGCAAATAAAGGTTGTCGAAGGTCGTCTTTGAGCCTGGTGACTGGGTGTGGTTGCACATGCGTAAGGAACGTTTCCCTGTTCAACGCCGCAACAAATTGCTTCCAAGAGGTGATAGGCCGTTTCAAGTGGTGCAGCGCATCAACGACAACGCCTACAAGCTTGATTTGCCAGGTGAGTATGGTGTTAGTACTACCTTTAATGTTGCTAACTTGAGTCCGTTTGATGTAGGTGATGCACATGATTTGAGGACAAATCCTTTTCAAGAGGGGGGGACTGATGCGAATGTACAAGCTGTCCAGGATTCTTGCATCCCTCATGCGAATGTACAAGCTGTCCAGGATTCTTGCATCCCTCAAGTCCAAGTACCTCAAGGTCCGATCACTCATGCACGTGCTAAAAAGTTTAAAGAGTCATTACAAGCTTTGGTGCAAGCTGCTCATGCGTCATGTGGTGAATCCAAGTTGTTTGAGAGTCTTCAAGTTGATGAGCATCCATGTGTTACCTTACTACGAGTTGATCAAGACTTGGATGCATCGGATGGTTAATGGAGTTTTGGTGCGCATAGCTTTCCTGCGACCAGAAGACTACTTGTCATCTGGACGTGGGCACGTCATCTGGGCACGTGGGCTTTTCTGCGACTAGAAGAGTAGATCTCATCTGGACACGAGCGCGTCATCTGGGCGTGTGGAATTTTCTTAGTTTATTATTAGTACTTTTGTATCGTTAGTATTAGTAGGTGAAGTTTGCATTTTCCAAATTGGATTAGGGTTTGTGAAGGCTATAAATAAGCCTTAAGCAACGTTTTATGTGACATCAAAAAAATTCATCAAATTTTCCAGCAATTTTGCAATTGAGAGAGAGATTTCACTTGGCTTCATAGCACCCTTGAACACTTTAGATATTTTCTTGAGTGTTTGAGTTTGGCTTATCAATCAAGAAATGCACTTGATTGTGGCGCCTTCTACCAAAACCTAGGTTCACTAATTCGTTTGGTCACAGGTCGAGATCATATCAATAACATTCACACCACGGGGATTAGAGGGGTCTAAGAGGTTTGCTTCCGCTCATCCAAACCTGGCCGTTGAGTTATTGATCTTGGGTTGTGAATTTCGTCTCTTTGGCGAAGCTTGTAGCAATTTTGATACGAACTACGTTAATTAATAACGCAACCCGCATACGAAAGATGTAGGATCTAGGGTTTTGGTAAACAAAGTTGGAACACACCGCGGAAGACCTTCACCCGTTGAGCACGTGGACAACGAACGTTGGTATAAAGGTAGGAGACGCCACAATTCAACGTGTTCTTGAATTGATAAGTCAATGAACCCTTAAAGAACACTCTAAGGTATTCAAGTCGCTTCAAAGAAGCAAGAGAGGTGATAAAACACTCAATGTTATTTCTGAAAATTCTTGTATATTAAAAATGAAATAAGGTGGCTTATTTATAGCCTACAAGACATGAAATCCTAGTCCAAATAGAAAACCTAAATTCGGCCAGCTTTGGAAGCTTAAAGAACCGAAACCCTAACTAACTAGGAAACTAGTTTTTAGAAACTACTAATAATCCTAAATACTAAACAATTAGGAAATAGCATAAAGGCATTGCAAGGCCCTTGTTCACACCTAGCCAATTGCTTTATTGGACAAACAAGAACTTAACTAACAAATGAAAATAAATTATGTAGGCGTGATCATTAGGCGGGCCTAACGATATCAACGCTTACGCTCAACAAGACCTTAGGCGTGACCACTACGCCTAACTAGTGTCAACGCTCGTCATCGATTGAAATTGCATTCCTTAGGCATGCGATGAGCGTGCACGCCTAACTAGTGAAGAGTTTCATGAACCTCATGAACACTTAGCATTGATCTTGCACATCACGAACCAATGCGGCTAATTCCTCCTTGAGCCGTTTGACTCTTGCACGCGTCATTGGACCGGAGGTACTTGTAACTTGAATTTGCACCATAAACTCCTTGATCTTAACTCTATTCATTGGACCCCAACGCACCATAGTTGGGTCATTCAAAAAGACACGAACACCTCGAGGATTCATTATCATTCCCTCCTCTTGAATAGATTTGTCCTCAAATCATTGGAGCGTTTGAAATGTAGCAAGGATGGACATACACGGATGATCACAATCTTAGTAACATGGTGCTTGGACAACCTCTTAATGCTCATGAAATCACTTGGTACATGAAACTCAGCATTTGTTGGCAGCAACATGTAAGAATTAGCAATATCTTCATGTGAACAAACAAATGATGAAGACATCAATGGCGACCAAATGCTGCTCAACTCCATGGACTGATGAAAGCTAGGAAAACAGTGATTCACTGCTGGTTTAGACACTTCATATGTGACTGGTACAAGCACAAAATCAGGTTGCACTCCTTTAACAAAGACTGAAAAATTACAGGCCTTACAACCTACAAAATGAAATAACTTTCAACTTGTTTCAAACCAGAAATTGGACATATAAGGAATGGAACATCATTAGCTAAATGGTAAGAAGGTATAGCATAAGAGTTAAATGTAAAAACTCCCTTAGAAACTTCACTATTCCTTCCATCAACTAAAAACCCGATTGCTAGCTCATTACTTTGACCTTCAAAATCTGCATGATAAAGACTGAAGTGAGAACTAGAATTATGCTCAAAACAAGGCAAAGATGATGAGTAATTCAAGATTAAAGAATGAGAATCAAAATCAAGAATTTTCCCTTCAAGATGACCACGAATTGCCGCTCCATTGGTTTGGACAGAATTGTGCTCCATGAATTGACAGCAAATAGATCTAACACTAAGAAGGCAAACTCCATGAAAACTTGTGGATTGTACAAGTGACTTTGGAATGGAACATTTCATGACTAACTCTACTTGACCTTGCTTGACCTGCACAAAATAAGAAACACTACACAAAGCAAAGGTAAGTTCGTTATAAAAATCATAAGTTCTCACATTCTTACTCATCTCACTTGATTTTTCAATCTCTTTTTCTTGAGTGCCTTTCTCAATTTTTCCCTCATGCTCACTCTTTAATTTTATCTCTTCACTCACACTCCTATTTTGTATGGCACATTCAACTACATTCTCCCATTCCTCAGGTTCAATGATGATTTCTTCTAGTTCAACTTCACTTTGAATGAGATTATAATGGCTTTCATGAGCAATGATCTCTACAAGCTCTTCTTTAGGAGGTTCTTGGATATTGCTTTCAACTTGCTCCTTCAATTGCTTTTCTTGTAGAAGACATTGATAAGTGTCCCACCACGATTCCTCCTTATATGGGTCATCCCTAGACTTAGATTTGGAAGAAATTGATGAATTTTGTTCCTTATGCCTCCTAGATGGTCTTTCTTCCTTTTGCTCACAATGCTTGGATTGACGATGCTTAGGTTCTTGACATCGCCACTTTTGATTTTCTTCATCAGCACGTCGTCCATTATATACTTCCTTAGCATGAAGATGAGCCGTCCTTTCTTTGAGTGTGTGACAATCATGATTAGAGTGCATGGAACCCCTCCTCTTGACTTCCTTATTCACCATTCGATCAAGTCGTCTTTCAAGAGGCTCAAAACTATCATTTATCACTTGTTTTAATGCTTCTTTCAAGGACTCCATCATGAAACTAATTTCAGCTTGTTGGGATGCCATTTAACCTGCAAAAATGATTAGTAATAAAAGCAAATAGACCTCACGCACTCCCTTATGTGTATACACTCAACCCTCGTGTTTACACTCAATAAACACTCTATTACTCTCACCAATCACTTCTCAAGTCAACTTTGGTAACAACTTGAAGAAATTAGAGCTTCTTCTAGTGTTAACCCACTTACCAAATTAGACCACGGTGATTTGTAGACAAGAATGATGCAAGAATTTGAGAAAATAAAGAGTAAAAGTAAGAAACAAAAATTAGGACAGATTTGGAAAAAAGAAAGACTAAAAGAAACTGAATTCAAGATTCAATTAGAATTAGAACTTAGAAACAAGAAATATGAAATAACAATTTCATGCTCAATAAGAACAAGATTATAGTGAATTTAAGCAAGCTAAAGGTGCTGGAATTTACCTTAAAGGCTGAATACAAATCCTAGAAAACAAGGTGTCTTTATTGCTTAAGACAAGGAACCCTAATCCATACTTGAGAGGAATTTCTTGGCTTGATTTTCCAAAAAATTTCTGGACAGAATTTCAGGTTTTGGGTGCTGTTTGCAGGTGGTTTTTGGGCAGAAAACACGCAGCACTTATTCCCCAAGGAGTGGTTTTCAAAGCTGATTGGGGAAAAAAATGAATTAAAGCAATCTACCCACGGTTTGGCAGCTTTGATGTTTCGGATTTTCTTGGCTGAAGCTTGCTGATTTTTGGAATGTTTTGTGGCTGTTTGTGGATGATTTTCCAGACTCAATTTGGTCAGCCAAGTTGGCAGCAATTGTTTCCAAAAAAAGGAATTGAGAATGGGTTAAAATAAAGAGTCTTATGGCGGTGGCTTCTTTTTAATTCCAAAGCTGATTTGGATTCCTTGAGCCAACCGATTTTAAAGGCTTTCTTTTCTTGGTGGTTCTTGGTTTAGGCTTCCCTTATTCTTTTGCTGTTTCGTTGCTCTTTGTTTGTTTTTTTCTTTTCTTTTTTTTTTCACAAAGCAACAATTCTCAACAACAAGAAACGGTTAGGGCGGCACAAGAATTGTTTCAAGAACCAATTACAACTTGCAAGAATCAAATTGTAAGGTCTGATATTTTTCAAGAATGGCTTCAAGATTGATGTATTAGTATCAAGATTACACAACCACAATCAAGAGAGCTTCAAGATTCAATCAGGTATGCCCAAGAACCTTTTAATTTTGCAAGGATCACAAAACAGATTTCTATTTTCCAGCAATGAGTTTTCGGACACAACCTCTACTTCTTCCTTCTTTTTTTTTTTTTTTGACTCAAAGAAAACTAGATGCAAGACACAAACCCTAAACAGCACTTAGACAATCAAGATTGGTTCGGCTTATCAAAGAACAACAAGCAAAAAGATACAACTTTAATGAGAAGAACAAGAACGACGAAGAAGAAACAAGAACAAGAACACTAAGCAAGAATCGAAACTATTTTTTTTTCTCTGATTTTCTTGACATACAATAGACACAAAAAACAGCAAGGACACGAAGGCAAAAAAAAAAAAAAAACACAGAATTTGAATGATGCAATCAAGAGGAATTCGGATGAACAGTAGCGGTGAACAGTATCGCTACAGTAAGATGAACAGTAACCTGATTTTTTTTTTTTTTTTTTTTTGGATTTTGAAGATTCAAGAAACGAAAACAATTGACTCAAAATAAGGAAAAGATATACTTTGTTACCTCCAACTAGCTCTGATACCAACTGATACGAACTACGTTAATTAATAACGCAACCCGCACACGAAAGATGTAGGATCTAGGGTTTTGGTAAACAAAGTTGGAACACACCACGGAAGACCTTCACCCGTTGAGCACGTGGACAACGAACGTTGGTATAAAGGTAGGAGACGCCACAATTCAACGTGTTCTTGAATTGATAAGTCAATGAACCCTTAAAGAACACTCTAAGGTATTCAAGTCGCTTCAAAGAAGCAAGAGAGGTGATAAAACACTCAATGTTATTTCTGAAAATTCTTGTATATTAAAAATGAAATAAGGTGGCTTATTTATAGCCTACAAGACATGAAATCCTAGTCCAAATAGAAAACCTAAATTCGGCCAGCTTTGGAAGCTTAAAGAACCGAAACCCTAACTAACTAGGAAACTAGTTTTTAGAAACTACTAATAATCCTAAATACTAAACAATTAGGAAATAGCATAAAAGGCATTCGGCAAGGCCCTTGTTCACACCTAGCCAATTGCTTTATTGGACAAACAAGAACTTAACTAACAAATGAAAATAAATTATGTATGATCATTAGGCGTGCACGCTAACGATATCAACGCTCGTTCAACAGCACCTTAGGCGTGACCACTTTCGGCACTCTAACTAGTGTCAACGCTTCTGGTCATCGATTGAAATTGCATTCCTTAGGCATGCCTGATGGGCGTGGGCACGCCTAACTAGTGAAGAGTTTCGATGAACCCTCATGAACACTTAGCATTGATCTTGCACATCACGAACCAATGCGGCTAATTCCTCCTTGAGCCGTTTGACTCTTGCACGCGTCATTGGACCGGAGGTACTTGTAACTTGAATTTGCACCATAAACTCCTTGATCTTAACTCTATTCATTGGACCGCACCATAGTTGGGTCATTCAAAAGACACGAACACCTCTTAGGATTCAGATCATTCCCTCCTCTTGAATAGATTTGTCCTCAAATCATTGGAGCGTTGAAATGTAGCAAGGATGGACATACACGGATGATCACAATCTTAGTAACATGGTGCTTGGACAACCTCTTAATGCTCATGAAATCACTTGGTACATGAAACTCAGCATTTGTTGGCAGCAACATGTAAGAATTAGCAATATCTTCATGTGAACAAACAAATGATGAAGACATCAATGGCGACCAAATGCTGCTCAACTCCATGGACTGATGAAAGCTAGGAAAACAGTGATTCACTGCTGGTTTAGACACTTCATATGTGACTGGTACAAGCACAAAATCAGGTTGCACTCCTTTAACAAAGACTGAAAAATTACAGTCAGCCTTACAACCTACAAAAATGAAATAACTTTCAACTTGTTTCAAACCAGAAATTGGACATATAAGGAATGGAACATCATTAGCTAAATGGTAAGAAGGTATAGCATAAGAGTTAAATGTAAAAACTCCCTTAGAAACTTCACTATTCCTTCCATCAACTAAAAACCCGATTGCTAGCTCATTACTTTGACCTTCAAAATCTGCATGATAAAGACTGAAGTGAGAACTAGAATTATGCTCAAAACAAGGCAAAGATGATGAGTAATTCAAGATTAAAGAATGAGAATCAAAATCAAGAATTTTCCTTCAAGATGACCAATGAATTGCTGCTCCATTGGTTTGGACAGAATTGTGCTCCATGAATTGACAGCAAATAGATCTAACACTAAGAAGGCAAACTCCATGAAAACTTGTGGATTGTACAAGTGACTTTGGAATGGAACATTTCATGACTAACTCTACTTGACCTTGCTTGACCTGCACAAAATAAGAAACACTACACAAAGCAAAGGTAAGTTCGTTATAAAATCATAAGTTCTCACATTCTTACTCATCTCACTTGATTTTTCAATCTCTTTTTCTTGAGTGCCTTTCTCAATTTTTCCCTCATGCTCACTCTTTAATTTTATCTCTTCACTCACACTCATATTTTGTATGGCACATTCAACTACATTCTCCCATTCCTCAGGTTCAATGATGATTTCTTCTAGTTCAACTTCACTTTGAATGAGATTATGTTGGCTTTCATGAGCAATGATCTCTACAAGCTCTTCTTTAGGAGATTCTTGGATATTGCTTTCAACTTTTTCCTTCAATTGCTTTTCATGTAGAAGACATTGATAAGTGTCCCACCGATTCCTCCTTATATGGGTCATCCCTAGACTTAGATTTGGAAGAAATTGATGAATTTTGTTCCTTATGCCTCCTAGATGGTCTTTCTTCCTTTTGCTCACAATGCTTGGATTGACGATGCTTAGGTTCTTGACATCGCCACTTTTGATTTTCTTCATCAGCACGTCGTCCATTATATACTTCCTTAGCATGAAGATGAGCCGTCCTTTCTTTGAGTGTGTGACAATCATGATTAGAGTGCATGGAACCCCTCCTCTTGACTTCCTTATTCACCATTCGATCAAGTCGTCTTTCAAGAGGCTCAAAACTATCATTTATCACTTGTTTTAATGCTTCTTTCAAGGACTCCATCATGAAACTAATTTCAGCTTGTTGGGATGCCATTTAACCTGCAAAAATGATTAGTAATAAAAGCAAATAGACCTCACGCACTCCCTTATGTGTATACACTCAACCCTCGTGTTTACACTCAATAAACACTCTATTACTCTCACCAATCACTTCTCAAGTCAACTTTGGTAACAACTTGAAGAAATTAGAGCTTCTTCTAGTGTTAACCCACTTACCAAATTAGACCACGGTGATTTGTAGACAAGAATGATGCAAGAATTTGAGAAAATAAAGAGTAAAAGTAAGAAACAAAAATTAGGACAGATTTGGAAAAAAGAAAGACTAAAAGAAACTGAATTCAAGATTCAATTAGAATTAGAACTTAGAAACAAGAAATATGAAATAACAATTTCATGCTCAATAAGAACAAGATTATAGTGAATTTAAGCAAGCTAAAGGTGCTGGAATTTACCTTAAAGGCTGAATACAAATCCTAGAAAACAAGGTGTCTTTATTGCTTAAGACAAGGAACCCTAATCCATACTTGAGAGGAATTTCTTGGCTTGATTTTCCAAAAAATTTCTGGACAGAATTTCAGGTTTTGGGTGCTGTTTGCAGGTGGTTTTTGGGCAGAAAACACGCAGCACTTATTCCCCAAGGAGTGGTTTTCAAAGCTGATTGGGGAAAAAAATGAATTAAAGCAATCTACCCACGGTTTGGCAGCTTTGATGTTTCGGATTTTCTTGGCTGAAGCTTGCTGATTTTTGGAATGTTTTGTGGCTGTTTGTGGATGATTTTCCAGACTCAATTTGGTCAGCCAAGTTGGCAGCAATTGTTTCCAAAAAAAGGAATTGAGAATGGGTTAAAATAAAGAGTCTTATGGCGGTGGCTTCTTTTTAATTCCAAAGCTGATTTGGATTCCTTGAGCCAACCGATTTTAAAGGCTTTCTTTTCTTGGTGGTTCTTGGTTTAGGCTTCCCTTATTCTTTTGCTGTTTCGTTGCTCTTTGTTTGTTTTTTTTTTTTTTTTTTTCACAAAGCAACAATTCTCAACAACAAGAAACGGTTAGGCGCACAAGAATTGTTTCAAGAACCAATTACAACTTGCAAGAATCAAATTGTAAGGTCTGATATTTTTCAAGAATGGCTTCAAGATTGATGTATTAGTATCAAGATTACACAACCACAATCAAGAGAGCTTCAAGATTCAATCAGGTATGCCCAAGAACCTTTTAATTTTGCAAGGATCACAAAACAGATTTCTATTTTCCAGCAATGAGTTTTCGGACACAACCTCTACTTCTTCCTTCTTTTTTTTTTTTTTTGACTCAAAGAAAACTAGATGCAAGACACAAACCCTAAACAGCACTTAGACAATCAAGATTGGTTGGCATCAAAGAACAACAAGCAAAAAGATACAACTTTAATGAGAAGAACAAGAACGACGAAGAAGAAACAAGAACAAGAACACTAAGCAAGAATCGAAACTATTTTTTTTTTCTCTGATTTTCTTGACATACAATAGACACAAAAAACAGCAAGGACACGAAGGCAAAAAAAAAAAAACACAGAATTTGAATGATGCAATCAAGAGGAATTCGGATGAACAGTAGCGGTGAACAGTATCGCTACAGTACCGATGAACAGTAACTCCGATTTTTTTTTTTTTTTTTTTTTTGGATTTTGAAGATTCAAGAAACGAAAACAATTGACTCAAAATAAGGAAAAGATATACTTTGTTACCTCCAACTAGCTCTGATACCAACTGATACGAACTACGTTAATTAATAACGCAACCCGCACACGAAAGATGTAGGATCTAGGGTTTTGGTAAACAAAGTTGGAACACACCGCGGAAGACCTTCACCCGTTGAGCACGTGGACAACGAACGTTGGTATAAAGGTAGGAGACGCCACAATTCAACGTGTTCTTGAATTGATAAGTCAATGAACCCTTAAAGAACACTCTAAGGTATTCAAGTTAAACTTCAAAGAAGCAAGAGAGGTGATAAAACACTCAATGTTATTTCTGAAAATTCTTGTATATTAAAAATGAAATAAGGTGGCTTATTTATAGCCTACAAGACATGAAATCCTAGTCCAAATAGAAAACCTAAATTCGGCCAGCTTTGGAAGCTTAAAGAACCGAAACCCTAACTAACTAGGAAACTAGTTTTTAGGAACTACTAATAATCCTAAATACTAAACAATTAGGAAATAGCATAAAAGGCATTCGGCAAGGCCCTTGTTCACACCTAGCCAATTGCTTTATTGGACAAACAAGAACTTAACTAACAAATGAAAATAAATTATGTAGGCGTGATCATTAGACGTGGGCACGCCTAACTGATATCAACGCTTCTGTTCAACAGCACCTTAGGCGTGACCACTCGGCGCGGGCACGTCTAACTAGTGTCAACGCTTCTGGTCATCGATTGAAATTGCATTCCTTAGGCATGCCTGATGGGCGTGGGCACGCCTAACTAGTGAAGAGTTTCGATGAACCCTCATGAACACTTAGCATTGATCTTGCACATCACGAACCAATGCGGCTAATTCCTCCTTGAGCCGTTTGACTCTTGCACGCGTCATTGGACCGGAGGTACTTGTAACTTGAATTTGCACCATAAACTCCTTGATCTTAACTCTATTCATTGGACCCCAACGCACCATAGTTGGGTCATTCAAAAAGACACGAACACCTCTGAGGATTCGTATCAAATTTGGGTTCGTATCAGGTGGTATCAGAGTTTCGCCTCTTGATACAGGTTGGTCAGGTTAATATCCCTTTCATTCTAGTGTTTTCATACGTTTTCCTTGTTCATTTGTCGCCTAGGGTTTGCGTTCTCGTGTTCTCAAATCCGCTGCACCTTGTTCCGTTGTTTCTTGTTGAGTCACTTCAACTTTTGCTCTTGTTTCATGTGTTTTGTGTTGTGTCCAGCCTACTCGTGTGTTGTTTGTTGTCAATTGCGTCCCAAAAAAAAAAAGTTACTGTTCATCATTACGATTCATTATTACTGTTCATCATCACTGTTCATCCCGAAAATACTGTTCATGTTTACTTCTTGGGCTGTTTGGTTGTAATCTATTGTTCTTGAATCAAGTTTTTGGAATTGACCAAACTTCAATCTTGAAGTTCTTGAAAACCCTAATTTCGATTCTTGAAGTTCTTGGAATGTTTCTTGAAGTCCTTGAAAGAAAAATTGGGGTTCTTGAAACAAGTTCTCGAAAATCTTGAGGAATCTTGAATTCTTGAACATCCATTCTTGAGTTCTTGCATTCTTGAAGGTTGAAAGGAGTGCTTGCCATATTTTTCTTCAAACGACAAATGAGCCAGCCTTGATTCTTGATTCTTGAAGCAAGAAATTCATGAAAAAAAAAAAACGGCTGCTACAGAATCAAGAAAGCCAAGCAACCAAAGTTACCCTAGTTGGATTTACAAAAGAAAACCAATCCTAACCCTCCATGGATTCCAATCCAACTTTGACTCCATCTTGTGAAACTTCTCCTAGAACATCTTGGATTTGACCAATGGTAGTTGCAATCCTAATTTGAGTGGGAAAGGAGAAAAAAAAAATTCATCCAAGAAATCTGCAATAAAATCCAATTCCCTTTTGGAAACAATCTTGGCCGAATCTCCAATTCCTAGTTGTAGAAGGAATTTGATTTTGTTTCAGCCATTGAAGCTGCACCAAAACTGAAATAAAATCAGTCACCTAGCTTCAATTTTCAGCTACATATTCACGAATTTAAGACTGGCAAACAGTCCCAAATCTTCATCCAAAACAGTTTCTGTTTCCTTAACTAGCTAATCAACTTTTCCTAGTCTACTTAGGATTCTTTGTTCTTTCTCATTATTGTCCAAATTTTTCGAGCATTATTTCAGTCATCTAAATCAGCCTCTTTGAGTCCTTAAAGTCCTCAATTTCATCACCTTATAAGTCTAGTAGTTCAATTTGTGAATTTCCAGTCTTAAAGTTTGAAAATCAAGTCAAATTGTGTGTGAGTTGTAAGCTGTCCAGCAAGCTTTTACACACTTTTGAGTCTTGTTTAGGTGTCTTTTTGAGTCATTTCTTGTCCACAAAATCTCACCACACTTGTGTGAATATTGATTGGTAAGTTGCCCGCAATACTTGGAGATCACTTGCTTAAAAAGTAATTGGTGAGACTATTAGAGTATTGAGTGAAAACACAAGAGTTGAGTGGATACATTAAGGGAGTGAAGTGAGGGAAAAAAAATTATTGTTTCACTAACCTTTTGCAGATTACTCAACATGCATTGTGGGGTTGTTGATCCAGAATATGAACATACATTCGTGAATTTCTACAATCCAAAGAGGAGGGGTACTGCTCATCGTAAGTCCTTGATTTCGGATAGTGATATCATTAATGGGAAGGAGCAAAAGAAAATGCATCACACGGCTAAGGAAAGTTCTTCATCATTACGAGCCTCATCTATAAGAGCATCACGGCAATTCTAAGCCGCATGGATCAAGTAATGCTCGTCGAGTTAATACCACAAAATTGGTTGACTCACTAATGGAGAAAATGACACCATTGCTGCAAAAATACTTCGAGCAAGTGCAAGCATACTGTGAGAAAATTAGCCATGCTCCAACCAACGGTCCTAAGGAAGATGCTCCTTCTAGTCCAACGTTGATTGAAGAAATGCCTATGCACGAGGAAAAGTGTGATTTGCCCAGTGATAATCTTGAGAATGAGGTGAATTTGAAGGTTGACAAGCTGCCACAAGAGTGTACCGCACCTTGCGACGAAGTGAAAGATTTGAGCGTCATTGTGCATAATGAAGGGATTCATGAGCAATCTTCTTATTCTAACACTTGCACCTTTGTTATGTTTAACACTTCACAGTTTACGCAGGTTGAGCAAGGGCAAGTGACCTTGGTAATACAATGTGCTATTCCCAAATCATTTGTTCAGCTCAAGAGTTTCCATGGCATTTATCTATTTAGAGTTACATCTATGTGGAGCTGCTTTGCCCAAGCACTTGAATTCAAAACTGGTTAGGGTCATGAGAAAGGTACCCAAGTTGCAATCCAAGTGGACAAACCAGCGTTCTGTGCAACCTTAGCCACCCTTGTCAACTACACGGAGTTCCACAACATTGATTTTCTAGGAGTTGAATCTCCTCAGGCTGACTTCAACTCAAAGCTGGCGGTGCCAATGGAAAGCACCATCAAACTCATCCTACATGTGATATGCTGAGTTATTATCTCAAGGATGATCGTGAGTTGAAGCCAGTTCCTTACTATGAGTTGCCTTTTGTGCCAAAAATCATGTGGATCCTACGCTTGTGCGAGAGACATGTCGCGTGATTATTTTCATGAAGGTGATGTCGTTGGTTCTATCCTCCAACTTCGATTTGGGGACAAATTGCCTTTAAGAGGAGGGGAATGATACGATCCATGGCTGCCCAAGGTGGAGGAAATCATTGGAAATCTTACAAGTCCATTAATTTCGAGTCGTGGGTAGTATTGCATCCATTTTAGTAGTTTTATAGTAACTTTATTAGTTGAATAATTGGCTAAGTAAATGTTGCACATTTATTGAGCCAAGAGTAGTTAGGTTAATAGTAGTTTACCTAAAACGCTGATTTCCTAATTGCTTGTTTTTAAGGTTTCCTAAGTTTTCTAGGTCTGGTGATACGAACTACGTTAATAAGTAACGCAACCCGCACACGAAGAACGTAGGATCTAGGATTTTGGTAAACAAAGTTGAAAACACACACAGCGGAAGACCTTCACCCGTTGAGCACGTGGACAACGAACGTTGGTATAAAGGTAGAAGACGCCACAATTCAACGTGTTCTTGAATTGATAAGTCTATAAACACCCAAGAAGATTCTAAGGTATTCAAGTTGCTTCAAGGAAGCAAATGAGGTGATTAACACTCAAAGCAATTTGCTGAATAATTTCTTGTATATTAAAAATCGAAATAAGAATGGCTATTTATAGCCTACAAGATACGAAATCCTAATCTAAGTAGGAAACCTAAATCCGACCAGCTTTGGAAAGTTTAAGGGCCGAAATCCCTTCTTAGCTAGGAAACTAATTGTAACCTACCAATTAGGAAAATAACCAACAAGGCATACGGTCAAGGCCTTGTGCCCATTGGACCGTTGCTTTATTCAACCCAAAATAAATACTAAATAGCATTACATTCAGCCCACAAGCGAATGACAATATAGAAAACCTAGCTCGTCTAGGATTCGCTTGCTCAATAATTCCATGACCAGAAGACTTTAGCTTGTAAGGCGTGCCCATGCTCTACATGCAGGAGAGGGATCAGAAGACTCGGCTTGTAAGGCATGCCAATGCTAACAGTGCAAGTTTTCTCGCTTTGCACTTTTTATGAACTAAAGTGAACCAAATCATGGAGTGATGTTGCTTGAATTCTACGAATCCTTGCATGATGGACTTAACCCATGAGAAGGCTTGATCTTGAATATATGGTAGCCCACTGGATTCTACGAATCCTTGCATGATGGACTTAACCCATGAGAAGGCTTGATCTTGAATATATGGTAGCCCACTGGATTCGCATCATTCCCCTCCTCTTAAAGGCGATTTGTCCCAAATCGAATGATTGCTTGAGGAGAAGAATTGTAGGTAACACGTGGATAAATGCAAGCCATGAAGCATGCCTTCTACTTAGCTTGAAGTGGAACCAACTAGCACGCTTCAACCACAATCTTAACTCATGCACAAACCAAGGCCAACAAGGATGCTCACGTTCCATGAACCACGAATACGTATCACATGTAGCCTCACTATGGTCACGATTATCCTTCAAATCTATGCCTGGATCAAACACAAAACATGAGGCATTAGTAGGAATGAAAGAAGTAAGAACACTAAATTCACCCAATGTATAACACGAAGGAAAGACATGATTTCCATGCGTCATGGGAATAATGTTCACAAACTCTAATGACACATTAGATTCACTACACAAACATGCATCATAATGACCAACACAATGTGCACACAAGTCAAGGAAAATAAAAGACACATAAGGACTCAAAAGGAAATGCTGAAAATGACCTATTTCAACACTAGGACTAATAACATAATGCAAACAATTGACACAAATAAGAAAATCAGATTGGAAAGGAGTAATTGCAGTTTCAAAATCAATGGAAAGTAAACTCCCTTTCAAAGCAAGTGGCTGGTTTGCTAAGGCAGTACATTTCGCCATAGAGTGATGATAGAAATTAGCAACTCCTTGAAAGATCAACAATCCATCAAATGACTTAGCAATGGTGCATGTCAAAACCAGTTTCACTTCACTTTGTGTAACCTGCAAAAAACAAGAAACACTAAACAAAGCAAAGTTAAGTTCGTTAGAAGAAACATAAGACTTTGAACTCTCACTTGCTACCAACTCAAGCTTGGACTGCTCACTCTCTTTTGCAAGCTCAACACTTGGCTCACAAACTGAAATGTCACTCTTAATACTCACGGCTTGAACACTCATTTTATCATTCTCAGACTTTACCTCAACTAACTCCTTTTTCATGCTATGGGACTCATGCTCACTTTTCATAAAATCTAAATCAATACAAAGTCTCTCATAATCAAGTGATACAAGTATAGTAATGGCGTCTATTAAATGTGAAGGAATACTTGTTAGTATGTCCATCATACTTAACATCACGCCTAAGCATCCATGCTTTACCCAATAGCACATGCGTAATTTGGATTGGAACTACGTCACACAACACCTCGTCAATGTACTTGCCAATACAGGGGACAAGTGTGTGTTTGGTAATCCAAATATCACCATTAGCACTCGACAATTTATATGGGTGAAGATGATCAATGGTTGGAAGTTGAAGTTTCTCAACCATGATAGCACTTGCGAGGTTAACTTCACAACGCACATCAATGGCCAAGCTGCACACTTTATCTTTGATAATGGCCGAGAATAAAACCAACCATTTGGATGTGAATTGATGATAGTCAATTGATCATCTACACTACGTAACACCACATCTTCGACTCCCTTAGGATTTGGCAGAGGTTGGTCAAAGTTACCTCTCATTCGCCTCTCACCCTCCATGATGTGACCTGCAAAAAGTTAGTGAAACAAAAGATATTTTCCTCACCACACAAGCTCACGTGTTTATACTCAACCCTCGTGTGTACCGCACGCTAATAAACACTCTATTATTCTCACCAATCACTTCGAGTCAACTTTGGTAACAACTTGAAGAAATTAGAGCTTCTTCTAGTGTTGACCAACTTACCAATTTAGACCACGGTGAATTTAGGCAAGAATGACACAAGAGATTTAGGAAATAAGGACACAAAAATAGGAAACAAAAGATGTAATAGATCAGGAGACAAAGACCATAAATGAATAGGAAACAAAGATTAGGAAACAAAGACACAAGAAGAATTAGGAAACTAAGACAAAAGGAATTAGGAAACAACAAGGATTAGGAAACAAAGACTTAAGCCTATTACGTGCTCAACAAGGACAAGAAATTACTGAATTTAGACAATTTAGGATGCTGGAAATTTAACTCAAAAGCTGAAAACAACCCTAGAAGCAAAACTCAAATTATCTCAAAACAAGAAATCTTAACTCGATTCTTGGACAGCTTTTCTTTCCTTCAAATTTTGCTGGTTGAATTTTCTGGAATTTGGGCAGTGGTTGTGAAGGAATTTAGCAACTTCCCAGGTGGATTTTGGTAGCAATTAAACGGCACAAGCTTGTTTCCAAAGAGGGTTCAGATTCGTTCAAGAAAAGGAAACAAGTTGGGGCGGTTTCCTCTTTGTTTCCAAATCTGTTTTGGAAACTTGATTCAATTGGTGTTTGGAAACCTTGATGAACTGAATTAGGTAGCTCCCTCTCTTGTGGATTCTTGATTCAGCCTTTTCTTTTTCTTTCTTCCTTTCGTTGCCTTTTTTTTTTTCTCTTTTTTTTTCTTTCTTTGTTTTTTTTTTAAAACAAAGAATTCGGCCAAGGGAGGAAATTTGCAAAGGAAAACTAATCTTTTTGTAAAAACAAGAGACGTGAGGAGAGCTTTACATTCCAATGTGATCGTACTCGTACTCTTGTGTAAAGAAATACTTGTAATTCCCCCTGACCTAACTAACGCTTTACCTCCAAGTGTTTTGAATCTCCTACAGGAATTTGAGGACGTCTTCCCCGATGAGATTCCAAATGGATTACCACCAATTAGGGGAATTGAACACCAAATTGATTTGGTGCCTGAGCCTCATTGCCAAACAAACCCGCCTATCAATGGGTCACGAAGAGACAAAGGAGCTACAACGGCAGGTTGAAGAGCTCTTGAAGAAAGGATGGGCGCGGGAAAGCTTAAGTCCATGTGCTGTTCCTGTCATCTTAGTGCCAAAAAAAGATGGAACGTGGCGCGCATGTGTACAGATTGTAGAGCCGTTAATGCTATAACGGTAAAGTATCGTCACCCTATACCTCGTTTGGATGATATGTTGGATGAATTGCATGGTGCCATTATTTTCACAAAAATTGACTTAAAAAGTGGTTACCATCAAATAAGAATGAAAGAGGGTGATGAATGGAAAACAGCTTTTAAGACTAAGTATGGTTTATATGAGTGGCTTGTCATGCCTTTTGGTTTGACTAACGCCCCTAGTACTTTTATGAGATTAATGAACCATGTACTTAGGCATTTCATTGGCAAATTTGTGGTTGTTTATTTTGATGATATCTTGATTTATAGCCGCAGCCTAGAAAAACATATAGAACATCTTAGACTTGTGCTTGAAACACTTCGTGATGCTCAATTGTATGCTAACATTAAAAAGTGTTCTTTTTGCACTAGTGAAGTAGTATTCCTAGGTTATGTTGTAAGTGCCAATGGAATTCATGTTGATGAGGATAAAGTGCGTGCTATTCGTGAATGGCCGACACCTAAAAGTGTTGGAGATGTTCGTAGCTTCCATGGTTTAGCTAGCTTTTATCGTAGGTTTGTTAAAGATTTCAGTACTATTGCTGCACCTTTGACATCTGTGATTAAAAAGAATGAGAAATTCATGTGGAATGAAGCTCAAGAACATGCTTTTCATGCACTTAAAGATAAGCTTACTCATGCACCTGTGCTTGCATTGCCTTGTTTTGATAAAACTTTTGAGATTGAATGTGATGCATCGGGTATGGGAATTGGGGCTGTTTTAATGCAAGAAGGTCGTCCCATTGCATTCTTTAGTGAAAAATTGAATGGGGCAGCCTTAAATTACCCCACATATGATAAGGAAATGTATGCTTTGGTTAGGTCCTTAGAGACGTGGCAACACTATCTTAGACCTAAGGAATTTGTAATTCACACTGATCATGAGTCGCTTAAACACCTTAAATCTCAACACAAGCTTAATAAGCGGCATGCTAGGTGGGTTGCATTCATTGACACTTTTCCTTATGTTATTAAGTATAAAGTAGGAAAGTCTAATGTTGTAGCGGATGCATTATCACGTAGACATTCTTTACTCACTGTACTTGATGCTAAATTACTTGGCCTTGAGTTTATCAAGGAATTGTATGAAAAAGATGCAGATTTCTCGGCCTTGATAAGTTCACCAGGTAAAACACCCGCGAATGGTAAGTTCTGTTTTCATGATGGTTTCCTGTTTTATCTTAACAAGCTTTGTATCCCTAATTGCTCTGATACCAACTGATACGAACTACGTTAATAAGTAACGCAACCCGCACACGAAGAACGTAGGATCTAGGATTTTGGTAAACAAAGTTGAAAACACACACAGCGGAAGACCTTCACCCGTTGAGCACGTGGACAACGAACGTTGGTATAAAGGTAGAAGACGCCACAATTCAACGTGTTCTTGAATTGATAAGTCTATAAACACCCAAGAAGATTCTAAGGTATTCAAGTTGCTTCAAGGAAGCAAATGAGGTGATTAACACTCAAAGCAATTTGCTGAATAATTTCTTGTATATTAAAAATCGAAATAAGAATGGCTATTTATAGCCTACAAGATACGAAATCCTAATCTAAGTAGGAAACCTAAATCCGACCAGCTTTGGAAAGTTTAAGGGCCGAAATCCCTTCTTAGCTAGGAAACTAATTGTAACCTACCAATTAGGAAAATAACCAACAAGGCATACGGTCAAGGCCTTGTGCCCATTGGACCGTTGCTTTATTCAACCCAAAATAAATACTAAATAGCATTACATTCAGCCCACAAGCGAATGACAATATAGAAAACCTAGCTCGTCTAGGATTCGCTTGCTCAATAATTCCATGACCAGAAGACTTTAGCTTGTAAGGCGTGCCCACGCTCTACATGCAGGAGAGGGATCAGAAGACTCTGGCTTGTAAGGCGTGCCCACGGCTAACAGGTGCAAGTTTTCTGCTTTGCACTTTTTATGAACTAAAGTGAACCAAATCATGGAGTGATGTTGCTTGAATTCTACGAATCCTTGCATGATGGACTTAACCCATGAGAAGGCTTGATCTTGAATATATGGTAGCCCACTGGATTCTACGAATCCTTGCATGATGGACTTAACCCATGAGAAGGCTTGATCTTGAATATATGGTAGCCCACTGGATTCGCATCATCTGGCCTAATTTGTGTTTCCAATTTGGCCTTGGTTTTTCGAGTCATGTAGGCTATAAATAAGCCAACATTTTTCATTATTCAACAAGAAGAATTATTCAGCAAATTGACTTGAGTGTTATCACTTCTCTTGCTTCTTTGAAGCGACTTGAATACCTTAGAGATATTCTTTAGGTGTTCACCTTGACTTATCAATTCAAGAACACGTTGAATCTTGGCGCCTGTCTACCTATAACGTTGGTTCTTTAATTTGCGTAACTACAGGTTGAGATAATATCATAGGTTCATAGATTACGAGGATTAGTTGGTTCTTCGTTTCCATCCTTGATACCAAGGTTCGTTAACCACGTGATTAATGGGTCGAGATCCCTTTTTATATCCATAACCTGCTCAAGATAGATCATTCGCTGCGTCGCAAATTCATGTCTTCACGAAGTGGGAACTTAGAGATTTGGGTTCACATCACCTGATTGTGGCGTCTCTACCATTGAGTGTGTGAGGAATGATTGGACAGAAGACATGATACCTAGTTCGAGTTCCAAGCATTGTATCTTGCATTGGCACTATCCACACAAAGTTCTGATTTGAGGTCAAATCCTCTTAAGAGAAGGGGAATGATACCTAATCAATATCCTCATGAATCAAGGTCGTGTCAAGTCCCACGTGTTTAGTAATTTCCATGTCAAGTTCGATGGGGTTCGATGAACAAAGTGAAGAACATTTGGCATTTGTCGTGCTTGGTTGGTTTGAATTAGACTTAGCAATGTTAGTCATTTCAAGAATTAGTTGAATAAGCAATTTAGGTCACATTTGATAGCTTGAATTAGCATTAATTAGTTAGCATTTTCTTAGTACATTAAAAGTTAAGTTTTGTTCAAGGCCGGTATGTCTTGTACTTTTCCTAGTTGGATTAGGTTTATCTTTTTCTAGTTGGATTAGATTTATCTTTTCCTAGTTGGATTAGGTTTACATTTCCTAGTTGGAGTAGGTTAATATTTTCCAAGTTGGATTAGATCAATGTAAAGCTATTAAAAGCCTAAGTCAAACTCGTTGAGATAGTTAGACGTTTTTTAATAAAGAAAATTCCAGAATTCGTTCCTCTCTTTGAGAGCCGATTCTAAGGCTTGCAAAAGCTTCTTTTGAACATCTTAGAAGGGCTCTAGGGTACTTGTCATACTTATCAATCAAGTATCTACCTTGATTGTGGCATCTCTACCGTTGAATCTTGTTTATCATGTTGTTTATGAACGAGATCAACTCCGCAATCTAACGTGTTACCTTAGTTCTTGGACTTGTGGTCGTTCTTGCATTTTCGTGGGCTTAGGAATTGTATCAGTTTTAATCTTGCCAAATTCATTGCTTTTGGCAAGTCCCATTTGAAGCCCTTTGCACTTTCATTTTATTTTTGTAAAAACACAAAAAATAAAAAATGCATTTATTTTTATTTTAAAATATAGGGTGTGACAGCTATGAATCATTTAAGTGGGAATGCCCTTTTCCCTTAAAATTCTCATTCTATAGAAAAATTTTGGGAAAACTCTTTTCAATTTCATCCTAAAATGTCCAAATTTGTGGGTTGTCAAAATCTTTTTACTCCATCACTGTATCTTTGAATATTTGTGAGCTCAATTAGTAATTAAATGTAATTTTTCTTAATATTTTAAGATACTTTATTCTTTGACTTTTGATAATTGTATGATATTTTTGTATTTTATAGAAAAATGAAAACATAATAAAATTTAAAAATGTATTATATTTGTTTAACTTCATGTAATTATATTTTACATTGCTAATTAATTATATTGCTAGTTGAAGTAAAATTTTAACATAAAAATCTATATGCTAGAATGAATTAAATATTATAGTTGAAAATATTTAATATCAATCATTAAGCGAAAAAATGTCAACATTCCACGTAAAGCAGACAAATAATATAGATAAACTAGTCTAGGATAACTAAGCAAATCTATATTTATTCTCCATTCTGATATCTAATTATGAATTATACAAAATACTGAAAAATGAATGAATATTTCATTCTGACTTGTGTACCAAACACTATAATGATGAATTTTTCTCCCTACCATTCGGGGTGAAAAGGTATTTCGGGTGGAAAAACCTATCTATTCTAGTTTCCTACATGCCAAACGAGGAGCAAATGTTTTGGTAATTCATATGAGGCTACATCTAATTGGCCCCTAAATGATTTAACCACTAAAAAGGGGCTCTTACTTTTGCAAAATTCAAGACTTCAAGGCTTGTTTTCGATACTTAGCAAGCCAGCTCTTCATTGAACTTTGAGATGAGGGCATTTGCTGATATTGAAATTCTATCAGTTAGTTGGTCAATAGAATGATTTTAGAAAAGTACATTTCTTGATTAATTAATTAACTGGACAATTTAAATTATAGCCTATTTGATACAAACGTCGCCAACCATATAATGAAACCCGTATAAGACGTAACTAGGATTTAGAAGGAATATCGACGCTTGAGACATGAACGCAGCGGAGTAGATCTAAACCCATTGATCACGTGGCCAATGAATCTCAGTATTGGTAGAGGACGCCACAATCTAGCGTGTTCCTAAATTGATAAGTCAAACGAATATCAAAGAAATATCTAAGATATTCAAGAAAGCTTCAAAGAAGCGTTTGAGAGAACTCTCAATGTTTTTGCTATTGCAAGAAACGAATTATTGCCGAATTGTGTCGATTACATGTGGTTTATAAGCTTTTAAATAGGCTTAAACCTCCCTTAGCCTAATCCTAACTTGACTAGGGTTAGCTAATAACTAGCTAATAACGACTAAGCATAAACTAACTAGGCTTAACAATGGACTAACAACTAAATTAAATGAAAAACCAACTAGCTGCACACTTAAACAACTACGGACAGCAGCTCTTCATTCGGCCCAAGTACAACTCAATTGATGCCGAACCTAAATAGCTTTATTTTGGACTTGTAGCACATTGATAATGCTTGCATTGTAACCAAGGCCCTCAATGCTCTTTGGTTCTTCATTTTGCACATGTGGGCTCGTATCACTATTTATTTATTATACAAGTCATTGGGCATAATTAAATCTTGGGCCAAGTGAAAGTTAGACATAAAATTAATATGTCCAATTATTAACAAGTTAACAGAATGCCTTGTTTTGTCTAATGAGTTTCTTACACAACAAGTAATCCATTGAGAGGTAGAAAATCCTAATTTCATCTATGAATATGGTGCTTCTCTTCTCAAGATGGGACATACAAATACACAAGAATATAGGTAGGCTATAAAAATTTTTCAAAAAGTCTCTTAGAGTCCTTCAAACCCTCAAATCCATCCTCCAAATACATCAAGTGCATGATTGTTGTGAAACCGCTGATTTCTTCATGGATTGAGAACATTTTTCCTTAAAATCTACAAGTCTTTTGTATTCAAGCACTTCGAATCTTCAAATCTTTCTGGGATTGTGAGATGTTCTTCCTCAATATCTAAATCCGAATTTTCCACTCTCAAAGATTTTGACATCATCAAAGTAGATTCATTATCTACTTCTGGACTTAAACCTCCATTTGAAGAAAGAAAGAATTAAGGGAGTTTTATTATCTATTCTTTTGTAAAAGAATAGAAATTAGAGTTTTGATACGATTCCTACACCTAAGAAAGATGTAGAAACGTCCCACAAGCCCAAGAATTAGAGGTGTCAATGTTGGTTGGCAAATTGAACTTCGAATTTGGACTGCTCAAACATGAATCAAGGGTAGAAGATGCCACAATCAAGGAGTCAATTGATTGATAAGTCAAACATCATCTAAGACTCAACCTTAAGATGCTCAAGGGTGGCTTTCACAAGTCAAAAGAATTGCTCTTGCACAAGATGCAAATTTTGGAAAATTTCATAAAACTTTCAATAATGTGATAATGAATGAGTTAGGTTATTTTATAGCCTTACATGAAACCTACTAAAATTAGGAAACACTTAAAAATAGAATTCGGCCCTTAAAAATAATGTGAAGATAATGAATGAGTTAGGTTATTTTATAGCTTTACATGAAACCTACTAAAATTAGGAAACACTTAAAAATAGAATTCGACCCTTAATTAGGCAACTGGACTGAAGTTCAACTTAATCCAACTAGGAAAACCCTAATCGGATTACAACTAACAAAATGACACACTTACTAAACAATGCTAACATTAATTCAAACCATCATGTACGATAAGCTAGCCGAATTGCTTATTAATTAAGAAACATAACAAAACTATTAACTAAGCACTATAATTCCATAATTCCATCGCCAAGCTTGAACAAGAAACTTGTTATTGACTTTGTTCATTGGACCCCATCTAATCTTTGATGGAACATGGCGCACATGTGGGGCTTGACATGAGTTTTGAATAAGGGCATATGGGGCTCGCATCATTCCCCTTCTCTTGAGAAGATTCGATCTCGAATCAACACTTCGTTTGGCTCACAACAACACAAGGAATGTTGCTTGGAAAGCAAGCCATACAGCATGTCTTTCCTCCAATTTTGGTGTACAAAACATATGCTGCCATGACATGTCTCCCATGCTTGGTACATTTCTCAAAATTCCCAGGTAGCAGGTTGCACAAGAATGAGGCTGCCTTGGCTCAATTCTTGGATCAAAAATGGACGAATACAATTGACTAACTTTCTTAGCTTTTATGTCTAAACGTGGACGGGCCGTCGAAGTGTAGATGTTGTAAGACGCCGCAAGAGGAGACGTTGGAACATGTTTTCTCTTTGGGGGAACTTGCAGATTTCACTTGGCGTTTCTTTGAAACGTCATTGGGGTTCAACTGCTTGGGCAAAAGTGTGCATGCACGATGGCTGTATTGGTGGTCTAATTGACAGCGAGGAATAGGGTTGTCATGGTTACTCCGGATCTTACCAGCATTTGTTCTGTGGCAGTTGTGGAAGGCGAGGAATAAAAGGAGGTTTGACGGTATTAGCATGTCGATTGAGAGGCTCCGGTGGGCGGTGGTGCATGACATACAGGACGCATGCAAGGTTAAGTTTCCTCATTGGCCTAGAGGATGTTCAGATTGGTTTGGTATTCTATCATCACTGACTAGTATTAGACCTCGGGTTTTGGTCAAAAGAGTGGTTTGGCAATTTCTTCAAGCTGGTCAAGTTAAACTGAACACGGATGGGTCAGTAATGTTGTCGAGGGGTGGAGGTGGAGGGGTTTTGAGGGATGAGAAAGGAAACTTCTTACTGGGTTTCGCCGAGACATTTGGGGATGTTGACCCTTTGCAAGCGGAGACACAAGCGATGCTTCATGGGCTCGAGCTGTGTCGACAGTTAGGCTACGCTAATATGGTGGTGGAATTGAACTCACAGGTTTTAGCTGCAGTGCTTTGTGGTTCAAGTGTAGCCCCGCTTAATGTTCATTTTTTGGTACGTCAAATCTTATCTATTGGGTCTGGGATTGAATTTCGTCATTGTTTTCGTCAAGCAAACGCGGTAGCGGATGCTCTGGCTAACATTGGGGTTCGACAGTCCTGTACATAATGCCATTTGCGTGCAGATTACCCTCGGCGAGTACAAGGTTTGTTACGAACGGATCATCTCCAAATTCCAAACCTTCAAATTTCTCGGAAGCGATAGGGATTTTTGTCTCTTTGATGTAATTATGATTGTTCGATTATTAATAAAAGGGGTAGCCAAGCCCACCCGCTAGATATGATTGGAGGTTCTATAAAAAAAAATGAGCAGGACACTCATAATTGTTAAACATACCAAGTAAATAACAATGGGGCAGCACATGATCTCCATGCATCGTAGAATAAAGCGGCAAGGAAATAAAATGACTTATGCTCCCTAATGTTTCCCAGTATACCCAACCTTTAACCAAACTCCTCAAGAAACATCCCATTCCTTGGGGTGCTGAACAAACTCAATCTGTTCAAGCACTGAAGAAATCATACGTGAAGTATTGGAATAATGTAGCACAATCAAACAGCAATGAGCTTTCATATTCCAGCCTTCACGAAGCATAGGACAGCATACAAGCAAAATGACTAAACACTCACAAGAATGACAAGGTATAGAAGAATGCAAAACATTTTGGGGAAAGTTGAAAAAACGATTGACATCCACACACTGAGCTTGATTATCATGCAAATTTAATGTTAACTCATGAAAATTAGCATGTAGAGTCATGCAAATAGGCTAGAAAATACCAATAAATATGCCAAATTTGTATTAGAAAGCAAATCCAAAGATACTAGCGAAAAACAATCACTTAAGACTACAAATGCATAACTACTAGGGACATGCAAAACATGTAAAATCGATTCAAGCACTACCATGTCAACATAAAAGGTAAGAAAGTTAGGTTTGAAACTCCTTTTTTTAATCATCAATTGCTGAAGAAAATTTCCACCAATTCGATCAAGAAAGACTCCCTTATAAGGCTCTAAAGTGCACAAATTAGCTTCTTTGATACTCAAAAATTCTCCAATAGATGTAGGCATTGAACATGTTAAAACTATTGTGATTATACCTTGGGAAATCTGCACAAAAAAATAAACACTAAACAAATTAAATGTTAGTTGATTAGAGATCAAATCAGCCCTTTCAATCTCCATTTTAGGAACAATACAGAAAACTCATATAGCTGTTCAAGAAATGTTTTTAACTCCTCTTGTAGACTCCTTCTTTTTCCCAGGCAGCAACTAAATATGCCCAGGAATATATTCAACAGATAGTAATAGCAGGTATTTCTTATTATTAAGATCAATTAAGCAGCCAGCACACACACTCTCTCCTAATCCTTCTATCCTGAACACTTGCGTATTAGGGTTTTCAGCAGCCGTTTGCTCTTATGGTACGGAGGCTGCCCTCCATTCTGATGGTAGGGGGCAGACAAGTTCCTCTCCGTTCAAGAAAAAGGCATTCTCTGAATTGTTTTTGAGTTCCTCTTCTCAGCCTTCCTTAGAAATCAATGCAGCAAAAGCAACACATCGAGAGGAGCCAGTGGTCATCTTCAAAGTAGCGGACATGCTGGCTGTTTCTACCCCTTTTCGTTTTGCATTGGTTGGAAAATTCTCTAGGGTCGTCCCACGATGCAGCAAATTTGAGGTTCTTTCACAACATTAGATTTGAAGGAGGAGGCCTTGAGGGGTTTATTAGATTATCGTCATGTTTTAATCCGGCTTTCCAACAAGGTGGATTTCTTGAGGGTTTGGTCATGATCAATTTGGTACGTTAAGGGGTTTCCAATGTGGGTGTTTAAGTGAACATCCAAGTTGCATGTTGATCGTGAATCCTCTCTTGTACCGGTGTGGTTTAATCTCTTCAACAAGTAATGCCTCTTCCATGTCATTGCATGTCAGGGAAATCCACTGTTCATTGATGCGGCAACCCTCACGCTTTCCAGGCCTAATATTGCGCGGGTATGCGTCGAAGTAAACCTTCTGAAGCCTCTCCCCTCGCGGGTGTAGGTCGACTTGGGGGATGGTGAGGGCTTTTGGCAGGCGTTGAATGTAGAAATTTTGCCTAAATTCTGTTCCTCCTGCTATTATCAGGGGCATGATATTGAGGAATGTCATGTTCACAATCCATTGCTGAAATTACAGAAGCGGGCTCCTGAAAAACTTATGGCTGAAATTGCTAAAATTCCTAAACCCATTGCTACTGATTAGCAGTGGCAATATCATCCTAAGTGGGCATCTAAGAAGAAAGAGTAGATAGTGAGGGAAGATGAAGTGCAGGCTATGCCAAATCATGGGGATTGTGTGACTTGGGGTCTGCGGGAGTACAATCCTCTGCATTGAGTTCGGCGGAAGAACTATTACAGCAGGAGAACTTGAGTTCTGATGCTGATATGGGTGGTTAGAAGGAGTTGATGCATGGAGGTGAGCACTCATCACTGTGGCAACAGAGGTCTATTCCACTGAAGGAGTCGCATCAGCTACTAAAGTTGGATGACACTACTTAGCCCGATAAGCCGAAGTTGCAACTAGATGTGGGTGAGGATGTTGTAGTGGATTCTACTGAGCGACAGGTGGATCAGATGGAGGGGATGGAAGTTAAGGCTTTTGTGGATGCTGCAATTATAAATGCAGCCAATAAGGTGATTGAGCAATTGGCAAATCAAGTTGTGGAGGAGGAGACTTCTAAGGATGATGGTACTGTGGAAGAGGCAAGAGCTAGAATGGTAGATGACTTAGGGTTATCCCCTTGTAAACATTCTGATATGCATCCAGTTGAGGCATTAAAGAGGCGGTTGGATAGTCTAAAGAACCCGGAGGGCTGGCAGACGGTGATCAATCGAAAGTACTGGAAGAAGAATGGGTATTCATCTTCAGCTTCCCCTCCTCCAGGTTTGTAATGATTAACTCACTCTTTTGGAATGTACGTGGAATTAATAATTCGTTAAAGTTAAATCATGCAAAGCAACTCATTAAAATGCATCGTATTGTTTCGATGGGGTTGTGTGAACCTCTATGTTGGATGTTGCCCGTATGCATTGCATTAGACGTCGTCTTAATCTTGCTCATGGAATAGCTAATGCCTCGGGTAGGATTTGGTTGTTTCATTCGGATGACTTTAGCATTAAAATGGAGATGCAATCTGATCAGTATTTGGTGGTTACTGCTGTACATACATTGCTTAAACATCATGTTTTGATTGTGGAGGTACACGCTAGTTGTAGTGAAGTTAAGCGAAAGCAAATATGGCAAGATTTGTTGGCTCTAAAATATTTGGCTTTGCCAATTCTTATAATGGGAGATTTTAACGTTATCCTAGGTCAAGAGGAAAACAAGGGAGGGAAACCTTTTCGGGTAACTGAAGCAATTGATTTTCTTACTTTTATTGATGAGTTGGGGCTGGTCGACATGGGTTTCTCAGGGTCCAAATTTACATGGTGTAACAATAGGAGGGGACAAGCTTGAATTTGGAAGAGATTGGATAGTGTAATGGTTGACCCAAATTGGGGGCAGCTTGGTTTGAATGTAGCTGTCACACATTTGGCGAGATTCCCCTCTGATCACTCCCCTCTTTTGATATCTGTTTCTCCTTTGTTGGGGGAGGGCCTAAAGAGCTTTCGTTTCTTGGATATGTGGAGGTCGCATTCGGAGTTTTGGGGGGTGGTGCAGCGAGATTGGGCTTTGTCAATTGTAGGTCATCCAGTTAGGGTGTTGGTGAATAAACTGAAAAGTGTCAAGCCGGAGTTATCTCAGTGGAATAAAGAAGTCTTTGGACACATCTCTGATTGTGTTAAGTAGGCCGAAGACGAAGTTCATTTTCGGGAGGCGGCTTTGGAAGAATCCCCCTCCCATCAGGCCGAATATAGCCTAAGTGAGGCTCACAGTCGTTTAAGACTTGAAAAAGTCAAGGGTGAAGCTCTTGAAGGCGGGAGATGCAAACACGAAATTTTTTCACTCTATGGTAAGGCAACGTAGTGTGAAGTCGTATATTCATGGTATTAAGGATCTTCAAGGACAGTAGGTAGAAGGTGCAAAGCAAGTGGAAGACACAGCGGTGCAATTTTTCTCTTCCATGTTGTCACAAAGTACGGTATGGTGGGCAAGATCATGTTTTGAATGTCATTCCTTCTCTGGTGTCGGCAAGGGACAACTAGAAGTTAAACAAGTTGCCGACAAAGGAAGAGGTTCGAACGGTGGTTTTTGCATTGGATAGTGAAAGTTGTTCGGGACCAGATGGATTTCCTGGCTCGTTTTTCACATTATGTTGGGAGATTGTAGGTTATGATCTTTACATGGAAGTGCTGGATTTCTTTGCAAGGGCCGAGCTGCCAGTGTGTTTTACATCTACATTGATTGCTTTAGTTCCAAAAATTGCTAATCTGTTATCATTTGCGGAGTTTCTTCCGATCAGTTTGTGCAATTTCATTAATAAGGTGATTTCCAAGCTTCTATCTCTAAGATTGGAGAGCTTACTGCCGAAGATAATTTCTCCCCAGCAGAGTGGCTTTGTCAAGGGTAGGGTGATATCAGATATCATTCCGTTAGCCCAGGAAATGTTTTCGGGGATTGGAAGAAAGGTCAGGGGGGAAATGTTGCTCTAAAAATGGATATTGCAAAGGTGTACGATCGTGTTTCTTAGTCTTTCCTTAGTCAGGTTATGAGACGGTTTGGTATTGGAGAATTCTGGCTTGATATGATGTGGCGATTGATCTCCAATTGCCATTTCTCAGTACTGGTAAACGGGAAGCCGTGTGGATTTTTTAAGTTTACTTGTGGTCTCTGACAAGGTGATCTGTTGTCGCCTGCTTTGTTTATCATTGCGGTAGAGGTGCTCTCTCGAAATTTGAATGGAATGATGGCTGATCCTACGTTTGTGCCTTATTTAACTTGCCATCAAGGTTAGGGTGTTACCTATCTGGGTTATGCGGATGATATTATTATCTTCTCCAATGCTAGTAAGCCATCGTTGAAGTGTGTGATGAGGGTGTTGGAAGAATATCAACAAGTGTCGGGCCAACTTGTCCATGCCTCTAAAAGTTATTTTTTGGTTGGGCCAAAGGTTGGGCACCATAGAAAGTCCGTAATAGCTCAAATTACGGGTTTTCCATTCAAATCATTTCCAATTACCTATCTGGGCTGTTCGTTGTTTGTGGGGTGGAAGGTTAGGGCATATTTTGGGGGATTGTTAGAAAAGGTTTCTGGTAGAATTAATTTTTGACAGAATAAGTGGTTGTCGAAAGGTGCGTGGATGGTGCTCATTAAGCATGTTTTGGCATCGATGCCCATTCATTTGATATCAGTTATGGCTCTTCTAAAAGGGGTTCTCTCCGACATTGAGACATTGAGAAACTTTTTGCCAGGTTTTTTTGGGGGTCCTCGGAAGGTTCCACTTAGAGGCATTGGTCGTCCTGGCAGAATTTGTGTTTCTCGATATCGGAAGGAGGTCTTGGATTTAGATCTCTGCAGTAAATTGTAGACGCATTCTCCTGTAAATTGTGGTGGAATTTTAGGAAGGGCACGTCGTTATGGGCTGCGTTTATGCGGGATACATATTTTCAATGTCTTCATCCGAATCAAGTAATGTCTTTATCCCGTTTGAATGACTTGTCAATGTATGTTGAGCGTAAGGTCGGTGGTTGAACTGCACCTGTGGCGGGACGTTTCTTGTGGAAATATAAAATTCTGGTGGGATAATTGGACTGGTATGGGACCTCTGGCTTAGAGGTTCCCGTGATTAGCTTCGGATGCTCTGCTCTAGGATTTTCTATCTGAGGATAGGTTAGTCATGGATTTGTTGCCATTAGGCTTGTCTGTGGAGGCGCTTCAAGTTATTCAGGATTTGGCCTTGGTGGTCGATGAGAGCCCTGATACTATATTTTGAGATTTGACCGCTATAGGTGATTTCTTTGTAGGGTTTGCTTTCTAGTTGGTACGTAAGCATAGGCCGCATTCTAGACTATTTGCCTCCTGTTGGCATAAGTCAATTCCTGCTAAGATCTCTGTCTTTTTATGGAGGCTGTTTTCGGCTAAGCTACCTTTAGATGATGTTTTGGTGCTTTTTCATGTGCATGGGCCTTCGTGTAGGTATTGTACTTTACCACAGGTGGAGTCCCTTGATCATGTCTTCTTCTTAGGGGAATTGGCAGAAGCAACCTGGAGATTCTTTGAAGGTTTGTTAGGGTTTTGTGGGTCGGGTACAATGGTACGGGCTCGATGGCAATATTGGTGGATGCAAAAGTAAGGCGGAAGGGGCTTGAGGTGGCTCTATAGGGTTCTCCCTGCAATTATCCTGTGGCATTTGTGGAGTCAATAATACATGATATTCGGGACTCTTTCTAAACTCGTTTTCCGAGTTGCTGCTCTGGAAATTTGGATTGGTGGTCATGGCTATCGGTAGTGAGTGGAGTTCAGCCGCATGTGGTGGTTAGTCGGATAGTCTGGGAATTCCCTACACAGGGAATGATGAAACTTAATACTGATGGGGCTATTAAAGACACTTCAGCTGAGGAGGTAGGGTTCTGAGCGATAATGCCGGATGGCTGGTGTTTGCTTTCTCAGAAAACTTTGGGGCAATAGATGCTTTACGGGCTGAAGCAAGGGCAATTCTTTGTGGCTTACGTCTTTGTCAGTCTCTGGGGTACACACAAGTACTAATGGAGTCGGATTCCAAGGTGATGGTTAGTGTTTTGAAGGGTATTTCAGGTCCCCACTAAAGGTTGGGACTTTGGTTAAGCAGATACATGAGGTACAGACAACCATAGATTTCTATCATTGTTTTCGTCAAGAAAATATGGTAGCAGATGCATTAGCGAATATGGGTGTGTCTTGCATATCAACTTTATTTTGTTCTTTTGGATTTTCCTTCGCATGTACATAGCTTGTTATGGTTGGATAGAATGTAGATTTGTAACTTTAGGTTCTCTTTGAAATGGTAGGGTCTCATTGACCCTCTGTTGTGTATTCTGGTTTATTTTCATAAAAGGGGTCTTAGCCCCATACGCCAGTTCTACTGGCATTTTATAACAAAAAAAAAAATCTCCATTTCAGACATAGTGAGCAGAATTTGTTTTTGCTCCTATTGGTTCATGGACTTAGGCTGCTTTTCCTCTTCAATATGCTGCTCATTCGCCCTTAGTAGTTGCTCTTGATCCTTAGCCACTTGCAATTGATCTTTATTAGCAAACACTTCCACAAGTTCCTTCTTAGGAGATTCTTGAGTATGGCATTCAACTTTCTCGTTCACTTGTTTCTACATCATGTAGAAGACATTGATAAGTCTCCTACCATGTTTCTTCCTCATCTAGCTCATTCCTTGACTTAGACTTGGAGGAAATTGTTGAATTGTTCCTTATTTCCTCTAAATTTCTTTTCTTCTTTATACTCATACTACCTTGATTGATGTGGATTGGATACTTGATGCACCCTCCTGTGGTCCTCTTCGAACTCCTTACAAGTACGTTGGTATCTCTTGTAAGCCTTCTCAGCACGAAAACGATTAATCTCTTCTTTGAGAGTAAAAAATTCTTGTTTAGGTGCTTTGCAATGGCTAGATTGCATGAAACACCTCCTCTTGACAACCTTGTTATCAAGTTTATCAAGTCGCCTATGAAGTAGTTCAAAAGTATCTTCCAACAATTGTTGGAATTCTTGCATCATTCCATCCATATGCAATTTTATATCAAGAGTTTGAGATCCTTTACCACTGGATATGATTATGATACCTGCAAAAGGGTTAGTACAAAACAAGCTTTCCTCACTTCACTCCCTCGCAAGTTCTCTCTCAACACTCATGTATGTCATTCAAGTGTTTTAACACTCTGATGAGCTCACCAAAGCAAATCCTTATGGCTGTTATTTGCTTCCATTGAATAGGTTAAGGTCACCACAAGATGATGCTTAACTTAATCAAATAGCAACTCACAATTACAGCAAACAAGACTCGATGGAATGAACAAGAACTAGATTGATTTTATAGGTGTTGATTGGACAAAGTTGGATCAGATTGTGAGTATAAAGAGCATGAAATATGCTAGAAAAATCTGATCAAATTCGAACTAGAATCAAGCAAGTAATCGGCCAAAACAAATTTGGTGACCAAGACTTTCCTAATTGCAACTCTATGGAATATTCTTGGAACACTTACCAAATCTTAAAGTTGACTCTTTATTTGAATCAAATCAGATTTGGGAAAGTTCTTGGTGGTTTTAAGCAATTTTGACTAGTCAACACGTAATAGTCCAGTTTTCAATTGTCAAACACGTGACAGTCTGGTTTTAACTGGTCAAACACGTAAAATTCGACTTTTAGACCAACAGACCCTAACCAACTTGGACAAGGGTCAATTTTAAAGTTTCCTAATCCAAATTTTAGAAAGGTAAGTCAGTTGAACTTTAGAAACTTCCAACCGAAAATTGTTTCCAAATAATTTGACATGGAAAAAACAACTATTGGACAGATTTTAGGAACAAGAAAGATCAAAGGCTGGACATTTGTTTCCTTTTGTTGCTTCACATCTGAATGTAGAAATCAGAAATTTTGTTTTCATCTTCGATTAAACAAATTTCAATCCAAAATTTCACACAAACTGGCCTAGAATTCCAAGGTTATCAGAATGGTTCTTCAAGAAATTCAAGACTTCAACATCTTTGAATCAAGAACTTATTCGAATAGCCTAGAATAGTTTCAAGAAACTTCAAGAACTTTAAGGAAGTCAACGAGTTGAATCAAGAATTTCAAAAATTATACACAAACAACTTCCACAATTCAAGAAACAAGAAAACGCACAAGAAAACCCTAGCTTGAGGCTTCGATTTCCAAGAAAACAACATGGATAGAATTCTCTCTTTTTTTTTTTAGATGAACAGTATTTTCGGATGAACAGTACCACTACAGTAATGATGAACAGTATCACTACAGTATTGTTACAGTACCAATGAACAGTACCTCTTTGTTTTTTTGACTCACGATTTAGACAAGGAAACAAGACACAAGACACGACAAAACAAGGGCACAAGACAAGGACTTCGAACCAACAAGGATTTCAACAAAACAAGACTCACAGATGCAACAAGACTTTGGACCAGCAAGGAAGAAGCAAGGATAACAACAAGACAAGAAACCCTAGACACTAATGAAGAAACAAAAAGGATATATACGATGACACCTCTTAACATTTGCTCTGATTACCAACTGATATGATTCTTACACCCAAGAAAGATGTAGAAAGTCCAACAAACCCAAGAATTAAAGGTGTTAACATTGATTGGTTGATCGAATTTCAAATTTGGACTGCTCAAACATGAAATCAAGGGTAGAAGATGCCACAATCAAGGAGTTACTTGGTTGATAAGTCAAAGATCATCTAAGGCTCAACCTTAAGATGCTCAAGTGTGGCTTTCACAAGTCAAAAGAATTGCTCTTGCACAAGATGCAAATTTTGGAAAATTTCATAAAACTCTCAATAATGTGAAGATAACAAATCAGTTAGGCTATTTATAGCCTTACATGAAACTTACTAAAACTAGGAAACACTTAAAAATAGAATTTGGCCCTTAATTAGGCAACTTGGACCTAAGTTCAACTTAATCCAACTAGGAAAACCTTAATCGGATTTCAACTAACAAAACGACACACTTACTAAACAATGCTAATGCTAATTCAAACCATCATATAGGATAAGTTGGCCGAATTGCTTATTAATTAAGAAACATAAAAAAACGATTAACTAAGCACTATAATTCCATAATTCCATCTCCAAGCTTGAACAAGAAACTTGTTTTTGACTTTGTTAATCGGACGCCATCTAATCTTTGATAGACTTTAGCGCACACATGAGACTTGACATGAACTTTGAATAAGGGCATATGTGGCAAGTTTGCTACTCATCAAAGTTCAAATCAATAGATCTACCCTTTTGGTTAAATTGTTCTTATAGTTTCGTAGACTCGAAATTTTGTGTCAACAAGTGAGAATATCATTAGGGATAATATCAAAAATCTCCTCTGAGGTTTTTTTTAATATCATCTGGCACTTCTATGGTTTTAAAAATATTTTAAGGCCCAAAGACAACCTAAGAGGGGGGGTGAATTAGGTTGATTAAGAACTAATCAAATAGTGCCCCTTTTTGATGATGAAAAGTAACTTTTTACTCAATTAATTTGACAAGCAAATTAGCAATCAAGACCAAGAAGTATAGGTGATATTTCAACCAATGAATTCAGAAAGTAAGCTGAAAAATAGAATGATAGAAAGCAAACCAAACTTCTTCAAAGCTCCACTTGAGCTTGAAGAAAAAATCCTCAATATAAGCAACTTCAACTTGATGAATTCGATCAACTTTGTGAACAATGGAAGGATCACTTCCTCTTGCCCCAAGCTGCACTTAGTCAAGCTAGGAAGTTTTACACTCTTACAGAAAACCCTCACAAAGCTACACTTTTGATCAACTCACTCATAATTGAAAAGCTTGCTAATGGACTCACACTTCAAGACTAACAATTCTTACTCAATGAGTATTTTCTTGCTAAAATCACTCTTAAGAACTTGTAATCTAAGTGTACAACTGCTACTTTGAATTTCAGACAAGGCATGTATTTATAGGAGACCAAAAAGTGCCTTGGTATTGAGGTCAACAGATAGAAGAAGTTAAAGAGTCAACTAGCCGTTGGAGCTATCGGACGTCCGACACCATGTTGTGCGTCCGATGCTAACGTCCGACAAACTGTTTCGTTCTTTATCGGACGATCGATGAATATTCCTGTGTCCGACAACGACTAGTGAGCTCACAAAATCTTCTTAAGAATGATCGGACGGCCGATGCATGTTTCTTGCGTCCGATGGGCTTGCGTCCGACGGGCTTGCGTTCGACAGCTACCAGAGAGTTTAAAAGACTTCTTGGATATTATCGGACGTCCGGTGGAATTGTTGTACGTCCGAAGGAAGTGTTCGATAGATCCTCTGTCTATCGGACGTCCGGTACATCAAGTTGAGCGTCTGATAGAGATGCTTCGAGTTTTATCAAACGTCCGATACAAAGTATCAAGCGACCGATAGTCAACAGACCAATGTACTTTTCTTGATAGGATTCTTCAATAAAATTCCTTACACTGATGACCTGTGCTGCAATAATCTCAATGGAAAATGTTAAACCAATTTCTTCAATTGTTTTGTAATTGTCAAAATTCGGGATCACGATTAACAAATCTCACTCACTTGCCCTAGTAATTATAAAATGACTATATTAACCCTCATTTGGTACATAATTTACATATCAAATAAATGGATGTCAAAAAAAATTAAAGAAAAAGAATCAAAAGTCACTTTCTTCTTTTTTCTCTTTATCCGACATCCTATTTACTCATTTATTTCGAATGATTGTACAATTTTTTATTTATAAATTGTAATAAACTAAATTTTATTTTTTTATTATGATAATGTGGAGAATGGATGTATGATTTTTTCATTTATTTTGAGTTGGCTTTTATAATGAATTAGTATAACATAAAGATTTGGACCACGAGTCGTGAAGATGTTAGAAAAAAAAAGGCTGATAGAAATTAGTTTTAATTATATATAGTTGAATTAGGAGTATTTTTATTTAGCAAAATGAACAAAAGAATAGTTTAGGGTTTTTATAAATTTTGTTATACAAATAACAAAAGTACAGAAGGTAAGTGATATTTTCAAAACCTTAGAGGCACCAAGTGATATTAAGAGAAACCCTAGGGGAGATTTGTGATATTATCCCATATCATTATTCAACAACTTTAATAAAACATGATATTATCAATACTTGATACGTGAGAGTTTGAGCTATATATCATCTAAAAAGATTAAAAAGGTGAAAAAATGTTAGATCTATTATTTCAAAATTAAAAAAATGTTTTTAAACAACATGGGATAAGGAAAATAAAAGCATACAAATGCTATATTATGATGTCAACATTAAAAAAATTACTTCTAATTTTGATATCTATGAGATGCTATATCTTGGGATAACGTAATCACATGCTGACAATTAAGATTAAACAAAAACTATTAATATCTAAAAGATATTATATTTGGAATAACATGAACGATTGAGAATCTAATAGTGGATGTGATGATACCTCAAGTGCTTTTGATTTTATAAAAGTTGACTTTGTATAATTAAATTTTGAAAATCGTATTTCTCAAAATAACTTACGTTTTGTCGGTTACTATTGTAAAAGCTATTTAAAAGAATGCAAGGGTGTTAAAAAAAAAAGGAATGCAAAGACTGATTTGACCAGTTAATGACCAAATTGTCTTTGTATGTTGCATAAATGGACTTTGAGCTATGTTTGGTTGCAAGGAAAAATGAGGAAAAGTAAAGGAATATTTATTTATTTATTTTTTGTGCATGTTTCATTAGCACAAAAGTTGGAAATTTTTCTACATTTCCTGCACTGTTTTGCATTACAAAATCCTACAAATTATTTAAACTACCTCCCTTAAAATTTAATAAGTCCACTTCCTTTCATGGTTTTTCTTGCTAATCAAATATATATGTGAAAGTGATATTTGTTCTCCTTTACCTCACTCCATTCTGATTTCTCATATAACTTTCCTTCTATTTGAATAGAGTAAATATATATATATATATATATATATATTTTACAATTATTGTAAAATTCTGATAGTATATTTATCCACATGAAAAAGTATTCTGCAATTAACATGCATAGCAACATAAACCTTGCTTTTGTTTTCCACCTTTTTCAACTCAAAAAAATCTAAATCAGATTACAGAAATTAGTTGACAATATCCAAAAAGTTTCTTTTTTCTTAAAATCAAGAGTTAAAATCCTACATCCAACATTAGTTGTCAAAAATGCCTAAAAAAAATTTCTTGACAAGGTTAGTATCGTCTTTCACTAAATTGAGTAAATAACTTTTTTACAATTATTGTAAAATTCTGACCGTATATTTATCCTCATGAAAAAGTATTCGACAATTAGCATGCATAGCAACGCAAAACTTGTTTTTGTTTTCATCTTTTTTTTTTCTTTTTTTTGCAGCTCAAAAAAATCTAAAATCGGAAATACAAAAAGCAATTGACAGAACCCAAAAGGTTTATTTTTTCTTAAAATCAAGAGTTAAAATCCTGCATACAACATTAGCTGTCAAAAATGCCCAAAAAAAATTTGTCGACAAGGTTAGTATAGTCTTTCACTAAATTTATTTGCTCAACTCATCTTTATGAGAAGAAGATGTCCACTTTAGTAAATTAAATACTACTCATTACTGGGAAGACAGTAATTATCATCGTCATCATCATCAGTTCATCACGTCTTTAGTTGCTGGGGAAGTCCATGTGGCAGATATCAGTTTCAGAGTGCTAGTCGCAAGGGCTGGCCTGCCAACTCTCCATTTTGGCGGTAAAGTTGTCTCATAACCCTCCCTCCCCTCCATTTCTCTCCACTGTTTTCTTTAACTTTGTATCAGTAATTAATTGCAGTTTCTGTACACTTTTGTGATGTGATAAATATCCTGCTCTATTTTATTTTTCAGTCATAGATTTTGAGAAAACAATAATGGAAGCCGGCTTTACTTAAGTGAATTTTGTGCAATTTGGGTTCTCTTTTAGTAATCTGATTTGATGGTCTTTGAACATTCTTCCAGGCACCTCTGCTTTTCTTTCTGCTACTTTCTCGTAATTATGGGAGAATCTAAAAAGCCATGGACCTTTTAGTAAAGTATCTTGAGTGGTCTTACGGATTTCTGGAATATATAGAAAAGGTTCTGCACATGTATGATTTTTTTAAAATTTTTTTCTTTTCTCTTTCTTTTTCATGTCTTTTGAAGGAGTATCTTCTTCTTGATAGATTCTCTCCAATAAGGATAGAACTTTATGGGAGCTTTGTTCTGGTTTTTGTATATAGTGAGTATTAACTTTCTTTTCACTTCACAAGTAGAGGATTTATTTCAATGGTGAAAAGGGTTTGAATAATGAATAGAAGCGAGGACGGAAATATTCTAGGGTGCCGGCAGGAGGTTTGAGATTTGAGGGATGTCTTCGAGGTCGACGACAAATAAGACGAATTGTTCTAGAAGTAGCTCTGCTAGGTCAAGACATGGTGCTAGAGTGGTTGCTCAGACACCAATTGATGCTAAACTCCATGTAGACTTTGAAGAGTTTGAAAGACAATTCGATTATTCTAGCTCAGTTAATGTTTCCAGCTCCACCAGCAATGTCCCTTCTTCAACTGTATCAGCCTATCTGCAGAAGATGCAGAGAGGAAGCCTTATTCAACCTTTTGGTTGTATGATTGCTGTCGATGAGGAGAAGTTTACTGTCTTGGCGTATACTGAAAATGCTCCAGAAATGTTGGACTTGGCACCACATGCAGTTCCAAGCATTGAACAAAAAGAAGCTCTGACTTTCGGTACTGATGTTCGCACGCTATTCCGATCTTCTGGTGCTGCTGCTCTCCAAAAAGCTGCCAACTTTGGGGAAATTAGCCTGCTTAATCCAATACTGGTTCATTGCAGAAGTTCTGGTAAGCCCTTTTATGCAATTCTACATAGGATTGATGTTGGGCTAGTTATAGACTTGGAACCTGTGAATCCAGCTGATGTACCAGTAACAGCTGCTGGAGCATTAAAGTCGTATAAGCTAGCAGCTAAAGCCATTTCAAGATTACAATCTTTGCCTAGTGGGAATATATCATTGTTGTGCGATGTGCTAGTTAGGGAAGTGAGTGATTTGACTGGCTATGATCGGGTTATGGTCTATAAATTTCATGAGGATGAGCATGGAGAAGTTGTTGCTGAGTGCCGCAGAGCTGACCTGGAGCCATATCTTGGCTTGCATTACCCTGCTACGGATATACCACAAGCTTCAAGATTTCTCTTCATGAAAAACAAGGTTAGGATGATATGTGATTGTTCATCCCAACCTGTTAAAGTAATTCAGGACGAGAGTTTGGTTCAACCACTAAGTCTTTGTGGATCTACTTTACGATCTCCTCATGGGTGTCATGCTCAGTATATGGCAAACATGGGTACTATTGCTTCCTTGGTGATGTCGGTGACTATCAACGAGGAAGATGATGAGATGGATAGTGATCAGCAGAAAGGAAGAAAATTGTGGGGCTTGGTGGTTTGCCATCACACTAGCCCTAGGTTTGTTCCGTTTCCATTAAGGTATGCATGTGAATTCTTGGTTCAGGTTTTCAGTGTTCAGATCAATAAGGAGGTGGAGTTGGCAGCTCAACTGAGGGAGAAACACATTTTGCGGACTCAAACTGTGCTTTGTGACATGCTATTGAGAGATGCTCCACTTGGAATAGTTACTCAATCACCAAATGTAATGGATCTTGTGAAATGTGATGGAGCTGCACTTTACTACCGGAATAAATTCTGGTTACTTGGAATCACCCCTACGGAGGTTCAGATCAAAGATATTGCTGAATGGTTACTTGAATACCATGGTCGGAGTACAGGGTTAAGTACTGATAGTCTCATGGAAGCTGGCTATCCAGGTGCATCCATCCTTGGTGATGCAGTATGCGGAATGGCTGCTATAAAAATTACCTCAAAGGATTTTCTCTTTTGGTTTCGTTCTCATACAGCAAAGGAGATTAAATGGGGTGGAGCAAAACATGACCCTGGTGACAAAGATGATGGAAGGCAGATGCATCCAAGATCATCATTTAAGGCCTTTCTTGAGGTTGTTAAGAGGCGGAGCATGCCCTGGGAGGATGTTGAAATGGATGCCATCCATTCCTTGCAGTTGATATTGAGAGGATCCTTACAAGATGAGCTTGTTGATAATTCGAAACTGATTGTTAATGTGCCAGCAGTTGAAAACAGTATAAAAAGAGTGGATGAACTGCGTATTGTGACAAATGAAATGGTTCGCCTTATTGAGACAGCATCCATACCTATTTTTGCTGTTGATGCATCTGGTGATATCAATGGGTGGAACAAGAAGATAATTGAACTTACTGGCCTGGTTTTGCAGAAAGCTATTGGTATGCCCTTGCTTGATCTGGTTGCAGATGATTCAGTTGAGGTGGTCAAAAACATGCTCTCCTTGGCTCTGCAAGGTAACACCAGCTTTCTTTTTTCTTTTTTTTTTTTTGGGGTTCCATTTAGATGCAGGGTATAATTTTGTCGAAACTTCACTTGTTTGCTGGTTATATATAGTCTGATATCTTGGTATGTCTTGACTTGTGCATCAGCAGCGTGCTATTGTGTCTAATTGATTGTAGTTTTAATTAAGTAGGGAGAAATCACAATATCAAATAACTATTCAATGTGTTTATACTTGTGGTTGACTAGATGCAATTCTAGTGCTAGTCCTGTCATTGCATTGAAAGCACAAGAAGGGGCTGTAAAAGAAAGGGAAAGTAATAGCTGCACTTGTGTCATAGCATGCATGTTTTTCTTATTTTCCTTGTATGCCTTTTGATGGTTTAACATTCACAGAAAGTCTGCCAAAAAGATACAACCTGCACACAGGGGGGGAGAGAGAGTTTTTAATTTGTTTTGTCTGCTATTGGAGTAACATTCACAGAAAGTCCACTGAGAAGCTACACAATATGGAGAGAAAGGGAGAGAGTTTATTTTTCTTTCCTGCTATTCATGGAGTAAAATTCACAGAACACCAAAAGGCTGCTATCTGAAGGTAGACACAGAGAGAGAGGGAGAGAAGAGAGAGAGAGGATCTGTGATCTTGTAGGAAGATGGTAATTTTGCTTTCAAGGTTAGAGTTGATTCAACTTGGGAGTACTAGTAAGTGTTCATGTTCTCACTGTCACTTGAAGCATTTGGGATGATTGCTTTAATAGGATTCCAAAATTGCCTGTGTGGTTCTAATGTTTTAGCTCAAGGGTTGAGATTGTACAGCTTGTATCATGTTTTCAATTTTAACAAGTTTGATGGTAAAATTCTTTCTGCTTGTAACAAGCTAAAGTCACCCAACTTGTTAGCATTCAATGTCATTTCTTTGCTTTATTTATATGGTTTCCACTTATGTTTTAATTTTCCTGTGCTTTAATTTGATGAAAATGTAACATTCTAATGGCAGGACGAGAAGAGAGAAATGTTGAAATAAAACTTAAAACATTTGGTCTTGAGGAAAAGAATGGTCCTGTTATCTTGGTAACAAATGCCTGTTGTAGTCGAGATGTAAAGGAGAACATTGTCGGGGTTTGTTTTGTGGGGCAAGATATTACTGGACAGAGGTTAATTATGGACAAATATACCAGAATCCAAGGTGATTATGTGGGAATTATGCGGAATCCATCGGCATTAATTCCTCCCATCTTCATGATGGATGAGCATGGCCAATGCATGGAATGGAATGACGCAATGCAGAAACTGTCGGGTATCAAAAGGGAAGATGCCATTGGCCAAATGCTTGTGGGGGAGGTCTTTACTGTCAGTAACTTTGGCTGCAGGGTTAAAGACCAAGACACATTGACCAAGCTTAGGATATTATTGAATGGTGTAGTTGCTGGGCAGAATGCAGATAAATTATTGTTTGGCTTCTTTGATAAGCATGGTAAATATGTTGAAGCCTTTGTTTCGGCTAACAAAAGGGCAGATGCAGAGGGTAGGATTATAGGGGTTTTATGCTTTCTGCATGTTGCAAGTCCTGAACTTCAATATGCAATGCAGGTTCAAAAGATATCCGAGCAGGCTGCAGCAAATACGCTAACAAAGTTGGCTTATGTCCGTCGCGAAATTAAAAGCCCACTAAGTGGGATAAAGTTTGTTCAAAACTTAATGAAATCTTCTGATTTAAGCAAAGAACAGAAGCAGCTGTTGAGGACTCAGACATTATGTTTAGAACAATTAGCAAAGATTGTTGATGATTCCGATGTTGAAAGTATTGAGGAATGGTATGCATTTGTCTCAACTGTTCATTGTTCACTCTTGATGCATTATGTCTCATATCTGCAAAAGCTGCATAAGTCAAATTAATGAGCCTGTTCTCAATTTTGCTGCTTTTCTAGAGTTAATTATGACAAGTGATTATTGAAAACGCTGATAAATTGAAAGCTTGTTGTGGATGAATGAAGATGGGTAAAGGTTTGCATTTTAATAAAGAGGAGACTGGTGAAGCAACATATAACATGATACAAGCTACTTTTTGGTCAGTAGATGTGGCTATATAGGAAAAACGAACTGAGTTTTAACTCTTAAGGATGTATGCAAAAAGAAACATGCATGTTAATAGTAGCATGATAGCAATTAACGTTTTGAAGTTTCTATATTGGTAATATGGTCACATGACCTGTTCATTTTCTGCTATTTGTTTTCCTTCTAAGTTTATTTCATTTACTACAGCTAGATTCTTTGATTCTTTTGTGTGTAGACTGGTTGTTGGATAATATGCCAATACTGGATATGCAGCAGCAGACATAAACTAGATTGTAGCTTAAGAATTGCATATGCATTTTGAATATGTTTTGTTTTAGAGCAATTGCCAGAGTAGGGTATGTACTATTCTTGCTCCTGTCTTCTCTTTTTGGAAAGAATGTGAATAGATGAATAAATGAATATAAGTGCATCTATTTTATATCTCAATGTTTTTGCAAGAACGCCGTCATGTTTAAGTTGGTGGTTTTTCGTATCAATGTGACAAAGTTGCAGGACTACTCCTTTGAATGTGCGAAAATACCATTGAAAGCTAGTACTAGTTCTTTATGTCTAGTTAATGTGCACAATTTCAACTAAAAGATTCTGGCTAATAGGAGGATTACATGGATTATGAGTTGGCCGGAGTTATTGCGACCTGGATTATTCAACTAAAAAAGATTGTGAATAATAGGTGGATTATATGGATTATCAGTTGGCAGGAGTTACTGCAACCTGCATTATTTGGGTAAGATCCACTTCCAAGGTGCTGTGAAGTTCTGTTTCCAGAACAAAGGTTCCAAACAGAGTCTGGTACCTGCAAAATCTCAGCCATAACTCTACCCATGGAGAAAGGAGCACATTTAGCTGTCTGAGTTATCATACTAGCTTTTTTGCTATTAAGATATTCGATGGCATATGCAGCATTGGTGTGCCCAGAAATTGATATGGAGGTTTTATTTGATAAACTTAATGTTTGGCAGGATGCTTTAAACTTTGGTAACTTTCATGTGGCTTGTTTAGCAGCCTTTTGATCTCCAATATTACTGCTGTTCTTTTCATCGATCATGTGTTGCATTGTTTCCTTCCACCTGCCTTATGATAAAACACATGACTACAATGTTGGACACTACTTCAATGCTGATTACTGCTGGCCCAAAATTGAACAATTGAACTGCTGGGCAAGGGAGCACATGGGACTAAAAACTTAATCTCTTCTATGATTGGAATAGGTGTAGAATTTTGACTGCTCACCAATTTTGGAACACTGAGGATTATTGGTACAGTGGAAGGTTGATCACTTACAATTACAGAGGACATTGTACATTCTATAGGAGTGTATGCATGAATAATATGTGTGTAAATATTGTAGGAGATAATTGCATCTGATAACTGTTGAAGACCTTAGTCTGAAGAAGGGTATGTTGGCTAGAAATTAAGTCTAAATAACTTATTATAAATTCTGAAATGTTTCTTTTAGTGCTTGCATTATGTAATGAGCATTCTATTCGATATGAATTGTCTTTCTGTTGGATATGTCGATGCAAATGATCAATAACCCATTTTAGCTGAGTAAATCACCTATTTTGATGGTCCTCTTGGTTATAAAGGATGGAAAAGAAAAAACGTTTCTCCTTAAGGCTTTGACTGTTGGAAATTTAGTCAACTCTCTTCATCATCAACCTTAGATTAATCACTATAGATTATGTGCTTTAACCACCAGTTCCGTGAATCTTGTGCTTCTACATCAAGTTCATTATTGTTTACGTCAAATTAACCGGACTTCAATAAGTTCGAAGTTCTGTTTGATGAGTCCGTCCATAGTTCTTTTGGTTGATCCTGATCCTTTTGAAATCCATTTTCAGCTATATGGAAATGAATTCTGGTGAATTTAATCTCGAAGAAGCTCTGAAAGCAGTTGTGAATCAAGCTATGATTTTCAGTCATGAGCGGCAGGTGCAAGTTGTTTCTGATTTACCTGCTGAGGTATCGTCTATGCATCTTTATGGTGATACCTTGAGGCTTCAACAAGTTCTTTCAGACTTCCTGGCAACTGCACTCTTTTTTACTCCAGCATTGGAAGGATCTTCGGTTCTGTTCAAAGTTGTATCAAGAAAAGAATGTATTGGGACAAAGATACATGTTGTTCACATCGAATTTAGGTATGTCTATTTTGCCCTCATCTGTGTCTTTCTATTGATTTTAGTGAATGGAATTTGGCATGACACTGATGGTAAGAAGTGAAGATTGCTTTCAATTGCTGTGATACTTCCATCTTATGTTCATTCTGATTGTCATTCATCTAAGATGAGGAATGTCTTTGTGGTTGTGAATTTCTGGCTAATCTAGGAAATGAAAAACATAGTCTTTGGGGTGTTGTTGAGAGCCGATGCTTTGTACAATTCATAACAACAAATCTGATACAGGTCTTTTGAACCAGCAAAAATTTCCTTTACAGTAATTTTTAGTACTGATATATATCATTTTAACCTTAGGTTTCCATATTGGCTGTGTAAGTGATCATGAAAGGCCAATCAGCACCACCAAAAATTAGGAATTGAGGAAAAAATTGTTGACATGAATCTGCTGTCTTTATGCTTTGCACAAAAGGTGTGAATTAATCAAAGTGTTCAGCGAGTTTTATTTGTGTATGTGAAATTCTGTCATGTACATGTACTAGTAGTGCAAACCATTGTTTTATGACTATGAAAAATAGTAGTGCAGGACAATCTACACCATTGTTTTAAGACTCATGACAAGTTCCAATTGGTGTAGAGTGGTGCCTTCTTGACTTCAACAATGTCTTCGTGAGATGATTGTCAGTAAGAACTTTATTTTAATTCCTTTACCATTTCATTAAAAGTGCAATGACTTCTCTTTTTCATGACAGAATAACTCATCCTGCCCCTGGGATCCCGGAAGAGTTAATTCAAGAGATGTTCTACCATAGCCAGAGTGTATCTAGGGAAGGTCTAGGCCTATATATCAGCCAGAAGCTTGTCAAGATCATGAATGGCACTGTGCAATATCTAAGAGAGGCTGAGAGATCATCATTTATCATACTGGTAGAGTTTCCGATGGTTCACCCAATCCATAACCGCTAAACCTGTGTATAAAACCTTGAGGATGAGGCATACAAATTTAAGTCCCACTTCATCAGGAAGAAGAGTGAGGTATGAGTCGTGTGCGAGACGCTAAGAACAGTTACCGTCTTGATTGAGATCTTTGCTTCTGTACTCGTGAACAATTACTGTCCTTGAGAAGTTGGTATGCCGACCATGTTGATGGGAATTCATCCCAAGAGTATAGCTGCAAAAGAATGTCAATGCCATCAAAGCAGACCTGCCTGTAAATATATTTAATGTGTTAATGTGTTTTCTATATCATTTTCCGTAACAAAAAAGTTACTACTTTGGCCTTTTGGCTGGGATCTAGTATCACATGCATCTCTGGTGCAAATGCAACATATGAACACCTGGATCAGAAGTTCATCAGAAAATTGAGGCAGGTATGAAGTCAATATAATGTAAAGCAGCCAAACATTTTCTCAAACCAAGTAGCTTACCGGATAAAAACCAAGTGCCATCACGTGCCTAGAAATTCAATAATAGTAATTGAATGTACACGTACTCCTCGTTGGGAGATTTATCTGTTACATTAATGCAGAATGAAATGGTAATTGCTCAATTTGTGGTTTATTCTTTGAATTCCAATTGAAACCTTGTGTCATTTAGGGCCTGGAAGCTTCACTATATCCCCCGAAACTTTTGAAGAAGTAACATTTTTCTGCTTTTAATTTTAAATTATACACTTTGCGCTTGTGGACTATTTGAACGGTTAAAAGTACATTTCAAAACTGTAGCAATTTGGCCGAAGATATAAAAAGCCTATGCATCCCTAAGCCTCTGGGAAGTTACATTTTACTATTTTGAACATTAAGATGTACACTTTGCATTAGTAAACAAGTCAAACCATTAGATTTGCGGTCAAAATTGTAGCAGATGTTGAAGACAGCACTGTGTGGAGGGATAAATATATAGACGAACAACACTTTTAAGGAGAGGCTGTGCTTGGAGATTACAAGAGAAATTGGTATCATGCTGCAGGCGAAATTTGATATCCGTGGCTATCACACCTCATGGTTGGAGATTATGGAGGCATGCAAGGAATCTCCCAGAAGACGTGTGCCAAGGATAGTGGTTTGGTCGATGCCTTCTGATGGCTGGGTTAAGTTAAATTCGGATGGATCTTCAAGAGGAAATCCGGGACTTAGTACTGGTGGGGGGGTGGTTCGGGATTATTGTGGTAACTTGGTATTTGCATATGCGGAGAAATTTGGTGTTTTAACATCACTCCAAGCAGAAGCACGCGCGCTATGTTTGGGATTGGAGCCGTGCAGTTTGCAGGGTTTGGAGAAAGTGGAGGTAGAGATTGATTCGAAGGTGCTATGGGCTATTCTATCAGGTGTGGGTGGGGGCCCTCCTTCTGTAAGGCCGATTGTTCGTTGGATTCGTCAGTTTGATTTCATGTCTAGCTCGTTCAGGCACTGCTTCAGTGAGGCTAATGCTGTTGCTGATTCGTTGGCATCTTTTGCTTACTCTTTATCGTCATTTGTGATTTTCAACTCTTCTGTAGCCCTCCCAAAGCCTTCTGGGAGTCATTTGTTGCTTGATAGAACTGGCGTGTCAAATGTTAGGTGTAAATGAGGGTTCCTCCCTCAATGCTGTTTATGAATTTTCAATAAAAGTGAGGGCATAGCCCGGTTTATAAAACAAAAAAAAAAAAAAGACAAACAACACTTTTAGCCTTTACACTAAAAATATTGGGATAATTTCAGAAACCTCCCCTAAGGGTTTTGACTATTTCACTTGGTACCCTCAAACTTTAAAAAATTTCACTTGCCTCCCTTACTTTATGCTTTTGGTATCATTTAGAACCCAATTTAAAATAAAATATTAAAAAATTCATTTTGGGAAAGTAAATGTAATCTCATTCCAAAATTACCCTTTGTTGTCTTACTTTTTATTGCGTAAGTATATTCATAACAAAATAAATGAAAGTTTATTTTGATTAAAAAAATATAGTTTGTTTTTATATAGCAAACGTTAACATTTGAATTCTACAAGTTGTAAAGATAATATTATCTTTATTCCAAAGTGTTTTGAGTTAATTTAAAAAGTTTTACAAATTATTTACATATTTTTTAATTTTCTACTTTTTGTTCAAATTGATGGCTTGAAAACTAAAAAGATATAATATGCTAAAAATTATATATAAATTTGTTTGTATTGTTTTAAATCAGGCAAAAAGGTATTTTCATGGTTATAAATTATTGTGAATTATTTCCAAGAATATTATAAATTATTCATCATTTTGAGTAATTTAACGTTTCTTGTCCAAACCAATGACATAAAAACTACTAAATAGTTTTTAATATTATTATCAGATTCTAAATATTTATTAAGAAACTCCGTCCATCTATTTATAAAAATTAATGGATAAGTTTGGTGTATTATAGTAATTGAGAAATTATAAGAAAAGGGCAAACTTGGAATGAAATTACATTCTCTCACCCAAAATAAGTTTTTTAACATTATATTTTGAAATGGGTTTCAAATGGTATAAAAAGTTTAAAATAAGGGGAGGCAAGTGAGATTTTTGAAAGTTTGAGAGCGCTAGGTGAAACTGTTAGAAATCTCAAGGGAGGTTTCTGAAATTATCCCAAAAGCATTTAAAAAGATTGGTTTAGACATAAGAGTATTTTTTACAACGAGAAAATTTGCACCTAGAAAAAACTTATGCAATGTAGTTGTGATACTGTAATTCTGATTTAATCACATATGTTTCAATTATTTGGAGTCACATCCCATGTATTGTAGCTATTTACAGATAACATATTCTTTATTCCAACTGTTTGATTTCATTACTTGATTTGAATATCACATTTTAGGTAACTCTTTATACCAGTGTGACTATTAGAGCATTTAAGAATCACTGAGCATTGGTAATTTATAAAATTACACTGTTACTCTATGAGACAACACAAAAGCAAATAAATAATTTTTTTCTCAATTTAGTAGTTTAATCATTCATACTCATAAAATTTTTGAATCTCTATCTGATTGAATGCTTTTATTCTTAACTAACCAATAGCATAAAATGAAAATTAGGACAAGTGCAGGCCTTTGTTACTTTATACATCTAAATGTACCATCAAGAAATAGTATTGTAACGCCAAAATATGTACTATCCTCATGAATCAAGGTCGTGTCGAGTCCCATATGTTCAACAATTTCCATGCCAAGTTCGTTGGGAACCAATGAAGTACAAAGTGAAGAACAAGGCATTTGGCATTCATTGTGCTTATTTGGCTTGTTAGTTTATCCAAGTGGAGGAGCCAGATTCAAGCTTAATCTAATGTTTTATTTGCTAGTTAGCTTAGTCGTTTGATTAATCTTGTAAGAAAGGGCATTGTTGTCAATTTCCTTGCCTTTATTAGTCATTTAATTGTCCAAAACAAATTGGGCAACTTGCCTTTGCTAAGGTCCGAAATTAGTTAGTTAGTTAGTTAAATAAATTAGTTTGGTAGTTTCTAAGTTTGGTCTTCCATGTGACCGAATCTGTTTAGTAGTAGTTAGGGTTAGTTTAAGTCCAAGTTGGACTAGGTTTTGAGTCATTGTAAGGCTATAAATAGCCTAGGGTCCATCGAATTTATTCATTTAGAAATTTGCTTGAACTTTGTGAGTTTATCACTTTCTCTTTCTAAGAGAGCCTTTCTTGAATACTTGAGAGTTTTCTTAAGTTGTTCAAATTCGAACTTATCAATCAAGGCGTTCTTCTACCTTTAACATTGGTTTACTAGATCGTTTGATTGTGGGTTTGAGATTCAATTCAAGATTCGCAATCTTGGGGTTTAGACGGGTCAATTGTTATTCCGCAAATCAACTTGAATTTATTCATCTAGATCCAAACTTAACGGGATACTAGTTCATACCTTTGTGGCGGGTTCATATCAGTTGGCTATCAGAGCTAGTTGACAAATTCAAGTATATTTTCCTTGTGTCGTAAGTTTTCTTGGTTAAATTCTGTTCCAGATCTTCGCAATAATTGGTGTCATCAGAGTCTTGGCTTTACCAGAGTTTCGTCTACTTCTTTCGCCTCCTGCTACTTTTTTCAACTACTTTTGATGTGAGTTGGTGTAGGATCTAGACGATTATCAAGTTGAACTTACGGAAGACTCTCGACCCTTCTAACCCGCGGAACTACGAACCTTGAATTTAATCTTAACCCGTAGAACAATGAATTAGCGAACCAAGGCTGTTGGTAGATGACGCCACAATCAAGTGTGGTTCTTGATTGATAAGTCGAATGAACACTTAGAATCTCTCAAGTATTCAAAGAGGAATCTCTTAGAAAGAGACGTGTTATTCTCACAAGAATAAGCTGAAAATTTAATTAAAAAAAACCCCCTAAATTCGTCCATCATAGGCTGTATATATAGCCTTGGAAAACTAATCCTACTACTACTATGAATCAATGAAAGACTAATCCTAATTGAACTAGGCTTTGACCTCATTAAGCCCAAGTGTACCTTGGTCATAAGCCCAACTAATTAACCAGAATTTAACTAGCTAATTATGGCAATTGGACTTTAATTACTCAAGCTTATTTAGCAAGGTAATTCGGCCCATTACAACTGAAACAAACAAAAACTCAAATCGAAAGCAAGAAAACCCTAATTAACCCTAACCCTAGGTTCGGCTGAAACTTCCAATGCAACTTCCTTATCTTCAACGACTTGGATTAACGTAAAGCTTGAGATCCTCATTTCCAAGTTCTTGAAGGTTACTCGGACATCCTATTTGGTCTTGCACGTGACACACCAACGCTTGCATGGAATCCTTAAGCTTCTTGGCACGTGCTCTCGTTATTGGACCACTTGGCATTGTTGGGATATCCTTGACTCCTATGGCAGTTCCGAGCTCATCATCATTCCCCTCCTCTTGAAGGCGATTTGTCCCCAAATCAAGCTCGTCGTCTGCATGGAAAGGACTTAAATCAGAAACATTGAAAGTTGCATGTACACCATACTCACCAGGAAGGTCAAGTTTGTAGGCGTTTTCATTGACACGGGCAACTACTTGGAATGGTCCATCGCCCCTAGGAAGTAGTTTGTTACGCCTTTGGACAGGAAATCTTTCCTTCCTCATGTGAATCCACACCCAGTCACCAGGTTCAAAAACCATCTTACGACGGCCCTTATTAGCATTTTGTACATATTGTAATGTACGTTTCTCAATGTTAGCACGGACCTTGGCATGGAGTTCACGAACAAATTCAGCACGCTTTTTCCCATCTAGATTAACTTTCTCAGACACAGGTAAAGGCATCAAATCTAGAGGAGTAAGCGGGTTAAATCCATAGACAATTTCGAAAGGAGAGTATTGTGTAGCACTGTGTATTGTCCTATTGTATGCAAATTCTACATGCGGTAGGCAATCTTCCCAAGTTTTAAGATTCCTTTTAATGATAGCACGCAACAGTGTAGACAGGGTTCTATTAACCACTTCAGTCTGTCCATCAGTCTGAGGATGACTAGAAGTAGAGAATAAGAGTTTAGTTCCCAATTTACTCCATAAAGTTTTCCAAAAGTAGCTAAGGAACTTAACATCTCTATCAGAAACTATTGTGCGTGGCATACCATGTAAACGTACAATCTCTTTGAAAAATAAATCAGCCACATGTTTTGCATCATCAGTTTTATGACATGGAATGAAATGTGCCATTTTAGAAAATCTATCAACTACAACATACACAGAATCATGACCATGTCTAGTCCTAGGTAAGCCTAGCACAAAGTCCATAGACAAATCAACCCAAGGCATACTAGGAACAGGTAGTGGAGTGTAGAGTCCATAAGGATTTACCTTAGACTTGGCATGATGACAAGTTACACACCTTTGGATGATACGCTCCACGTCATGCCTCATCTTTGGCCAGTAGAAATGCTCTTGGAGTATAGACAATGTCTTTGCCACTCCAAAGTGTCCCATAAGACCTCCACTATGTGCTTCCCTTACAAACAATCCACGCATAGAACATGTAGGAATACACATTTTGTCTTTATAGTATAAATAACCCTGTGAAAGAAAATAATTCTCACGGCTTTGCCGTGGAAAAGCATTGAACACTTCCCCAAAATCAGGGTCATTAGGATAGTACTCTTTGATTATTTCAAAACCTAACAATTTTGCATCAAGTGTAGTAATCAAAGTATACCTCCTAGACAAGGCATCAGCGACAACATTGCTTTTGCCAGTCTTATATTTGATCACAAAAGGAAAGGTATCAATAAAGGCTACCCACCTTGCATGTCGCTTGCTTAGCTTGGTTTGTGACTTGAGATGCTTAAGCGACTCGTGATCAGTGTGTAGAACAAACTCCTTGGGCCTCAGGTAATGTTGCCAGGTTTGCAATGCTCGAACAAGTGCATAAAGCTCTTTATCATATGTTGAGTAGTTTAATGAGGCGCCATTGAGCTTTTCACTGTAGTATGCGACTGGCTTCCCTTCTTGGAGTAGTACGGCCCCAACACCTATACCGGATGCATCACACTCAATTTCAAAAGCTTTTTCAAAGTTAGGCAAACTAAGTACAGGTGCATGTGTGAGTTTGTGTTTGAGTAATTGGAAAGACTTAGCTTGTTCATCTCCCCAATGAAACTCTTGATCCTTCTTAACAATGGAAGTAAGTGGCGCGCTGCAATTGAGCTAAAATCCTTGACAAAGCGCCTATAAAAGCTAGCTAAGCCATGAAAGCTCCTTACTTCACTAACAGAGGTAGGAGTTGGCCATTCAGTGATAGCTTTTATTTTACTTTGGTCCACTTGAATTCCCTGTGCACTTACAACATAACCTAGGAAAACAACTTGATTTGTGCAAAAAGTGCATTTTTGAAGATTAGCATAAAGTTGTTCCTTACGAAGGACCTCTAAAACAGCTTTAACATGCATGATGTGATCATCTAAGTTCTTACTATAAATAAGGATATCATCAAAATAGACGACAACAAATTTACCCAAGAAAGCACGTAAGACATGATTCATTAAACGCATGAAAGTACTAGGTGCATTAGTTAGTCCAAAAGGCATAACTAACCACTCATACAACCCATGTTTAGTCTTAAATGCAGTCTTCCATTCATCACCATCTTTGATCCTAATTTGATGATAACCACTCTTAAGATCAATTTTAGTAAAAATCACAGCACCATAGAGTTCATCAAGCATGTCATCAAGACGAGGAATGGGATGGCGATACTTTACCGTGATAGCATTTATGGCACGGCAATCAGTGCACATCCTCCACGTCCCATCCTTTTTAGGCACAAGTAGAACAGGTACAGCACATGGACTGAGGCTTTCACGTGCCCAGCCTTTGCTCAAGAGTCCTTCTACTTGGCGTTGAATTTCCTTGGTTTCCTCAGGGCTTGTCCTATACGGTGGTCGGTTAGGCAAAGATGCACCAGGAATGAGATCTATTTGATGCTCAATTCCTCTTAATGGGGGTAGACCACTAGGAACTTCATCAGGAAACACATCTTGAAATTTCTGCAATAGGTTAGCAAAAGAACTAGGCAAGGAAACATCAAGTTGGTCAGTAATTTCTTTAGAAAGGAGCAAAAAGATAGGCTGAGTAGAAAGTAAAGCTTTTCTTATAACTTTAGCCTTTGCAATTAAAATCCGTTTTTCCCCTTTCAAATTTCCCTTGGCCGAATCATTTTTAGCTAGTTTTCCTTCATTTTTGGTTCGGCCATGGTTATTATTTTTCACATCATGAGTTTTAATTTCTTGTCCTAACTCACGAGGTTTCTTTTTCTCAAGTTCCTCTTCAAATTCTTTTTGAAGGCTTACTTGGTCCTCATGCACTTGTTGAGGTGTAAGAGGTGCAAGTATCACCTTTTTATTTGCAAAAGAAAAGGAATACTTGTTTGTGAATCCGTCCCAACTAACCTTTCTATCAAATTGCCATGGACGGCCTAAGATAACATGAGCAGCTTGCATAGGCACAACATCACATATTACTTCATCATTAAAACGTCCAATACGAAAAGAAACAAGTACTTGTTTGAGTACACGTACCTCACCGCTGTTGTTGAGCCATTGCAACTTATAGGGCTTGGGATGGTTGGTTGTTGGAAGGCCTAGTCGATCCACCATGATGGCACTTGCAACGTTGGTACAGCTCCCTGGATCAATGACTAGACTGCACACCTTCTCCTTGATGTGGCAACGAGTGTAGAATATGTTCTCCCGTTGAAGCTCGTCTACTCCAACATGGGCAGTCAAAGCTCGTCGAGCCACTAAACCAACACGGTCCACAACTGGCTGCTCTTCAATGATTTCTTCTTCATCACTTCCTCCTTCTAGGGGAGGCATGTCGGCACATTCATCATCACCTTCATCGTCAGTGACCATTTCTCCATTAGGTAGAACAAGCATTGCTCGCTGACTTGGACACTGAGAGGCAATGTGACCAAACCCTTGACACTTGAAGCACTTAGTGTCCCTATTGCGGGGTTTGGTAGCATCCAGATTAGCCTTAGGATTGCCCTTCCAGTTGGGTCTAGATGGAGGAGCATTCGGCTTTGATGAATTTGTAGAGGATGGATTCGGTTTTGCAATTGGAGTAGGGGTGAAGGAACGTTCTTCCCTTTTTGGTTGCTGATTTCTCCAATTTCCAGCTTGGAAGTTGGAATTAGGGCGAGAACTACCCCTCCTCTTGAGCCTCCGCTCAACCTTGACAGCTTTATCCATCAACTCTTCAATATCAAAATAATGTTGAAGCTCAACGACCTCAGCAATTTCAGGCTTTAATCCTCTTAGAAAACGGGTCATAGTGGCTTCAGCATCTTCATGGATGTCAGCACGCATCATAGCCATTTCCATTTCCTTAAAATAATCCTCCACTGACAAATTTCCTTGAGTAAGCATTTGCACTTTGTAATGCAAATCTCGATGGTAGTACCCTGGAATGAATCTTTTCCTCATTACTCGTTTAAGGTCATCCCAAGTGCGGGTCATTGGTTCCTGGTTCCTTCTTTGCTTTACTCGAAGTTGGTCCCACCAGATAGCTGCATATTCTGCAAATTCCATTACTGCCAGCTTTACCTTTTGCTCTTCAGTGTAAGGTTGACAGTCAAAGACCTTTTCCATTTTTCGTTCCCAGTCTAAGTAGATTTCAGGATCAGATTTTCCTTGGAAAGGTGGAATGGTCATTTTAATTCCCTTGATGGAATCATCATTTTCGACCCTGGTTCTTCTTTCTCTTCTTTCACGGATTTCCCTTGGTTCATAATCCTCATTGGAATCACTTGATTCACTTGTTTTAGCTTTCTCTTTGGATTTCTTGGAGGAACTCTGAGTAGTCTCTAGTTTATCAAGTCGCTCCTGGACCTCCTCAATGGTTTGCATGATTTGCCTCTTAGAATCGGCAATCAAGGCTTGCATTTGGAACGCAAGTTGGGCATTGGTCATTTCATTAGTTGATTCTCCTTCGTTGACATTTTTCGTTAAACCTGCAAAATGAACAATTTGTGATAGAAAAGACCTCACACACTCCCTTACGTGTTTCCCTCAGTGTATCACTCAAGTGTTTTATTTCACTCTAATGATCTCACCAAGCACGCTCTAATTCCTTGATTTTCCTCCTTGAAGAAATCAGAAAATTTGAGCAATTCAAGGACTTATCACCAATTACCTTTCAAGAATGTGATGTATCACCCCTTTGATTCACTTTGAAGAATAAATGAAGACACAAAGAGTTGAGAATTTAAAAGACTAACTAGACTCAACAAACTGGAAAGAATTGGGTTGAGAAAATATAAGTGACTCAAAAGAAACTAGTTAAGAAACTAAGACACACCAATTTGGAAAGCAAGACTCACGAATAAGAGACACAATGTTGCTGGAAAGTGTAGATAATTCGGGTGGCACAAGGGCAAAAAGAAACAGCAGTTCGGCCCTTCAACAATTTTCAAACCCGGTTTGGATTTGTTAGTTCCTTGCTTAAGGCGGTGGAATGGCTTCCAAAACTGATTTGGCTTTTATTTATGGCGGTTGGCAGGCTAAACAAGACTTAGGATGCTGTTTTGCTGTTTTGGTACGTCTTGAAGCAACAAGGAAACCACAATCAATTTGTAAGATCAAGAATAGGATCCCAATACTTCAAGACAGCTTTGGATCAAGCAGAAATTTTCAAGCAGCTTCGGGTTCTTGTTCTTTCTTCTCTTTTTTTTTTTTTTTTACCCGATTAAATTCTGCTCACAAGCTTCAAAGATCCGTTGGAATTTTTTTTCCAGAATTCAAGATCCTTTCAATTGATTTCAAGAAGCTCAAGAAAACAGCCCTTAAGTTCAAAAAGTGGTCTTAACTTGTTGAAGATCTTTTAGGGTTTGTTCAAGAACCCAAGAAGGCTACAATACAAGTTCAAGAATCAATGATTTCAGCAAGGTTAAGTCACGGTTTTCTGGTTTTGATCAGCCCACGTTTTCCCAGCAAATTGACACCAATTACGCAAGAACTAGACAATAAAAATGGATAGCACTATGGACTATGAAACGGCAACACAAGAAACTATGAAGCAATCAGCAAAACAACCAGAATTTTCTTAAAGATGCAAGAAACAAGAGGACAAGGCACAAGATAACCAGATTTCAAGATTTCAAGAACGACTTACTAGGGGTGCACAACAAACCAGATTTTTAGATGCAAGAACTACAAGAAAACCCTAGAACAAAACAAGAAAAACAAGACACGATTTTTTTTTTTTTGTTTTGATTCAAGACTCAAGAACACAAGAAAGACAAGATCAACAATCAAGAAACTAGAGATTGAATTCGGATGAACAGTAACGCTACAGTACGATGAACAGTAACGTTTTTTTTTTTTTTTTGACACAAAACAAGGAACGACAATAACAAGAATTAAAAGGGATATACTTGATACCGTCAACTAGCTCTGATACCAGATGATGTGAGTTGGTGTAGGATCTAGACGATTATCAAGTTGAACTTACGGAAGACTCTCGACCCTTCTAACCAACTACAGAATTTAATCTTAACCCGTAGAACAATGAATTAGCAACCAAGGCTGTTGGTAGATGATGCCACAATCAAGTGTGGTTCTTGATTGATAAATCGAATGAACACTTAGAATCTCTCAAGTATTCAAGAGGAATCTCTTAAAAGAGGCGTGTTATTCTCACAAGAATAAGCTGAAAATTTGATTAAAACCCTAAATTCGTCCATCATAGGCTGTATATATAGCCTTGGAAAATAATCCTACTACTACTATGAATCAATGAAAGACTAATCCCTAATTGAACTAGGCTTTGACCTCATTAAGCCCGTGTACCTTGGTCATAAGCCCAACTAATTAACCAGAATTTAACTAGCTAATTATGGCAATTGGACTTTAATTACTCAAGCTTATTTAGCAAGGTAATTGACCCATTACAACTGAAACAAACAAAACTCAAATGAAGCAAGAAAACCCTAATTAACCCTAACCCTAGGTTCTGAAACTTCAATGCAACTTCCTTATCTTCAACGACTTGGATTAATGTGTAAAGCTTGAGATCCTCATTTCCAAGTTCTTGAAGGTTACTCGGACATCCTATTTGGTCTTGCACGTGACACACCAACACTTGCATGGAATCCTTAAGTTTCTTGGCACGTGCTCTCGTTATTGGACCACTTGGCATTTTTGGGATATCCTTGACTCCTATGGCAGTTCTGAGCTCATCATCCAAGTCGTTGAAGATAAGGAAGTTGCATTGGAAGTTTCAGCCGAACCTAGGGTTAGGGTTAATTAGGTTTTCTTGCTTTCATTTGAGTTTTGTTTGTTTCAGTTGTAATACAATTACCTTGCTAAATAAGCTTGAGTAATTAAAGTCCAATTGCCATAATTAGCTAGTTAAATTCTGGTTAATTAGTTGGCTTATGACCAAGGTACACTTGGCTTAATGAGGTCAAAGCCTAGTTCAATTAGGGATTAGTCTTCATTGATTCATAGTAGTAGTAGGATTAGTTTTTCCAAGGCTATATATACAGCCTATGATGGACTAATTTAGGGGTTTTTTTAATCAAATTTTCAGCTTATTCTTGTGAGAATAACACGCCTCTTTCTAAGAGATTCCTCTTGAATACTTGAGAGATTCTAAGTGTTCATTCGAATTTATCAATCAAGAACCACACTTGATTGTATGCCATCTACCAACAGCCTTGGTTCTAATTCATTGTTCTGGTTAAGATTAAATTCAAGGTTCAGTTCCTTAGAAGGGTCGAGTCTTCCGTAAGTTCAACTTGATAATCGTCTAGATCCTACACCAACTCACATCAACTTTTAAGGTTTTAGCCTTAATCTCTAAGGACGGAGAAAGCTTTTAATCTATCGAATGCATGATAACTTCTACCAAAATATATTAAAGAACAAGGGAATCAGATAATCGGGTTGTCTGAGAGAGAAATTAAAATGCCATTTTTAATTGAGAAAACAACTTCTCGACTCTAAACTTTTATTGTTCATTTTTTCTCCCCCTGATCATGATCACAGAGGTACCCTTTTATAGGGGTTACAAAAGGCTCGAAACGACTGAAAAACATAAAAAAGATGTGATGAAGATCACACCAAAACAACAGGACAAAGCTAAAGTCTTTGGGTAGGACCCACAAAGACTTTTTCATAAGACTTTATGCTAAACTTCTGCAGACTAATCTTACGTAGAAAAGTTCCAAAAAACAAACTAAAGTCAAGACAATTGAGGCAAAATTTCTGCCCACAATTGTTGACTTTTTACAAGACAACCAAAGCCTTATAAAGACAAAAGAGGAAGGCTGCAAAAATAGTAACATAGCAGCAATTATAAGACATTAAAAGACAAAAGAACTTTGCTGCAATAATAGTAGCATAGCAGCAATTATAAGACATCCAAGGTAAATCTGGTGTCCAAAAGTCGTAAAGGTGGTCAGGTAAGTCATAAAGCCTATTAGGCTAGAGACTTTTAATCTGACATTTTTCCATAGTCGGTGAAGACTTCTGACGGAGTATCCGAGGGTGTAGAGTCCGGATCTGTGATATTCAATTCTTCAATGAATGCTTGATGTCGGGCACGGTTTCTTCTTTTGTTGAGCTGTCGACGTCGTTCACTTCGAGACTTCCACTTGGTTTGAGGTTGTGAAGTACTAGGCTGAGACGTGCTGGGCTCATCCTGTGAGTCTTGCATCATAGAATCTTCCATCATTGCCTTATACTCCTGCTGGGCTTTCCGGATTGCTGTGAAGTGAGGATGATTTCTGTGATAATTCCATGGCCCATGAAAACCTGGCCAAATGACTTCTGGAATAACTCCATTGACCTGAAATATATACCGCTGGGCTTCATCATAAACCTGGTCATCTTCTTGGATGGAAAATTTCAGAACTTTGTAGATCAGAACAGAGGGCAATGCCGTGAGGACATTTTCTTGGATATTGACAGGCCTGTGAAAATGCAAAACCACATAGTCTCTATGGGTGTTAAAAAAATCAATCCACCATTCTTTTGGTTTGAACCATTTAAGAAAAATTTGCTGATGTGGGGCAAGGCTTTTAAACTCTGCAAATGATATGGAATGAAATTCCATGAGGATATGATATGAATGACAAAGATACCAGAGAACCCAAAGTAATGGCTCGGGAAAGAACATGGTTTGAGCAATGAAAATTTGTGAAAACGGGTATTCAGGATTAATCCCAAAAGGATTGAGGATTGATCCTCCATAGTTAGCAAACACTGAGAGTTCATGGTTTCTTCTGGCATTTTCAAGTGTTTCTTTTTCCCAGGGTTGTGACAAGGTCAAGATTTCAGGTGGATTTGGAAAGGAGGGAATTATGCTGGAGTACATCCGGATAGAGGGTCTAGAGCTTACTGGTGGAGGCCGAGAGAAGAAATCTGCAACAATATTGGATTTTCCCTTTATATGAGTAACCTTGAATGAGAACTGAGAAAACCAATGGGACCATCTAAGCAATTGGGTATTAGGAATTTTCCTGTTTTTGAAAGAGATCATTTGAGGAAAACTTCCCATATCCATTTCAATTGTGAAGGAGCAAGGTCGTAAATAAAACTCAAATTTTTCAATTGCATATTTGACTGCAAGAATTTCTTTGTAAGAGGAATGATAATGCAATTGACTATCTTTGAAACTTCCACTGGCAAATCCACAACATTTTCTTTCTTTTCCATGCTTTTCAAGAAGGGTGGCTCCCCAATGGTAATCACTAGCATCGGTTTGGAGAATGAGATCCTCAGAGGATGGGATGTGAAGGACAGGGAGATTGGTCAGGATTTGCTTTAGGGATTGAACGGATTGAGTTTGTTCAAATCCCCAAGAAGGGGGATTTTTCTTAAGAAGCTTGGTCAAAGGTTGGGTATACTGGGAAACATTAGGGATGAAGTCCCTAACATAATTAACAATACCCAAAAACTGACGGATTTGTTTAACAGAAAAATCTTTTTCAGGGAAATGCTGTATAGCATCCCCAATGTGTGTTTCTGGAACACAAGTGCCATTTGAAAATTTCATCCCAAGAAAATTAATTTCTTGTTGACACAAAATCATTTTCTTTTCAGAAAGCATGACGCCAAACTTTTCAACAATCTCAGCAAACTTGTAGAGCAGCGAAAAATGATCTTCAAAGGTTTTGGAAAATAGAAGAATATCATCAATATAGACAAGACAAGTATGAAGAATAGGCTCAAAAATCCGAATCATGGCTTTTTGAAAAAGCGAAGGTGCTGTTTTTAAACCAAAAGGCATCACCTTCCATTGGTAATGATGATTTGGGATACAGAAAGCAGTTTTATACCTATCCTCAATACATATGCCAAGTTGCCAAAAACCTGATTTCAAATCAAATTTAGAAATCCATTTTGCCTCTGCAAGTAGCGAGAACAGGGAATGTCTATGTGGAATAGGGAATTTGTCATCGGCCAAAAATAAATTTAAGGGCTGGTAGTTGATGACAAGCCGCATTTTCCCACGAACTTGTTCAGATCGCTTGTTTACATAAAAGGCTTGACATGCCCATTGCGATGCTGAAATTTTGATGAGATCAAATGCAAGAAGTTCTAGACATTCCTTTTCAGCAAGTTTGGAATGATCAGGGTTCATTCCTGGGTGACTAGCTTTGGTAGGATTGGCTTCTTCACTTTTTGAGAAAGGAAGTTTAATGAAGAAATCTGGGTTTTGCCACAAGGGATGGTTACATTTTTTTATGAATTCCACATGATTGTCAGCACAGGATTGGTTAACAATAAAAACCCTGAAGGTTTCAATTTGGGCTATTTCGGGCAATGTGGAATCATATATGAAAAGATTCTGAATGTCAGTAAAGGGCTTAAAGAATTTCTTCGATTGAATCCCTTTTGCCTTTAAGACATATAAATCTTTTTCATAAATATCAAATCCAATAATCAAATCTTTTCCTGGCATTTTCCCACCAATAATGTGAGTTTTTAATTCACAATCGGGTAGGAATCTGATAGTAATTGGATTCTTTGTTACCTTGGTTGTTTCAAACAATTCACCATTGACTGACCTGAAAGTATGAGATTCATACTTCCAGCATTCTTCTGGAAGAATGTCTTGATTCAGAATTGACATTTCTGCACCTGAATCAAAAAACCCAATTAGAGGAATTGGTTTATCATATTTTGATTTTAAAACATGGAGTAGGGCTTGAGGACACGTTTTTGCTGCTTCCATGTAATGGAACTGATTCTTTGGCTGCTGAACCTGTAAAGCAAAAATAGTTTGATCAGTAGGTTCCTCTTCTTCAGAAAAAATATATTCTAATTCACTGAGAACAGGGATGTGAAGCTCCTCCTGGACTTTTTGAATGAGGTTGAGACCCTTTTTCTTTTGAAGACATTTTGAAGCATAATGTCCTTTCTGTCCACAGATGAAACATCGATCAGAGGACGTATCCATTCATTTTTTCTTCTTGAAGAACTTCCATTTTCTTCCTCTCTTGTAGAATTTTCCCGCTGTCTTGATCTTTCGGAATTTCTTTGGAGAGAACTTAGGAAAATTCTTCTTCTTTTTCTTGGTAGTACAGGACTTGCATTTACTTTTGATGATTAATTCAGGCTTCTTGCAAGCTTGATCCATGCAGACATCTCCTTTCATGTATTCTCTTATCACCTTTCTTTTGTTGCAAATTTCTTCAAGGGATAGGAATACAGCTTGGCGAATTTGACCTACAGTGAGATTCAAAATAGAACCATATCGATTATGGATATATATTTCAGCACTGTTGGACAAAATGTGAGGAAGGGATGTTAGAAAAGCTTGTTTTAAATTAATATCTGCACCAAGAATATAAAAGAGTTGTGTCATTCTTTTGAAATGTCGGCTTAAATCTTTTCTTTCATAAGAGTGACACTTCATCTGAAAAAACTCTTTTCTTTTAAGTTCCTTATTTTCAATGGGACTTCCTAAAAAAGTAGTGTGCAGGATTTCAATGGATTGATCAAAATCTTGTCTAGTAAGGAAGATTGTTTTATCTTGATCTCCTAACGAGACCCACCAATCTTTCAGGATACCTGCAAAATGAGCAGTAAATTCACTAAGAATATCAAAGGCTGAATCAACTGTAAGGTATCTAACAGTCATCCATGCATGAAATTCTTGGAATCTTTTTTCCCATTAGGAAGAAGGGATATCATCTATGGTAAAGATAGAAATACTCCCTTTAGTGTTATTTTTCTTGGACTGCTGCCTTCGGGGTTCCTCATTAGGAATGTCTTCTTCATCAGAAGGAAAATGAACCTCGCCTTCAGTTTCTACTTCTCTGGCCATGAAAACATGAGGAAGTTTTCCAATTGAGTCTGAGGAATCAGATAGAATTTCGCTTGATTCTTGAGAATCTGAGTATTTTGACTGAGAAGACTCAGAAATTATTTCTACGGATGTATCCTCAGGTGTAGTCTCTTCAGAGGTGACATCTCTGTCTGAGTCAGAAGCATTCTCCATGACATTGATTTTGGGAAGCCTGGATTCAACTTGTTCCTGCAAAAAAGAAGAAATAGGATTATTTCCATGGGAGAACATAAACACATCTTTTATGTCGTCCTTTTCTTCCACTTCTGATGTTTCTACTTTTCTTTTTTCCTCGGTCGCTTTTGTTCTGGCGTTGCCTTCCTTTTTCTCGCTTGTTCGCTTTTTTTCCGAGCTCTTTTGTTCATGAGCCATTTGGAATAATTGTTGGATGATGCTTGGTAATTCTTTACGGGTGAGACGAAAAATATGGAATGGCACCAAAAAATGGTGAAGGCATTTCTCTTAATGGCTTAGCTGCAAAATGGGACATATAATCATCATCTGGGGCTTGAACTGGTTTCTGAACAGATGATTCAGCTGAGAGTTTTCCAGTGTCCTGTAGACTCTGAATCTGTCTTTTAAGATATCCAATATCTTTTTCCTTTTGTTCACGAATTTGGGACAAAGGCATACCAATCTCAGGAATTCTATGATACACTTCATCAAGTCTTTTTTGGAAGACCTTGATCATCTTGTGAGCTTCAGAATTCTGGGATGTTGTCTCATCTCTAAAGGAGTCAATTTTTTTAGAGACTTGGGTAACCTCTTCATGAATCTTAGAAAGGGCTTTGTTTTGACAGATTGCATTTTCAGACTGCCAGTTGAGAACTTGTTTAGTCCTATCAAAAGGGGCTAGTCGATGGAAGAACAGCTTATGTCAGGCATTTTCAAACTTTGGAGCATGGCTCGAATTGTCTTTGGTAAAAGGCTGTAGAGGAGGAAAATCTTCAGACTTAAACATGCAAAGTTGAGGAATTGGCTTGGAGGCTGATGGTTTAATACGGAGATTTTCATGGTCAAGAATTTTCAAACATTTCTGGTAGTATGGAGAAAGTTTTGGTTTAAGCGTTGGCTTGTCAAACCATTCAGGAGGAATAGAATGACCATCAAAAGTACTTCGGAATGAAGTAAAAGGTGGCTCTTTCTTTTCAGATCGATCCCTCTTTTCTGGGCAACAACTGGATCGTCTTTCTGGACATTTCCTTTTTATGCATTTCCTGCAATAACAAACATCAAAATAAGTATGTCCTGAAAAAGGATCTTGGAAAAAATATATAGGTTTCCCTTCTTGATCAAAATGAGAAATAAGATCTATAAGGGACTCTCTGGGTTTCCTCCATGGAACAGGGTTATCCATGGGGATTTCAACAGACATGGACATGATCCTGGGAACATTTTTACTTTTCTTGAGATGAGAATGATCAAAAGAAATAGAAACGTAACCATCCGGTCGAGATGAAATTTCAGAATTGTGGATTCCACCGGCGATTCGTAGCGATTCAAATTCTCATAATCGCAATCCGTGAGTCGTAGAAGTTTTATCAGTTCTTCTCTCGGAATCGCCGAGGAATATTTGTACAAGTAGCAGTGTTTTGCTCATCAACTCTTATGAGGAGAGCATCTTCTCCTCCAGGAAGAGTAAGGTCAAGAGCATGGTTTTGAACACGATAAGCCATTTGATAATGGAGTGTTGCTGCAATGGCTTCAGGGACCTGTTCTGCTCCTGCTATCTGGACCTGGATCTTAAGAGCACTTAACAGATATGGATCATCAAGAGACATATTGAAATTGGGAAACAAAGTGACAAACACAGTGCCAGCATTTAAAGTTGTTTCAATAGTACCTATACATGCATGCTGATATTTGACAAACCTACTGTCTAGTAAAGCAAGACGAGCATGAACTGGGAGACCTTTTCTACCATGAAAGGACAGAGAAAACCGGATTGCACCAAAATGGATATGAGTATAACCTTGTTGTTTCCAGAGATTTGGAAAGTCAGGTGGGATATGCAAGGTTATGAACTGTTCCTTCCCGCTTCGTGTTGATCCAACTTAGAAGACTGAACATATTCCTTAACACCTTTGGGTCTATGTTTAATCAAAGACTTAATTGTGCCTAAGGGAGAAATATTCTTTTTTGCAAATGATGAGTAAGGATCCAACAACGGTAAATCAGTAGGACTAACCTGTTCTGGTTCAATAGAGACTTCATACAAATAATCTAACTTATTGGCAGAAGATGATCTAGTAAAACTCATCTTGTAGAAGATTGGTACGGGAGCAGTGACTTAGGCTTGTGCAATGGGTTAGTATATTCACCCTTATGCCACAGTGTGCTTGTTCCAATATACCAAAATTCACAGATCAGCCAGATCAGTCTCAACCTGGATAGTATGAATTCTTTGCCACAAGAGATCTATATAGATTCTACACTTACTTACAAGATCAGAATGCTGAAATTGACCTTCACTTAACAAATCAGTACAATAAACTTGTAACTTAAAAATCCAATAATATGCTTCCTCAATATCTAGATGCTGAAAAATATCACACGGGGGATAATATGTGTCTGGATTATAAGGACCAAACACAGCAAAAGAGTGACAAATAGATTCTAACTGATGCTTATAATAATAAGTAGGTAAAGGAGTAGTAATACGATAATCACCAATACTTTGAACTAAAGGACGAGTAGGATGAAGAGTTTGATCAAAATTTCCGTAACTACAATCGTGACAATCTTCGTTATTACAACTTTGATAAGGACAAAGAAGATCAGATGACATAATTTTCATTCTTGTTCTTCGTGTTTTTGCTGTCCAGCTTTCTCATTGAGTCTTGTGTTCTTGTTGGAGTCTTGTTCTTCATGTTTCTTGGTTCTTGAATTGTCTAAGTGTCAAAATAAAAAGTTACTGTTCATCACTACTGTTCATCATTACTGTAGCATTACTGTTCATCCCGAATTCAGTGTTCATCTGAATTTTAATCTCTAGTTTTCTTGTTTGTTGGTCTTGTTGAATCAAAAAATAATAATAATAATTTTTCTGGTCATAAAACCTTGAAAATCCGAAGCCAAAAACTAGGGTTTTCTTGTGGTCTTGTTGTTTCTTGTTGTCTTGCATTTCGTGACTGTTATCTTGCTTTTATTGGAAGTCGTGAGTTATCCCTTGAAATCTGGAAATTGTTGAATCTTGAAATTCTTGGATTGAACAAGTAGAGTTCTTGAAATTCTTAACATCACTTTCCAAATCTTGAACTTGAAAACAAAATCCAAGTTGTATCTTGAAAGTTGCGGCTGTTCCTGTCCAAGTTTGCATTGAAAATCTGGTTTGGGTGATTGATCCGAATTGCAAAGAAAGAAAAAGAAAGAGTTTTGGCTTCGTACAAAAAAAAAAAGAAAAAGAAAAAAAAGGAAGCAAACCAGAATCGGATCCCAATCCAAGGGAAAAAGGGAAACCAACTTGAAATAGGAAACTAAGTCCACTTGGATTTGCCAAACAAATCCTAAGTTGTACTAAGCCTTTTCCAATTTTTGGTTGAACCTTTCAAAGTAGTGAAACAGTAGCTAAAAACTTACCAAATCCATCCAAGAAATCCTTGTTACTACTTTCCAAATTTCAGCAAGTCCAATAGGGTGGAATTACATCTAGGTTTTCCAAGAAAAATTTCTGCCGTCGTGTTCTTGTTTCTTGTGTCTTGTTTGTATTTTGTGTGGTCTGTCCAGCATTCTTTAGTACGTCCTTTCTGCATTTTTCCAGCTTTAAATTCATAGCTAAAGAGTCTCAAAACAAGTCCAAATCAGTTTTGGATTGGCTCAAATTTTAGATCCGATAACAAAACGAAGTCCAAGTTTCCAAATTTGTGACATTCTTGTGCGGACAGTGTAGGGAGCTCTCCTACCAATTTTTCCAGTTAATTTTTGAATCTTTTCCAGTCCGAATTTGTTTCCAAATTACAGCTTTCACATAACCACATTCGGGTGTAAACTTGGTGGAAAGGTTCGGTTGAACAACTTTGAAGAAAATTTTGATCTCTTCAAGAAGGGCAATCGAGTGAATTGAGAAGTGATTGATGAGATTATTAGAGTGTTTTAAAACTTGAGTGATATATGAGAGTGAGAGAAAACACGTAAGGGAGCGTGTAAGGCATTTTTCTACTAACTTTTTGTTGAGTTTTGCAGGTTAACTATAAACCTGTCTCAAAGTCACGAGACAAGTGAGCCTTATGACTTGAAAGTCGTCCTTGAAGCATTAAAAGGAGAAATCAACCGAATGAACCAAAGATTTGATGCATTGGAAGACAAGGTTGAGAAATCAAGTTCGACCAAAAGTACCTCCAAGAAGCAACCACCTTTGGAGGAACTAAGTGACTCGAACAATGAGGATGAATTTGAAGAACTTGAGGGCCGAAACAAGGGTACTAAACGAAACCCTAATCGGGGGGAAGATGAACTAAAAGGAGTTAAGCTCAAGATTCCCATTTCCAAGGAAAATCTGACCTCAAGGCCTATTTAAAATGGGGGAGGAAGATGGAGAAGATCTTTGATTATAACCACTATTCTGAAGCTCAAAATGTGAAATTGGTAGCCATCGAGTTCATTGATTATGTAGCCATGTGGTGGGATCAAATTCACATCAAACAAAGGAGGCGTGAGGAGCCAATCATCCGATCATGGAATGAACTCAAAAGGATCATGAGAAAGCGCTTCATACCAGGTTACTACCATAGAGTTTGCACCATAAATTGCAAACTCTTACTCAAGTTAGTATGACAGTGGAAGACTATTACAAAGAGATGGAAATGGCCATGATGAAAGTTGATGTTCGTGAGGATATAGAGGCCACAATGGCTCGATTTTTGAGGGGTCTAAGGACTGAAATTGTTGATGTAGTGGAGCTTCACCATTACCTTGATATGGAAGAATTGTTGGATAAGGCTGTCAAGGTTGAAAAGAGGCTCAAGAGGAGGGGTACACCCCGTCAAAATTCTAACTTCCAATCTGGAAATTGGAAAGGTCAGCCATTTAAAAGAGAAATCGGCACCTCAAATGCTCAAAATCCGGCCAAAGAAGGAGGAGCTATAAGTGGAAAAGTGAAGCCAAACTTCCCAACCTCAAAACCGAAGCCAAGGGAAAATTTTAAGGCAAATCAAGAAGCAACTAAAACTAGAAATCGAGACACTAAATGCTTTAAGTGTCAAGGTTTTGATCATATTGCTTCTCAATGCCCAAATCAAAGGACCATACTCATGCTACCAAATGGAGAAATCTTGACTAATAATGAAAATGAGTATGAAGATATGCCTCCGTTGATTGAGGAAGATGAGGAGATTGAAGAGATACTAGCTTGTGGTAAAGTTGGCATGGTAGCAAGAAGAGCACTAGCTACTCAAGCTAGTAAGGATGATCTTCAACGTGAAAACATCTTTTACTCAAGATGCCATGTGTCCAACAAACTTTGCAGCTTAGTGATTGACCCGGGAAGTTGCACTAATGTTGCTAGTGCATTGATGGTGGAGTGACTCAACTTGCCAACTAGTGAGTACCCTCGACCTTACAAACTTCAATGGTTGAACAATAGTGGTGAGGTACATGTTCATAAGCAAGTTTTAATTACCTTTTGCATTGGTAGATATGTGGATGATGTTTTATGTGATGTCGTGCCTATGCAAACTCCACATATCATTTTGGGTTGTCCTTGGCAGTTTGATAAAAGGGTTAATTTTGATGGGTTTTTAAGTAAGTACTCTTTCATGCATAATGGCAAAAAGATCAAACTTTCACCTCTTACACCTCAACAAGTGCATGAGGATCAAGTTAGTTTGCAAACAGAGTATGAAATGCATGGTGTTATTCAAAAGAAAATTTCAAAGGTTAATGTGATGCCTAAGGCCGAACCTAACCATAAAACAAGTGTGAATGACAATTTGGCCATAGGGCTTAGGAAAGAAAGAAAAACCAGCATGCTTCCTAGGGTTAAAGATGTGAGAAAAGCTTTGCATTCTAAACAGATTTTGCTTTTGATACGAACCCTCCCAACGGTTGAGCGCGTATTTGTCAACAACGGATCTAGACGAGACTTGATGTGAGTTGGAGTAGGATCTAGACGATTATCAAGTTGAACTTACGGAAGACTCTCGACCCTTCTAACCCGCGGATCTACGAACCTCGAATTTAATCTTAACCCGTAGAACAATGAATTAGCGAACCAAGGCTGTTGGTAGATGACGCCACAATCAAGTGTGGTTCTTGATTGATAAGTCGAATGAACACTCGAAACCTCTCAAGTATTCAAAGAAGAATCTCTTAGAAAGAGCGTGTTATTCTCTCAAGAATAAGCTGAAAATTTTATTAAAAAAAAACCCCTAAATTCGTCCATCATAGGCTGTATATATAGCCTTGGAAAACTAATCCTACTACTACTATGAATCAATGAAGGCTAGTCCTAATTGAACTAGGCTTTGACCTCATTAAGCCCAAGTGTACTTGGTCATAAGCCCAACCAATTAACCAGAATTTAACTAGCTAATTATGGCAATTGGACTTAATTACTCAAGCTTATTTAGCAAGGTAATTGACCCATTACAACTTAAACAAAACAAAACTTAACATAAAATATATAATTAAGATGATGTGAGTTGGAGTAGGATCTAGACGATTATCAAGTTGAACTTACGAAGACTCTCGACCCTTCTAACCCGGATCTACTTTAATCTTAGTAGAACAATGAATTAGCGAACCAAGGCTGTTGGTAGATGGCCACAATCAAGTGTGGTTCTTGATTGATAAGTCGAATGAACACGAAACCTCTCAAGTATTCAAAGAAGAATCTCTTAGAAAGAGACGTGTTATTCTCTCAAGAATAAGCTGAAAATTTTATTAAAAAAAAACCCCCTAAATTCGTCCATCATAGGCTGTATATATAGCCTTGGAAAAACTAATCCTACTACTACTATGAATCAATGAAAGGCTAGTCCTAATTGAACTAGGCTTTGACCTCATTAAGCCCAAGTGTACTTCGGTCATAAGCCCAACTAATTAACCAGAATTTAACTAGCTAATTATGGCAATTGGACTTAATTACTCAAGCTTATTTAGCAAGGTAATTCGGCCCATTACAACTTAAACAAAACAAAACTTAACATAAAATATCGAAGCCCTAATTAACCTAAATCGGTCCAGGCTTTGGGTTGATCCAATACAAGCTAATTTCCTTCAATCACTTGGATTAATGTGTACAGCTTGTGATCCTCATTGCCAAGCTTTTGAAGATCACTTGAATGATGAATCCTTCCTTGGACAGCTTTTAGCTCTTTCATCAAGACTTCAAATTGGATGGCGGAACAATTGACCCCTCTAAACCCCGAGATTATGAATCTTGGACTTAACCTTGACCCACAATCTAACGATTTAGCGAACCAACATTTTTGGTAGAAGAACGCCGCAATCAAGGTGATTACTTGATTGATAAGTTCAAGATTGAATAACTCAAGAAAACTCTCAAGTATTCAAGAAAGGCTCTCTTGGAAAGAGAAAGTGATAACTCACAAAATATTTGATAAAACTTGTCATTCAATAATGAAAAGATGTTGGCTATTTATAGCCTAGATGATTAAAAAAAAAAACCTAATCTAACTTGGACTCCAAGATCCGGCCATCCTTAGCTATAATTTAGGAAACTGAAAACAAAACACTTAAGAAACTACTAGTAGGAAATTACTACTATCCTAACCACGCACCACAATGTAAATAACTTGACAAGACACTGGACCCAAAGCTGTTAACACTTGGACCAATAGATTGGCGCTAGGCAAAAGACTTCGGCTCACAAGGCGTGCCCACGCCTTACAGGACTGCGCCAAACAGGAGGGATCAGAAGACTCCAATTGGTAAGGCATGCCCACGGCTAACTGGTGCAAGTCTTCTGGTCTAACAAACGCAAGACTTGACACAAACTTGAATTCGATTCTTGACTTCCAAAATGCCTTACTCTTCACTTTGTTCATTGGTCCCCAACGAACTTGACATGGAAATTATTGAACACATGGGACTTGACATGTTATTGATATATGATGATTTTGAGCTCGTGTCATTCCTCTCCTCTTGAGAGGATTCGACCTCGAATCAAAGCTTTGTGTAGATAGCACCACCATATCCATAGTAAAAGATGTTTCATGCGAACTAAGCGCTCCCATGTGTATGCCTGGATCAAACACAAAACAACCAAAAGAACGATTACTTATTGATCCTAGATGGAAATTCAAATCAAAAGACATCACACAAGTTGAGAATGCGTGTGCTACAATGATAAGAATCAACTTACCACATGAATGTAACAATACATGGAATGATGGATAAAGAATCATATTCAGTTCTTTGGATGCTTCTAACACATGCGAATGGTCTTCCAGTGTTGTTTATAGGTGATTTTAATGTCATTCGTTTTGCTAATGAGAAGAAGGGTGGGCGTCCGTTTCATGTTTCTGAAGCTATGGAGTTTAATGCGTTCATTCAAGCTGCTGATCTTGCTGAGGTAGGATATGCTGGCCCTCAATATACCTGGTGCAATAATAGACGGGGAAAAGCGAGGGTGCTCAAACGCGTCTTGATAAACGCTTGGTTAATCAGAGCTGGGATGGCTTGCATATCCAATTTACAGTTCAACACCTAGGTCGGGCTTGCTCAGATCATTCTCCAATTGTCGCAGCGGCCAGCAGGTCTCTTTCTGGTGGTCCAAAAAGGTTTCGATTTCTTAATGCATGGTGTTCCCATCACTCTTTCGTAGATGTGGTGTCAAAGGCATGGGCTATCCCGTGCGAGGGAAGGCCGTGGAGAAAGCTTCACCGCTCAAAAGGTTAAAGTGCTTGGTGGAGTGGAACAAGGCCTTTGGTAATATTCGACATGGTTCAGAGAAGAGGCGCTGCTGGTCAAGGAGTTAGCTCAAAATGATCCATCCGGCTAAAATATCTGATTTAAATGCTCTTTGAGGCGAAAGATGGCGTTGAAGCGTGATGAGGAGTTTTGGAAGCAAAAGGCGCGCGTACGATGGCTTCAGCATGGTGATGCTAATTCTCAATTTTTTCACGCCTTAGTGCGTCAGAAGAGAGCTAGATTGCACTTACATCGAATTCAAAGCCTAGAGGGCCGGTGGCTATCTGAGTCAGCTGAAATTCAACATGAGGCCGTGAGGTATTTCTCGGATATTTTTTCTTGTGAGCAACAGACCCTTCCAACTCAGTTGGTAGCAGCATCCATACCAAGTCTGGTTTCTGCAGCAGATAATGATGCTCTTCAGGCTGTGCCTGATGTGGAGGAGGTGCAGAGAGTCATTTTCTCAATGGATGGAGATTCGGCAGCTGGTCCAGATGGTTTTTCTGGTCGGTTCTTCACGGTAGCGTGGAAAGTTGTTCATCCCGAGGTTGTTGAAGCTGTTCAGGAATTCTTTGTCTGCGGTGATTTACCTCAAGGGGTCACCTCGACTTTGTTGGCTTTAATTCTGAAGGTGGCAGCTCCTATGAGTTTTTCTCAACTTCGTCCAATTAGCTTATGCAACTTTCTAAATAAAGTTGCATCCAAGTTGTTAGCAAATCGTTTGGAAGGGATATTGCAACGTATCATATCGCCTCAACAGAGCGCGTATGTCAAGGGTCGGGTTATCTTAGATAATGTTCTACTAGCCCAGGAAATGGTACGTGGAATTGGGAAGAAGGTTCGTGGCTCCAACGTCATGTTAAAAGTGGACATGGCCAAGGCATATGACAGGGTCAACTGGAAGTTTTTAATGCAAGTTTTGCGTTCGTTTGTGATATTTCTACGGGGGGATTCTAAATCAATAAGAGGTGTTATGGCGGTGCTTCAGGAGTATCAACACTGCTCTGGCCAATTAGTAAACACCGACAAGAGTTGTTTTGCAGTTGCGCCTAGATGTACAAGGAGGGTTAAAGAACGGGTTGCTCACTTGACGGGATTCAAGTCAATGCTTTTTCCAATAAAGTATTTGGGATGTCCCTTGATTATTGGACATGCAAAAAAATCATATTTTCAGGGAATGATTCAGGTGGTAAGCAAGCGTATTCATGCATGGAGTTCCACATGGCTATCGTTTGGAGGAAGATTAGTTTTGCTGAAATCGGTTCTGCTTTCTACACCGATTCACTTGCTATCAATTTTGTACCCTCCAAAAGGGGTTTTGGCACAGTTGAGGAGTCTGATGGTTCAATTCTTGTGGGGGAATTCAGATTTTGGACCTCGCCATCAGTGGATTGCTTGGAAGGATATCTGCAAGCTGCTGGAAGCTGGTGGTTTGGGGGTTAGATCGTTAGAGGCCAGCTTGCAGGCTCTTGAATGTAAGCTATGGTGGAGGTTCAGGCAACAAAATTGCCTTTGGGCAAATTTTACGACATCGCGGTATTGCACTGGGATTCATCCGAATCAGGTCACGGTTGGTCGAACGGACTCCAATACATGGAAAGGTATGCTAGAAGCACGGCCATTGGTGGAAATGAACAGTGGCTGGGACATGGTTAACGGCATGATTTCTTTCTGGTGGGACAATTGGTTAGGAAGTGGGCCTTTAGCTTGGCAATGTCCTGCCCTTGCAAATGAAGCAAGGAGAATGGGATATTCCTAAGCTTGATCGATTGCTACCTGGGGAATATGTTAGTTGGATTGGATCGGTGAACTGCTATGGAGATTTTAATGGCAGGGATTTAAGGTTTTGGAAGGAGTCACCTAGTGGGTCATTTCAAGTCAATCTGGTAATAAAGCACCTAAATTCGCATTATGTGTCGTCATGGTTCTTCAAACAGCTCTGGTTCAAAGATATTCCACTTAGTATGTCTATTCACTTGTGGAGAGTGGTCTTGAACCGAATTCTTGTATTCGAGAATTTACAACGGTTCGGTGTTCACGGCCCTTCATGGTGCTATTGCTGTTCAGAAAGGCAATCGAAGAATGTTCAACATATTTTTGCACTCGGCTGCTTCCCTCGAGACGTATGGGATTTTTTTGAAGCTCCACTGGGATTTCGGGCTAGAGGTCTTTCGGTGTGGGAGAAGTGTATTTCTTGGTGGATGCAACTGCGTCGATCAGTGGTTCTGGCTTGGATGTTTCAGGTGCTCCCAGCTCTTATTATTTGGCATTTATGGAAAGCAAGAAACGGATTCAACTATGATGGGGTTCGGCCAAGTCTTCAATTTACTTGTAGCTCAATTTGCACGGACTTGAGGCAGCTTGCACACATTCGATTCCCGGCTCTGGATCTGCAGAGAATGGGTTGGCTGGAATTTGTGTCACGGGGGGAAATGGTTAAGGTTCGTTTGAAGGGGATGCCGGTCTACTGGGATAAGCCCAGACTGCAGGAATACAAGCTAAATACGGATGGCTCTCTGTTGCAAAATAGTTGTGGTGGGGGAGGAGGGGTGCTTAGGGATAGGAATGGTCGCATGATTTTTGCCTTTGCTGAAGCTTACTCGGAGGTCTCGGTCCTAGCGACGGAGATGCGTGCGCTGATAACTGGTTTACAAATGTGCACGGTGTGGCGGCCCTACGTTTCCCAAGGCGAACCATAGGACCCGCGGCCGCCGGCCCAGCTCTCGCCAGGACTCAAGCAGGCAATTACTTCGACTAGGGTTTTTCAAACCGATATATTCTTCAAATAGATCGACATAACTTTCTAACCATCATCCATTTTGAGTTCGACTCTCCACCTTACCACTATAATTCAAAAGACAATTCTTATACATTATCTTTGACATCATAATAGATTCAAATACACCCAACATTCAAAAGATTCAAGCGGCTTGTACTCTTCACTTTCTTCAATACCTGGAAATCCTGGGATGGGAAATATATGGGGTGAGTTTCTAAACCCAGTGAGAGTCCCAAAACACATAACAATTAAGCACATAAGTACAACAAGCTTTGTACACATTTAGGTCCGTACAGGACTAGTTTCAAATACAGTAACTTCCATTTAAGGAAAGTAGTGAGATAGTATATTAAAATTTTTTTTTTTTCACATAACAGGTTGTAAAACGGTAACAATCAAGATGCTCATTGAGCCATTTAAACAGTAATGAGCATTAATTAACAATTGCAATAACATTCTCAGGGAGGAAAACAGAGTCTGCAGAACTCTGGTCATTTTATTTCTTTCTCCATCCCCTTTCACTCAACTTCGGATCCAAACTATACAAGCAGGAGGCGGTGTACACTCGAGGTAACCTTTGAGCAGACCAGGGTCCGGCGACCGACCAAGCCCTACGCCGGAATAGGCCGACTTCGCCCTCAGGGTTTGGGATCCCTACCCAACAGGTCATGCAGTTGACATGCACAAGCAGTGCGGTGGTTTAGTTTAATATTTTAGAGGCGGGGACAATGACAATCAATTTCAACCTCGAGCCCCCTTAGGAGAGTGCACCAGCCTTTAGGGAGGGGCCTTAAAGGCCAGCCTCTTCACCTCAAGCCTCGAAAAGAAAACAAGTTTTATTGTTTTTAAAACACAAAACATACTAACCACCTAAGCACGTTGAGTCAAATTGGCAATAAAACTTACTTTACATAAAACTCTAGTTTCAATCATTCAACGATAAATCACATTTAGAAACCAGTCATACAATAACAAGTAATACCTAGCAACAAGGATCAAGTAGCATCAAATAGGAACCCTCACCTTGGATGGTCAAGGTTGAGTAGATGAGTCGAAGTCCTCGGTCTCAAAGCCCTCGTTTATATTACCGTCGGTTCCTGAGGTACATAATTATTGTATTAATTATTAAAATCAATTTTGACCAATTCACTTCTTTTATGAAAATAAGAATATTTTTAGGTTTACCTCACGAGTCGATAGTGTGATAAAACGGTGGTTTGTATTTTGAAAATATAGGTCTTGGTTAGATAGGTTAAAATGTGTGAGTTTCAAAAATCTGCGTAATTAGGGTTGGAATAATTTTATTAGTTGAGGTTTAGAAAGATTTGAGTAACGTAGCGTTATCCGTTGGGAAATTTGAGAAACTGTTTGCTTGGTTGGAAAGTCACTAATGGTGTTTAATTTTATTTGTTAGTGAACAAAACAATCTTTCGAGGCTTTGGATTTGAAACCAATTTGATTTTTGGTCTTACATACTTAAAACAAGTTTTCGTGCTAAAATCAAAATAGTACAAATTAGGGTTTTGGTCGACAATCACAATTTCAAAAATGGAATGTTATTACGTTTTCATGGCCAAAACTAATCCGTCATGGTTTCTTTCAAAATTCAAATCGGAAATTTTCTTTTGCAAATTGTATAATTTCAAAACCGTTGAAACTAGATTCATAATTCTTTATTTTCTCATAAAATAGCAACGGCCAAGTCAATTTGGAAAGTACTCAAATTTGGACATCCATTTTTTTTGAAACCACTGGTTTGCAAGTTTGATTTTCAGCGATGTTTGTTGGTTCGCCACGATGTGTAGAAAATGAGTTACGAGGCGTGTAAGGTACTGAAACGAAGCTCTTTGGGTCTAGTTTCGGATGCCACTGACGGCGCGTGATTTGGAGTTATAAACAGCGAGATATGAGTGTTTTATTTCAGTGTGGCTTTGCCCACTGATTTCTTAGAAAAATGTGGTTTTGGTAACTTTTTGTGAAATTTCAGCCATGTAGCCGCGTGATTAAAGGTTCGGTTTGATTTCCAGAATGCTAAGCGGGACTCTTAGCATGTGATACATTCATCTAACAATCCAAAAATCATGCATACGGTCAACATTAAACAATACGTGTAACTAGACAAATTTTGTCCCAAGTTGAAAAAAAATCATCAAGTCCGATTCTCCCTTTTTGTTCTCTTCTTTGTTGCAAGACTAATATCTACTCAAAACCAGGTTTCAGGTCATTATGCATGCGGCTCTTGAACTGACCGAGAGGTCTCATGCAAGGAAAATAGATTTTCAACTTTCCAACAAGCAAATAAACAACTCAAGCTTGGTTTTTTTTTTTTTTGTTAAACACTTTACCCATGCAAACTTTTAATTAAAGTCTCATCAACCAAGTGGAATGTGATGCATGCAAGGGTCGATTTCAGCATGTTAATAACAAAAGGGTTTCGGATGGAGTAGGGCAAAGCCCATCAGCACACATCCATTCCAAAACAGCAAGTAATCAAAGTTGTTGAACCACAACTAAGCACAAGAAAAGGTTCGGCCATCATCAATCATAATGCATGGAGTAAGTAGGACATTTCCATGGCTTTAAACTTCGGTCAGCTTTTGGGACATCAAAATGATATCCCTTATCAGTCCATCAAAATTTCCATCAACATAATAAGATGATATATGCATGCAAGTAGGATTTTAAGCTTACTAGCATATGCATAGCAGTTTTTAGGAAGTAAGATGTTATCTTTAAGAGTAAAACAGTTTATTTAGGTCAAAAGGGAATGTAAGATGGATTTCCTACTGCCAACCGGCCTCAAGAACAATGTACAAGTGGTGGTTTGAGCTAATGCAGTCCGAGGTCCAGCTACAAGAAGAGGAGTACTGCTGAGAATGGAACTAAGCTGCGGATGGAACCATTGTAAGAACTACAGCTTACCTTTTGTTTGGTTGAACAGAAAAATGGATGAACAAAGTTGCTAGGTGTTGAATCGATTCTGTTTTCCAGCTACAAGACACAAAATAAGCTAAGGAGAGAGTTTCAAGCTACCTAGGAAGTTCACAAAAGAGATTAGGATTTACCTCTTGCTTGCCTAAAATCGGATGGAGGATGACTAGCTTGATTCTTCCAGAATTTTTTTTTTATGCTTGTTTCAAGCAGTGTTCAGCCAAGATTACTTCTTGGTGAAAGGGTTGATTAACCAAGAAAAGACAAGAAGATGTAGGGAAAGGAGGAAGAGCTTCTCGGTTGAAGCTTGAGGGAGAAATTTTTGGAGTGAAGTGTGTGAGTGGAGAGGGAAGTTTTCGGGTGAGGCTTGGAAAGAAAATGCTGGAGTGCAAGGAGAGTGAGTGGGAGAGTGTGGAAGTGAAATGGAAGAGGAATTGCTGATGGAGTTCGGCCAGCACTTGAAGGAAGAGAAGGTCACCTGAATTTGCTTGTTCAAGTGAACAAGGCTTGGCTGAAATGGATGCCAAATGGCACAACCTTCTCATGCATAGGGCATGAAGGGAGGTGAGGTATCATTAGCCTTGGTTGCTGAAATCTGAAAAGAATTTTCCTTAGCCTCAAGCTCATCATGCTACCGTTTTTTGGGAGGGAAAAGAAGCATGCTTGCTGCCAACTTTTCAGCCCAAAATTTGACAATTGGCAACCATGGAATGGAGGGAAATGGGTGGCGGTTCTTGCTGAATTTCCTTGAGCTGAATTCGAATGGAGTTTTAGAGGGAAAATATGGTTCAATTGGTTGGATATGGTCTGATTTTAGTTGAAAGAAATTTGGTTCAAGGATGGTTCATGGTGGTTCAATCTTGTGGAGGTATAACCGGTTGGAAATTGGAAGAAGGAGAAACACTTAGGGTTGAGCACACAACTATCATTGTTTTAGGATGATTCGGATTAAGTATGGTCATACCCTAATTTATTTAAGGGGTTTTAATTACTTGCTTGGTCTATTGTTGCAAATCTTTTCGTTAGTAAAAAAAAAAATTTTACATGATCATGGTCATGCAGTAATGAAATTACAACGATTCATGAAAAGTCTAATTAAAGGTTAGGATTTTGTTACGGCCCTTACACACGGATCGCGGTTTGAACTCGGTCCAAATTGAAGTAGATTCTAAGCTGTTGGTCCAGATGTTCAAGAAAGAAATGTTTGTTCCAATAAAGCTTCGCTGCCTTGTGCGTCGTCTATGGCAGTTAGGTGGTCAGCTTTCTATCCAGCACTATTTTCGACAAGGCAACTCAGTAGCGGATGCTTTGGCAGCAATGGGTAGTGCAGGGGTGTCTGCTAAGTTTCTTTCTTTCGATCTCCTACCTAGGCATATTCGTGGTTTTTGTAATATGGATAGGTTTTGCATTCCTTCCTTCCGGTTCCGGAAGGTTTCTGTTGCTGGAGGAGCATGTCTCAACTCTTTCAAAGATTGAAGCAATTTGGGGATGATTGGGTTTCTATCCAGCACTGCTACAGACAAGGTAATACAGTGGCGGATGCATTAGCTGCTATGGGAAGTGATGGTACTGTGACTATGTTTCAATCCTTTGTTCAATTATCTAGGCATATACGTGGGCTTTGTAGCATGGATAGGTTACATATTCCATCGTTTAGGTTCACAAAGTCTCTTGTGTTATAGGAGGTCCGGTTCGGCCCTTCTCCAAATCATGTACTTCTTTTCAATAAATTAATAAAAGGGGTCCAGCCCATCCGCCAGATATGATTGGCGGTTTATAAAAAAAAAAAACACCTTTAGATCTTTCACCTATTCCTGTTAATGAGTATTTGAGTGCAGATAGTGTTAAGAAGGCTGAAGTTGTTAGGAGTATGCATGAATGCATCCGTGCACAAATCGAGAAGCGAAATGAGCAATATGCTAAGCATGCCAATAAGGGATGGAAGCACGTTGTATTTGAACCCGGTGATTGGGTTTGGGTGCACATACGCAAGGAAAGGTTTCCCGCCTCGAGGAGAACTAAACTACACCCGCGAGGAGATGGCCCATTTTGTGTGCTTCAACGCATCAACGACAATGCCTACAAATTGGAACTTCCAAGTGAGTATGGCATTAGTGCTTCTTTTAATGTGTCTGACCTTTCTCTCCTTTTGATTTTGACACAGATTTTGAAGATTCGAGGACAAATCCTTTTGAGGAGAGAGTGAATGATGAGGACACAAGCAGGGATGTACGTCTTCAACCTCGGGATCCTTTAGCCAACATTGCTGGTCCGATGACAAGGGCGAGATCCAAGAGGGTGAAGGAAGCTTTACATGTTTTGATCATTCATCATGGCAAACGGAGCAAGCTAAGTTTGAAGGTTTGGTGAACCATGAAGTCACCTTGCTCACTTGTACGTTTGAAGTGAAGGAATGATCTTGACTGCCGTGGGCACGCCTTGCAACTGCAAGTCTTTTGATGGCATATTTATTGTGACAGATTTAAGACGTGGGCACGCCTTACGACTGCAAGTCTTCTGGTCGTATATTTACTGTGTCAGATTTAAGGTGTGGGCACGCCTTACGACCGTAAGGCTTTTGGTCGCATTCCTAGTTTCATTAGGGTTTTTAGTCTTTTTAATAATTTCAAGTAGTATTAGGGTTTGTCTTGTAAGAATTATAAATAGCCACTCTTGTGACTATTTTTAGAGATTTTTCGACAAATACAAACGTGAGGTTTTTCCTTCAAGTTCTTGATTGAACTTTCTTTTGAATTCTTGAGTAGTTTTCTTTTAGACTTTATCGATTAGATTTGTTCCCTAATCATGGTGTCTAATCTTCCATCTATATTTGCTTGAGGTTGCTGATTGCCGTCGTGTATCAGAGGCCTTGAGTCCACGTGAACAAACCTAGATCAATTTTCATTAAAGAGAAAAGGTCCAAACTCTGATAAAACGTTTTTGAGAGGTTCTAGGAGGGTCTACCCCTAGGGTTGCTCATCAGTTCTGGTTGTTCTTGCCTTCGGATTTTGCAATAAAACTCAAGTTCTGTTTTGTTTTGTTTTGGTTTTTTTTTTTGTGAAAACAGCAACAACTCTCGGACTCGGACTTGGACTTGTTTTGTTGTGTGCACTGGCCAAACTGTCCAATTTGAGAAGTTCAAGATTCAAGAACTCGTTTAAGTTCAATAATCAAGAATGACTTCCTGGACTTCAAACATACACAAACATCCAATCGCTTAACACGACTTCAAGAATTCAAATAAAAGTCCAAAACAAGGGTTAACAAATCTCAGCTAGCAGTGACCAACCCAACCAGCGAAATTTTATTTTATTTTTTTAAATGAAATCAGCAACACAAGACGATGCTGGAACTATATTTACTACACGCAACTCAACAAGAGGAGACAAACACGGGCAGCATCTAAGCCAAAACAACCAAGCAGTAGCGACACAAGATGGATCAAAATGAAACACAACAAATCAGGAATGCGACGACTTGACAAGAACAAGGAGAAGATTTCAGACAGAATGAACAACAAAGAAATGACTCAACAAAAAGGAAACCCTAGGCGGCTACTAGACGAACAAGAAAGACACGCAATTCAATAGAACAAAAACAAAGAGCAAAGATATAACGCGAACCTTTAACTAGCTCTAATGCCAGCTGATACGAACGTCGCCAACAGTGTGACGAAACCCTTACAGGCTACCACGGATCTAAAAGGTTGAAAAACGCGCTTGACTCAATGAACGCAGTGGAAAGATCAAGAACCCGTTGATCACGCGGTCAACGATCCCTTGATATAGTAGAGGACGCCACAATCTAGCGTGTTCCTAGATTGATAAGTCGAATTGAATATCCTAGAACAATCTAAGCTACTCAAGAACGCTTCAATGAAGCAAAAGAGAGAGACTTTCAAAGGTGTTTTCTTCTTTCTTCAATAATAATGCATCGTACATGACAATTGGCTAAAAATACTAAAGCTAACCAAAGAACAAACCCTAGGTAACACTATTAACCAAGGGTTCGGCCATGGGCTCTCTAAGTGCAACCCATGGGCTAGCTCATACTAAATAAAAGACTAATTAACTTAACTAATGGACTAGGGTCGAACCACAGGTCGGTCGTACCCTTTATTCACCCTATAATAATAAATAGGCAACTAACTACGCACACCCATGGCTAAGCCATCTCACTGACCACCCACGGGTTCCTCGACTAGAAGCACGTTCACACACACGACTGGATCAATGCCCTCAATCTTGGTAGGCATGCCGTTGGTGTCTTGACATGCACGGACCAATGTTTGTAACGCCTGGTTCATCTGCTTGGCTCGTGCACGGGTGATCGGACCCAAAGGCACCTTTACCTGTTGGACTTGCATAACTAGCTCGCCTTCGTCATCAGCTCTTCTGGATACAAAGTTTAAACAGTACCAGCATGTTTGTATTGCAACAGTTGAAACAACTTTGAATGCAGGAACTATTTTTGTAACTTTGTTTCCGAACTTTAATTTGGCTTTGGCTGATCCACATCTGTTAGATGCTTTGAAAGTTCAGGTACAAATCATTGGTGCAGATCAGGTAGCAGATGCAATTGCAGCTACTCTTCATTATCAAATGGTATATTGGGTGCAAAATCATGCACAGGATCTTACTATTCCGAGAGGAGATAATGCTTTGCTCATCTGTGTTGATGGAAAGGTGAATATGAAAACATGCCGTCGTTTTGCTCTTGTTGTTCGACGTGCCCTAGCAACACAGGTGAAGGCCGATGATGCCTTGCAAAGGGAGAATATTTTCTACTCTCTTGCAGCCTTATCATAGATGGAGGAAGTTGTACAAATGTTTCTAGCCAGCTTGTGGTGGAGAAGCTCGCCTTGCCTACTTTAAAGCATCGAACTCCCTACCATTTACAATGGTTAAACAATAGTGGTGACGTGCGAGTTACCAAACAACTGCAAGTTCCATTTCACATTGGCAAATATGAGGATGTCGTGCTATGTGATGTGGCGCCAATGCAAGCTTTCCATATTCTACTTGGAAGGCCATGGCAACATGATCGTGCTGTCTACTTTGAAGGAGTAACCAACAAACACTCTTTCATGCATGGCCAAAGGAAAGTAGTACTTGCACCTTTGACTCCAAGTCAAGTTCATGAAGACCAAGAAATGTTGCACAAGGAGTACGAACTGGAAGTTGCCAAGAGGAGACAATCCAAATCCGAGGCCAAGAAACCTGTTGAGAGAGAAAAAGGAAGAAAGATCTCGGCCAAAGAAGGAGAAATTGAGAGGAAAAATACTCTATTTGTAAAAACAAAAGAAGTGAGGAGAGCCTTGAGTTGTAATGCACTTGTACTTGTACTTTTGTGCAAGGAAGTGCTAGTTATTCCTCTCGACTTTACTAACACTTTACCTCCAAGTGTTTTGACTCTTTTGCAGGAATTTGAGGATGTCTTCCCCAACGAGATACCAAATGGCTTACCACCAAAAGGGGGAATTGAACACCAAATTGATTTGGTGCCCGAAGCATCGTTGCCTAATAAACTCGCCTACCGCATGGCTCCTGAAGAGACAAAAGAGCTACAACGATAAGTTGAGGAGATCTTGAAGAAAGGATGGGTGTAGGAGAGCTTGAGTCCATGCGCAGGAATTAAAAAGTGGCTACCGTCAAATAAGGATGAAAGAGGGTGATGAATGGAAAACGGCTTTTAAAACTAAGTATGGTTTATATGAGTGGCTCGTCATGCCTTTTGGTTTGACTAATGCCCCTAGTACTTTCATGAGATTGATGAATCATGTACTTAGGCATTTTATTGGCAAATTTGTGATGGTTTATTTTGATGACATCCTGATTTATAGCCATAGTCTAGAAGAGCATGTTGAACATCTTAGACTTGTGCTTGAGACACTTCGTGATGCACAATTGTATGCTAATCTTAAAAAGTGCTCTTTTTGCACTAATGAAGTAGTGTTCTTAGGCTATGTTGTGAGTGCTAATGGAATTCATGTTGATGAAGAAAAGGTGCGTGCTATTCGTCAATGGACGACACCTAAAAGTGTTGGAGATGTTCGTAGCTTCCATGGTTTAGCAAGTTTTTATCATAGATTTGTTAAAGACTTCAGTACTATTGCTGCTCTTTTGACTTCTGTGATAAAGAAAAATGAAAAAATTCGTGTGGAATGAAGCTCAAGAACATGTCTTTCATGCCCTTAAAGAAAAGCTTACTCATGCACCTGTACTTGCATTACCATGTTTTGATAAGACATTTGAGATTGAATGTGATGCATCAGGTGTGGGTATTGGGGCTGTTTTAATGCAAGAAGGTCGTCCCATTGCTTTCTTTAGTGAAAAATTGAACGGGGCAGCCTTGAATTACCCCACATATGATAAGGAAATGTATTCATTGGTTAGGTCTTTAGAGACGTGGCAACACTAACCATCCATTGGTTTGGAATGTGTACACCTTAAGTCACAACACAAGCTTAATAAGTGGCATGCTAGGTGGGTTGCATTCATCGACACCCTTCCTTATGTCATTAAGTACAAAGTAGGAAAGTCTAATGTTGTAGCGGATGCATTGTCATGTAGACATTCCTTACCAACTGTACTTGATGCAAAATTATTTGGACTTGAGTTTATCAAGGAATTGTATGATAAAGATGAAGATTTTTTGGCCTTGGTAAGTTCTCCAAGTAAGACAACGTCGAATGGTAAGTTCTATTTTCATGATGGTTTCCTATTTTATCTCAACAAACTTTGTATACCTAATTGTTCTTTTTGTTTGTTGCTTGTGAGGGAATCGCATGGAGGAGGTTTGATGGTGCATTTCGGAGTTGCCAAAACACTTGCCATTCTACAAGAGCATTTTTATTGGCCAAGGATGAAGCATAACGTTGAACGTGTGGTGGCTAAGTGTGTCACTTGCCACAAAGCTAAGTCTAAACTTCAACCTTTTGGCTTATATTCTCCTTTACCTATTCCTAAGGAACCTTGGGTAGACATCTCAATGGATTTTGTTCTGGGTTTGCCTAGGACAAAAAGGGGAAATGATAGCATCTCTGTTGTTGTTGACCGGTTTTCTAAAATGGCACATTTTATACCTTGTCACAAAACGGATGATGCTTCACATGAAGCTAATTTGTTCTTTAAAGACATTGTTAGATTGCATGGTATTCCACGTACTATTGTGTCTGACCGTGATGTTAAATTTCTTAGCTACTTTTGAAAAACTTTGTGGGGAAAATTTGGAACTAAATTGTTGTTTTCTACTTTTAGTCACCCACAAACTGATGGCCAAACTGAGGTCGTCAACCGCACCTTGTCTACACTCTTACGTGCTATTATTAGACGTAATCTTAAAACATGGGAAGAGTGTTTACCACATATTGAGTTTGCATATAATCGTTCTACCCATAGTGCAACTCAATTTTCGCCATTTGAAGTTGTTTATGGTTTTAACCCTTTGACTCCCCTTGATCTTTTTACCATTGCCTATGACTGGCTGTGTTAGTTTAGATGGAGCAAAGAAGGCTGATTTGGTGAAGCAACTTCAACGCACGGCGCAATATGTTAAGCAAGCCAATAAAGGGCGTCGTCGTGTGATCTTTGAACCTGACGAGGAAAGAAAGGTTCCCTGCCCAACGTCACAACAAACTGCTTCCAAGAGGGAATGGACCATTCCAAGTCCTTGAACGCATTAATGACAATGCTTACTGTTTGGATCTACCTGGTGAGTATCTAGACGTCAAGCAAGGTCGAGTCCAAGAATAGTGGTCAACCCTCAAGTGCATTTCAAGTACCTTCCGCTCCAATAACGCGTGTGATACGAACGTCACCAACCTTGTGAGGAAATCCATTCAGACTACTACGGATATAAAAGGTTGAAACGCGCTTGACTCAATGAATGCAGCGGAAAAATCAAGAACCCATTGATCACATGGCCAACGATCCCTTGATATAGTAGAGGACGCTACAATCTAGCGTGTTCCTAGATTGATAAGTCAAATTGAATACCCTAAAACAATCTAAGATACTCAGCTTCAAGGAAGCAAGAGAGAGGCTCTCAAAGGTGTTTTCTGATTTCTTGAATGATTCTCTATTACATGCGGCCTATGAGCCTTTAAATAGGCTAATCCTATGTAAACCTAACCCTACTTGGCTAAGGTTAGCCAATGAATTAATAACAACTAAGCATAACTAACTAGGGTTCGGTTGGCACACAAGGTTTGGCCGAACTCTTTATTGAATGACCTAACCAATTCACCTAACTAACATACTAAACTAACCAACGCTCCTCTAACGTGCAACATGCACTTAGCCAATTATTCAACTAATAAAACTACTATAAAACTACTAAAATAGATGTAATACAACTCTCGACTCAAAGCTAATGGACTTGTAAGATTTCCAACGAGTTTCTCCATCTTGGGCAGCCATGGATCGTATCAGCGTGCAAGAGCTAAAAGACTCAAGGAAGAGTTAGTAGCGTTGGTTCATGAGGTGCATGATCAAGTCAAGCCACTTAGTACCCTGGATGAGAAGTCATTGCCATATGTCACATTGCTAAGTGTTGAAGAAGCCTCAAGCACGCTTTCCTAGGTGACATATCACTCTCTTGAAGTCGTGGGCTTGACTTAGGGTTTTAGGCCCGTTTGGCCATAGCCTTGGCTGAATGTAGTCATTATTATTTCAGTTTTGTTTAGGTCCAATAAAGCATTGGTTAAGTAGTTTCTATATTGGATTCACCTTAACCACATGCCTTTTTAAAGTAGTTTCCTAATTGTTTAGTATTTAGGATTACTAGTAGTTTCCTAAAACACTAACTTCCTAATCCTTTGCTATTCGGCTTCCTTAAGCTTCTAATCTGGCCGAATTTATTATTCCTTTTTGGTCTAGGTTTTCAAGTTGTAGGCTATAAATAAGGCACCTATTTTCATTATTCATCAATCAAGAAATATTCAACAAATTGCTTTGTGAGTGTTATCATTTCTCTGGCTTCTTTGAAGCGGTTTGAATACCTTAGAGTTCTCTTTAGGTGTTCACTTGACTTATCAATTCAAGAACGCGTTGAATTGTGGCGTCTTCTACCTATACCAACGTTCGTTGTCCAAGTGCTCAATGAATGAAGGTCTTCCGTTGTGCATCTTCAACTTTGGTTACCAATATCCTAGATCCTCAAGCTTGTCTTGTGCGGGTTGCGTCATTTGTTAACGTAGTTCGTATCATATTGGAATTGGCGCAGTGTTGATTCAAGGAGGACAACCGGTTGCCTACTTCAGTGAGAAGTTGAATGGAGCCATGTTGAACTATAGCACCTATGACAAGGAGCTATATGCATTGATTCGAGCTCTTCAAGTATGGCAGCACTACCTTCATCCTAGAGAATTTATCATCCATACCGACCATGAGTCCTTAAAATTCCTTAAGGCTCAAAACAAGCTAAGTAAGAGACATGTAAGATGGATTTCGTTCATTGAAACGTTTCGCTATCAATGACAACGCCTACAAGTTAGAGCTTCCAGGTGAGTATGGTATTAGTTCAACTTTCAATGTTGCTAATTTGTCTCCTTTTGATGTAGGTGATTTGAGGACATCTCGAATTTAAGAGGAGGGGTGATGAGAAATGGAATGGTGGAAGCTTTGATTTGGGATCATTTCTTATATTCTTATCCAAGGTGATTAAAGCTCCAAGACTTCATGAAGATTCCTTCCTTTAAATGATTGAAGCTGCCGTTTGATTGAATTTAAGAAAAAGGGCATTGTTGTCCATTTTTCCCTTGCTTTCCTTAGTCATTTATGGTAGGAATAAATCGGACCAGTCTTGTAAAGTGCTGCCTGAATTTTACTTGGTTATTTAGTCAATGTTCATTGTTTAGAAGTTTCCTAAAAACTAGGGCTATGCTGGCCGAATCTAGTTAGGTTAGGATTAGTCAATTAGAGTCCAAATTAGACTAGGGTTTTCGAGTCTTTTTGTAAGGCTATAAATAGCCTAGGAACCATCGATTTTATTCATTCAGTTTTGACATAAAATTTGTCACTTTCTCTTTCCAAGAGAGCCTTTCTTGAATACTTGAGAGTTTTCTTGAGTTATTCAACTTGAACTTATCAATCAAGTAATCACCTTGGTTGTGGCGTTCTTGTACCAACAACATTGGTTCGCTAAATCGTTAGTTTGTGTTCAAGATTAATTTCAAGGTTTGCAAGCTCGGGGTTTATTCGTCTAGATCCATAGTTGACAAAATACGAGTTCATACCTTCGAGCGGGTTTGTATCAGTTGGTATCAGAGCTAGTTGATGAATTCAAGCATATCTTTCTTGTGAGTCTCTCCTCTCTTTCTATCTCTATTAGGGTTTCTCTCTCCTAGGGTTTATTCACTTTGTTGATTTCGGCTGAGCCATGGCAACTGAGACTGCTCTCCACCCTTCAGGTGGGGGGGCAGACTTCTTCTGCTTCGCCTTCTTTCAAGAAAAAATCCTTCTCCGAATTGCTCACGGGCTCTTCGCAAACTAGGCTGGAAATTCAGGCTATGCGGTCTACCCATCGTGGGAAGCCAGCGGTAGTCTTCAATCCTAATGACATTGTGGCGGTTTCGTCGCAATTTTGTCATACGTTGGTGGGGAAATTATCCAGGCGTCGGCCGAAACTTCAGGAGTTTGAAGGTTTTTTCTCTCGCTTGACCTAAAAGATGAGGTTTCAATCGAATTGTTGGACCCTCGCCATGTGCTGATCAGGTTTTTTTTTTTTTTTTTTTTAACAAAACTGCCAATCATATCTGGCAGGTGGGTCGGACACCCATTTTATTTAAAAGATCTGAAAAAAAAGGACTTACAGATAATAAACGAGAGACAAATCTAGGCCCCAAAAGAGACCCTACTTTGTCACAGAAAATCTAAAGCTGCAAACCTGTCTAGAATCCAAATCAACTAAACCACGAATATGTAATGGGAGATCCAACAAATTGAAAAAATGCAACACAGGAGTCGAAGAAGAGCTGCCCATTCTAGCTAATGCATCACCGTCCACAAAGCAATGTCAACTTCCCACGCAATGTGCAATTCCCTAATCTCTAACAACTGAACGAACCTTGCTGGCCCCAAACGAATCTTGTAGAACCTCAACCAAGACTTTGAACAATCCACTTGGACCGCCTTATAACCTAACGATCGGTATAACCGCAAGCTCAAGGATTGTTTCGCTCGCCGCAATGCATCAATGGCCCCAAAATTTTCCGCAAATGCAAACCTCATCCTACCACTCGAATCCCTTAACACTCCACCACCCCCTGCAGAGTTTCCCATAGCAGACCCATCCGTATTCAACTTGAAACTACCCTGAGTGGGAACCTCCCATACCACTTTTGAAACTCGTATGTGGGGACGAATTCCCTCCAATATCCTTAAGAGAGAATGCCAGTCAAAACCAACAACTTGCCGATCCTTAAAGGAAACCCTAAAAGCATCCAAGATGTCATGTGAAATCGACCAGCAAACCTGAGCTCTACTCAATTTTATACCATCAAACCTATATTTATTTCTAGCAATCCACAATCTCCACAGCACAAGAGCAGGAAGTACTCTATATAACCACTTCATTCCCTGACCCCCCTGAACATTCTTCCACCACTGGAGCCAACGTGCACGCACAGACTTTCCTGTAGCAGAAAACCCCAAGGAACCTTCAAAAAAAGACCAAACAGATTCCGCTAACTCCCCTGAAGAGAAGACGTGATCAATATTTTCTATTTCTGGCGAAGTACAACACCCACATCTCGAAGGACCATGTACCCCAAACTTCATCAAAACATCATCCATAGGCAGCTTATTTGAAAACAATCTCCAGAGCAAAATAGACACCTTAGCAGGAATAGATTTATGCCAAAAAGAGGCGTACACTCGAGAGATTTGCCTGGCATGTCTGGTTAATTGATAAGCCGACTTAACTGAGAACACCCCAGAGGTAGACAAGTCCCAAAAGCCAGAGTCAGGTTCTCCAGTCAAGATAAAAGTCAATTCTCGGATTGCATGAACCTCTTCCACCGAAACCTCCGGGGGTAACCGAGACACATCCACCCTTCCATCCTGCAAAAAAGCAGATAGACTAGCGTCCGAGGCAAGTGAAGGGTATTTCCAAGCCAGGGGAACTAATCCGCTCCAATTGTCCCACCAAAACAACACCTGCCCATTGGTAGCCTCCCCACCACAGATGAGGCTCAACCAACGAACGGACACTCAGCATACGTTTACAAGCCCCCGAAGATTTGACTAAGGTCATCTGATTCGGATGAAGCCCTAAAGAATATGCCTCCCCCATAAATTGAGCCCATAATGAATCCGCCTGTCTAAACTTCCACCATAATTTACAAGAAAAAGCATCCACAATAGCCTGTAAAGATCGAAACCCCATTCCCCCTTCACTAACAGGAAAACACAACTTCGACCAAGCCGCCCAGTGCCTCCGAACCAGCCCATCCGAAGAACTCCAAAAAAACCTAGCAAAGAGCTTCTCAATGTCGAACAAAACACTTCTCGGAGGTGCAATAACCGATAGCAAGTGTATCGGTAAGGATGTTAACACATGTTTAATCAGCACCAGGCGGCCACCTTTAGATAGCCATTTAGATTGCCAAAAATTAATTTTCCGGGCAATCTTATCCAAGAGATCCCCAAACAACACTCTGGACTTCTTTCCTACCCAGAGCGGGCAGCCAAGATATTTAATCGGAAAAGCTTTGTATGAGAACCCTGTGATTTGAGAAATGATGTCTCTCCTATGACGAGTGACCCTAGGCCCAACCAAAAAACAGCTTTTAGAAGAATTAACAAGCTGACCCGACACCTGTTGATACTCATCCAATACCCTCTTTACACAGCGAAGGGAAGCCTTGCCAGCATTTGAGAAAATGAGGATATCATCTGCATATCCCAAATGCGTTATACTACGCACATGAGGATGAGTAGAAAAAGGAACAAATCTGGCTTCCTGAACTAGAGCATTCAAATGCCGAGAGAGAACCTCCGCCGAAAGGATGAACAGAGCAGGAGATAACGGGTCACCTTGACGCAGACCACATGACGACTTGAAAAAACCACAAGGTTTCCCGTTTACCAGGACAGAGAAGTAGCAATTAGAGATTAACCGCCATATCATGTCCAGCCATGGCTCACCAAAACCGAATTTCCGCATGACCTGAATAAGGTAGGGCCAAGACACTCTGTCGTACGCTTTTGCCATATCCAATTTTAAGGCAACATTTGAGCCTCGAACCTTCTTCCCAATCATTGCTATCATTTCCTGAGCCAGCAAAATATTGTCCGAAATTACCCTACCCTTCACAAAACCACTTTGTTGAGGGGAAATTAACTTGACTAACAAAGGCTCCAATCTGACAGACAAAAGTTTAGATATGACCTTGTTGATGAAGTTACACAAACTGATCGGCCGGAATTCCGCAAATGACCTCGGCTGCCCAGTTTTAGGAATCAGAGCAATCAACGTTGAAGTAAAACCGCACAACTTCAGCCCCGCAAAGAAATCCAGAACCGCCTGCGGAAGGTCATGACCCACTATATCCCAACATGTCGGAAAAAACTCAAAATCCATCCGGCCCTGAACAACTATCACCATCCATTGCAAAAACCACCCTTCGAACCTCCTCTACCGTAGGCCATCTAGTAAGTTCCTCATTCTCTTGAGATGAGACCAACGACGGAATAATCTCCAGACACCTCCCACGAATATTCGAACCAGAATTACAGGACAACATGGAGGAGAAAAATCGCACCGCCACGTCTAATAACCATCCTTCAACCCATTGGCCATGTTCATCTCGATGCCATGAATAAAAGACTTTAACCTACACTCATTGTCTCACCATGGAGTGGAAATATCTGGTATTTGCGTCTCCTTCCTTTAAAAACCGAATCCTAGACTTTTGACGCCAAAAAGACGCCTGGCGCATGAGCTCAAGACGTAATTGGCCCTGAGCCGACTCCAGATCCAGCTCAGCCTGCAGACTAGCTGTGGCTTCCAACTCAGCCTCTTTCCGTCTGACCAGTTCTTCAGCCTCAAAAACACGATCAGATATCTGCCCAAAGACCTCCTTACTCTATGAATGGGGGTTCTCCTGTGGTTTCATTGTCCGATGGAGACAGTGTTGGGGCTAATACGGGTCAGACTTCTGAGTTGCAGCAGAATCGGGTATTGGGTACGAGAAAAGAGGAGCAGACTCAGGCCCATCTGCAGGTAGGTGAGTTGGCTGGTCTTGATGGCGATTGGTTCGTTGATGAGGCAATCGGAAGGGCTGCAGAGGGCTTGATTGAACACATTGCTGACCGGGTGATAGTGGAGGAAGCTTCCGATGATGAATTTGATGAGCTTGCTACTTCGTGTGCACGCATGGAGGCTGGATTGGGCCTATCTCCGAGAAAGGAATCCCCAGGCTGGAGGATCCAATAGAGGTCCTCAAACAAAGGCTTGATGGTTTGAAACATCCCCCTGACCGACAATCTGCTCGTCACTCCAACATGCATGCGGGTTCGTTTTCCTTAGCTTCCTTTTCCTCTGATATTTAAATGTTACGTGTTATGTTTTGGAACGTTCGTGGTTTTAATAATGTGGTTACTGTAGCTCATACTAAGAAACTTGTTAGGATGCATAAACTGGCTCTACTGGGTGTATGTGAACCTCATGTAGATGTCTCTAAGTTTTGAAGTTATTTCAAAGGCGTTTGAATTTCAATAATGCTTTGGAAAATTTGTCGAGGAGGATTTGGGTTTTCTTTAGCTCACAGATGGTCATGAATATGGTAATGGAATTGGATCAATTTTTGGTGCTAAATGTCGAGCATATGGGGTTTAAAAACAATTTCCTCTTGGTTTTGATTCATGCTAGCACGGTAGTGGGTGAATGGCAGCAGATGTGGATGAAGTTGAGTGGGTTACATGGGATGGGGTTATAGGTTGTCATGATAGGAGATTTTAATGGAATTGTCAGCCATGAGGAAAAGAAGGGTGGTAGGCCGTTCAGGATAGCAGAAGCCAGTGATTTTCTGAATTTTATGGACACGCTTAGCTTGGTTGATGCTGGGTTTTCGGGTGCTAGGTTCACTTGGTGTAATAACCGTGGGGCCCAGGTGAGGGTGTGGAAACGTTTAGATAAGGTGTTGGTAAATTACGAATGGTTGGAGCTTGGGTTGAATTTGTCTGTTAGGCACCTTAGCCGTTGTGCTTCTGATCATGCTCCTTTACTTCTTTCATGTGTGCCGGATCATGGAAATGGCCCGAGGAGTTTCAAATATCTGCATATGTGGTGTATGCACCCCGAGTTTCTGGATCTGGTGCACAGAGTGTGGCTTTCTCCAATTTTGGACCGGCCGGTCAGAGTCCTAGTAGAAAAGTTAAAGCGACTCAAGGCTGCGTTGTCTAGCTGGAGTAGGGGGTGTTTGGGAATATGGTAGATAGAGTTAAACATGCAGAGGAGGAGGTTCTCTCGAAAGAAATGGAAGCTCAGGCTAATCCGTCTAGGGAGGCAGAGGTGGAGTTGGAGTCGGCTTAGGCAGTCCTACGGTCAGAACTGTTGTGTGAGGCAGCGTTTTGGAGGCAAAAGGCAAGGATAAAGTTCTTGAAAGATGGGGATGCGAACTCACGTTTTTTCCATTCATTGGTAAGGCGTCAGAGGATGCGTTCCCGGATTCACCGGATTAAAGGGTCTGATGGGATGTGGATTGATGACATGCGGCTCGTGGAGGAGTCGGCTATTCAATTTTTCAAAGATGCTTTGTCCTAGGGACTTGACTTGGTTGATGATGACGAGGTGCTCAGCTTCATTCCGTCCCTAGTATCTTCCCTAGAAACCGAAGAGCTGGTCGCCAGTCCTTCAAAGGAAGAAGTGCGTCGCGTGGTCTTTATGATGGATGGTGAGAGCAGCCCTGGGCCGGACGGGTTTTCTGGTTTTTTCTTTACTACGTGCTGGGATGTGGTGGGCAATGATCTATTCTTGGCGGTTTGTGATTTCTTTGCTGGCGCTGAATTGCCCTTGGGTTTTACCTCGACTTTGATTGTATTAATTCCCAAGTCTCAGTCTCCCTCATCCTTTGCGGATTATCGGCCCATAAGTCTTTGTAACTTTATTAACAAAGTTATTTCAAAGCTGCTGTCGGTCAGATTAGAGAAGATTCTTCTCAAGATCATTTCTCCTTAACAGAGTGCTTTCGTGCAGGGAAGGATTTGGTTTACTTTAGTTAATAAAAGTGCAAACCAGAAGACTCGCACCTGTTAGCCGTGGGCACGCCTTACAAGCTAGAGTCTTCTGATCCCTCTCTTGCATGTAGAGCGTGGGCATGCCTTACAAGCTAAAGTCTTCTGGTTGTGGAATTATTGAGCAGTCTGTTTCCATTCTTAGTTAGGTTAAAATAAATTCCTAATTGTTTAGCCTCTAGTATTATTAGTAGTTTCCTAAAAACTAGTTTCCTAGTTAGTTAAGGTTTCGGTTCTTCAAGCTTCCAAAGCTGGCCAAATTTAGGTTTCTTACTTAGATTAGGATTTCGTGTCTTGTAGGCTATAAATAGCCCTTCTTATTTCGATTTTTAACAACAAGAATTTTCAGAAATAACTTGAGTGTTTAATCACCTCTCTTGCTTCCTTGAAGCGACTCGAATACCTTAGAGTGTTCTTTAAGGGTTCATTGACTTATCAATTCAAGAACACGTTGAATTGTGGCGTCTTCTACCATTATACCAACGTTCGTTGTCCAAGTGCTCAACAGGTGAAGGTCTTCCGCTGTGTGTTCCAACTTGTGTTACCAAAAATATCCTAGATCCTACGTTCTTCGTGTGCGGGTTGCGTCTTTGTAGGCGTAGTTCGTATCAGTTGGTATCAGAGATAGTTGGAGGTAACAAAGTATATCTTTTTCTTATTTTAGAGTCAATTGTTCTCGTGTCTTGTGTCTTTTATTTCGTTTGTGCAAAAAAAAAAAAGCGGAGTGGTACTGTTCACCCGAATTTCTCTTGATTGCATCATTCAAATTCTGTGTTTTTTTTCTTTGTGTCCTTGTTGTCTTTTTGTGTCTCTTGTGTGTCAAGAAAAAAAAACCAGTTTCAAGTTTACCTATTATCGTGTCATCTTGCCATGAATGTGATAGAATTTTGCCCTATACTTCTTTGTTATTATGGTGGAGTTTATGAGCTTATCATGGTTATGCCCTTGAGTGTACTTAGTGAGCTTACTTTATCTATGCAAGTGCGTGTTTTTTATTGTGTATGTGAATTGAGTAGCATCATATTGAAAGATACATGTGTGCATGATTTAAGGCGTGGGCACGCCTTACGACCGCAAGTCTTCTGGTCGCATTCCTAGTTTCATTAGGGTTTTTAGTCTTTTTAACAATTTCAAGTAGTATTAGAGTTTGTCTTGTAAGGCTTATAAATAGCCACTCTTGTGACTATTTTTGGGGACTTTTTGACAAATAAAAATGTAAGGTTTTTCCTTCAAGTTCTCGATTGAACCTCTCTTGAATTCTTGAGTTCTTTAACTTGAGTTTTCTTTTAAACTTTATCGATTAGATTTGTTCCCTAATCATGGTGTCTAATCTTCCATCTATATTTGCTTGAGGTTGCTGATTGCCGTCGTGTATCAGAGGTCTTGAGTCCACGTGAACAAACCTAGATCAATTTTCGTTGGAGAGAAGAGGTCCAAACTCTGATAAAACGTTGCTGAGAGGTTCTAGGAGGGTCTACCCCTAGGGTAGCTCATCACATGGGGGTTCTTTGAGAAGTCCCTAGGGTTCGGGAGTTCGGGTAGAGGGGTTCCGGTGCGATGGCTGGTGTGGTGGATGCAGAAACGGTGTGGGGAGGGTTTGAAGTGGTTGTTAGCGGTGCTTCCTGCTTTTATTTTATGGAACATTTGGAAGGCTAGAAATAAATCCAAGTTTGATGGCTCCAGGATGTCCACGGATAGGGATTGGGCGATTATACATGATTTCAGGGATGCCTATTCTGTTGTGTTCCCCCGACGTGGGGGACTTGGACACGATTGGTTTCCAGCTAATTTATAGTTGTGCATAGGGTTATTTGGCGGCTCCCTGATCGCGGGGTAGTCCAAATTAACACTGATGGATCAGTCAGTTCTGAAGGTGGTGAAGGGGGTGGTATTGTGCGTGACGAGAGGGGCAGCTTTGTTTTTGGATTTGCGGAACCGTTTAGGGCGGTGGAGGTACTTCAGGCGGAGGCAAAGGCAATCCTTATTGGTATCAGGCTGTGTCACTCTCTCGGTCTTGATATAGTTGTGGTAGAATCTAACTCCCGTGTGATGGTTGGGGTGTTGCGTGGTATCTTTGAGGCTCCGATTAAGGTTTGGGTGATGGTACGCCAGATCTTGGGTTTTAAGGAGGTCATAAGGTTTGACCATTGTTATCGTTAGGCAACTGCAGTGACGGATGCTCTGGCCAACTTTGGTGCGTCTGTTCCGACTTCGATTTTCTCCTCTTCCATCTCGGCTTGTCCAGCGAGGGTTCGTAGTTTAGTGAGTCTAGATAAGAGGTAAATTTGTAATTTCCGTTTTGTGATTAAGAGGTAGTATCTGCCTCTTCTGTTCTGTATGATTCTTTAGCTTTTAATAAAAGTCAAGGCCAATAGGCCGGTTTTTTTTTTTAAAAAAAAGTATATCTTTCTTGTGTCATAAGTTGTCTTTGTTAAAATTCTGTTTGAAAGTTCTGTCATTTATCGTTTTGTGTTCTTATCAAATCTATCTTCTTGTTTGTGCTCGAATTCTGCCTTCTAGTTGCTGTCCGTGTTCTTGTTTTTATGTCTTGTCCGCACCTTCCATTGAATTGTGTGTCTTGTCTTCATGTTCCTTGAGTATTGAAGTTGTTCAAGTATCAAAAAAAAAAAAAAAGAGCCATTAGTTTTTCCTTGGTCATCCACTAGGATTCCTATCTTGTGGAGTTGTTGCTGTCCAGTTTTAATTTCTTCCTTTATGCATTGATTCTGTTGTAGTTCCTCTTGTTTGTGTTGTGTTTCGTGTCTTTCTTTTTTGTTCTTGACAAAAAAAAAAGTAGCAAAAGAAAGAAAAAAAAACTTGCCATTGCTGCTCTTGAGAAAATTTCTGGAAATTGTCAAGTTCTTGTGTCGATTTTCTTGAATTGTGTTGGCTGAATTCTTCTAGCAAATTGTGTGTCATTTGTGTCTTCAGATCTTCCTCAAAGTTGTGATTAAAATTCTGGAAAAATTCCTCAAGTTTCTTGAACAATTTAAGCGTTCTTGAAACCTGGAAAAATTCCTTGAAACTGTCCAGCTTTCTTGTGTGGGTGTTCTTGAAAGAATTGGCTGCAAAAACTTTTCCACAAATTTTATACAACTCTACCTGAAATCTTCTTGAAGATTGTAACAAAATCTAGACAAATTTCCTTGAGTTCTTGAACAAGAAAACCAATTTTAAAATCTGGAAATTTGAGAACCAAAATCTGTTGTGAATTTCTTCTTTTCGAACAGGGCAGCCATAACTCCATTGTTTGATCTGAATTCCAGTAACACATTGCAGTTTTGCATGAAGGAAACCTCCAAAACTACTGCAAGACTAGATCAACAAAAGAAAGAACCAACTCAGTTTTGTTTCCCTTGACTAAACAGGATTTGGAAACCTTTAAAATCCAGCCGACATTCCTTTCTTGATTCTTTATTCCATCAAGTCGGTTGTTCAGAATTATTGGAAGCAAGCTTTGAAAGATTTCCTAACATCAATTGGAAACTTAGTTCCAGCAAAAGTCTTTCCCAAAACTGTTTCCTGTCGATTTTGGTGAGTCTTTCCAGCATTTGTAGGAGTTATTTTTTGAGTTTTCCAGCCCTTAAATTCATGAGTTAAAGTCTCAAAATAAGTCCAAGTCAGTTCTGGAATTGCTTAAACCTAGTTTCCTAAATCCGAGTCCTAGTCAAAATCAAATTTCCAAATTCATCTAATCATTGTGTGGACAGATTAGGAAGTTATTTTTTGATTCTTTCTAGCTTTAAAGTTGTCCTTAAGTCTTTCTAAATCTGTTTGTAGGATTTGCTTAAGTCCTAGTTTCCTAACTTGAGTCCTAGTTTCCAAATTTGTTAAATTCTTGGCGGACAGTTTAGGTAACTAAATTCCACCAATTTTTCCAGCTATTCTTTTGTCCTTTTCAGTCCAATTTACTTTCAAATTTTGCAGCCTTCAAACACCACATCTTGGTGTGAATTTGATTGAAAGGTTTGGTTGAACAACTTTGAAGAAAATTCTGATTTCTTCAAGAAGGGCAATTAAGTGAATTGAGAAGTGATTGGTGAGATCATTAGAGTATTCCAAACACTTGAGTGATACAAGAAAGTGAGGGAAACACGTAAGAAAACGTGTGAGGCATTTTACTGCTAACATTGTTGAATTTTTCAGGTTTAATCTTAATTTTACAGATTTAACCATGGCTAAGGAAGATGAGATAACCATGAATCAAGCAATGAAGAAGTTTGTGAATTCTTATAAGAAGTTTGACTGCTTGGAGGATAAAACCTTCAAAAAGAGTGGCTATCGAGAACATCACCATTATGTGCCTAAAGGAGTAAATGTTTTGGCATTGCGTGATATAGAAGAGCAACTGAAAGTCATCAAAGCTCAACAAAGTAACTGGTTCTACACTCGTTGCTACATCAAGGATAAAGTTGCTAGCATGGCCATTGACAGGAGTTGTGCAATCAACCTTGCAAGCACTGTCTTGGTTGAGAAATTGAATCTTCCAACCGTTGATCTTATTCAGCCATACAAGTTGCAAAGTGCTAGCGGTGATATCTGGGTTACTAAGCAAACACTTGTTCCTTTCCGTATTGGTAGATACGTGGATGAAGTATTTTGTGATGTTGTTCCTATTCAAGTGACGCATGTATTGTTGGGAGAATCATGGATGTCTAAGAACGATGCTAAGTATGATGGGCAAACTAATAAGTATTCCTTCATATTTAATGGTCGTCGTTTCAAGCTTGGATCACTTACTTATGAGCAACTTGGTGAAGACCTTGATATTCTTCTACATGAAAAGCAATTAAGGGAGCTAGTCAAAGGCAATGTGAAATCATCTCGAGAGGAAGCTGCTGCACAAAAGGAAGAATTGAAGGGTAAAGCCGAGGCAAAAGATTGCTCGGGTTTAGTGGAAAGAAAAGAGAGGAAGCAAACAACACTTGCACAAGCCAACGTTGAGAGAAAAAATCTTGTACTTTTGACTAACCAACTTTGCTATGTTTTGCCTAGTATGTTTGTTTCGTTTTCGTAGGTTTACCAGACAAATCACGTGCTACCTCATGATAAAACTCCTAAACCAACTGTCTTGACTGAATTTGGTAAAATTGTAGTTACTTCCATTGCCAAGAGAAAGGTAGAATTCTTCCCTAATTCTCTTTGTTTTCATGATGCAACTACTGCATTTGTGTTGCCTAAGGAGGTAAGTACTCTTAAGTTGGTCATGAATAGTTCTACACCTAATCTCGATGAATTGGTTACTAGTTTCTTGTGCATAGTTCATTTTCTTGACTTGTTCATGTATGCTAAACTTCTAGAGTTAGCATTGTTTAAAAGTTGTTTATGCAAGTCATATGGTTAGCTATCAAGGAATCATGAAGTTTGATAAAGCTGTCTACTTACTTTATGATCCTTATGCTAGAGATAGTTTACGTCATCTTAGGTGTCTTGTTTATTTTAATTGTGTGAAATTTATTTTGAATCCTTCTATGTCGTGTGTTTCCTTTGGAGTCTTGTGAATCTTCTAGTTCGTCTTTGAGTTATTTTAGTAATCCTGTTCATTCTAACTATGTGTTCTATGTCTTACCCATGCATATCCTACTTTATGTAGTGATTCTCATGTATTTTTAAGTTGTGTTCAACATATTAGGATGGTGCATGACATTCATATATTCCCCTCTTATTGTTGGAAAAGTGTTGAATACATCTATTTCGATGAAACTTACTCTTCCTTCTTTGTATTTGATCCAGGTGTCAAAGACTTGAGATCGGGGCAAAACCATTGTGAGCTGAAGTGTGCATGTTGGTTCGTGTTCAAGTTGGGTAGATGGCATGTGTCTTGGCTCACATTCCTCCAAACATTCCCAGAAGTTCTTCTTCGCAAACGATCCTTCGATTTGGGACAAATCGCCTTTTAAGAGAGGGAATGATGAGAAATGGAATGGTGGAAGCTTTGATTTGGGATCATTTCTTATATTCTTATCCTTCCTTTAAATGATTGAAGCTGCCGTTTGATTGAGTTTAAGAATAAGGGCATTGTTGTTCATTTTTTCCTTGTTTTCCTTAGTTATTTATGGTAGGGATAAATCGGACCAGCCTTGTAAAGTGCTGCCCGAATTTTACTTGGTTATTTAGTCAATGTTCATTGTTTAGAAGTTTCCTTAAAACTAGGACTATGCTGGCCGAATCTAGTTATGTTAGGATTAGTCAATTAGAGTCCAAATTAGACTAGGGTTTTCGAGTCTTTTTGTAAGGTTATAAATAGCCTAGGAACCATCAATTTTATTCATTCAGTTTTGACATAAAATTTGTGAGTTCATCACCTTCTCTTTCCAAGAGAGCCTTTCTTGAATACTTGAGAGTTTTCTTGAGTTATTCAACTTGAGCTTATCAATCAAATAATTACCTTGGTTGTGGCGTTCTTCTACCAACAACATTGATTCGCTAGATCATTAGTTTGTGGGTCAAGATTAATTTCAAGGTTAGCAAGCTCGAGGTTTAGAAGGGCCAATTGTTTCAGCTAATCAACTTGAATTATTCGTCTAGATCCATAGTTGACAAAGTACGAGTTCATACCTTTAGGCAGGTTCATATCAAGGGGAATGATAGGAACCAACTCACTGACCGCACACAAATTCAAGGACAAGGGCCGAACCCTCAACATGCTCCATTTGTGAGTGTTGGGCCAATGACTAATGCGCGTGCTCGAAGGATGCGAGTTCAAGCATTCATTTGTGCAATTCGTGAAGGCGTTGGGACTATCCAAGAGGGCCAAGCAATCATCACTATGCTTCAAGTGCAAACAGGTTCAAGGCCAAGGAGTTATTTTTAGCTTTTAGTTAAGTATTTTTTGTAATTTTCATTTTAGATAATTAGCTATAAAAGTCGGCCAGCTTAGGAAAGGGAAGGCTGAAAATTCGGTTGTAATAAGTGACTCCAAGTCACATTAGAATTAGGGTTTTTCTAGATGGCCAAGCTTTCCTAGTCTTGACCAAATAGGATTTTTCTTAGCGTAAGATTATTAGACCAACTTAGAATAGGATTAGTTAAGTGTAAAAGGCTATAAATAAGCCTGCCAACAAAACATTTCAACACATCATCAATACACGAAAATTTCCAGCAAATTAGAGAGAATTTCTCTTGTGCCTTGTGCAACTTTTGAATACTTTAGATTGGGTTCTAAGTGTTCTTCGACTTATCAACAAGAATCACACTTGTTGTGGTGCCACTCTATCCAAACTACAAGTTCCTGATCTCAGAATTGATTTTACTAGTTCTTCCAATCAAGGTTGGGTTCGTATGAGTATGGAAGAGACTCGATCATCTTCTGCTCAATCAAGATTGGGAATGATTGAAAGTGCAATTTTCAGTGCAGCATCTTGTTCGAGTTCATTTGGATCATTGTCCGCTATTAATAACATGCAAGGTTGTTGTTGCTACTAGTCCAAAAACCTTTCATTTTTTAAATGTCTGGTGCTCGCATCCGTTCTTCTTGGAGGTGGTACGAAAGGTGTGGGAGACGTAGTGTGAGTGGCGGCCATGGAGGAAACTTCTGCAAAAGCTTCGGGAGGTCAAGGTACAATTAAGGCAATGGAGTCGAGATGTTTTTGGTAATATCCAGGACCTTTTGCATCAGGCTGAAGAAGAACTATAACAGAAGGAAATATTGGCTGAGAGTGATCCATCTGAGGCCAACATTTCGGCTGTTAATGAAGCTCAAGCGCGTGTAAAACTGTATTTAAGGCGTGAAGAGGAGTTTTGGAAGCAAAAGTCTCATTTTAAATGGCTAAAACTGGGAGATTCTAATTCACGATTTTTTCACGCATCGGTCCGGTAACAACGTTCTCCGCTCTACATTCATTATATTAAAGATCAGGAGAGGCAGTGGTTAGCGGACTCGAAAAAGATACAGTCGGCGGCTGAGACGTATTTTAAAGGCATTTTCGCGTTGGACCAAGATTTAATTCTGCCAAATGCCATGTTAGATTTAATCCCTAGGCTGGTCACTTTGGACGAGAATGAATGCCTACAAGCGATCCCGAAGCCGAATGAGGTGAAGAGGGTTGTTTTTGCTATGGACGGAGATTCTGCAACTGGTTCGGATGGATTCACTGGCAGGTTCTTCAAGGTTGCTTGGGGTATTGTTAGTGAAGATGTGGTAGGAGCAGTCCAGGATTTCTTTTTGGGAGTGGACCTCCCTCAGGGTGTTACGTCAACCCTTTTGGTGCTGATTCCGAAGGTTGCCTCGCCTTCATCTTTCTCTCAACTGCATCCAATAAGTTTATGCAACTTTCTCAATAAAGTTGTGTCAAAGCTCTTAGTTTGTCGGCATGAAGGGATTTTGAATCAGATCATATTGCCTCAGCAAAGTGGTTTTGTGAAAGGTAGGGAGATTGGGGTCAATATTTTGGTGGCTCAGGAGATGGTACGCAGTATTGGAAAGAAAGTTAGAGGATCGAATCTCCTTTTTAAATTGGACATGGCGAAAGCATATGATCGGGTCAACTGGGTTTTTTTAACTCAGGTGTTACATGCATTTGGGTTTGGGGAACAGTTCATAGACATGGTGTGGAGGTTAATTTCAAACTGTTATTTCTCTGTTTTGGTGAATGGTCAACCTTGTGGTTATTTCAGGGCCACACGGTGGATCCATCAGGGTGACCCCCTGTCACCGGCTTTGTTTATTATCTCAGCTGAGGTTCTCTCTCGAGGTTTAAATGGGCTGCTCGAACATCCTAAATTTTTTCATTATTTTGTCTCGAAAATGGCCATGAAGATTACACACCTAGCGTATGCGGATGATGTGATAGTTTTCCTCCGAGGGGATGTGAAGTCCATCAAATGTGCTATGCAAGTGCTACAAGACTATCTCAGGATTGCTCGGCCAAATGGTGAATAGAGAAAAAAGCTATTTTGCTGTGTTGGATAAAGCGGATGGGCGTTTGAGAAGCAAGGTTTTGCGGCTGATGGGCTTTACAAATGCCCCATTTCCAATTAGGTATCTTGGCTGCCCTCTTTATGTGGGGTGTGCCAAGAACATGTATTTTAAGTCATTGGTTGAGGCCGTCATCTCTCGTATCCAAACTTGAAGTTCTAAGTGGTTGTCATATGGGGGTAGATTAGTTCTGTTGAAATCGGTTTTATTATCCATGCCGATGTATTTGTTGACGGTCGTACACCTGCCTAGAGGGGTTTTGGACCAATTAAGAAGATTGTTCACTCAATTCTTATGGGAGGTATCCGAGTTTGGAGCTCAGTGCCATTGGGTGGCATGGTCTACGATTTGTCGCCCCGTAGAGGCCGGGGGATTAGGGATTCGGGACTTGGAGCTGTCTCTTCATGCTTTTGAGTATAAGTTGTGGTGGAGGTTTCGCCAACAGTAGTGTCTATGTGCACGGTACATGAGTTTGCGTTACTGTTCGAGGGTTTACCTGAATGAAGTTATAGTTGCTTCAACGGATTCTCTGACCTGGAAATACATGCTCCAGGTGCGGGCACTGGTGGAATTGAATAGTTGCTGGGATATGGTCGGTGGTGATGCATCATTTTTGGTGGGATAATCCTTCAAATCCCTCGAATGATCGGGTCGCTGAGTATTGGCAGCAGGAGGAGTGGAATGTCGTAAAGCTAGTGCAAGTCCTTCCAATGAAGTTGGTAGGCCGAATGATAGAGGCCCTACACCTGATCATGGGAGAATGGGGAATGCACGTTTGTTCGTGTCCGTGATGAAGTTGAGTTGGCGACATGTTTCATGGCTTGCTTTTATATACATATTCCCCGATGAATTTCAACATAAACAAAGTGTAGATTTGAGGACAAATCTCTTTTAAAAGAGGGGGAATGATATGAATCCAGATTCTAGAAGTCAAGATCCATCAAGTTTAAGCACATCCAACCTTAGCTCGTGAGGTCTAACCTTGGTCGTGGGTTAAGAAGTGCGGATTCATGTCCAATTCATGCCTAAATTATTTGTGTTTCAATCCGTTCCAAATCAAGCGTCTCAGGGCTGAGATTACTTGCAGCTTTTTAGCTAAATTATTTAGATTGCTTAGTTGATTGGAATAATTGGCTAGGTCATGTTGACCCTTAGTTGTCATTCATAGTGTTTGTTAGGTTAGTTTTTCTATATGCAAATCCGGCCAGCAAAAGATTGGGAATTAAGGAGTCCAAGTCACATTAGAATTAGGGTTTCTATTCGGCCAAACTTTCCTAGTGATACGAACTACCTCAACAAGTAACGCAACCCACACACGACAAGTTTTAGGATCTAGGATATTGGTAACCAAAGTTGGAAACACACAGCGGAAGACCTTCACCCGTTGAGCACTTGAACAACGAACGTTAGTATAATGGTAGAAGACGCCACAATTCAACGCGTTCTTCAATTGATAAGTCAAGTGAACACCTAAAGAGAACTCTAAGGTATTCAAGTCGCTTCAAAGAAGTAAGAGAAGTGATAAACACTCAAAGCAATTTGCTGAATAATTCTTGTATGATAAAACGAAATAAGAGTGGGTATTTATAGCCTATAAGACATAAAAACCTAGGCCAAAAAAGACTAACAAATTCGGCCAGCCGTGAAGCTTAAGGAAACCGAATTACACACTAAATAGGAAATTAGGTTTTAGGAAACTATTAATAATCCTAAATACTAGACAATTAGGAAACTACTTGAAGAGGCATGTGGTTAAGGTGAATCCAAAATAGAGCTACTTAACCCATGCCTTATTGGACTCAAATAAAAACTGAAAATAACTACTATAGTCGGCCCAACAATGCTTATGGCCGAATGGACTCCATAGAAACCCTAACTCAAGCCCGCATCCTCAATGATGGTGAGAACTGCCTCGGAAAGCGAGCCCAATCCCTTTTTAATGCTTAGCAACATAACACATGGGCTTGACTTCTCAACTAAGGCGCTAAGTGGCTGGACTTGATCATGAGATGGCATGAACGTGAATATATGGTAGCCTACCAGATTCACATCATACCCTTCCTCTTAACGGCGATTTGTCCCAAATCGAACGATTGCTTGAGGAGAAGAATTGTAGGTAACACGTGGATAAATGCAAGCCATGAAGCATGCCTTCTACCTAACTTGAAGTGGAACCAACGAGCACGCTTCAACCACGATCTCAACTTATGCACGAACCAAGGCCAACAAGGATGCTCACGTTCCATGAACCACGAATACGTATCACATGTAGCCTCACTATGGTCACAATCATCCTTCAAATCTATGCCTGGATCAAACACAAAATTTATAGGATGATAAAAAACAAAGGATACGCAAACACTAGTTGCACCAAGAAGATTATCAACTTGGTTAGCACGCAACATGATACGAACGTCGCCAACCGTGTGACGAAACCCATACGGACTACCACGGATCTAGAAGGTTGAAAACGCGCTTGACTCGATGAACGCAGCGAAAAGATCAAGAACCCGTTGATCACACGGCCAACAATCCCTTGATATAGTAGAGGATGCCACAATCTAGCGTGTTCCTAGATTGATAAGTCAAATTGAATATCCTAGAACAATCTAAGATACTCAAGAACACTTCAAGGAAGCAAAAGAGAGACTCTCAAAGGTTTTTTTTTATTTCTTGAATGATGTCCCGATTACATGCGGCCTATAAGCCTTTAAATAGGCTCATCCTATGTAAACCTAACCCTACTTGGTTAAGGTTAGCCAATGAACTAATAACGACTAAGCATAACTAACTAGGGTTCGGTTGGCACACAAGGCTTGGCCGAACTCTTTATTGAATGACCTAACCAATTCACCTAACTAACATACTAAACTAACCAAGGCTCCTCTAATGTGCAACATGCACTTAGCCAATTATTCAACTAATAAAACTACTATAAAACTACTGAAATGGATGTAATACAACCCACGGCTCAAAGCTAATGGACTTGTAAGATTTCCAACGATTTCCTCCATCTTGGGCAGCCATGGATTTTATCACAACACATTAGGACATTAGCATAATGCAAAAACTCACTAACAAAACGATATGGATAGGCATCACACTCAAGTAAATAAGGATCACAAAACTCAAAAACATGAAACAACTTATAAAGACTCAAAAATTGATTTAAACTAGTGCTTTTCACATCAAAACTCAAACAACTTTTTGCATGAAGGTCATAGAGTAGATGGACAGCCTTATCAAAACTCATGAGTCTAAGATGATAGACTATATCATACACAGTGACAATCTTAGCAACAATAACAATGAATTTGAAAGCCATAACACGTATAAAATCACTTGGAACATACGGCTTCACTAGAAGAATTAAACCACAAAAACACAAAACAATACTCCCATGACTAAAACAAATGCAACACGTAGGGGTACTAAAGCTAACTAGAGATTGAGGATATTGGAGTAAATAGACAGATTCACACACACAATCAAAAACTCGCACACTAAGTATACTCAAGGGCATAACCACAATAAGCTCATAAACTCCACCATAATAACAAAGAAGTATAGGGCAGAATTCTATCGCATTCATGGCAAGATAATTAACAATAATTAAGTCAAATGTACTTGACACAAGTATCCAGGGATCATTGGCATGCAAAATAGTCCATAAAAGCAATGAATTAGTTAGGGCAGAATAGTAAGTATGAAGTTCATCTTTTGAAGCACTAATTAGGAAGATCCCTTTCTCTTGTTTAGGCAAGACAAAACCCCATGCTTGTTGGCAGCAACATGCTAGGCCGTGAAACATCACCAATTCACCAATGGTTCTAGGATTAGAACTTGGAAAATTGTACTTCAATTCACCTTGATGAACCTGCAAATTATTAGAAATAAAAGTAAGGAAACATCAAGTTCATTAGTAAGTAAAGCTACTTTAAACTCCATGGCCAAATGCTCATTCACACTTATTCCAAGATGATCTTCAGCCTTAAGCTTCAAATTTCCATTAGTGGAATAATCATAAAGCAAACAAATAGATTTGTCAAATTCCATAAAACCAATATGATTAACCACATTAGGCGCATGAACCAAAACAATGCCAGCTAACTCAAAAATGTTAACAAAAGAGTTTACTAATGATACAACCAAAGGATACTCATTCACGCCATAAGAATCATACCACGACACATTAGGGAAGGGTATCACCTTTGGAAACAAACCAATATCATCAATTGTATCATGATCGGAGAGAGACTTATGGAAGGAATTTACCTTGTCAATGGTAAAGGAATTAATAACAAATTTACCAATTATTTGCAATCCACTTGACCATTGATTACCACCAAGAGTAACTTCACAATTTAGCACTTGGAGAGCTTCTTTAACCTGTGAAAAAGTGACAAACAAACTAGGCAAAATAAAGTAAGGATGGTTAGTCAAAAGTACAAACTCTCTATGCTCACTCTTTACAACTAATTCACTCTCACTCATTTTTATAATAAAACTCGACTCACTTTCTTTCTCACAAGACGCACTAGTAGAAGTGACTAATTCTCTCAACTTTTGTGAATCTGCACTCTTTTTTTCTTCCTCACTACTCACGGATTTTACCTCATTTAAATTCTGATTTTCATACTCAAATGGTAAATCATGGTTCACATGCACTTCACACAATTTATCCTCAACTAGCAATTTTGAATCAAGTGCTAGGGTAGTTGGAATTTGCAACTTTTCATGCTCATATGTGATGAAGGGATGCTCTTCACTGGCCATCTTTGAAGATGTTTGATTATGATGCTCCATGTATTGCTTGAAGTAGGCATTCCATGATTGCCTTATCTCATCAAATTTGGAATCAACCATCACATGAAACTCCTCTTTCCAATTTCGCTTTTCATTCTTTGGTTCACATGGCAATAACTTGCTTCGAGACGTTTTAGACATCTCAAGTAAGGCTCTTTTGGTTTTGGAAAGTCTCCATTGACGGCTCTTTTCAAGCTTCTCTTCAATATCCATAGCAGCATGTGCAATTTCGTACAATTCCATACGGTCAGTCACTTCAAGACGTCTAGCTATTTGATCTTTTAAACCATCTAAAAAATGATCTATGACAAATGAATCCTCCACAATTTCAGCTTGACAGATAATGGACCTCATCTCTTTGTAGTATGCTTTCACTAATTTGGTGCCTTGTCGAAGAGCATAGAATTTCTTCAACAACTCCTTTAAAAGATTGTGCCTCATAGTGATAAAATCTGCAAAACTTAGCAAAATGTTGTAATAAATGCCTCACTTCACTCCCTTACGTGTGTATGCACTCGACCCTCGTGTTTACACTCAATAACACTCTATTACTCTCACCAATCACTTCTCAAGTCAACTTGTCAACAACTTGAAGAGATTAGAGCTTCTTCTAGTGTTGACCAACTTACCAATTTAGACCACGGTGAATTTAGGCAAGAATGACACAAGAGATTTAGGAAATAAAGACACAAATTAGGAAACAAAAGATAGAATAGATTAGGAAACGAAGACACAAAGAAATTAGGAAACTAAGACACCAACGATTTAGGAAATACGGACACAAAGAATGGGAAATAATAGATTAGGAAACAAAGACTTAAGAGAATAGGAAACAAAGATTTCAACCAATTACGTGCTCAACAGGACCAGAAAATACGGAATTTAGGCAAATTAGAGTGCTGGAAATTAACTTCAAAAGCTGAAAACAAACCCTAGAAACAAAGTCAAATTATCGCAAATCAAGAGGCCCTAACCCGATTCCCTTTGGACAGAATTTTCTTGGCTTCGGATTTTTTTGGGTGGGTTGTCAGGAATTTGGGTAGTGTTTGTGGCTGTTTTGAACAGTTTTATAGGTTGATTTTGGGCAGCAAATATGGCAGCACTTGTTTCCAAAAAGGAGTTGAAAACAGATTTAAAGATAAGAAGGCTTATGGCGGTGGACTTCTTTGTTTCCAAAACTGTTTTGGAAACTTGTTTTCAATTGGTTTTTGGAAACCTTATCCAACCGGATTATGTAGCTCCCTTCCTTGCTGATTCTTGATTCAGCCTTTCCCTTTTCTTTTTCCTTCCGTTGCCCTTTTTTTTTAAAAAAAAAAACAACAAGGATCCGGCAGTCAAGAATAACGGACAAGTAGAATTTGGTAAATAATCTTGCAAGTTCAAGAACTGATTGGAAACTTCAATTTTTTTCAAGCCCAAAACTTCAAGATTCACACAATAATATCAAGATCTCAAGGTAACAAGCAAGAAGGTTTCAAGATTCAATCAAATTTGTCCAAGAACTTCAGATTTGCAAGAATCACGAGATAATTCTCAATTTTCCAGCAAGGTACGGTTTGGACAAAAACAAGTTCGGTTAGAACAAAGCAAAAAAAAAAAAAATTTGACTTAAGAAAAAACACTAAAGGCAAGACACCCTACAGGAAATTTTGGACAGCAACAACAAGACGACTCAACTCAACAAGAATAGCAAGTAACAAGAACTAGACAAGACGACAAGAAGAGAGGTAAACTCGAAACTTTTTTTTTTTGTTGATTTTCTTGACACACAAGAACCACAAAAACAGCAAGGACATGAAGAAAAAAAGACAGAATTTGAATGATGCAACCAAGATGAATTCGAATGAACAGTAGCGGTGAACAGTCTCTCTACAGTACTGCTACAGTGCTGGTGAACAGTAACTCCAATTTTTTTTTTTTTTTGAGACACAAATAAATGAAGGAAATTGACTCTAAGGGATATACTTTGTTACCTCCAACTAGTTCTGAGGCCAACTGATACGAACTACGTCAACAAGTAATGCAACCCACACACGACAAGCTTTAGGATCTAGGATATTGGTAACCAAAGTTGGAAACACACAGCGGAAGACCTTCACCCGTTGAGCACTTGGACAACGAACGTTGGTATAATGGTAGAAGACGCCACAATTCAACGCGTTCTTGAATTGATAAGTCAAGTGAACATCTAAAGAGAACTCTAAGGTATTCAAGTCGCTTCAAAGAAGCAAGAGAAGTGATAAACACTCAAAGCAATTTGCTGAATAATTCTTGTATGATAAAACGAAATAAGAGTGGCTATTTATAGCCTAAAAGACATAAAAACCTAGACCGAAAAGGACTAACAAATTCGACTAGCCATGAAGTTTAAGGAAACCGAATTACACACTAAATAGGAAACTAGGTTTTAGGAAACTATTAATAATCCTAAATAATAGACAATTAGGAAACTACTTGAAGAGGCATGTGGTTAAGGTGAATCCAAAATAGAACTACTTAACCCATGCCTTATTGGACTCAAATAAAAACTGAAAATAACTACTATAGTCGGCCCAACAATGCTTATGGCCGAATAGACTCCATAGAAACCCTAACTCAAGCCCACATCCTCAATGATGGTGAGAACTGCCTAGGAAAGCGAGCCCGGTCCCTCTTTAATGCTTAGCAACGTAACACATGGGCTTGACTTCTCAACTAAGGCGCTAAGTGGCTGGACTTTGATCATGAGATGGCTTGAACGTGAATATATGGTAGCCTACCGGATTCGCATCACCTAGCCTTGACCAAATTGGATTCTCCTTAGCATAGGATTATTAGGCTAACTTAGAATAGGATTAGCTAGTGTAAAAGGCTGTAAATAAGCCTTGCCATCAAACATTTTTATTCACTTCAATCAATACATCAAATTTCAGCAATTAAGAGTTTTCTCTTGTGCAACCTTTGAATACTTTAGATTAGAATCTAAGTGTTCTTCAGCTTATCAACAAGAATCACACTTGTTGTAGCGCCATTTTACCTACACTAAAAGTTCCTTTTAACAATTATTCGAGGGTTAAGGATCTAATCTTAGTTCTTGAAACAAGGTTTTAAAGGGTTCGTAGATTCCATCCATCCAAGCGTGGGAATTATTGTTTAGATTCGAGAATTGGTATACGAGTTCTTCCAATCAAGGTTGGGTTCGTATCACCGGATCTTGGAGTATAAATTTTCTCCTCATGAGTCGGGAAAGGATGTGATGTACTAGAAGGAATCTGGTGCCGGGATGTTCCAGGTTGGGTTGGTTGTGAAGTTGTTAAATGAAAGCCGGGTGTTGTCTTGGTTTTTTAAGAATGTGTGGTTGAAAGGAGTTCCGGTGAAAATGTCATTCCATCTTTGGAGAATGGTGTTGGGCAGAATTCCGGTTATTGAAACTTTGAATAGATTTAATGTGCATGGGCCATCATGGTGTTATTGTTGCTTAGATAAGCAATCGGACACCTTGCAACATGTATTCGCTCTTGGTTCCTTCCCAATCCGAATTTGGGAATTCTTTGAGAAGTCACTCGGATTTTCCTCTATTGGCAGGATGGTGCGTGAGAAATGTGTTATGTGGTGGTTACGGGCTGCTGCTTCACTGATTCTTGCATGGATGCTAAAGCTATTGCTGATAGTTATTATCTGGCACCTTTGGAAGTCACATAATAAATTTATCTATGATGGTGTCAGTCCTAATTTTTCAGTAACAGTTGAAGTGATTTGCATAGACGTAAGGGATTTATCTATTTTCGATTTCCTGCATTGGGTCATCGGATTAGATGGATTTGCTGGACTGTTTTCATCCTTTTAGTGGGTAAAGTGAAGTGGAAGTTAAAGGGGACGCAGATTTGTTAGGGTAAACCACCTCCAGCTTCTTTTAAATTAAACACTGATGGTTCTTTTCTTAGGAGTGGACGAGGTGGTGGGGGAGGGGTACTCCGAGACATTGTTGGGAGGGTACTTTTGCTTTTTTGGAAGAATATTTGGATGCCTTGGTGTTATACACGGAACTACATGCACTGATTTCTGGTTTGGAGATGTGCCGAGATCGAGGCCTCCTTCCAGTACATATGGAGTTGGATTCCAAGGTCTTGGTCCAAATGCTGACAAAAAAGGTGGCGGTGCCATTTAAATTACGAATGCTCTTCAGAAGTTTTTTACAGCTTCGTGAGCATATTTCTTCTATCCAACATTATTTTCGACAAGGGAATTCTGTTGCTGATGCTTTGGCGACAAATGGTAGTTTGGGCAACTCCATTGTCTATGATTCTTTTGATCAATTGCCTACAGTAATTCATGGCCTTTGTTCTTTGGATAGGTTGCAGATTCCATCTTTTAGGTTTATAAAAAAGTCTGTTATACTTTAGGAGGTAAGGTTGAGTCCCCCTCCAAATCATGAATTTTTTCAATTAAGGATTAAAAGGGGTATCCAAGCCCATCCACCAACTATGAGTGGCGGTTATTTAAAAAAATAAATAAAGAAAAGAAATAAAAAATTGAGAGTTTTCTCTTTTCTTGTTCCTTGGGAACAACCCTTGATACAAAGTGAATGAGTTCCTTTGTTCAAGTTTTGGCTTATCAATTCAAGATCGCGTTGAGTTGTGGCGCCTTTCTACCAATTCCTTGGTTCGTTAATTCGCTGGATTGTGGGTTGAGATTATATCAATATTGTTCGCAATTTCGAGGGTTTGAGGGGTCATAGGATTTCTGTCAATTGTATCCATAGCCTGATCAAGATAGATTCTTCCGTTGCATGATCGGATCATTTCTTCAAGAGCGGGAGCTTGTAGAATCAGGTTCGCATCAGTTGGTATCAAAGCTTGGGCTCTTGATCCAGATTAATATCCTTTTTCTTTTTATTATTTTCCTCTTTCTTGTTCTACCAAACCCTAGCCTTATAAAACAAAATTCCACATTTTAGGATTTGAATTTCCATCCTTGTGTTGTTTCTAATCTCTAGTCGTTTCTGTGTTTTCCTTGTGCATCGTTTCTTGATTTGTGTCCATTAAATTGTTTCCTTGTTTGTGTGTATTTGTTGGGTCAAAAAAAAAATTCATACTGTTCATCATTTAATGTAGCGATTACTATTCATCATACTGTAGCAATTACTGTTCACTGCTACTATAGCAGAATTACTGTTCATCCAAAAAAAATTTAGTCTTGTTTACCTTGTGTTCTTGGAATTGTGGTTGTAAACCCTAGATTCTTATGTATCAATTTCTTGTTGGGTTGGAATCCATAAAATCTTGAAGTTCTTGGAATTCCTGATATTTGCTTATGTGATTCTTGAAAATTCTTGTGCAACTTGTGCTTTTCTTGAAATTTGATTGATCTTGAAACTTGTTTGAATAAAGCCCTTGCATCAATCTAGAAAAGCCTTTGATTTCCAAGTGAGAAACCCTGAACCCTTGTTTGAAATTTGTTTGGAAACGAATTGAACACCAAGAAACAACAAATTTCTGAAATTTTGCAACCAGATTTTCAGTAGTAATTTTGTATGAAAACAAAGAAAAATAACCACTTTTGATCTTATCTTGGAAGTGGAGAGTTGTTTAAAGTTGTTTCCTTGCAAATCTTTCCAAATCTCTTAAAAACAAAAATTTACTTTCCAAATTTGTTTAAAAGTTGCAAAATTGACCTAAATTACCCTTAATCTAAGATTGATAGGGGTATTTTGCCAAAAAAAGCCGGAATTTACGTGTTTGACTAGTCAAATCCGGACTTTTCGTGTTTGACTAGGTCAAAGTTGCCTAAATCCTTCAAGCACTTACCAAATCAGATTTGTTTCAAGATTTTAAAGTTAAATTCAAGATTTGTTAAGTTATTTTCAAGAAATTTCCATATGATTGCATTTAGGCAAGTAAAATTCTAAATCCGCCCTTTTAGGTCATTTTCTTAATCCTAGTCGAATTAGGTGAAAAAATTCCAGCATCTGTTCATCCCATTGAGTGTGTTTTCTATGTAGATTTCAAATGTAATTTCATAATATTTTTCGGTCCATATCAATTCATTATCCTTTATCACACACAATGTGAATTGGGTTGTTAAGCCATCTAGATCATTTGTGAGCCAATTCATATTGTCTCAAGGATTGTGAACAAGGACTTGAAAGAGTTGGTGAGATTATGAGAGTGTGATATACACTTGGATGGTACATCAGCGACGAATGTAAACACGTGAGCTTGTGTGGTGAGGAAAATTTCTTTGTTTCACTAACTTTTTGCAGGTTACGTCATGGAAAGAACTAGATTTGACTACTCAAATGGAGCAACTTATTCGTCTGAGATGTCCATACCATCCTTTCAAGGGCGTAAGGTGAAGAGCGCCATTGAGCTTCAATCTTATACCGAGAAGGAGAAGGTAAATTTGGCTACGTCTACATTTAATGGTTATGCCATATCATGGTGGGATCAATTTCTGAGGGAACGTTGGAGGTATGATGAACCACCTATTGTTTCTTGGGCTGTGTTGAAGAGAATATTGCTCAAAAGATATGCTCCTATTTATCTCATGGATTTGTTGCGAAAGTTTGCACTACTTCACCAGGGTTCTAAGTCCGTGGATGAGTATTATAACAAGTTGAAATCATTAATGAGGAAAGTGGGAAGCGAGGAGCATCCAGGAGCAGCTACTAATCGATTTTTTAATGGTTTAAATGAGGCCATTGCTAATCACATTGATTTATTACCACATATGGAGTTGGAAGATGTTGCACTTGCAACAATGGAAATTGAGGAGAAGCTCGAGAGGAGGAGGTCCAGGTCATCTACTTCTTCAACCTCTCCTAATCCTAAGTTTCATCGTAGTGGATCAATACCTGGTGCACAAAAAGAAGATGAGTTTAACGCATTGTTGGATTCCAAGATGGATGATCTTAGGCAAGCGTTGAAGAACTATTATAGGCCATGCATTGTACCGCCTAATCAAGCCACTATACGAGTTGCTAGTGAGTAAAAGGAAAACATCGCATATGAACAATCTCATAGTGAGCTCAATAATGTAGAAAGTGAGAGTGTCCATGAAGAAGAAGTCGAGGGTATGGCAAAAGAAGAGAGTACATTGAGCTTGAGTGGTAAAATGAGTGATGAAGAAGAAGAAAAGAGTGCACGTGAGTTGATTGTGAGTGGAAAAATAAATGAGCGTGAAAGGGCTCACTATTTTCCTAACGATCTTAACTTTGCTTTGTTTAGTGTTAATGGTCTTTTGCAAGTACAACAAGGTGAAGTAAAGATGGTTTTGATGTGCACCATTGCAAAGTCTTTCAATTGAACGATGTTCTTTCGAGGCATTGCCAATTTCTATCTTCACTCCAAAGAATTGAGGACCGTTTTCACCAACCGACCTTTGAATTTGAAAGGGAGTCTTCAATCTTATCCTATGGTTAATTCTTTTTCTTTTAAAAGCGTGCCATTTGTTTGAATTGTGTCGATTGTTTTGGTAGTCCTTTGAGTCATTTTGAGAGTTGTGATTGTCTCACTTGTAAGAGCCTAATGTCAAGTCCTTATGAGTTATTTGTTGTCTTTAAGTCATGTGGTTATTGTGATAAGAGTATTGATATTTGTCTAGTGATTTTAGTGTGTTTTTAGGTTGTGTTAGAGGTGTTGGAATAATACATGGTGTTCACGTGTTTCCTACTTGTTATCAATTAGGTGAATTGGGTGAATCTATATGTTTTGTTGCTACTCATTCTTCGTCTTTCGTTTTTTATCCAGGGATCGATTCGAGGATGAATCGCTTTTATGGGGGAGGGAATGATGTGAGCATGGATGCCAACGTGCACTTGCAAGTTCGTACTAGGTTCAAATGCCCCAAGTTGATTCATTCCACATTGAAAACTTTAGAAATTCGTCCTAAGGTGGTCAGAGAACTTGGGAAACGTTGGTCAAGTGTTAGGAGGAAGAAGCGCGAAGTTAACACATCCTACGGATCCAAGCTAAAGCTAGTTGATAAGTGCGTCGTTTGTTCAAGTTTATATGCAAGGGCTTTGTTGTCCATTTTCCTTGCTTTTCTTAGTCATTTGTTAGCTTTAGTAAATCGGACAAATTGCTTGCTTAATGACCGAAGTTAAGTAGTTTATTTAGTCACTTTTATTTTGTTTGGAAATTTCCTAATTTCGGACCATATGCTGGCCGAATCTATTTAGTAATAGTTAGGGTTAGTTTAAGTCCAAGTTGGACTAGGTTTTGTGTCATTTGTAAGGTTTATAAATAGCCACTCTTTCTACAATTTTTAGACGAGACAATTCTAGTGAAATAAAAAATTAAGAGTTTTCTCTTTTCTTGTTCCTTGGGAACGACCCTTGATACAAAGTGAATGAGTTCCTTTGTTCAAGTTTTGGCTTATTAATTCAAGATCGCGTTGAGTTGTGGCACCTTTCTACCAATTCCTTGGTTCGTTAATTCGCTGGATTGTGGGTTGAGATTATATCAATACTGTTCTCAATTTCGAAGGTTAGAGGGGTTGTAGGATTTCTGTCAATTGTATCCATAACTTGATCAAGATAGATCCTTCCGTTGCATGATCGGATCGTTTCTTCAAGAGCGAGAGTTTGGAGAATCGGGTTCGCATCAGTTGGTATCAGAGCTTCAGCTCTTGATCCAAGTTAATATCCTTTTTCTTTTTATTATTTTCCTCTTTCTTGTTCTACCAAACCCTAGCCTTATAAAAAAAATCCCACCTTTTAGGGTTTGAATTTCCATCCTTGTGTTGTTTCTAATCTCTAGTCGTTTCTGTGTTTTCCTTGTGCATCGTTTCTTGATTTGTGTCCGTTAAATTGTTTCCTTTTTTTCTTTATAGAAAAGCCAAAGCAAGCAGAAGGGAGTACTAGTAATATACCATAGAGACGAGTACTGGAAGAAATGAAACAATAACAGCCGAATCACTAAAAGAGAGACTTTAAAAACAAAGAAATGTCCAGCAGCTAGCAGGGGAAACTTAAAAGATGCATGAAGCAAGATGCAGTAAGAGCATGGTGAAAGAAGTTGATGACGATGGAATAATGCAACCGAGGCAGAGGCAGAAGAAGTTGGAGGAGAGTTGTGTTCCTGCGACATGACTTTGACAACCATCTGCTGCCCTTTGTCACAATGCCCCGACACTCCACTGATGAAATAAAAGTAACCGGAGTGGTCAAGACTGAAGACGGTGTTGCCAGTGTTGGAGTAGAAGTTGGGGCGCCTCGAAGTGCAGTTGTTGTAGTCCGTCTCGCTCACCTCCATCACCGAGTCCTTCCTGTACTTGAATCGGATGGTGTCGCCAACTTTGAACCGCTTCTCGGATGCCCAGTCATTGTAAAATTTGGTTTCGTTTGCATGGGGGACGACCCACCCAATCTTGTCTCCGAGTTGGTACTCGAATGAGGAAGCATTTGGGAGTTGGAGTGACGAGATGAAGAGGAGGAGGGAGAGCACCAGTAGCGTGTGAGTACTTATAATAGAGAATGAGGAATAGGAAGCCATTTAATTGCGGCTGCGCAAGCGAGTAGTATATATGGTTAGGCGGCGGCGGCGATACTACTACTAACACTAGTATTTTTTTTATATGGAGTATTACTTAGTGGTAGAAGTAGTAGTTACTATTAAATAACGTGTGTATGTATCATCATATCACTCATCAGTTTGTTTGTTGGTTGTGCTACTCAGGGACGTGAAGACCATCCGTCCGAGAGAAGGATGATGCATATGCCTTGTTATTGTAAGGATTGAACTTGGAACCACCAGAGGGTATAGTGGACTATGAAGGAGCGTCAAGTAGTAGGCATGCATGCAGAGGGGGGGGTACCGTACTTATGGACTTGGGGCGGTTGTGGAGTAAGAAACGTGGGTGCAACAAGATCGGAGGGGAGGGATTTACGTGACACTAAATTGTTTCCTTATTTGTGTTTATTTGTTGGGTCAAAATAAAATTCATACTGTTCATCATTTTTAACTATAGCGATTATTGTTCATCATAACTGTAGTGCTTACTGTTCACTGCTACTGTAGCAGATTTACTGTTCATCCGAAACAAAAAAAATTTAGCCTTGTTTACCTTGTGTTCTTGGAATTGTGGTTGTAAACCCTAGATTCTTGTGCATCAATTTCTTGTTGGGTTGGAATCCATAAAATCTTGAAGTTCTTGGAATTCTTGGTTCTTCGTCTGTTCATCTTGATTCCTGATATTTGCTTATGTGATTCTTGGAAATTCTTGTGCAACTTGTGCTTTTCTTGAAATTTGATTGATCTTGAAACTTGTTTGAATAAAACCCTTGCATCAATCTAGAAAAGCCTTTGATTTCCAAGTGAGAAACCTTGAACCCTTGTTTGAAATTTGTTTGGAGCCGAATCCAACACCAAGAAACAACAAATTTCTGGAATTTTGCAACCAGATTTTCAGCAGTAATTTTGTATGAAAACAAAGAAAAATAACCACTTTTGATCTTATTTTGGAAGTGGAGAGTTGTTTAAAGTTGTTTCCTTGCCAAACTTGGAAAGAATCTTGACTAAATCTTTCCAAATCTCTTAAAAACAAAAATTCACTTTCCAAATTTGTTTAAAAGTTGCAAAATTGGCCTAAATTACCCTTAATCTAAGATTGATAGGGGGTATTTTGCCAAAAAAGCTAGAATTTACGTGTTTGACTAGTCAAATCCGGACTTTTCGTGTTTGACTAGGTCAAAGTTGCCTAAATCCTTCAAGCACTTACCAAATCAGATTTGTTTCAAGATTTTAAAGTTAAATTCAAGATTTGTTAAGTTGTTTTTAAGAAATTTCCATATGATTGCATTTAGGAAAGTAAAATTCTAAACCTGCCCTTTTAGGTCATTTTCTTAATCCTAGTCAAATTAGGTGAAAAAATTCCAACATCTGTTTATCCCATTGAGTGTGTTTTCTATATAGATTTCAAATGTAATTTCATCATATTTTTCGATCCACATCAATTCATTATCCTTTATAACATACAATGTGAATTGGGTTTGTGAGCCAATTCATATTGATATGAACATCGCCAACCTTGTGACGAAACCCGTACAGTCTAACCATATGGATCTAGAAGGTTGAAACGCGCTTGACTCTATGAATGCAGCGAAATGATCAAGAACCTGTTGAACTCCTGGCCAACGATCCCTTGATACGGTAGAAGACGCCACAATCTAGCGTGTTCCTAAATTGATAAGTCGACTCGAATACCCTAGAACAATCTAAGATACTCAAGAACGCTTCAACGAAGCAAGAGAGAGACTCTTAAAAGGGTTTTCCTTATTTTCTGAATATTCTTCTCTAGCCTTTAAATAGGCTAATCCTATGTAAACCTAACCCTACTTGGCTAAGGTTAGCGAATGAACTAATAACGACTAAGCATAACTAACTAGGGTTCGGTTGGCACACAAGGCTTGGCCGAACTCTTTATTGAGTGACCTAACCAATTCACCTAACTAACATACTAAACTAACCAAGGCTCCTCTAACATGCAACATGCACTTAGCCAATTATTCAACTAATAAAACTACTATAAAACTACTGAAATGGATGTAATACAACCCCCGACTCAAAGCTAATGGACTTGTAAGATTTCCAATGATTTCCTCCATCTTGGGCAGCCATGGATCATATCACATATTGTCTCAAGGACTGTGAACAAGGACTTAAAAGAGTTGGTGAGATTATGAGAGTGTGATATACACTTGAGTGGTACATTAGCGACGAGTGTAAACACTTGAGCTTGTGTGGTGAGAAAAATTTCTTTGTTTCACTAACTTTTTGCAGGTTACATCATGGAAAGAACTAAATTTGACTACTCAAATGGAGCAACTTATTCGTCTACCAAAAGCTTGAATAAAAGTTTAGAGTCGAGAAAGAGTTTTTCTCAAGAATCATGTGTTTCTAATTCTTCAGTAGAGGCAGCCCAATTATCCTACTCCATTGTTTTGGAAAATGTATCTTTGGGCTTCATCATAAACTTCATCAATCTCCTGGACTGAGTAATTTAGCACCTTATAGATTAATATCGAAGGAAGAGCTGTGATAGTCTTTCCTTGGATATTGACTGGTTTGTGTAAGTGCAAGATTACATAGTCTTTATGGTTCTGGAAAAGATCTATCGACCAAGATTTGGGCTTAAACCACTTAAGAAGAAATTGGAGATTTGGGGCCAATCTTTCAATATCAACAAATAATGATAACTGGAATTCTATCAGAATATGATAGGAATGACAGAGGTACAAAAATACCCAAAGTAAAGGTTCTGGGAAAAACAAAGTTTGAGCTACAAAGATTTGAGAAAATGAGTATTCAGGATTTATACCAAATGAGCTGAGGATTGGTCCATCATAATTTGCAAAAACTGAAATTTCATGATTTCTTCTTGCATTTTCCAAGGTTCTTTTTCCCAAGGTTGGGACAAATCAAAAATTTCTGGTGGATTAGGAAAAGAAGGAATGATGCTGGAATACATCCTGATGGAAGGATGTGAAGGATTACTAATAAAGGCCCACAAGTGATCTATTGAGAATGAGGCATGCGCGTTGGTTCGTGATGTTCAAGAGAGTGTCAAACCACTTAGCAACTTGGAGGATCAATCACTGCCTTGTGTCACCTTGCTAAGTGTTCATGAGGGTTCATTGAACCTAAGGAAGGCAACTTCAGTCGGTGACCAGAAGCGTTGACACTAGTTAGACGTGCCCACGCCGAGTGGTCACGCTTAAGGTGCTGTTGACCAGAAGTGTTGATACCAGTTAGGCGTGCCCACATCTAACAGTCACGCCTACAGAATTTATTTTCATTTGTTAGCTAAGTTCTTGTTTGTCCAATAAAGCAATTGGCTAGGTGTGAACAAGGCCTTGCCGAATGCCTTCATGTTATTTCCTAATTAGTAGGTTAAATTTAATTTCCTAGTTAGTTAGGGTTTCGGTTTCCTTAAACTTCCAAAGTTGGCTGAATTTAGGTTTCCTATTCAAAGTTGGATTTCGTGTCTTGTAGGCTATAAATAAGCCACTTTATTTCATTTTCAATATACAAGAATTAATCAAAAAATTGCTTTTGAGTGTTTATCACTTCTCTTGCTTCTTTGAAGCGACTTGAATACCTTAGAGTTCTCTTTAGGTGTTCACTTGACTTATCAATTCAAGAACGCGTTGAATTGTGATGTCTTCTACCTTATACCAACGTTCGTTGTCCAACTGCTCAACGGGTGAAGGTCTTCCGCTGTGTGTTTCCAACTTTGGTTACCAATATCCTAGATCCTACGCTTGTCGTGTGCGGGTTGCGTCTTTTTTGGCGTAGTTCGTATCAGTTGCCCTCAGAGCTAGTTGGACGTAACAAAGTATATCCCTTAGAGTCAATTTCCTTCGTTTCTTTGTGTCTTTGAATTTCAGTTTTAATCTATCAAAAACAAAAAAATCGGAGAACTATTCACTAGCCTGTAGAAATACTATTCACCGCTACTGTTCATCCGAATTCATCTTGGTTGCATCATTCCAATTCTGTCTTTTTTTTTCTTCGTGTCCTTGCTGTTTTTTGTGTCTCTTGTGTGTCAAGAAAATCAACAAAAAAAAAAGTTTCGAGTTCACCTCTCTTCTTGTCGTCTTGTCTAGTTCTTGTTTCTTCTTGGTGAGTCGTGTCTTGTTGCTTGCTATCCTTTGTTGAGTTGAGTTATTCTTGTTGTTGCTGTCCAAAATTTCCTTTAGGGTGTCTTGCATCTAGTTCGTCTCTTGAGTCAAAAAAAAAAAAAAAAAAGAATTTTCTGTTTGCTTCAAATCTGTCCGCGCTTTACCTTGCTAGAAAATCAAAGTCATCTAGTGATTCTCGCCAAAATCTGAAATTCTTGGGCAAAACTTGGTTGAATCTTGAAGCCTTCTTGATTGCTATCTTGAGAACTTGAAATTGTTGTATGAATCTTGAAAACTTTGGCTCGAAAGGCTGATCACTAAAGTGATTCTTGAAACCTTACACAAAATCTGCTGTTCGAATTTCTGGTTGCCAAAGCTTGTTGCTGTTGTCAGAAAAAAAAAAAGAGAAAGAAAAGAAAAGGCAATGAACAGCAAAAGAAAAGGAAAGCCTAAACCAAGAATCATCAAGAAAAGAAGACTTCTAAGTCGGCTGAGATAAGGTTTCCAAAACAGTTTTGGAAACAAGTTTCCAAATCTGATTTGAGCCAAGAAACCACCGCCACTTGTTTCCTTTTTTTTTTTTTTTTTTTTAAAACCGCCAATCATATCTGGCGGGCGGGCTAGACCACCCATATTATTAAAACCAAGAGCAAATGAAAATACAAGGGCTTAGATCTTAGAACTTGACAGAAAAGCGAAAACTACATACACGAGCCTGATCTAGTACTAATAAGCTACGCACTTGAGCAGGGCAATCGCCAAGAGAAGAGAAGATCCTTGAGGAAGAGACCCCAAGATTTGCCAGTGCATCTGCCACCATATTTGCCTGACGCAAGCAATGCTGAAACTCAACCACCAGCTTGACACTCTGAATCTCCCGAACCACTTGTCTGATCCCAAACGGAATAGTGCTACGTCCCCGAAGCGCATTAACCAAGACCTGAGAATCCGATTCCACTACGATATTCTCATACCCCAACCCCTGACACACTTGCAGACCATACTGAATTGCTTTAGCCTCTGCCTGTAAAGGGTCCACCTCCCCAAATTGCTGCATAAAACCACAGAGGAACTTTCCTGCCCCATCTCTCAATACACCACCTCCTCCACCCTTAGATAAAATCACCGACCCATCCGTGTTTAACTTAAACAAACCATGTGGAGGAAATTCCCATAACACCTTTGTAACCTTGACTTGGGGACGGAGACCACCCAGAATTGAAAGAACCGAAAGCCAATCCAATGCCCGCCTAGGCCATCTAGGAAACTTCACCCTGCAAGCATCTTGCACATCATGCACAATAGCCCATCGAACTTGCTCTACCGAGAGACGAATTCCCTCAAATCTCCACTTGTTCCTAGCCACCCATAGGCGCCATAAAATCAGAGCAGGGAGACATTTCATCAACCACCTTCCTCCAAAACTATCTTGCCTACTAGACCACCAGAACATCCATCTTGCCCGTACCCCCTTTCCCGAGCCACATAGGCCCAGCGACCCTTCAAAATAATTCCAGGTCTCCGTTGCCAGCTCCCCAAAAGAGAAAACATGATCTAATGATTCCTGTTGGGGCGACTTACAACAACCACACCTAGAAGGGCCAGCAATATGCAAAGCACACAAAATATCATCCAGAGGCAACTTGCGCTGAAACAATCTCCACAGGAAGAATGAAACCTTCAGGGGGATGGAGCTATGCCAACACCGAGCATGGCGTAGAAGTCGACCGACTCTCGCACAAGGCGGAGCATGAACCTCACGTGAATCCGCCACTCGAAGTGAGATCCCACAACATGACATCCGGCTCCCCATCAAGAGCGAATGTCCTAGCTTGAATACAAGCGAGACCCTACGACACAGTCGAATCTAAACGCCATTCAGATATAATCGCAGCTCGATCCCGATGCGGCCGAGGGAACAAGCTAAAGGTCCCAGCCCACTCCAGTTATCCCACCAGAAAGAAACTGCCCCCAAAGAAATATCCCAAACCAGATGGAGCTCCATCAGTGTTCGAACACGTAGCAACCTACGACACACATCGGTGCCCTCCAAAATCAACTGCACTTGATTCGGATGAACTTCCCCAAAGTACTTTTGTTTCATATCACGAGCCCAGTTCGCCCTTCCTAAAAAAGCCACCACAACTTACATGAGAAAGCTTCCACTACAGAACTCAGAGAACGAAACCCCAAACCACCTTCTTGCACCGGACCACAACATTTCTTCCATGCCACCCAGTGCCGCCTGTGTTGCAACTCCTGATCCGCCCATAAAAACCGTGCAAATATTTTCTCAATATCATCTATCACACCCTTAGGAGGGTCTAAAGTTGCCAACAAATGTATTGGCAAATATGTCAGGACATGCCGAATCAACACAATCTTCGCCCCTTTTGAAAGCCACTTACCTTGCCAATGCACTAATACAGCTAGCGGTAATCTTAGCTATTAGGTTTCCAAATAAGCTACGAACCTTCCGTCCCACAAAAAGAGGACAACCAAGGTAAGTAATGGGGAAATCTCGAAAACTAAAACTCGTCACCTGAGCAATCATGATGAAAGAGCTGAAAGCTGTCCAAGAAAGAATTCATCATTCAAAGGGGTCCAAGTGATTGAAATTCAAGAAGATGCATTTGAAGGATTGAAACCCTAGTTTTGGCTTAAAAATCACATTTGGATTTAGGGTCTCAATTCGACCATCTAGAGTTTTGTTTTGTTTAAGTTGTAATGGGCTGAATTACCTTGCTAAATAAGCTTGAGTAATTAAGTCCAATTGCCATAATTAGCTAGTTAAATTCTGGTTAATTAGTTGGGCTTATGACCAAGTACACTTGGGCTTAATGAGGTCAAAACCCTAGTTCAATTAGGGATTAGTCTTTCATTGATTCATAGTAGTAGTAGGATTAGTTTTTTCCAAGGCTATATATACAGCCTATGATGGACCTAATTTAGGGTTTTTTTTAATAAAATTTTCAGCTTATTCTTGAGAGAATAACACGCCTCTTCTAAGAGATTCTTCTTTGAATACTTGAGAGGTTTCTGAGTGTTCATTCGACTTATCAATCAAGAACCACACTTGATTGTATCCATCTACCAACAGCCTTGGTTCGCTAATTCATTGTTCTACGGGTTAAGATTAAATTCAGGTTCGTAGATCCATGGGTTAGAAGGGGTCAGAGTCTTCCGTAAGTTCAACTTGATAATCGCCTAGATCCTACTCCAACTCACATCATCTGGTATCGTGAGCTAGTTGACGGTATCAAGTATATCCCTTTAATTCTTGTTATTGTCGTTCTTTTTTTGTGTCAAAAAAAAAAAAAACGTTACTGTTCATCGTACTAGCGTTACTGTTCATCCGAATTCAATCTCTAGTTTCTTGATTATTGATCTTGTCTTTCTTGTGTTCTTGAGTCTTGAATCAAAAAAAAAAAAAAAAATCGTGTCTTGTTTTTCTTGTTTTGTTCTAGGGTTTTCTTGTAGTTCTTGCATCTAAAATTCTGGTTTGTTGTGCACCCCTAGTAAGTCGTTCTTGAAATCTTGAAATCTGGTTATCTTGTGCCTTGTCCTCTTGTTTCTTGCATCTTTAAGAAAATTCTGGTTGTTTTGCTGATTGCTTCAAAGTTTCTTGTGTCTTGCCTAAAATTCTGTTTCAAGTCTTGTTTTCTTGCTGTCCATCTCTTCTTGTCTCAAGTGTCCGTCTTTTGGTCTGGTATTGCTGTCATAAATTCCTGATTAAAATTGCAAATCTGTGTGTCAATTGAGTCTTGGAAATTCTGGTTGCTAGTTGTTCGTTTCGTAAGTTTCTTGTGCTGCACTTCATAGTTCTTGTTGCTGTCCGAAACTGCCTTGTTCTTGTGTGTTTATTGCTGGAAAACTTGGGCTGAACCAAACCAGAAAACCATGACTGAAATCATTGAATCTTGCACATGTTTTGTGGCCTTCTTGAGTTCTTGAAATAAACCCTAAAAGATCTTGAACAAATTCCAACAAATTCTTGAACCTAGGGGGACTGTTTTTCTGATTTTCTTGAAACCGGTTGGAAGTTCTTGAAATCTGGAATTTCCACCATCGATTCTTGAGGTTTAAAGGCAGGTTTTTCGCTTACAAAAAAAAAAAAAAAAAAGAAGGAGAAAAGAAAGAAAGCAAACTGCTGCCTTGAACTTTCGGGTCTGCCATCCCTTGATTGATTCAAATCTCTTGTGTGCAATTGTTGTTCAAATCTGAACTTCATCTTGATAATTGTTGGAACAAAATTGCAGACTTTTGGGAGGTAAAAGGCAATTTGGAAGCTGAAAATCAACCCAGAAATTCAGCTTTCTAAAATCCAGTTGTCCTTTCCTATCTTGAGTCGGATTCTTGTTGATTGATTGACAATGAAAATCGAATAGGAAGCCACCACAAAACCAGCAAATCAGCTTCTAATCCCTAGCCAGCTCTTAATCCTATCCAAGCAAGATCCCACCACCTCAAAACAAATCCAAACAGCCTTGGGAAACCTCCCACCGCTTTGGACAAAGCTCATCAAATCCCGAACCAGTTTGGAAAATCAATCCCACCGTCTTCAAACATCACCAATTCTGAATTGGTTTGACTTGCTTTGCTGATTACTGTTTCACGCCACTAACCTTTGTTTTCCAGCACTTGAATTGTGTCTAGTGTCGGTCCAATCAATTGTCTTTAACATTTCCAAATTTGATTAGTAGTCACAATTGCATTCTAGTTTCCTAAGTTGTGATTAGTTTCCTAAACTGTTTTGTCTTAGTCTCTTAAACTAGCTTTTCATTTCTATTGTGTTCATCCTTAGTTTGAATCCCGTGTTATACCTTCATTAAGAGGTCTAGGAAAACTGTGGAGAAATTACCAAACTACCCCCGGTCCTTCCAAGTCTTCTTATAGGATTTTTTAGTGATTTCTGAATTTTCTTCTTTTTTTTAGCCTTTGAGTCAACTTTTAGTCTTTAAACTGTCAATTCTTTTGCGTCATTCTTCAAATTTCAAGTAAACCAAAAGGTGATACATCACAATCTTGTGAAGGTAATTGGTGATAAGTCCTTGAATTGCTCGAATTTTCTGATTTCTTCAAGGGGGAAGATCAAGGAACTAGAGCGTGCTTGGTAAGATCATTAGAGTGACATAAAAACACTTGAGTGATACACGAGTGCCAGGGAAACACGTGAGGGAGTGTGTGAGGCATTTTCTACTAACGTTTGTTGAATTTTGCAGATTTAATCATGGCTAAGGAAAATGAGATAACCATGAATAAGTTTGATTGCTTGGAGGATAAAACCTTCAAGAGGAGGGGTTCCAAACCTTCTAGTAGCCATCGAGAACATCACCCTTATGTGCCTAAAGGAGTAAATGTTTTGGCATTGCGTGATGTAGAGAGCAACGAAAGTCATTAAGGCACAAAGTAAATGGTTCTACACTCGTTGCTACGTCAAGGATGGTGATAAAATTCTAGCATGGCCATTGACGTAGTTGTACAATCAACCTTAAAAGTGTCGCCTTGTTGAGAAATTGAATCTTCCAACCGCTGATCTTATTCGCCATACAAGTTGCAAAAGTGCTAGTGGTGATATCCGGGTTACTAAGCATACACTTGTTCCTTTCCAGAGATTGGTAGATACTTAGATGAGGTATTTTGTGATGTTGTTCCTATTCAAGTGACGCATGTATTGTTGGGAGAATCATGGATGTCTAAAACGATGTTAAGTGATGAGGAAAACTATAAGTATTCTTCATATTTAATGGGTTCGTTTCAAGCTTGGGTCACTAACTTATGAGCAACTTTGTGAAGACCTTTGCTATTCTTCTACATGAAAAAGCAATCAAGAGCTAGTCAGCAAGGCGAGCAATCATCTCAAGAGGAAGCTACTGCAACAAAAGGAAGAATGCCGATAAAGCGAGGCAAAATCCAAAAAAGACAAAAGATTGCTCCGGTTTTAGTAGAAAGAAAAGATAAGCAATACCCGCAATACACACTGAATGCTGTTGAGAGCAAACATCATGTACTTTTGGCTAACCAACTTGACTATATTTTGCCTAGTATGTTTGTTCCATTCACAGTTTCAAGGCAATCACGCGGTTGCCTCATGATGAACCCTGCCAATTGTCTTGATAAATTTGGTAAAATTATAGTTACTTCAATTGCCAAGAGAAAGGTAGAATTCTTCCTACTTTTGTTTCTCATGATAAACTACTGCCTTTGTGTTGCCTAAGGAGGTAAGTAATTCCTGCTGGCTATGAGTAGTTCTATGCCTAATCTTGACCTAATCGGTTACTACCTCTTGTGTGCATAGTCTCATTTTCTCTTGACTTGTTCATGTATGCTTAAAATTTAGAAATACTCATACTAAAGTTGTTTACAGTCATATGGACACCCATCATGGACCTTGACAACTGCCCTTTTATGACCCTTATAGATAGTTTACGCCATCTTAGGTACCCGCTTATTTATGTGAATCCATGTCATGTGTTTCTCTTGCGATTCTTCTAGTTTGTTCTTGAGTTATTTCAGTATCCATTCTAACTATGTGAGTCCCATGTGTTCTATTATTTTAAGTGTCTGATATTATCCATGCATAACATCCCACTTATCGTAGTAATTCTAATGTCTTTAAATTGTGTTCAAAATGTTAGATGTGCATGACGCTCACATATACCCCTCTTGTTATCTGGAAAGGTTGAATACATCTACTCACATGAATCTTACTCTTCGCCTTTTGTATTTGATCCAGCAAAGGCGAGATCGTGGCAAAATTGTGAAGCTGATGTGCACGCTGGTTCATGTCCAGCTAACTAGAAGGCATGCTTTGGCTTGCATCATCAAATTCTCCAAGTTCTTCATCACAACGACCTTCATTTGGGACAAATCGCCTTCAAGAGGAGGGAATGATGAAAGAGCTGAAAGACTGTCCAAGAAAGAATTCATCATTCAAAGGGGTCCAAGTGATGATGAAATTCAAGAAGATGCATTTGAAGGATTGAAACCCTAGTTTTGGCCAAAATCACATTTGATTTAGGGTCTCAATTCACCATCTAGAGTTTTGTTTTGTTTAAGTTGTAACTGAATTACCTTGCTAAATAAGCTTGAGTAATTAAGTCCAATTGCCATAATTAGCTGTTAAATTCTGGTTAATTAGTTGGGCTTATGACCAAAGTACACTTGGGCTTAATGAGGTCAAAACCCAGTTCAATTAGGATTAGTCTTTCATTGATTCATAGTAGTAGTAGGATTAGTTTTCCAAGGCTATATATACAGCCCAAGTGATGGACGAATTTAGGGTTTTTTTTAATAAATTTTCAGCTTATTCTTGAGAGAATAACACGCCTCTTTCTAAGAGATTCTTCTTGAATACTTGAGAGGTTTCTGAATGTGTTCATTCTTTATCAATCAAGAACCACACTTGATTGTATGCCATCTCCAGCCTTGGTTCGCTAATTCATTGTTCTCAAACGGGTTAAGATTAAATTTAGGTTCAGAGATCCTGCTGGGTTAGAAGGGTCCGAGAGTCTTCTCCGTAAGTTCAACTTGATAATCGCCTAGATCCTACTCCAACTCACATCAAATCACCCCTCTTTCACGACTTGCCCGCTTCCCCAACCAAGAAACAGCTCTTTGAAGGGTTCACCACCAATTGGCCCTCACACCTCCCTGTAAGCTCCCAAAATATTCATCACGACACTTAAGAGAAGTCTTCCTCGCATTCAAAAAAAATAATAATATCGTCCAGATAAGCTGCTGGGACCGAAAGCTTGCTACCTACATAGTACGGGACAAACTTGGGATTAGACAGCAACATATTTAAGCTTCTAGACAAAACCTCCGCTGCAATAACAAACAAAGCCGGAGACAAAGGATCTCCTTGACGAAGGCCGCGTGTAGAATGGAAAAATCCACAAGGCTTGCCATTCACCAACACCGAAATGGCACCGGAGATCAACCTCCAAACCATATCCAGCCACATTCTTCCCAAACCCAAATTTCCTCATAACTTGTGTACAAGAAAATCCAGGAGACCTTATCATACACTTTGCCATATCGAAGTTAGCAAGATTCAACCTCAATTCCCTTCCCAATACATGAAACCATCTCCGAGCCAACAAAACGTTATCCCAAATCATTCTACCTCGACAAATCCATCTGCCAGGAGAAATAATCTTAGGCAAATACTCTCCAAAAGGACAAAAATTTTAGACAAAATTTTATTCAAAAGTTACAAGACTGATTGGAAACCTAAAAACAAAGCTCTCGAAGTCTTTGGAATCAAGCAATCCATGTAGATGTCACCCCAAGGGAAGATCTCAACCAAAGAAAGAAATCCAAAAGCAAGATACAAATCTTCCCCAATAATGTCCCAAGAGAGGATGAGATGAAGACCTGTGAAACCATCTGGGCCTGGTGCAGCTTCCCCACTCATGTGAAAAACCACCTTTCTCACCTCTTCCATAGAGGGAGGTTGTTCCAACTCCTCATTGTCTGACGAAGAGAGCAAGGATGGAATCACATCTAGTAAATTATCCTCCATGCAACACTCCACACCTCCTCCCAACAAATTCTGAAAAAACTCCACTGCCAGCTCCTCCACCCGACTCTCCTCTCCAACCCAATCCCCATTCCCTTCAAACACACTTGTTTCCTTTTTCTTAACCGAAGTTGATCCCTTTTGGAAACAAGCTTTGCCATTTATTTGCAGCCAAAACCCACCTAGAAAAACTGCCAAATTCATCCACAACACTGCCCAAATTCCAAAAAATCCAAACCAGAAATCTGAAGGAAAGAAAAGCTGTCCAAGAATCGGGTTAGGGTTTTCTTGTTTGCGATAGTTGAATTATGTTCCTAGGGTTTGTGTTCCATTTTTTAAGTTAATTTCCAGCATCCTAAACTATCTTATTTCATCATTCTGTTTGACTTTGTTGAGCACTTAAAATTGATTCTTTGTTTCCTAAATCATTGTATCTTACCACCCGTTTGGTTGCCACACCGGAATAGCAATGACAATCACTATCAGAAACTCTTCAATCGGAATAGGTTTATGCTATTCCTTTTCAGGTGTTTGGTTTGGAGGAAGCAATGGGAATAATTATTGATTTTCTTATTTGGTTTATTCACAGTCATCAATGGGAATGGAAATCCAATTAACAACTATTTTCCTATCCAACATTAAACAAAACAAGATTTATACATAAAATAATACTGCAATTATTAATATACTTTTAACTTATAATCAAGTCTTTTATAATATATAAAGACCTTCTACAATAATGCAAAAAAATCCAGTAGAGAAGCACTAGATTGTTTAGTTTACAAAACCAAAAAGTCATAAAATCCTGAAAGCTCAACGATATTTCAAGAAGTACTGATAAAAGGTCTAATAATTCCAATAAGCTATTCTGATCAACATACAAAAAGCTATCTAATCAACATATTCCAAGATAGCATAATAACTTCTAAATCCAAAAGTTTCAACACCATCACAAAAGACCATTCCTTAATGGTACTAGTTCTTTAATAAACAAAAACTAGATGCAATAGTTGGCTTTTAATAATTAGAAGGATAAAGAAGGTTAACTATGTATGCATACTTTGCATCAACTGGAAGTTGAGAAAATATGTTAAGTGATTCTTCATTAGAGAGGATATCCACTTTGAAAACACGGTTGTGAAGCCCAAGTTTGTAAAGCTCTTCAACCATTGTGTTCCTTCTCAAGATGCTAGTTGCTCACTGAGTCTTCATTTGCCATTACATTGCGATAGTAGCAAAATGGCTAGTAAGACCAGCAACACATGAAGTAAACCGCTTAGTAGCTCCTACAAGTTGTGCTTCAAGAGATGGTGCTTAGGCGCACTTCATTTTTTTGGGCTTAGTGTGATGTTTTTTTTCGAGGTACTTGTACTGCTGCTGCATTTGTTTGTAGGTTTGTTGCTGACTTTTCTTCCACAACTTCATTAGTGGCATCCATTGCATTGGTATTTCCACCCCTACCTCCCTCTACCTCCATGTTGTAGAACAGATCAATAAATCCTTCAACCTGATTGACTGCAGGTGGCTCTATCCCTTCCATACACAATTTCTAGATCATTCAAGTAAGGGAAACTCAAGTCCCAAGTACCTTTTGCCTCTCTATGTTTTTGCAAATGTTTATAATCTAACGTCAAAACTAATTTTATATCTTAACAAAAAAAAAAAGCTTTGAACCACCTACAATCATTAGGAATATGAATTGACATACTTACCTTGACCCAATCATCATACCATTGCCTCTCATATTGTATTTTATGTTCAATATCATTCCATTTGCAGCCACTTTCTTTCAACATTTCTATAATTGCATGATATTTGCCTTTCAACCATTTCAACTTTGAGTTAATATGAGGAGAAACCTGCTTAGCAAAGGTCGGCATCTTAATTAAAATCTTTTTATGTAACTCAACCATATAATTGTTCTTGAACCCACAATCAGCCTTCCACATGGGATCACAAGCAAGTTCTTGTAATGCTTCAATCAACACCTTTGATTCTTCATGGGTCCAAAAACATTTGTTTCTTCCTCTACCTCTAGCTTTTTCACTTTGTTGTGACTCATCAATATCCATCCTGCTATTAATATGCAATAACAGGGATAACAAAAATAAAACAGGAAAATATAAAGGTAAAATACATATGTGAAAGCAAATAGAGAGGTAAAATACATTTGAAGCACACAAATAATGGCTGTCAATGCTTAATTTAAATGAAAAACAATCTTAAAGTACATGATCATAATTGAAAGTAAATATAGAAAATAAAAATATATAAGACATCTGATGCATTTATTCAATGCCCTATCTCCACTCATTAAACATTTGTTGTGCTAAGTTATTTCTGAAATTGATCCAATGATCAGTAGCTTGTATAGTGGTTATGTATTCAGTCTCACGGTCTTCAGCATCACTCTCTTCATCAAGGTCATCTTCCTCTGTATTCATTGATTCATCTAGTTCATCTATTGGTGATTGCCTCCTTATTAAGTTATGTAAGAGACAGCAAGCTAAGATGATTCGACCTTGGGTTCGAATAGGAAAAAATGATCGGGATGCAAGAATCTTCCATTTTCCCTTGAGTAGTCCAAAGCCTTTCTATGACATTTCTTGCTTTAAAGTGTTTCATATTGAAAAATTCCTCTGTAGTTTCTGGTCGACGTCCTTCAAATTGGTTGAGATGGTATCGTTGCCCCCGATAAGGAGCAAGAAATCCCTCAGAATTACAATATCCACCATCAACCAAATAATAACAACCTTCATTGAGATATTTACAAGTTAGATTAAATTATTTAACTAATCACCTAAGTAAACCTAAATATGTCATGTCATTATTACCTTGGGTGATGCGAACCCGAATCTCCAAGTTCCGCCTTGAATAACTCCAATTGGCTGACTGGAATGATCTATCTTGAACGGGTTATGGATACAAAGGATGGAAATCCCACCCCTCTAACCTCGAGATTGTGAACCTACAATTGAATCTCAACCCACAATCTAGCTAATTAGCTAACCAAGGAATTTGGTAGAAAGGCCACAACTCAACGCTGCTTAAATTGATAAGCCTAAACTTGAACAAAGGAACTCATTCACTTTGTATCAAGGGTCGTTCCCAAGGAACAAGAAAAGAGAAAACTCTCAATGTTATTACTCAAAGTCTTATGTTTCTTCTAACGAACTTAACTTTGCTTTGTTTAGTGTTTCTTGTTTTTTGCAGGTTACACAAAGTGAAGTGAAACTGGTTTTGACATGCACCATTGCTAAGTCATTTGATGGATTGTTAATCTTTCAAGGAGTTGCTAATTTCTATCATCACTCTATGGCTAAATAAATTGCCTTAGCAAACCAGCCACTTTGCTTTGAAAGGGAGTTTACTTTCCATTGATTTTGAAACTGCAATTACTCCTTTCCAATCTGATTTTCTCATTTGTGTCAATTGTTTGCATTATGTTATTAGTCCTAGTGTTGAAATAGGTCATTTTCAGCATTTCCTTTTGAGTCCTTATGTGTCTTTTATTTTCCTTGACTTGTGTGCACATTGTGTTGGTCATTATGATGCATGTTTGTGTAGTGAATCTAATGTGTCATTAGAGTTTGTGAACATTATTCCCATGACGCATGGAAATCATGTCTTTCCTTCGTGTTATACATTGGGTGAATTTAGTGTTCTTACTTCTTTCATTCCTACTAATGCCTCATGTTTTGTGTTTGATCCAGGCATAGATTTGAAGGATGATTGTGACCATAGTGAGGCTACATGTGATAATGACTGTGGTTCATGGAACGTGAGCATCCTTGTTGGCCTTGGTTCTGCATACGTTGAGATCGTGGTTGAAGTGCTCGTTGGTTCCACTTCAAGCTAAGTAGAAGGCATGCTTCATGGCTTTGCATTTATCCACTTGCAGTTACCTACAATTCTTCTCTCAGCAATCATTCGATTTGGGACAAATCGCCTTTAAGGGAGGAATGATGCAATCCAGTGGGCTACCATATATTCAAGATCAAGCCTTCTCATGGGTTAAGTCCATCATGCAAGGATTCAGAATTCAAGCAACATCACTCCATGATTTGGTTCACTTTAGTTCATAAAGTGCAAAGCAGAAAACTTGCACCTAGCCGTGGGCACGCCTTACAAGCCAGAGTCTTCTGATCCCTCTCCTGCATGTAGAGCGTGGGCACGCCTTACAAGCTAAAGTCTTCTGGTCATGGAATTATTGAGCAAGTAATCCCCAGACGAAAGCTAGGTTTTCTATATTGTCATTCGCCATTGTATTGAATGTAATGCTATTTAGTATTTATTTTGGGTTGAATAAAGCAACGGTCCAATGGGCACAAGTCTCTGACTGCATGCCTTGTTGGTTATTTTCCCAATTGGTAGGTTACAATTAGTTTCCCTAGCTAAGAAGGGATTTCGCCCCAAACTTTCCAAAGCTGGTCGGATTTAGGTTTCCTATTAGATTAGATTTAGTATCTTGTAGGCTATAAATAGCCATTCTTATTTCGATTTTAGATACAAGAATTTTCAGAAATAACATTGAGTGTTTTATCACCCTTGCTTCTTTGAAGTTTACTTGAATACCTTAGAGTGCTCTTTGTTCATTGACTTATCATTTTAGAACCGTGTTTTGTTTACCATATAGCGTTAGTTGTCTTCCACTGTTCCAACTTTGTTTACCAAAACCCCAGATCCTACATCTTTCGTGTGCAGTGCGGGTTGCGTTATTAATTAACGTAGTTCGTATCATTGGGAGACTTTTAGTCCATTAGGCCTAGATATAGTGATACGAACTACGTTAATTAATAACGCAACCCGCACACGAAAGATGTAGGATCTAGGGTTTTGGTAAACAAAGTTGGAACACACCGCTGAAGACCTTCACCCGCTGAACGTGGACAACTAACGCTGGTATAAAGGTAGAAGACGCCACAATTCAACGGTTCTTGAATTGATAAGTCTATAAACACCCAAGAAGATTCTGGTATCTCAGTTGCTTCAAGGAAGCAAAAGAGGTGATTAACACTCAAAGCAATTTGCTGAATAATTTCTTGTATATTAATTTCGAATTTAAGAGGCCTATTTATAGCCTACAAGACATGAAATCCTAGTCTAACTTGGACTTGGTAATTCGCCAGCTTGAAGCTTAGAAACCGATTTACAAATGGAAATAAAAACTGAGTTTAGGAAACTTCTAATAACCCTAACACTAATCAACTAAGAAACCTTAAAGAGGCATGTGGTTTAAAGGATTTTCCAGTTTGAAACTACTTAACCCATGCTTTATTAACTAAACAAGAAAGCTAGAATTTGGACTTCAATTGATCCAAACAAGAGCTGGTCCTTCTTCAATGCTTAGCAATGTCACCAACGGCCTTGACTCCTCATCCACATTGTAAAGTGGCTTAACTTGATTTTGGACATCAACAACCAATGCATTCAACTCCTCTTGATCCTTTAGCTCGTACGCAGTTATTGGGCCATGAGGGACTTGAAGTGAGTTTGAAGAGTGACCATTCCGTGACTCCACCTCCTTGGTGCTGGGATGATCCGCATCATTCCTCCTCTGAGTAGGATTTGCCCTCAAATCTTGTTCATCCTCGAGAAATGGACTAAGGTCGAGACATTAAAAGTAGTACTAACTTGATACTCACCGTAGGTCTAGGGTAAGCATTGTCATTACGCGTTCAAGGACTTGAATGGGCCATCCTCTTGGTAGCAACTTGTTACGCCGCTATTGGGAATCTCTCCTTCTCATATGCAACCATACCCAATCGCCTGGTTCAAAGACCACATGACGCCTTTGTTTGCTTGCTTGACATATTGTGCCGTGCGTTGTTCAATATTAATCCGCACTTTCTCATGAAGCTGTTTAACCAAATCAGCCTTTTTAGCTCCATCTAAACTAACACGATCACTTAAAGGCAAAGGCAAAAGATCAAGTGGAGTTAAAGGGTTAAAGCCATAAACAACTTCAAAAGGTGAAAATTGAGTTGCACTATGAGTAGAACGATTGTAAGCAAACTCGACATGTGGTAAACACTCTTCCCATGTCTTAAGATTACGTCTAATAATGGCACGTAAGAGTGGAGACAAGGTGCGGTTGACGACCTCAGTTTGGCCATCAGTTTGTGGGTGGCTAGATGTAGAAAACAACAATTTAGTCCCAAGTTTCCCCCACAAAGTTTTCCAAAAGTAGCTAAGAAATTTCACATCACGGTCAGATACAATAGTACGTGGAATACCATGCAATCTAACAATTTCTTTAAAGAACAAATTAGCTACATGTGAAGCATCATCTGTTTTATGACAAGGTATAAAATGAGCCATTTTTGAAAATCTGTCAACAACAACAAAGATGCTATCATTTCCCCTTTTAGTCCTAGGCAATCCTAAAACAAAATCCATAGATATATCAACCCAAGGTTCCTTAGGAATAGGTAAAGGAGAATATAGCCGCCAAAAGGGTGAAGTTTAGATTAGCTTTGTGGCAAGTGACACACTTAGCCACCACACGCTCTACATCACGCTTCATCCTTGGCCAATAGAAATGTTCTTGGAGAATGGCAAGTGTCTTGGCAATTCCAAAATGCCCCATCAAACCTCCTCCATGTGATTCCCTTACAAGCAATACACGAATAGAGCAATTAGGGATACAAAGCTTGTTAAGATAAAACAGAAACCATCATGAAAACAGAACTTACCATTCATGGTGTCTTACCGGTGAACTTATCAAGGCCTAGAAATCTGCATCTTTTCATACAATTCCTTGATAAACTCAAGGCCAAGTAATTTAGCATCAAGTCTGGTGTGAGTAAAGAATGTCTACGTGATAATGCATCCATTACAACATTAGACTTTCCTACTTTGTACTTAATAACATAAGGAAAAGTGTCAATGAATGCAACCCACCTAGCATGCCGCTTATTAAGCTTGTGTTGAGATTTAAGGTGTTTAAGCGACTCATGATCAGTGAATTACAAATTCCTTAGGTCTAAGATAGTGTTGCCACGTCTCTAAGGACCTAACCAAAGCATACATTTCCTTATCATATGTGGGGTAATTTAAGGCTGCCCCATTCAATTTTTCACTAAAGAATGCAATGGGACCTTCTTGCATTAAAACAGCCCCAATTCCCACACCATGCATCACATTCAATCTCAAAAGTTTTATCAAAACAAGGCAATGCAAGCACAGGTGCATGAGTAAGCTTATCTTTAAGTGCATGAAAAGCATGTTCTTGAGCTTCATTCCACATGAATTTCTCATTCTTTTAATCACGATGTCAAAGGTGCAGCAATAGTACTGAAATCTTTAACAAACCTACGATAAAAGCTAGCTAAACCATGGAAGCTACTGAACATCTCCAACACTTTTAGGTGTCGGCCATTCACTAATAGCACGACTTTATCCTCATCAACATGAATTCCATTGGCACTTACAACATAACCTAGGAATACTACTTCACTAGTGCAAAAAGAACACTTTTTAATGTTAGCATACAATTGAGCATCACGAAGTGTTTCAAGCACAAGTCTAAGATGTTCTACATGTTTTTCTAGGCTGCGGCTATAAATCAAGATATCATCAAAATAAACAACCACAATTTGCCAATGAAATGCCTAAGTACATGGTTCATTAATCTCATAAAGTACTAGGGACGTTAGTCAAACCAAAAGGCATGACAAGCCACTCATATAAACCATACTTAGTCTTAAAAGCTGTTTTCCATTCATCACCCTCTTTCATTCTTATTTGATGGTAACCACTTTTTAAGTCAATTTTTGTGAAAATAATGGCACCATGCAATTCATCCAACATATCATCCAAACGAGGTATAGGGTGACGATACTTTACCGTTATAGCATTAACGGCTCTACAATCTGTACACATGCTAATGCTAGTTCCATCTTTCTTTGGCACTAAGATGACAGGAACAGCACATGGACTTAAGCTTTCCCACGCCCATCCTTTCTTCAAGAGCTCTTCAACCTGCCGTTGTAGCTCCTTTGTCTCTTCAGGACCCATACGATGAAGCGGTTTGTTTGGCAATGAGGCTCCAGGCACCAAATCAATTTGGTGTTCAATTCCCCCAATTGGTGGTAATCCATTTGGAATCTCATCTGGGAAGACGCGTCCTCAAATTCTCAGAGATTCAAAACACTTGGAGGTAAAGCGTTAGTTAGGTCAGGGGGAATTACAAGTATTTCTTTACACAAGAGTACGAGTACGATCACATTGGAATGTAAAGCTCTCCTCACGTCTCTTGTTTTTACAAAAAGATTAGTTTTCCTTTGCAAATTTCCTCCCTTGGCAATTCTTTTCCTTTTTCTCTATCATCGATTCGGTCTTCACTTCCTTTTGCTTGACCTCGGTTTTAACTTGTCAGCCTCTTAGCAAGTTCCACCTCATACTCCTTATGCAATTTCTCTTGATCCTCACGAACTTGGCTTGAGTTATGGAGGATAACCTTTCTTTGGCCATGTAGGAAGGAATATTTGTTAGTTACTCCTTCAAAATTGACAGCTTTATCAAACTGCCATGGCCTTCCAAGTAGTATATGGCAAGCTTGCATTGGCGCCACATCACATAGCACTACATCTTCATACTTGCCAATGCGAAATGGGACTTGGACTTGCTTGGTAACCCTCACGCCACCACCTTGTCATTTAGCCATTGAAGGCGGTGGGGTTGGATGCTTGAGTGTAGGCAAAGCTAGTTTCTCCACCATAAGCTGACTTGCAACATTTGCACAGCTTCCTCCATCTATAATTAGGCTACATACACGTCCCTGGATGTGACAGCGAGAGTAGAAGATATTTTCCCTTTGTAAGGCATCATTGGCTTTGACATGTGTAGCTAGGGCACGTCTAACCACCAGCCCGAGTTGGTCATGGTCGGGAATTTCCTCTTCCTCTTCATCCACTTCTTCAGTCAAAGGTGGCATGTCCTCATACTCACCTTCATCATCGGACCCGCCATTGGGAAGGATGATCATAGCTCTTTGATTAGGACATTGACTAGCAATGTGCCCTCTTCCTTGGCATTTGAAACACCTAGTATCCCTATTTCTCGATTGGGGATTGCTGGTGTTACGGGTCATTGGCCTAGAATCAGCCTTAGAGCTTCAAGTCGAGGCTTTGGAGCAGCTTGAACTGGTAGCTGGTTTTTCCTCCTTGCGGATTGGATAATTTCGACCACCTTGAGCAGGGTACATAGGCATAGATCGGGTGAGACCCCTCCTCTTGTAACGCCTCTCAATCTTGATGGCTTTGTCTACCAGGTGATTGAGTTCTACATAGTGTTGTAGTTCTACCTGCTCAGCAATATCAGGACGTAAGCCATTCAAAAATCGAGCCAAAGTGGCTTCCCTATCTTCTTCAACATTGGCACGTAGCATGAGCACCTCCATTTCCTTGTGGTAGTCTTCAACACTTTTAGATCCTTGAGTGAGGCTTTGAAGTTTTGATACAAATCACGGTAGTAGTGATTTGGCACAAATCGTTTTCTCATCAAAAGCCTCAATGCATGCCATGTATCGATGGGTGGTTCTCCACTTCTTCTCATACTTGTTGTAACCTGATCCCACCACACAACAGATAGTCGAAACTCTACAACTGAAGTTTTACCTTTTGATCTTCGTGTAATTGTTGCAATTGAACACGAAGCTCAATCCTTTTTCCCACTCTAAGTATGCATCCGGATCTGAACGCCCTTGGAATGAAGGAATCTTCAATTTAATACCACGAATAGAATCATCATTGAGTCTATTCTCACGCTTAGGTCGCCGTTGTTCATTGTCAAATTCCTCATTTGAGTCACTTGACTCATGCAAAGGTGTTCTACTACGGCTTCCTTTTACACTGGTAAGGGGTTTTTCCAAATTGTCGATTCTTTGATTGACAATCTCCAACTTTTGATCCAAAATGCGGCTAATGTCTCCCCGGAGTGATTCTGCAAACAATTTAAAATCAAAGGCTTGGGAAGATCCCTCACCCTCGTTAGACATGGTGATCACTTAAAAATGAGTGTTTTAGGGTTTTAGAGAAAACAAATCCTTACACACTCCCTCACGTGTATTCACTCACCCTCGTGTTTGCACTCAATAACCACTCTAATAGTCTCACCAATCACTTCTTAAGTCAACCTTGGCACAACTTGAAGAAATTAGAATTTCTTCTAGTGTAAACCAACTTACCAATTTAAACCACGGTGATTTGTAGACAAGAATGATGCAGCAATTTGAGAAAATAAAGAGTAAAGTTAAGAAACAAAGATTAGGAAACAAAGACAAAAGAATTAGGAAACTAAGACACAATGGTTTAGGAACAAAGAACCAGTTTGAGTGCTCAACAAAAGTCAAATAAAACGATGAAATAAGACTAATTAAGATGCTGGAAATTGTCCTTAAAAGCTGAAAACAAACCCTAGAAAACAAAGCTAAACTATCGCAAAACCAGAAATCTTACTCGACTCTTGGACAGCTTTTCTTTCCTTCAAATTTTGCTGGTTGAATTTCTGGAATTTGGGCAGTGGTTGTGAAGGAATTTAGCAACTTCCCAGGTGGATTTTAGTAACAAATAAACGGCACAAGATTGTTTTCAAAGAGGGTTCAGATTCGTTCAAGAAAAGGAAACAAGTTGGGGCGGTTTCCTCTTTGTTTCCAAATCTGTTTTGGAAACTTGGTTCAATTGGTGTTTGGAAACCTTGATGAACTGAATTAGGTAGCTCCCTCTCTTGTGGATTCTTGATTCAGCCTTTTCTTTTTCTTTCTTCCTTTCGTTGCCTTTTTTTTTTTTTTTTTTAAACAGCAACAAGGATTCGATAATCAAGATATTCGACCAGGATTTTGGGCAGTAATCTTGTAAGCTCAAGATCCGATTGGAAGGTTCAATCTTTTCTCAAGCAAAGACTTCAAGATTCACAAAAAATATAAAGATCTCAAATTAAATAATCAAGAAGGCTCAAGATTCCACCAAGTATTTGCCAAGAAGTTCAGATTTGCAAGAACACACAAGATGACTTCAATATTCCAGCAAGTAAGTTCGGATAGACTTGACACTAAACAGAATTTTTTTTTTTTTTTGACTCAAGACACAAGACTAGATTTAAGACAAACCTAGAGGAAATTTGGACAGAAAACAACAAGGTTGGTTCGACTCAACAAAGGACAACACGCAACAAGAAACGATTTGACGACAAGAACGATTTACTAGGGTGCGCGACAAACCAGAATTTTAGATGCAAGAACTACAAGAAAACCCTAGAACAAAACAAGAAAAACAAGACACGATTTTTTTTTTTTTTTGTTTTGATTCGAGACTCAAGAACACAAGAAAGACAAGATCAACAATCAAGAAACTAGAGATTGAATTCGGATGAACAGTAACGCTACAGTTCGATGAACAGTACCGTTTTTTTTTTTTTTTGAATTTTGAAGATTCAAGAAACGAAAATAATTGACTCAAAATAAGAAAAAGATATACTTTGTTACCTCCGACTAGCTCTGATACCAACTGATACGAACTACGTTAATTAATAACGCAACCCGCACACGAAAGATGTAGGATCTAGGGTTTTGGTAAACAAAGTTGGAACACACCGCGGAAGACCTTCACCCGTTGAGCACGTGGACAACGAACGTTGGTATAAAGGTAGAAGACGCCACAATTCAACGTGTTCTTGAATTGATAAGTCTATAAACACCCAAGAAGATTCTAAGGTATTCAGGTTGCTTCAAGGAAGCAAAAGAGGTGATTAACACTCAAAGCAATTTGCTGAATAATTTCTTGTATATTAATTTCGAATTTAAGAGGCCTATTTATAGCCTACAAGACATGAAATCCTAGTCTAACTTGGACTTGGTAATTCGGCCAGCTTGAAGCTTAGAAAACCGATTTACAAATGGAAATAAAAACTGGAGTTTAGGAAACTTCTAATAACCCTAACACTAATCAACTAAGAAACCTTAAAGAGGCATGTGGTTTAAAGGATTTTCCAGTTTGGAAACTACTTAACCCATGCTTTATTAACTAAACAAGAAAGCTAGAATTTGGACTTCAATTCGATCAAACAAGAGCTGGTCCTTCTTCAATGCTTAGCAATGTCACCAACGGCCTTGACTCCTCATCCACATTGTAAAGTGGCTTAACTTGATTTTGGACATCACGAACTAATGCATTCAACTCCTCTTTGATCCTTTTAGCTCGTGCACGTGTTATTGGGCCATGAGGGACTTGAAGTGAGTTTGAAGAGTGACCATTCCGTGACTCCACCTCCTTGGTGCTGGGATGATCCGCATCATATAGCATCTCGTAAGACACGTCCATCATGGGCAGAGCCCTCCCAACCAGGTAAGATATAGATGAATTGCATGTCGGGTGCACAAACGCCTAACACATTCATTGCAAGATCTGATTTTCTTGTTCGATATCTTGATTTTTCTTCTTTAGGTGGTGTGACTTTAATCATTGTACCATCTAGAGCACCTAGACAATTCTACAATACAAACCAGAAAAAAGAAAGAAGGAAAACGCTACTTAAATTCAAAAGAAACTAGTACTTAAAGGGTTAAAGAAATTTCAAATATAAAGTATGAATACCTGAAAACATCTCCATCTCTCATCATTACAATCATTCTCAATGGGTTGAGGAGTCTTAAGCAATAACGAATGCAATTTCAGCACAGCTAAGAGGCATGAATTGAAGTTACGACTCAGTTTCTCCACTTCTTAAGAATTTATATGATATTGTTCTATTTTTTTTGTGATGAGCTAATGTACATAAAAACATTGCAACAATTTCTTCCAAACTCATAAACTTGGTGTCTTTTAAACCACCAACATCTCTTACCATCTCACACAACAAGCCAAAAATGCGTCTATCCATACGAAGTTCATTTTTACAGCTGATGTTACTTTCTTTAATTAGTCTAAACATATAAAGCATTCTTTCAACTGTTTTTTCCTTAGTATTTGTTAATTGATGCCTTTTGTTTACCAAATACAACATTAGAAGATGATGCCACATTGCAAAGATAAGCACCAGAGCTATGGCCATTGTACACATGACACGAATATTACAAATTCGCCTTTGTCGTCTAATTGTAATAGGAGAATGAGCCATTCTGTATAAACATAAGGGATAATTTTAGAAACCTCCCTTGAGATTTCTCATAATATCACTTAGTTCCCCTGAGATTTTTAAAATCTCACTTACATCCCTTGTCAACTTGATAAGATTAAATATTCCTATCAAAAGTTACAAATTGACAACATTACCCTTGATCTTGATAACTATTTAACTAAAAAGTCAAAGCAAAAACAAAATTTTCTAAGCAAAAAATGTATATTAAAAAAAATTACTATCTAATAATGGTCCATATTTCTCTACATCGAGATCATGCTAGGATAACAAAAATACATGGATAAATTAAAATTAGTCAAAATCAACCATATGAGAGGATTTTAGTGACTAACTAACATCTTAAAAAATTTCATGGAACAATTATAATTAAGGAATTCAAACAAAATTTTGGAAAATATGTTTTGATACATGATATAGTTTAAGTTGCATTGGTAACTAAAATAATCTATTTATATGTATAAATTTTTCATGGTGTAATTTTTTAAAGGTGTAAATTTTGCTTTTGTTACAATACAACTAAAATAAATAGTTTAAGTTAATAAATTTACACATTATAAAAGTTTAGTCTTGATTTATTTTTTATTGTTATTGTAAACTTCATAAGTAGGATAATACAAGGGTAGTATTGGAACAAAAAATTTTATCCTTATTGCATTTCTTTCAAAGGGGTTACAATGTTACAAGAAATGTCAATTCAAGGGAGGTAAGTGAGATTTTAAAAACCTTAGAGGAGCTTAGTGATATTATGATAAACCTCAAGGGAGGTTTCTGAAATTATCCCTAAACATAAATACATAGTTATCAACTTATAGAAAAGTACAACTACGTAAATAAATACAGCAGGTCATGCAAACTACAACTACCTAAGGATGTTGTTGACAATTTCCTCAAATCACATAATAAACCAGCATTTGACATGTGCATGTTAGTTCAGGCATAATATGAGAACTACGGCCAATAACCCAAGCAACAAAAAGTGAGCATTAGATCCAATGACATTACTTTTAAAGCCAAATTTTTTATTAACTTGACTCTCATCCTTCTTTGGTTTTGTTCCTTACGAGTGATAGCTCCTTTTGTTCATAAAAGTAGATAACTACTATATAGCTACAAAAACTGTAGTCCTATGAAGAATTCATGCTCTTCCCCTTCCTCTTTTCATCCATCGTCTACTTGAAAGAATAAAAATAAATAAAGCTCAAACGTATACAAAGACTTAAGCACAAATTCCAAACAAAAGTTCCCATATGTCACAAAAGTAGAGCAGAAAACTCTTAAGCCCAATCCACAAATTCAAGAAGGAAGAGTATGTACTAACCAAAGGCACGAAACAAATATGAAATGCAAAATAAACATAAAACTGAAGTATTTTGACATCTATGGATTCAAATAAAAATGATGATTCCCCAACTTACATTTCAGAACTTAAACGTCTAAAGACTAACATGAATAATATAAATTCCCCATTTCATTGGTATTAGATAGCCCACATGTTTAAATGTCACACAGGAACAGAGAGAGAGATGCTGTACAGGAAATAAGAAAGCAAGCACAGTGGCAATAGGACCGACAACACTCAAAAGTGAGAGAAACACCTTCATATCCTACCATTTTTCCTCCACCAAGGATAAGAATTCATGAGCTTGTGTTCTATGTCAACGGAAGATCTATCTGCTCATTACTTATAAGGTAAAGGCAGACGACGAAGATAGGAAAAGCATTATTATGATAATTGACAAGGTTTTGAGCAACAAATAGCAAATATTTTCAGAGTGTGGCCTTAAAGTGTCCATTTATAATGGTTTCGTTTGGGGAGTAACTTTATTATCCTCCTTAAGCAACTCATCAGCAAAGCAAAGACAGAGTATTGAAAATGCAATTAACCCTGTATATGTGTATATATATATATTGATGGTGCCAGAAATGCACTGCTTATTCTTTAAATTATCATGGGTAGGATTAAGACAGTTGGGCGGCATCCCAAATAGGCAAGAAAGAAAGCCAGGCCACAGTAAGAAGTGGGTTGCAGGCTTGGCCATTTAAAGCACTAGATTGTTGGTTGGGGATGCAACTGATGATGGGGTTAAGGCCCTGCGTACAACAACACTAATCAAACATGGGCATTACAGTTCACGGGAGTCAACAATTGCTTATCTAGAAGCATTCAAATGCATATTTCTTGTTCTCCTTTCCAATCCAAATTTAACCTACTACCCACAAGGATGAACAAAATCAATGATAAACAGCAACCATAAAACAAATCAATGATAAATACAATAAAAAAGATCAAAAAAAGTAACCCATGAACCATAGTAAGATGAGAGAGTGTGTGTGAAGTTACTTGAAATTTCTCTGATTAGGCAAAATATCTCCACCGTAGTTAGGATGGCTTCAAGATTTGATGTACAATTGTGAAAATGAATGTGAAATTCCTAGGATGGGGAAGAGAAATTGAAAGGAAGAAAAGTGAGAAGAAAGACGCAGAAAAGAAAATAGAAGCGGCGGTTGATTGAGGGGAGGAAAACCCTCCAATTTAGTCAGGAATTATGTTTGCAAACTTTTAGGTTTTCCATACCCATAGATAGATTCCAATAGTTGTCAACCAAGTACTATCAAACGGAATCAATCCCTTGCAAAAGTCATAGTGGAGGCCCATTACCCCCAACCAAACGGATACTTAGTTTCCTAATTCTTTTTGTGTCTTTGTTTCCTAATCTTTTGTGTCTTAGTTTCCTAATCCTTTGTGTCTTAGTTTCCTAATCTGTTTGTGTCTTTGATTCCTAATTTTTCGTGTCATTCTTGCCTAATTCACCGTGGTCTAATTTGGTAAGTTGGTCAACACTAGAAGAAACTCTAATTTCTTCAAGTTGTTACCAAAGTTGACTCGAGAAGTGATTGGTGAGAATAATAGAGTGTTTATTGAGTGTAAACACAAGGTTGAATGTAAACACCTGAGCTTGTGTGGTGAGGAAAATATCTTTTGTTTCACTAACTTTTTGCAGGTTACATCATGGAGGGTAAGAGACAAAGGAGAGCTAGCTTTGACCAGCCTTTGCCGAATCCTAAAGGAGTCAAAGATGTAGTGTTACGTAGTGTAGATGATCAATTGAATATCATCAATTCACAGCCACATGGTTGGTTTTATTCTCGAAGCCATATCAAAGATAAAGTGTGCAGCTTGGCCATTGATGTGTGTTGTGAAGTTAACCTCGCAAGTGCTCTCATGGTTGAGAAACTTCAACTTCCAACCATTGATCATCTTTGTCCATATAAATTGTCGAGTGTTGATGGTGATATTTGGATTACTAAACACACACTTGTTCCTGTTTGTATTGGCAAGTACGTTGATGAGGTGTTGTGTGACGTAGTTCCAATCCAAATTACACATGTGCTGTTGGGTAAAAGCATGGATGCTTAGGCATGATGTTAAATATGATGGACATACTAACAAGTATTCCTTCACATTTAATGGACGTCGTACATACTTGTATCATTTGATTATGAGAGACTTTGTATTGATTTAGATATTATGAAAAGTGAGCATGAGTCCTATAGCATGAAAAAAGAGTTAGTTGAGGTAAAATCTGAGAATGATAAAATGAGTGTTCAAGCCGTGAGTGTTAAGAGTGACATTTCAGTTTGTGAGCCGAGTGTTAAGCTTGCAAAAGAGAGTGAGCAGTCCAAAATTGAGTTGGTAGCAAGTGAGGGTTCAAAGTCTTATGTTTCTTCTAACGAACTTAACTTTGTCTTTGTTTAGTGTTTCTTGTTTTTTGCAGGTTACACAAGGTGAAGTGAAGCTAGTTTTGACATGCACCATTGCTAAGTCATTTTATGGATTGTTGATCTTTCAAGGAGTTGCTAATTTCTATCATCACGCTATGGCGAAATGCACTGTTTTAGCAAACCAGCCACTGGCTTTGAAAGGGAGTTTACTTCCAATTGATTTTGAAACTGAAATTACTCCTTTCCAATCTGATTTTCTTATTTTTGTCAATTGTTTGCATTGTGTTATTAGTCCTAGTGTTGAAATAGGTCATTTTCAGCATTGCATTTTGAGACCTTATGTGTCTTTTATTTTTCTTGACTTGTGTGTGTGCCCATTGTGTTGGTCATTATGATGCATGTTTGTGTAGTGAGTCTAATGTGTCATTAGAGTTTGTGAACATTGTTCCCATGAAGCATGGAAATCATGTATTTCCTTCGTGTTATACATTGGGTGAATTTAGTGTTCTTACTTCTTTCATTCCTACTAATGTCTCATGTTTTGTCTTTGATCCAGGCATCGATTCGAGGTCGAATCGTTTTCATGGGGAAGGGAAGGATACACTCATATTCATTTTGGGGCAATTCGGTTCTCATTGTCTTTTCATGGTAGGAAAGGTCTTCCAGTTCATGCTCGTCTTGCCTTGTTAGACAGCAGATTTGTTAAATATCTGCATGCGTGTATTGGAACTTTTGAAACAACTTTAAATGCTGGTATTGTATTTGTTACTTTATTTCCAAATTTTAATATGTCATTGGATGATCCATATTTGCTAAGTGCTCTTAAGATTCAAGCATAGATAGCAGGTGCAGAACAGGTCCCAGAAGCTGTTGCAGCAACTTTGCACTATTAGATGGCTTACCGAGTACAAAATATGCTTTGGATCTTACTCTCCCTGGAGGAGAGGATGCCCTATTAATTAGGGTAGATGAACAGAACACTGCTACATGTACAAATATTCCTAGGCAAATTCCCAGAGAAGAACTAATTAGACTTCTGCCTGATACATGGATAACTAATTACGAAAAATTGAATCAATCTACCAACCGTCCGGTGGAATCAACAAGCTCTCAAATCTCAACCAGATCTGATGGGTCAATTGCCATATCTTTTGGCCATTCACATCTAAAAAAATCAAAAGATGTTCCTAGAATCATGTCCATGTTTGTCCAAATTCCAATGAATACACCAGTTCCATGGAGAAACCAAGGGAGTCTCTCATAGATCTCATTTCTCATTTTAACCAAAATGGTCAACCAGTCTATTTCTTTCAAGATCCATTTTCTGGACATACTTATTTTGATGTTTGTTATTGCAGAAAATGTATGAAAAAGAAATGTCCTGAAAAGAGGTCTAGCTATTGTCCAGACAAAAAGAATCCTGATACTGAAAAGAAAGAACCACCTTTTACTTCATCCAGAAGTAATTTTGATGGTTATGCTATTCCTTTTGACTAGGTCGAAAAACCTAAGAAACAACTTTCTCCCTATTACCAAAAGTGTTTGGAAATTCTTGATCAACAAGGATTAAGAATTAAAACTGAAAAACTGAAACCTATTCCTCAAATTTGCATGTTCAAACCAGAGGATTTTTGCCCGCTTCAAACCTTCACCAAAGACAGAGCAGGCCATGCTCCAAAATTTCAGAATGGTCAAACAACGGTTCTACCATCGAGACAAATTGCTCCAATTAACAGAACTGAAGAAGTTCTTAATTGGCAGTCAGAAAATGCAATCTGCCAGAACAAAGCTCTCTCCTTGATTCATGAAAAGGTTACTCAAGTCTCCACAAAGATTGACTCTTTTGGAGATGAATCCAAAACTCAGAATTCAGAAGCCCAGAGAATGATTAAAGTCTTGGGAAAAAGACTTGATGAAGTTCATCACAGAATTCCTGAGATTGGAAAACCATTCTACCAACTCCGTGAACAAAAAAAGAAAGATATTGAGTACTTAAAAAGGTAGATTGACAGTTTGAAAACAACTGGAAAATTATCATCCGAACCTGTCCAACAACCAAAGGATGATTTATTTATCCCATTTTTGAGCAAAACCACTAAGAGAAATGGCCTCACCATTTCTTTTTGGTGCTATCCCATCTTTTCTTCCAACTCCTGTTCAACAGGAAAAACCAGCCTCATCTCAAAATTATGCCAAATGGATTAGGGAACAAAGAGAGATCAGAAGAAAAGCTGAAAAAGAAGAAAAAGAAAGAATCAGACAAGAACAAAAGAAGTTGGAAAAAGGAAAAGAAAAAGTTGAAACCTCAGGGACAAAAGAAGAAAAGGAAACTAAAGATATGTTTATGTTTTCTCAGAATATTAATCCTATTACTTCTTTCTTGCAGGAACAAGTGGAAGCAAGTATACATAAGATCTCCATTATGGAAAATGCTTCAGAAGAAGAAGCATCAACAGAAGATACTTCTGAGTCCTATGATTCGGATTCTTATTTTGAGAGTTCTAAATCCCAAAGTTCAGAAGAGGTCTCATCAGATTCAAGTTCAGAGATCAAAGTGGTTCCCAATGTTCTCATGGCTCGAGAAGTAGAACCTGAAGCAGAGGTTGTTTTCCCCTCAGATGAAGAAATCTAAGAATACCAAACAGGGGAGTATTTCTATCTTTACTCTTGATGACATTCCATCATCTCAATGGAAAAAAAGATTTCAAGAGTTTCATGCATGGATGATTGTTTAAAATATCACAATTGATTCACCATTTGATATTCTGTGTGAATTCACAGCACATTTTGCAAGAATTTTAAAAGATTGGTGGAATTCACTTGGAGACAATGATAAAACCATTTTCCTCATCAGACAAGATTTTTCTGAGGCAATTGAAATCATGAACATTACATTTTTGGGAAGTTCTGGTGAAAATAAAGAACTCAAAAGAAAAGAGTTTTTTCAAATGAAGTGTCAATCTTATGAATGAAAAGATCTCAATTAACATTTCAAAAGAATGACACATCTCTCTTACATTCTTGGGGCTGACATAAATTTGAAGCAAGCATTTCTTACATCACTTCCTCACATTTTGTCCAATAGTGCTGAGATATATATTCATAACAGATATGGTTCTCTTTTGAATCTCACTGTAGGACAAATACGCCAAGCAGTTTTCTTATCCCTTGAAGAAATTTGCAACAAAAGAAAGGTGATAAGAGAATATATGAGAGGAGATGCCTGCATGGATCAAACTTGTAGAAAGCCAGAATTGATCATAAAAGGAAAATGCAAGGCCTGCACAAAGAAAAAAAGATTTTGTAATAAATTTTCCAAAAGGAAATTTAAGAAAATCAAAACAGCAGGAAAGTTCTACAAAAGAGGAAGAAAATGGAAATTCTTCAAGAAGAAGAAGAACATGGATAAATCATCAGACAGATGTTTCATTTGTGGAAAAAAAGGACATTATGCTTCCAAGTGCCCACAAAAGAAGAAAAGTCTCAATCTAATTCAGAAAGTCCAGGATGAGCTCAAAATTCCTGTTCTTAATGAATTAGAATATGTTTTTTCTAAAGAAGATGAGCCTACTGATAAGGCTATTTTTGCATTGCAGGTCCAAGAGCCCAAAAATCAATTCCATTACATGCAAGTGGCTAAGACATGCCCTCAAGCATTACTTCATGTCTTAAAGTCAAAGTTTGATAAACCAATCCCTGTTATTGGTTTCTTTGATTCAGGTGCAGAAATGTCCATCCTTAATCAAGAAATTCTCCCAGATGAATATTGGAAATATGAATCACATGTTTTCAGAGCCGTCAATAGTGAGTTGTTTGAAACTACCAAGATCACAAAAAATCCAAGCACTATCAGATTTTTACCAGATTGTGAATTAAAAACTCACATTCTTAGAGGAAAAATGCCAGGAAAAGATCTGATTATTGGATTTGATATTTATGAAAAGGATTTGTATGTTTTAAAAGCAAAAGGGATTCAGTCAAAAAAATTCTTCAAACCTTTCACTGATATCCAAAACCTTTTCATATATGATTCCACATTGCCTGAAAAAAATCAAATTGAGAAATTTAGGGACTTTATTGTTAATCAATCTTGTGCTGAAAATCATGTGGAATTCATGAAAAAGTGTGACCACCCTTTGTGGAAAAACTCAGATTTCTTCATTAAACTCCCGTTTTCCAAAACTGAAGAAGCCAACCAACAAAAGCTAGCCACCCTGGAATGAACCTTGATCATTCCAAACTTGCTGAAAAAGAATGTCTAGAACTGCTTGAATTTGATCTCATTGAAATTTCAGATTCGCAGTGGGCATGTCAAGCCTTTTATGTTAATAAGTGATCTCAACAAGTTCGAGAGAAAATGAGGCTTGTCATCAACTACCAACCTTTGAATTTATTCTTGGCCGATGACAAATTTCCCATTCCAAATAGACATTCTTTGTTTTCTCAGCTTGCCAAACCAAAATGGTTTTCAAAGTTTGATTTAAAATCTGATTTTTGGCAACTTGGAATATGTATTGAAGATAGGTATAAAACTGCTTTTTGTATACTGAATCATCACTACCAATGGAAGGTAATGCCTTTTGGTTTGAAGACAGCCCCTTCTCTTTTTCAAAAAGCTATGATTCGTGTGTTTGAGCCTATTCTTTATACATGTCTTGTGTACATTTATGATATTTTATTATTTTCTGAAACATTTGAGAAGCATCTCTCTTTGCTCTAGAAGTTTTCTGAAATTGTTGAAAGTTTTGGAATAATGCTTTCTGAAAAGAAAATGATGTTGTGTCAACAACAAATAAATTTTCTGGGAATGAAAATTTCAAATGAGACTTGTGTTCCTGAGACTCATATTGGAGATGCTATCAAACATTTTCCTGAAAAAGATTTTTCAGTGAAACAGATCAGACAGTTTCTTGGTATTGTGAATTATGTTAGGGATTTTATCCCTAATGTGTCAAGACGTACCCGCCCTTTAAATGATCTTCTAAAAAAGAATCCAATTCCGTGGGGAAAGAATCAAACTCAGTCTGTTCAAGCTCTTAAACAGGTTCTGAATAATCTTCCTGTTCTTCATATTCCTTCCTCAGAAAATCTCATTCTTCAATCTGATGCCAGTGACCATTATTGGGGAGCTGTTCTCCTTGAAAAACAAGGGAAAGAAAGAAAATGTTGTGGGTTTGCTAGTAGAAATTTCAAAGATGGTTAGTTGCATTATCACTCTTCTTACAAAGAAATTATTGCTGTGAAAAATGCAATTGAAAATTTTGAGTTTTACCTAAGACCCTATTTTTTCACAATTGAGATGGATATGGGAAGTTTTCCTCATATGCTTTCTTTCAAAAATAAGAAAATCCCAAATGCTCAGTTACTCAGATGGTCAAATTGGTTTTCAAATTTTCATTCACTGTTACTCATATTAAGGGAAAGTCCAATATTGTTGCTGATTTTTTCTCAAGATACCCACGTGATCATTTACATCCTTCCATTCAGATGCATTCCAGTATCATTCCTTCTTTTCCCAATCCCCCAGAAATTTTTGAACCGTCCCAGCCATGGGAAAAGGAAGCTTTGGAAAATGCAAGAAGAAACCATGAAATTTCAGTCTTTGCAAATTATGGAGGATCTATTCTCAGTCCATTTGGTATAAACCCTGAATGCCCATTCTCTCAAATCTTTGTAGCCAAACTTTGTTCTTCCCGGAACCTTTACTTTGGGTTTTGTGGTATCTCTGTCATTCCTATCATATTCTGATAGAATTCCAGTCTTTATCATTTGTTGATTTTGAAGGCTTGTCCCCAAATCTTCAATTTTTTCCTAAGTGGTTCAAGCCCAAAGCCTGGTGGATAGACTTGTTCAAAACTCACAAAGACTATGTAATTCTGCACTTACACAGACCAGTCAATATCCAAGGAAAATGTCTTACTACTCTTCCTTCGATATTAATCTATAAAGTGCTAAATTACTTTGTCCAAGAAATGATGAAGTCTATGATGAATCCTAAAGGTACATTTTTGAAGCCAATAGAGTCATTCCCCCTGAAATTTAGCATGGTTTTCATGATCCTTGGAACTACAAAAGGGACCATCCTCATTAGGTTGCTATACGTCAAGCCCAAAATCAATATAAGGAAATGATGGAAGACTCATTGATGCAAGATTCTCAAGAGCCAGATGAGCCCGACACATCTAGGCCCAAGAAAAAATGGAAGTCCAGAAGTGAAAGGCAAAGACAACTCAACAAAAGGAGAAATCACAGGAGTCATCAAGATTGGATTGAAGAGATGAATGTAACTGATCCAGATTCCACACCATCCGACACTCCATCTGATCCACTCACGGATTATGGAAAAATGTCTGAATAAAGTTGTTATCAGTCCAGCTGTTGTCCTTTATTTTATGTCACGAGTGCTTTACTTTATGTCATAAGCTATCAGTCCAGCTGTGGTCCTTTACTTTATGTCACGAGTAATTTACTTTATGTCATAAAGTCCAGCTGTTGTCCTTTACTTTAGGTCACAGGTGTTTTATTTTATGACAGTTGATTGTCCTGTTATATTTACTTTTTTGAAGAGGCAAATACTGTTACCTCTCTAAAAGGTCGTTTGTAATCTTTCATATACGGTTGTTTACTTTTCTGAAGAGGCAAGTACTGTTACCTCTCTGAAAGGTCATTTGTAATCCTTATTTGAAGAACCTCGTAGATCATTTGGAGATCATCAAGGACTTTGTAAGAAATCTGGAAACAAAAGTTTAAAGTCGAGAAAGAGTTTTCTCAAAGATCATGTGTTTCTGAAATTTTTATTACAGGCAACCCAATTATCCTACTCCTTCGTTCTCTATAATTTTGGCCACTGATATCAGCAAAGAGTTCCTGAATATTGTAAGTTTCTGTTGTTTATCCTTCTGAGATCTAAGCCAAGCCTTTAAAATTGTCGAAAGAAGTAGTAGGAGGCGAAAGAAGTAGATGAAATATAGGCAAAGCTTTGGCTCTAAGGAATTCAATGGTGTTCCAAGTTTGGTGAAACCTAGTTGGTATCACTCAATGGTGGTCCAAGTTTCAAGTTTGGCGGTTCCTTGGCTTAAATGGTATCAGAGCTCCCCCACAGACACACTAGCACCTCTTGCTAGTTGGGACTTACACGTCTCCAACTCTCCCTTCCGAACGACTTCTTCACGAAGAGACTCGACCAAGTCCCATATAGTATTGATCCCCTTCACAAGCTGATCCACGGCCTTATTGAGTGCACCTTGCATGTGTGACCACAGCTCATCACCCTCTAGCTACTTCCTATGTTGGTCCATCTTGTCCCACAGGTGTTGTGATCAAGCATGGTTTCTTTTTTTTTTTTCAAAAGCCACCAATCATATTTGGCGGGCGGGCCTGGATGCCCGTTTTATTTAAATTGTCAAAAGATCATATGAAAGAGGGGGACATAGAGCCTTACCTCTTTAAAGTAAATCAAAAATTACAAAGTTGCATTTGATCCAAACGTATTAGACTATGTGATACGAACTACGTTAATAAGTAACGCAACCCGCATACGAAGAACGTAGGATCTAGGATTTTTGGTAACAAAAGTTGGAACACACAGCGGAAGACCTTCACCCGTTGAGCACATGGACAACGAACGTTGGTATAATGGTAGAAGACGCCACAATTCAATGTGTTCTTGAATTGATAAGTCAATGAACCCTTAAAGAGCACTCTAAGGTATTCAAGTCGCTTCAAAGAAGCAAGAGGTGATAAAACACTCAATGTTATTTCTGAAAATTCTTGTTGTTAAAAATCGAAATAAGAAGGGCTATTTATATCCTACAAGATACGAAATCCTAATCTAAGTAGGAAACCTAAATTCGGCCAGCTTTGGAAGCTTGAAGAACCGAAACCTTAACTAACTAGGAAACTAGTTTTTAGGAAACTACTAATAATACTAGAGACTAAACAATTAGGAATTTATTTTAACCTAACTAAGAATGGAAAAAGACTGCTCAATAATTCAATGACCAGAAGACTTTAGCTTGTAAGGCGTGCCCATGCTCTACGCGCAGGAGAGGGATCAGAAGACTCTGGCTTGTAAGGCGTGCCCATGGCTAACAGGTGCGAGTCTTCTGGTTTGCACATTTATTAACTAAAGTAAATCAAATTATGGAGTGATGTTGCTTGAATCCTCATGCACACTTAGCATGGTAACACAAGGCAGTGATTACTCTTCCAAATTGCTAAGTGGCTTAACTTGATCATGAGATGGCTTGAATGTGAATATATATGGTAGCCCACCGGATTCGCATCATTCCCCTCCTCTTAAAGGCGATTTGTCCCAAATCAAATGATTGCTTGAGGAGAAGAATTGTAGGTAACACGTGGATAAATGCAAGCCATGAAGCATGCCTTCTACTTAGCTTGAAGAGGAACCAACGAGCATGCTTCAACCACGATCTTAACTTTTGCACGAACCAAGGCTAACAAGGATGCTCACGTTCCATGAACCACGAATATGTATCACATATAGCCTCACTATGGTCACAATCATCCTTCCAATCTATGCCTGGATCAAACACAAAAATTATAGGATGAGTAAAAACAAAGGATACGCAAACACTAGTTGCACCAAGAAGATTATCAACTTGGTTAGCACGCAACACATGAGGACATTTAGTATAATGCAAAAACTTACTAATAAAATGATATGGACAAGCATCACACTCACATAAATAAGGATCACAAAACTCAAAAACATTAAACAACTTATAAAGACTCAAAAATTGATTTAAACTAGTGCTTTTCACATCAAACCTCAAACAACTCTTTGCATGAAGGTCATAGAGTAGATGGACAGCCTTATCAAAACTCATGAGTCCAAGATGATAGACTATATCACACACATTGACAATCTTACCAACAATAACAATGAATTTGAAAGCCGTAACACGTATAAAATCACTTGGAACGTATGGCTTCACTAGAAGAATTAAACCACAAAAACGCAAAACAATACTTCCATGACTAGAACAAATGCAACACGTAGGGGTACTAAAGCTAACTAGAGATTGAGGATATTGGAGTAAATAGATAGATTTGTTAAACTTCTTAATCCTCAAAGAACTAGTCATATCATGCACACATGTATCTTTCAACAGGATGCTACTCAATCCACACACACAATAAAAAACACGCATTTGCATAGATAAAGTAAGCTCACTAAGTACACTAAAAGGCATAACCACGATAAAATCATAAACTCCATCATAATAACAAAGAAGTATAGGGCAGAATTCTATCGCATTCATGGCAAGATGATTAACAATAGTTAAGCCAAATGTACTCGACACAAGTATCCATGGTTCATTGGCATGCAAAACAATCCATAAAAGCAATGAATTAGTTAGGGCAGAATAGTAAGTATAAAGTTCATCTTTTGAAGCACTAATTAAGAAGATCCTTTTCTCTTGTTTAGGCAAGACAAAACCCCATGCTTGTTGGTAGCAACATGCTAGGCCGTGAAACATCACCAATTCGCCAATGGTTCTAGGATTAGAACTTGGAAAATTGTACTTCAATTCACCTTGATGAACCAGCGGTTGTATTCGACCAAGAGGTGTTGGAATCAGTGGCAGCTCCTTATCGGTTCGCTTTGGTAGGGAAATTTTCGAGGGGCCGCCCTTCAATGGAGGATATCCGCAAGTTTTTCTTAACGCTTGATCTTAAGGAGAAGGCTCAGATTGGCCTCCTTGACTACTGGCATATCCTTTTTCGCTCAGGGAATGAGTCCGATTTCCACAGACTGTGGTCCCGTAGTATTTGGTATGTCAATGGGCAACCGATGCGGGTCTTCAAATGGTCATCTTCATTTCATGTTGACAAGGAATCATCCCATGCACCAGTTTGGTTCCAACTACCAAAGCTACCAGTTCATCTTTTTAATAAGCAATGTCTGTTCAAAATTACATCAGTGTTGGGCACTCCGCTGTTCATCGATTCGGCCACAGCAAATCTAACCCGGCCTAGTGTTGCGAGGGTGTGCGTTGAAGTGGACTTGCTGAAGGAGATCCCATCTCGGGTATGGTTGGCGTTAGGTGATAATGGTGGCTTCTGGCAGTCTTTGCATCCTGAGAACATGCCTTCTTATTGTGGGCATTGTTATCGTTTGGGTCACGCTGAGGATCAGTGTGTGGTTAAACACCCGTCCCTCAAAAGGAAATCATAGGGTTCGACGGGGTCGAGAGCGCTGGCAGCTGGCGGCTCCTAACGAAAACTCTAGCAACTTCACGCGTAATGGGGCACCGAAAGGGAGGGCCGACTCATGAGACGGTAGTGGCTTCGTGAATTTAAACAAAAGGGCCATCATGGCGCAGAAATTCCAGAGGCTCTCGGGAGTGAGGGGGCTGATGTGGATTCAATAGCAGTAATGATGCAGCCTTTAGTGGACGAGGCCCTCACGAAGGCTGCGGAGGGTTTGATTGAGGAAATGGCGGAGAAGGTAGTCGGCGAGCCTGAGTCGCCTATGGTGGACCCAGTCGAGGAACGGGAATGTGAGGACGATGATCCGCAAGCCCAACAGCGGGAATGGGTCCAGGTGTTGAACTTGTCACCTCGTAAATTTGGCACGTCGAAGGATTCTCTGGAACGGCTGCGCAATCGACTAGACGGATTGCGCTCAAGAGGTTCGGGGCTAGCAACTTGTCAAGGAACTGGAGGAGAGGCTGAATTTGCTGGTACTTCAACTACGTTTGCTTTGTTATCTAGTTTAAATGATTAATTCGCTTTTTTGGAATATTAGAGGTATTGCTAATAAACATGCTATGGCTCGGCTCAAAAAGCTGTGTAAATTGCATTCATTATCTTTTATTGCTATTTGTGAACCAAAGGTAGAGGCGTCTCGCATTGTTGGCTTCAAGCATAGTTTAAGTTTTTCTAATGCTGTAGCAAATGATAGTGGGTCTTTGTGGGTCTTTTATGCCGATGATTTTTTGGCAAAGGTTGAACAGTAGGCCACCCAGTATTTAACTCTACGGGTGACGCATGTTCTGCTGAAGGAAACTTTTTTAATTGTGGTTGTACATGCTTCTTGCGACTCGAATCTTCGTCAATCTCTGTGGGGGGATCTTATTCAGTTATGCCAACGTGGTTTACCGGTGATGCTGGTTGGGGATTTTAATGTGATTTTATCACCTTCGGAGAAGAAGGGAGGGCGTCCTTTTGCAGAGGCAGAAGCGATGGAGTTTTCTTCGTTTATGCAATCAGCCAGTGTGGTTGATGTGGGCTTCTCGGGGTCTTCCTTTACCTGGTGCAACAATAGGTTTGGCAGTGCGTGCATTTGGAAGAGGTTGGATCAACTTCTCATTTCCCCAGAATGGGATCGGTTAGGTGTTTCTACTGTGGTGCAGCATCTGGGGAGGGTCAAATCTGATCACTCTCCGCTTCTAATCTCGTGCAAGCAGTATGCGGGAGGTGGAAGGAGAAGTTTTCGGTTTCAGAATTTCTGGTGCTCGCATTATCGATTCTTGGAGGTAGTTCGGGGAGCATGGGGAGTACCAAGTTTTGGATGTCCATGGCGGAGGGTATTGTTGAAATTGAGGGTGACAAAGGAAGCATTGCAGCTGTGGAATGTTCAAGAATTTGGGAATATACCTGATCAGGTCCGTAATGCAGAAGAAGAATTACAGAGGCAGGAGAAGATCGTAGAGGGGGACCCTTCCGTGGAGAACATTTCGAAATTGAATGAGGTACAAGCTCGGTTGAAGGTACATTTAAATCGGGAAGCAGAATATTGGCGTCAAAAGTCTCGTATGAAGTGGTTAGACAAGGGCGATTCGAATACTCGGGTTTTTCATGCGAGTGTAAGAAGGGCGAGGCTACGGATGCAAATTCATCGAATACAGGATGGTGCTGGAGCCTGGTTGTGTGATGAGGATGAAATTAAAAAGAAGGCCGTGAATTATTTTAGGTCAGTTTTGGCTCCCGAACAAACAATGCAGTCATTTGATAGGATTCGGCAATATATCCCACGGATAATTGGTGGGAAGGAGAATGATCGGTTACAAGAGTTACCCAATGAGGCTGAGGTTCGGCAAGCAGTTTTCCAGTTAGATGGGGATGCTGCGGCAGGGCCAGATGGTTTTTCGGGAAGGTTTTTTACGACGGCTTGGGAGGTGGTGAAGCATGATATAGTGGAGGCGGTGCAGGACTTTTTCAATGGGGCGGTTTTGCCTCAAGGAGTGACAGCGACACTGGTGGCTTTGATCCCTAAGGGACCGGCTCCATCATCTTTTGTGGGGTTTCGCCCAATTAGTTTGTGCAATTTCCTGAATAAGGTGGTCACTAAAGTACTGGCCATTAGGTTGGAGTCTGTTCTGCCAAAGGTCATCTCAATGCAGCAGAGTGGTTTTGTTAAAGGTCGGTCCATTGCGGATAATGTGTTACTGGCGCAAGAACTGGTTCGTGCTATGAATAAGAAGGTGCGAGGGAGAAATCTGATCATGAAGTTGGATATGGAGAAGGCGTATGATCGAGTATCATGGCTATTCCTTCTTAATGTGTTACGTGCATTTGGGTTTGGAGAGGTGTTTGTTGACATGGTTTGGAGGCTAATATCGGCCCGCTCTTTTTCGGTTTTAGTAAATGGGCAGCCTTCGGGATTCTTCAGGTCGACAAGGGGCCTTCGCCAAGGTGACCCCATTTCCCCAGCATTATTCATTATTTCGGCAGAGGTTCTATCTCGGGGCTTGAACCTTTTGCTTAGCAATTCAAGTGCAGTAGCATACCAGGTTAAGGACGGAGTCATGAAGATTTCCCACCTTGCTTTTGCAGATGATGTGTTAATTTTCACTAGAGGGAATTCCAGGTCTGTCAAGAGGGTGATGGGTGTTCTGGATGAGTATCAAGTTCTATCTGGACAGAAGGTTAATTTAACAAAGAGCTGCTTTGGGCCTCCTTGTAATGCCCCTCGCCAGTTTGCTGAGAAAATTGGACGCCTGACAGGTTTCACGTGTAAGAGTTTTCCACTGAAGTATTTGGGGTGCCCTTTGGCTCCGGGGAGGTTGCGTAGGGCTCATTTCCAGGAGCTAGTGGAAAAGGTGCAAAAGCGGATCGATTATTTTAATTCCAAGTGGCTGTCGTATGGCGGAAGGTTAGTGTTGGTCAAGGCAGTGCTCGCTGCCATGCCCACACATTTGCTGACGGTGACTCGCCCTCCAAAAGGGGTTTTATATCAGGTCTCTCGATTACTGGCGCAATTCTTATGGGGAGCTTCTGACCATGGTCCTCGGTTCAATTGGGTTTCATGGGACAAAGTTTGTCTCCCTTTGGAATGTGGGGGATTGGGGATACGTTCTTTTGATATAACGCGGTGTGCGTTTGAAGGGAAGTTGTGGTGGCGTTTGCGGCAGGGCGAGTCGCTCTGGGAAAATTTTATGGTTTCAAGGTACTGCCAAGGACAGCATCCAAACCAGGTGACGAGGCGACCTACTGATTCACCTACCTGGAAGCAGATGTTGCAAGCTCGTGCTTTGGTAGAACTCAATTCACAATGGGTTTTGGGGAATGGTACAGTGTCCTTCTGGTGGGATAACTGGACGGGCGAAGAGCTGTCTTACACTACGAGTCGGACCTTGCCAGAGGAGGTTTTGGACAGCGGGGCATGGAACTGTGGGAAGTTGAAGAGTTGTTTGCCAGAAGAGGTGGTGGGTCGGATTCTAAGATCAGAGGTAAAGGTGGAAGTGGGGTTTGAGGATGTTCTGTTCTGGAAGAAGTCCTCGTCAGGTTTGTATCAGGTCGGTTCCATGGCTAAGATGCTAATGTCATTTGGTCTGTGGAGGGTGATCTTGGGGAAAATGCCGGTGGCAGATGCACTGAGGAGGTTCCAGGTTCACGGTCCTTCAAGGTGTTTTTGTTGCTCGCACCACCAAGTGGAAACATTGGAGCATGTCTTTGCTTTTGGCTGTTTTGCTAGGGAAGTATGGGACTTTTTCGAGCTTCCTTTTGGTTTTTCTTCTGTAAATCGACATTTTCGGGGCATTTGTATCACATGGTGGACCCATGCATCGTCTTCTCCTGTTATAGCATGGATTCTTCGCGCACTTCCGGCCCTTGTTACCTGATACATATGGAAAGCTCGGAATAAATTTGTATTTGACGGGGTAAGACCACATGTTCTATCTTCATGCAAATTCATATGTGCGGATCTGTGGGATTTGTTGCTCGTGCGTTTTCCTTGGTTGAAGACGAGAGTTAGGCAGTTGGAATGGAAGGACCTAGTAGAGGCCCTCTATGGGTGTAAGTTGGTTCATCGAAGTATCCCAGTTTGGTGGCATAAACCGCCAACTGCGGTGTATAAGTTAAACACTGATGGATCATTGTTGGGCAATGGTGACGGGGGTGGTGGTGGAGTGGTCAGGGATGCGTCTGGCCGTCTGGTGGTGGCTTTTTCAGAGAACTATAAAGGTACATCGGTGTTGGCAGCGGAGGCGCGGGCGTTGCTGTCCGGCTTGGAGATATGCAAAGAAAAGGGTTTGTTGCCGCTTCAAGTCGAGATGGATTCGAGGGTGCTTGTGTGTCTGGTCAAGGGTGATATGGCTCCTCCAATGGAAATTCTTGCGGTTATTAGGCGGATACGCCGCTTAACCAGCGGATGTTTGTCAATTAATCATGTTTTTACGCAGGCAAATACTGTGGCGGATGGTCTTGAGTCTTGCGGAAGTGCGGGTCAGACAGGCGTTTATACAGTTTTCTCACAGCTACCAAAGGAAGTAAGGGGGGCGTGTAACATGGATCGTTTTCATTTTCCCACGTTTCGTTTCATTAATGCCCAGGTTTAAAGGCTAGCTTGTAAGTTAAGGGAGTTAGGTTTCGATCTTCTCCCTCATGTTTTTGGTCAAGTTCAGTGGGGAAATAAAATGGGTAGCCAAGCCCGCCCGTCATTTCTGGCGGTTTTGGAAAAAAAAAAAAAAAAAACCTTGATGAACCTGCAAATTATTAGAAATAAAAGTAAGTAAGGAAACATCAAGTTCATTAGTAAGTAAAGCTACTTTAAACTCCATGGCCAAATGCTCATTCATACTTATTCCAAGATGATTTTCGGCCTTAAGCTTCAAATTTCCATTAGTGGAATAATCATAAAGAAAACAAATAGATTTGTCAAATTCCATAAAACCAATATGATTAACCACATTAGGCGCATGAACCAAAATAATGCCAGCTAACTCAAGAATGTTAACAAAAGACTTTACTAATGATACAACCAAAGGATACTCATTCACGTCATAAGAATCATACCACGACACATAAGGGAAGGGTATCACCTTTGGAAACAAACCAATCTCATCAATTGTATCATGATAGTAAAGAGACTTATAGAAGGAATTTACCTTGTCAATGGTAAAGGAATTAATAACAAATTTACCAATTATTTGCAATTCACTTGACCATTGATTACCACCAAGAGTAACTTCACAATTTAGCACTTGGAGAGCTTCTTTAACCTGTGAAAAAGTGACAAACAAACTAGGCAAAATAAAGCAAAGATGGTTAGTCATAAGTACAAACTCTCTATGATCAATATTCATAACTAACTCATTCTCACTCATCTCACTTGATGTTTCAATTTCTTTTTCTTGAGTGTCTTTCTCAATTTTTACCTCATGCTCACTCTCTAGTTTTACCTCTTCACTCACACTCATATTTTGTATGGCACATTCAACTACATTCTCCCATAAATTCGGCCAGCTTTGGAAGCTTAAAGAACCGAAACCTTAACTAACTAGGAAACTAGTTTTTAGGAAATTACTAATAATACTAGAGGCTAAACAATTAGGAATTTATTTTAACCTAACTAAGAATGGAAAAAGACTGTTCAATAATTCAACGACTAGAAGACTTTAGCTTGTAAGGCGTGCCCACGCTCTACGTGCAGGAGAGGGATCAGAAGACTCTGGCTTGTAAGGCGTGCCCGCGGCTAACAGGTGCGAGTCTTCTGGTTTGCACGTTTATTTTTATTTTTATTTTTTTTGGCCAAAACCCCAAAGTGGGGGAGGGATGCCAACCCCAAATTTTATTAAACACAAAAAATTACATCATCCTAGCACACGACCCCCTATACAATAAAAAACCAACCTACCTGAAAGTTACACCCTTACACCAAACTCACCGTCTCCCGGTAACACCAAGACCTTTGAGAATCTAAACGCAGGAATATGCACCCTATCCATAAAACATAGCCCACGAACTTCGTGCGGTGACCAAAGAGTCGGTATACAACTGACCGATCCATCACTCCGTTAGCTAAAGCATCCGACATTCCCTTGCCGGAAACAATGTTGCACCGATACGACATAATCCCGAACCCGTAAAAACCGTCTTAACAGATAACATAGGCTGCAAGGAACCACCATCTTCCCTGTCAGAATTTCCACCATCATTTTAGAGTCCAACTCCACATATACCGGAACGTAGCCCCTTTCCCCACACAATTCCAATCCCGACACCACTGCCTGGAACTCAGACGCAAAGCTTCTAAGTATGACTTAAAATGCAAAATCATCCTACCATCACTACCAAGAATACCCCCACCACCACCCTTCCATTCGGGATAAGAGCCATCGATTCAACTTAAATCACGGAGGCTTCCATATGATCGGCCTCCCCTTCAACCTCTATTTTGCTCCTTCAATCCAATCCAGAAACTCCTGCCATTTCAACCCATCCACCAAAGCGGAAACCAATCCTCCAAATCCTTACCTCCATACATATTATCTCTACCGTCCTCTAAAAATTAGGTCGGGCACCTTCAAATACAAACTTATTCCGAACCTTCCAAATATGCGGATAATTAATGGAAGAACCTTACACACCTGACAATCGGAGACGGATCCGCCCGCAACCACCACATAATACACTTCTCCCTAACCAACCGATCCGCAGAGGAAAACCCGAAACGCCGTTCAAAAAAATTCCAAATTTGAGACGGGAAAACCCCAAGTGCAAACACATGCTGCAACGTCTCTGGTTTCTTGCAGATGCAACAATAACACCATGAAGGGCCATGTACCTTAAACTTAGCTAACGTCTCCGCGACTGGAATCCTACCCAGAATTACCCGCCAAAGGTGAAAAGATATTTTCAAAGGCACTCCCTTCACCCAGATATTGTTGAAAACCCATGACCTCCCACGATTCTGAGCCAACAACCCCACCACCTGCTTCACCTGAAAAACACCCGCACCCGACCCTATCCAATACATCTCGTCCCTACCCGATTCCAGAACTTTGAAACCACAGCCTCGAATCCGGGCAACAATATCGGATGGCAAAATTTGCAGTAATCTTTCCACCTTCCATCCGTCCTGCTCCCAGAATGCATGAATCCGCTCTGTCGAAACATTGAGAGGGAACCGCCAAGCCAACTGCCCCACCCCCAGCCAGTTGTCCCACCAGAACCATGCATCACCTCCCACCACATCCCAACCACTATTCAACTCAACTAGAACTCGCATCTGCAGCATATGCTTCCAAACGTGCAGCATATGCTTCACGTTTATTAACTGAAGTAAATCAAATTATGGAGTGATGTTGCTTGAATCCTCATGCACACTTAGCATGGTAACACAAGGCAGTGATTGCTCGTCCAAATTGTTAAGTGGCTTAACTTGATCATGAGATGGCTTGAATGTGAATATATATGGTAGCCCACCGGATTCGCATCACTATGCACATGTACCGGGCAATTATTAAGCGCCCTAAAAACTTGAGTAGACGATGCCGACACCCCAATCTTTGCCAGAGCATCTACCACCGTGTTTGCCTGACGAAAATAATGTCAAAACTCTAGCAACGTTTCAATCCCCAGAATCTGTCGAACCTTCGACCTAACCTTAAAAGGAATAAAAAACGAACCCCTCAGAACATTAACCATTAATTGTGAATCCAACTCAACCACAATGCCAAAGTATCAGAATGACTAACATAACCGTAAGCCAAACAGTATAGCCCTCGCTTCCTCCTATAGAGAATCCACTACCTCAAAACCTTCTGCAAAAGCACAAATGCACTGACCAGTACTATCTCTCAACACAACACCGCCTCCCCCTTTTGTAGGATTAGCCGAACCATCAGTATTAAGCTTAAATGTTCCAGACACAGGGAATTCCCATAACATTTTTGATACTATTACCTTTGGCCGAATGGTACCAAGAGCAGATAACAAAGAATCCTAGCCCATTCGTACAGTACTATGTTGGGGGAACCGAACACGAACTGCATCCCGTAAATCATGCACAATTGACCAACGAACTTGACCAAGTAGCACACGAGTCCCCTCAAATCTCCATTTATTCCGAGCATTCCACAATCGCCACAAGATAAACACTGGAAGAACCCTAAAAAGCCTCTCAACCCCACCCCACACTGTCGATGCATCCACCAATGCTTCCGTCTCACATGTACCGTCCGCCTTAAGCAATTAAACCCCAATGAGTTCTCAAAGAACGACCAAGTAAACTCTGCCAGCTCTCCAAATGAAAAGACATGGTCAATAGACTCTATGTCTGGCAAAACGCAGCAACCACACCTTAAAGGCCATGCATGTGTAATGATGCCAAAACATCATAATTTTAATAAAAACAGACTCCACAAGAAGAAGGATATCTTCATAGGGATTGAATTATGCCAGCAAGACTCAAACAAATGAGAAGTTGGCTTGGACTTTCAAACCAAATGAAAGGCAGATTTCAAAGAAAAGTCTCCAGAAGGCGTTAAATCCCACAACATCTCATCCTGCTTTCCATCCAGCATTACCTCCAATTGACTTAGGACTGGAATCACCCTTGCTGGGACAACAGTAGATACCAACTTCAAATCCAAACAACCATTCGATACAACTTCCGGTATACTTATTAGCGGCTTCTCGGCCGCCGAAGGGTATACTGATAGAGATTGAGAGTGTATTTGCTAACTTCCTATAGGGGGAATCGCCGTATGGTCGCAGATTTCATTGGGTTGCTTGGGCTAAAATGTGTGAGCCAGTAGATGAAGGGGGGATTGGTTTCCGTTCCCTAGTGCAAATATGTAAGTCCTTTGCGTGTAAGTTGTGGTGGAGGTTTCGTCAAGGGACATCTCTGTGGGCGGGGTTCATGAAGGCGCGTTATTGCCGAAATAGTCACCCAAATAGCGTGGAGGGGGGCGTCGCGGATACTCGTACGTGGAAATGGATGTTGGGGCAGCGGGCTTTAATAGAGGGACAGATGGTTTGGGATCTGTCGGATGGTTCGTGTTCTTTCTGCTGGGACAATTGGTCGGGTCTAGGGCCTTTGGCTTGGAAGTTTGAGGGCATGGATTTCCAGGCGTCGGTATCAGAATTCTGGAAGGGGAATCGTTGGGATCTTCAGTTAGTGGCTCTGAAAGCGCCTCCTGAGGTGGTACATTTGGTGCAGCGGATGTTTTTAGTAGTGGGAAGGGAGAGTGATGAGATGGTGTGGCCATTAAGTAGATCAGGAAGCTTTGAAATCAGATCGGTATTCCCATTGCTACAGCAACCAGGGGCACGGTCCATTGTTTTCACAAATATCTGGCAACCTGGGCTCCCCCTGAAGATTTCTTTCTTTATGTGGAGGCTATTGGGGTCCAAATTGCCAGTGGATAGTATATTGTGCAAGTTTAAGGTGCATGGGCCATCTCGGTGTGAGTGTTGTAAGGAGGTTGATACTGAATCGATTGAGCACCTGTTTACATCTAGTGAGCTGGCTGTTGCGGTGTGGAGATACTTTGAAGGCCCATTAGGAGTTGTTCATAGGAATCCGACAGTGCGGGGAAGGCTGCTCTCTTGGTGGTCGGTTAAAGAGGCGGATAGGCGTTTGAGTTGGCTGTTGATGATTGCCCCGCAGGTGATACTGTGGGGTATTTGGAAATTTCGGTGTAAGAGGAGATTGGAGGGGCGGGGGGTGAAGGAGAGGCTGTGCTCGGAGATTACAAGAGAAATTGGCATCATGTTGCAGGCGAGGTTTGAGGTCCGTGGTTATCACACCTCGTGGGTGGAAATTATGGAGGTCTGCAAGGAATCTCCTAGAAGGCGTGTGCCAAAGATAGTGATTTGGTCGATGCCTTCTGATGGTTGGGTTAAATTAAATTCTGATGGATCATCAAGAGGAAATCCGGGGTCTAGTACTGGAGGGGGGGTGGTTCGGGATTGTTTTGGCAATTTGGTATTTGCATATGCGGAGAAATTTGGTGTTCTAACATCACTCCAAGCAGAAGCTCGTGCGCTGTGTATGGGATTGGAGCTGTGTAGTTTGCGGGGTTTGGAGAAAGTGGAGGTAGAGATTGATTCGAAGGTGTTATGGGCTATTCCATCAGGTGTGGGTAGGGGTCCTCCCTCTGTAAGGCCGATTGTTCGTAGGATTCGTCAACTTGAGTTCGGGTTTATCTCGTTCAGGCATTGCTTCCGTGAGGCTAACGTTGTTGCTGATTCATTGGCGTCTTTTGCATACTCTTTATCGTCATTTGTGATTTTCAATTCTTTTGTAACACTTCCAAAACCTTCTGGGAGTCTTTTGTTGCTTGATAGGTCTGGCGTGTCAAATGTTAGGTGTAAATGAGGGTCCTTCCCTCAGTGCTGTTGTTGATCTTTCAATAAAAGTTAGGGCATTGCCCGGTTTTAAAAAAAAAAACCATTCGATACAAACTCACTAAACGAAGCCTCTGACGCCAAACCCGGATATAACCAAGCCAAACGACCCAAGCCACTCCAATTGTCCCACCAAAACTTCACATTTCCCCTAGAAACTTCCCACAACAAGTGCAATTCTGAGCCAGACCTGGCCTGCAGCATACGTGGACCAGTCAAAGATAACCGAGCTAAACCTTGCACTTCATTCAGATGCAGCGACCCGAAGTACTTCTCCATCATAAATTGCGCCCACAAGGAAACTCCTTTCCTAAAACCCCACCACAATTTACAAGAAAATGCTTCAACCTTCGAGTGTAATGAACGAAACCCCAGGCCACCTTCGTTCACCGGAAAGCATAACCTTTGCCAAGCTACCCAATGCCATTTATCTTGACATTGTGAATCTTCCCAGAAAAACCTCGCAAATAATTTCTCAGTATCAGACACCATACCCTTAGGAGGAGACAAGACCGCTATCAAATGTACAAGCATAGCACCTTTAGACAACCATTTACCATGCCAAGAATTTATCTTATCTGCTATTTTGTCTATCAAACCTCCTAAAATAGCTTGAAATTTCCTGCCTACAAACAATGGACAACCTAGATATACAATAGGAAACGAGTGACAAGAAAAACCCGTCACCTGAGTGATAACCGATTTCGTATTTTGCCCAATTTTATTTCCAACCATAAAATAGCTTTTTGTAGCATTAACCAGTTGACCTGAAACTCGTTGGTACGATGACAACACCTGCATCACACACTTGAGAGATATCCTACCTGCATTAAAAAATATTATAACATCATCCACATACCCCAAATGAGTAATCGGCATCGATCTACATCTCGCAAAATATGGTATAAACCTTGAGTTGTGAACCAACTCGTTTAGATTCTGAGAGAGTACTTTAGCCGCAATGACAAACAGAGCAGGCGACAATGGATCTCCTTGACCAAGACCACATGATGATCTAAAGAACCCACACGCAACCAAACCTTCCCGAAACCAAACCGCCTCATAACCTGAACAAGAAAAATCAAGAAATACGATCATAAGCTTTCGCCATATCCAATTTTAATGCAACATTCGCTTCCCTAACCTTCTTATCAATTGTTGCAATCATCTCTTGAGCTAATAGTATATTATCGGAAATCAACCTTCCCTTGACAAAACCACTCTGCTGTGGGGAGATGATTTTAGGCAATACCTTCTCCAGCCTTACCAACAATATCTTAGAAATAATTTTATTAATGAAGTTGCATAAACAGATCGGCCGAAAATCAGTAAATGATGATGGATTAGGTTTCTTAGGAATCAAAGCGATTAATGTTGATGTGAAACCAAGAGGTAATTCTGCCCCAACAAAGAAATCAAGGACTGCCAAGAAGACGTCCTCACCCACTACATCCTAACACGTGACAAAAAATGATCCAGGAAAACCATCAGGACCTACATAGCTCTCCGCATCCATCACACAAACCATCCTTTTAACCTCCTCCCGCATCGGACTCAACTGTAGCTCCTCGTTATCTCGTCCTTACACCATGGATGGTACAACATCCAGAATACGATATTCAATCACTACGCCTGCATGCTGCGTTAACATCTTAGAAAAGAACTGAACAGCTACACCCTCTACTTGCCACATGTCCTCCACCCATTTTCCATCCAAGTCCTTAATCCCATGTATGCGATTCTTCAATCTCCTCTTCCGAACAATGGAATGAAAAAACCTTGTGTTCGTATCACCTACTTTTAGGAATTTCAACCTCACCTTTTGTCTCCAAAATGCTTCTTCATGGAGCAATTCGGATCAAAGAGCCCTCTCGGCACTTTTTAAATCACACTCGGCCTGCTCCGAGGGATTCTCCTGCCATGCAACTTCCTTCAATCGAACCATCTCCTCAGCTTGTCTTACACGATCAAATACAATACCAAAACTTCCCGACTTCACTTCGACAAATGACACTTAACCTGCCTTAGTTTGTTTACCAAAGCCCTAACCGACCATCCAGCAACTGGCACCGACCATGCCCTCTAAACCACATCCATGAAATCTGGATGAGATATCCACATATCCAAAAATTGAAAACTCTTTGAACCCACATCCCCAACCCGATCACATGATACAAGAAGTGACGAATGATCTGAAGCCAGTCGAGTAAGATGTTTAACCGAAATATTAAGTTTAAGATTTGGCCAGTTTTGGTCTACCAGAACTCTATCCAAACTCTTCCAAACGCGTGTCTGCCCCCTTCTATTGTTACACCATGTGAACTTAGAACCCGAGAACCCCACATCCATCAACTCAAGTTCCTCGATGAAATCAAGAAAGTCCATAGATCCTGATACTCGAAAAGGTCTGCCTCCCTTTTTCTCCTCTTGGCTAACCACCACATTAAAATCCCCCATGAGCAAGATAGGAGAACCAGAATCCCTTAACGTACTCAACATGTGCCACATGTGCTGACGCTCCATTGCATCACAACTAGTATGCACTACCACTACCAGTATCTATTCTTTTATCAAAGCAGAGAAAACCCTAGTCACAAGGATTTGATCGGTTTTTATAACAATAGCAACTGAAAGTTGCGACTGAAACATCACCCAAATATGACTCGAAGCATTCACCAATGCACAATCAAAATTCAGCCTTTGTCTAAAGTAATGGAAACGCATGATGTCCACTCGCAACTCACAAAGCCCTAGCAATGAAATTCGATGCATCTTAACTAGCTTTTAACTCGAGCTATAGAAAGACTATTGTTGATTCCTCTAATGTTCCAGAATAATGCATTAATCATAAATTACCTGGAGGGGAAGAACCATTCGATGAAGAACCCATCTTCTTACGCAACCTACGACTTAGAATCGTTTTCCACCCATCTAGGTTTTTCAAACCATCCAACCTTCGTTTGATAGCTTCCAATGGGTCGGAGCTAACCACAGATCCTTTTCGAGGAGAAAGACTAAGATCATCCACCATCTTCATCTGTATTTGCTCAATTTCCTTCACGTCCTCCTCCGAAGCCTCCTCCATCACAACCTAGTCTGCCAGTTGCATTATCAATGTATCTGCAGCATTCTCAATCACCTTCTCGACCAGGGAATGCACCATCATCTCACCATCCCGACTCGATCGAACTACCATAGACTTTGTCTCCACCGGCAACCCTCCCAAATCCACAATCCGGCCAGCCGCAACATGATCAGGCCTCAGTTGCTGTGAACTAGCCATCCCCGAAGAAACCATCGTCTGCAATTCTGCTGCACCAGCGTGCGCCTCCAACTGTCGATCCATCTCAAAAGCAAACACCAGTGCCATCAACTCCCCTGCCGATGTTTCAACTAGATTATCAACTAGAGTATCAACTAGTATACTTTGCCCTGCTTCCTCCGTCGAAGTCCTTGGGACTCCATCACCTGCCTCCACTTGTTTAACGGTATATTCCTTTTTCATCGTCGACACCCTCGTTAGTTTATCAAGCTCGCACTTTTGCACTTTCAATTCTGGGTTTTACACATGGCATTTGTCCACCTCATGACCCTGGTGAAAGCAATAAGAACAATACTTGGGAAGGTTTTCGGCATTAAGCATCTGTCAGAAATCATCCCCATCCCCCAAATTCACCCATACTCGTAAGGGAAGCTGCTTCATCAAATCCACTTCGACACAGACACGAGCTACATTCGGACGTGAAAGCGACAAAGTCGCTGCATCTACAAACAAAAGAGTTCCCAAACATGCCACAATATGAAACAAACACTGCTTGTTCAATAGATGTACTAGCAGTTTTGGGAGATTGAACCACACCGGACCAAAGACGATTCGCGATCGACATGAAATTTTGTCGACCACTTAAAAACCCTTATCGGGCATCCAAAAACATATCAAATATTGCGAGACCATACCCTCAAGAAATCCGCCTCATTATTGACCCGAACAATCACATGTCTGAAATCCAATAATCCCATCGAGCTTCAGTCCTTCAAATCTAGCGTCGTCAAAAATTTCCTCCGATCAGGCATCTTACCCTTCGGAGAATTTTCCCACCAATGCATATTGAAACAGAGAAGCCACCGTTATTGAATCCGATCCAAGGTAGCTTTCGCTGAGTTATCAGAGAACAACTTTGAAAACGACTTCCTCGTAAACAACAGCTGATCCTTTTCTGGATGCCCTCCACCATCAGCTGGCCGGAGGGCAGCCTCGACTGCCATGATAAGCTTACTTGCTGTAAATCCCTAATCATGCAAGAGAGAGAGAGAGAGAGAGAGAGAGAGAGCAACTAACTCAAATTGTGATCAGGCATGGTTAGCTCAACTCTAACTAACCTTGTTTCAATTGTTGCTAACCGATCTGGAATGACCAACTTGTCCCTCTTGCTCTTGCCATGAGTTGTCCTCTCTGGTGTCCTCGTGACATGCTCCTCTTCAATTTCCCTAGAGTGTCCGAAGATGTAGCCCTTCACATACCAAAGCTAAATGATGGTATTAAACTCTGATACCACTTGTCACGGGTTGCTTAAACTCCTATAAGCACACACGCCCATGCGGCACTAGCAATGCTCAAGACTCTAGCTATGAATGGTTGCTAGTTTAGCTTTAACTTGTAGTTGCATGGATAAATACAGAAGCTAAGTAAATAGGCAAAGAGAGAAATGTTTTGGAGGCAAGAAAAGCTTGTATTGCTTCTTGAACACTTTTCAAGATGGTTACAAATGTATGGGGTTTGGCATATATATAGGCAAGTCAAGAGAATCTAGAAATCTCTATACAAGTGTCTCCTACATTTAGTCTCTAGAAAATTCTACAAGACTCTCTTTCTGTATACAAGCTTCAAAACTAGTCAAGAACAGTCTAGAGAGTTCCTGCACATTCTAGACTTTTCTATACACTTCTAGACACTATAACAATTGTGTCTTGATCCCAAAAGATGCTTCCCATGTTGGCCATAGCCTCTACAGCCTTGTTCTTGTATGTTTCAAAAATGTGCATTTCTACTACCACTCTAAATTTTTCCACTATTCCTCTTATAGGCAGTAGTGCACTCGGAGCTGGCCGTGGGATGGCTATGCGCAATCGTGTGTGGTCCGTGCCACAGGAAACGAACTAGAATTCAAATTCAACATAAATTATATGGCATGTGCATGTTATTATGTTATTTCATTTTCGCTTAAGAAATTGATTTCTCAACTTCATCCACAGGAAGTATGTTAATAAATGTACATAACTATACATAAGTATAGAACGTAGTTAGCCTTATCTAATAATCAACAGTTGTCTATTATTAACATATTTATCTATACCATTCTCATCTTTTCATATGAAATTCAAACGCTAAAAGCCATCTACATTAATATTGTTTTTCTTTTTAGTGTAAAAATTAGTAGATGGTAATTATTCTAGATTGATTCACTAGTATTTTGAGTATTTTGTCTATGTGCATGTGCTTGTAGGTCTGCGCTACCAAAATTTGACTCTATTTGTACACATAATTGGCTAATGACCTCTAAGTTTGTCATAGGTCAGCATCAGAACACTTGAACAAAAACACGATGGTTTGAGTTCAATTTTGGCAGATCCTGTCCTATTGACTTGCAACACGTTCTTGTCTACCAACCTCTACCTTTTAGGTTGGTCTAGATTCTCAAATCCATATGCGGAGCCATGTACATCTCGCACCCCCTCAATTTTTTTGAAGCTATAGAATAGTCTAAAAAATATGAATTTCTGCGTAGTGCCACACTTTTGCCTTACTTAAATTTTGACAATATTCCCTTTAACCCAATAACTCCACCCCTTCCCCCCCCCCCTCTCCCCAACAAAAAATCACCCCACCAAAACACCACCAAAATTTTTGAACTCTTTTAAAGTTACCTTCAATGTTGGCATATTAATCCATGAGTCAAAAATAGAAATTTTTATATTATTATTTAGCAGTGTTTTAGTGAAATTAAGATTTTAATAATTCTATTAGAGTCAAATTATAGTAGTTTTATTGTTTAAGAATTAATATTTAATTAGAAAATTTCTTGTAAATTGTAGTTTACAAAATAGGGAGTATTAATGTTGTTAGTTTAGAAGAGTCAAAGTTTGAGCGTCTTGTTATTATATGTGATTATTGATATATTGTTAATATTATTTCTTTTCTCCCACACATACTTGCATGCGTGCAAATTGTCTCCCAACATACATTAGTTCTATGAAATTTATCTTTTATAGTTTTTATGAAATTTTTTTTTTTTGAGTTTTACATCTAGTATCAAAGCACTAGGTTCAAGAAATTGATCTTAGGGTGCTTGTGAACATTGAAAAATTGACTTGGGTACAAAATTAGTTGTAGATGTTTTCTGCTTTCAAGGTTAGAATGTAAAAATTACTGTGAAGAAGTTAGTTGTTCGAGTTAGACCATAAGGTTGGTCATAGAATATCTAACTGATGAAGATTTGGATCATAAGATTGGTCCAACAGAATGTCAAATTGATTGTCGGGTTGTAACAGAAATTGGAGAAGAATCATGTCAATTAAGTTGTAGCTATCAAAATGACAAGGTGAGTTGAGATAATCACAAGGTGAATTATCAATAAATTGATATCAAAATTGTGTGACGAAAATAGTTTATTTAGGTGTGTAGATTATTGCAAAGAGAAAAGTATTTGAAGATAAAAAACCACTAGATATTGGCTAAATTTTGCAAAGCAAAGTATTGATAGTGGTGGTGAGTCTGATCCAAGAGAGAGTTTGATTTAAGGAAAGCAATGTTAGCATATTAAAATCTGCTCAAAAATAGAAATTTTCATATTATTATTTAGCAATGTTTTAGTGAAATTAAGTTTTTGGTAATTCTATTAGAGTCAAATTATGGTAGTTTTATTGTTTAAAAATTAGTATTTTATTAAAAAATTTCTTATAATTGTAAGACTTGTTACCAAGTCATCTAGTCTATAAATAGGGAGTATTAACATTGTTGTTAGTTGAGAAGAGTAGAAGAGTGAAAGTCTGAGAGTCTTGTTATTATTTGTGATTATTGATATATTATTGATATTATTCCCCTTCTCTCACACATACTTGCATGTGTGCAAATTGCCTCCCACATATACTGATTGATACGAGCACAAAACCTTCATGAATCAATCTCATATCGAGCCCCATGTGTGCACGAATTTCCATGCCAAGTTCGATGAGATCCAATGAACAAAGTGAAAAACAAGGTGTTTGGCATTCATTCTGCTTGTTTGGCTTGTAGTTCATTTTAGTCTTGTCAGCCGTTTAGTATGTTTTCCTTCAATAAGCAAATCGGCCAGCTTGTCTTGTAGTTGGTTCGAATTAGCGTTAGTTAATTAATGTTGTTAGTAGGTTAGTAGTTAAGATGGTTCGGCCAGTTTACTAGTTAGAATAGGCTAATTTGTCTTTTACCTTTTACTAGTTGAATTAGGTTCACTTTTCCTAGTTGGAGTAGGTTAATGTTTTCCAAGTTGGATTAGGTCATTGTAATGCTATTTAAAGCCTAAGTCGTCTTGTCAGGAGAACAATTATCATGAGTTTAATACAATTTTCTAGAATTTCATTTTCAAGGGTGAAGCGTAATCTGGAGGCTTGCGAAAGTTTCTTTTGAACATCTTAAAAGGGTTCTAGAGTGCTCGTCAGACTTATCAATCAAGTACCCTCCTTGATTGTGGTGTTTCTACTATTGAATCTTGTTCATCGTGTCGTCCGTGAGTGAGTTCAACTCCGCAATCCAACGTGATACCTAATTCTGGGACTTGTGGTCGTTCTTGCATCTTCGTGGGTGTAGAAATCGCATTGATTGTATGAAATTTATCTTTTATAGCTTTTCTGTGGAATTTTTTTTGGTTCTACATTCAATATTCTATTATGAAACCTTAAAATAAAACATATTTAATGATGCTATTTTTATTTTTTATACGTAATACGGTAGTGTTTAATTTAACATTGGATTTTTCTTATATGTCTAACTATGGATTACAAGTGAACAAAATATTTATTTGATAGTCTGATATACATAGATAGAATTTACATCCTGCATATAATGCACCCACTACATACATAGAAGAATTTACATCTTGCAGTCTTATAGTATATAATTTTGCTTACTATGGCCGAACCAAAACATTTTCAGTTTAATATGATATTATTGTCCCCATTAAACAAAGATTTTGGCTCTGCCACCGCTAAAATCTGAAAATAGACTTGCAAAATTATGACTGGTCTGAGTTAATTTCTGCAAGTCTTGTGCCATTGACATGCACAAATATAGACATAGACAAAGATCTTCTAAAATGCATATAGACAATTATATAGGTTTTCAAAAGATTTGTACTTCTTTATAAAGGTGATCATAAATGAAATCAATTAGCTAGCAATGTAAAACTGTATAAAGGAAAAAACGAAATGAATGATATCATTTTAAGTTAATGTTTTCATACCCAGACAAGAAAGTGAAATAGAAGAGCTTTGATTCACAAGTCAATTGATTCGATCAGTCAACTGCACTTCAAAAGTGTAATCTTTTTTCTTTATTTTAATATTAGAATTTTGAATATGATTGAAATATTTTTTTGAAAAAATAAAACTTTAGTGAACTCCAACTGAACATCTTGGTTTTTATCAATCCAACCAGTTCTTGATCAAATTTGACCATTTTAGTTGAATATTTGCAGTAACTATTGAATCGGACCAAAGACATGGCCAATTCACGATTCGACCAACCGAATTAGTCGATCTGGTCCAGTTTTCAAAGCACTCTACGTGAACAAAATTCGACTTTCAAATAAAATTTGCGTACAAAATCCGCTAGGAAGTCCAGTGGCTGCGTCAAACTACACGACCACTATCCATGAATACAATATGTCAATCCGTTGTTAGACGCTTAAAAATGGCCCACGAATTTCCAAACAATAAACTTGTAAAGGTTCAAGATATCTGTAGTCTACTCAGAAGAAAGGCTAAAAAGGTTCACATTCCATGCCCCATCTTATTGAGCTCCAAAGTCCCATATGTGAATTGTGGTATCCCTGGAAGAAGCAGCCACATGCCTTTCATCAGCAACAATAGCATTCGCGTCGCCTATTCTTTCTCTAAGACTGTACAAATATTCTCCATTCTCTATGTTCCATACCCTAATGACACCTGCGGTGCATATTATTGCATATCCACCATTCATGCACCCCAAAACATCCCTCTGCGAGGCTCCCCTAGCGGTGAATCTACACACTTCCTCTAATGTGCCAACTTGCCGGACGCTTGCCAAACCACGGTTATCCACTACCATGAATGATTGATCACTAGCATCGACACAACCTACTATAATTTCCCTCTGAAACTCCTCCTCTCCCAAAATGATACCCTGGTTTCTTAAATCGAAAACCACGACTCTAAGACTTGTGCATCCCATTGCAGCTTCATGGTTTGTGACTCTGATTCGGCCCACAAATTCTGTCAATTGATCAGTGAGTAAATGCCACCCCATTACAGCTTCTGGATCAGTCAGCGAACCGCCAACAAAAATTAGCTCTTCACTCTCGCTATTCCACACGTGAAAAGCACGACCAGGAACACCTGCAGAAGAAGGAAAGAAGGTTCATATATATCCATGATTACTATTTACAAAAATTAATAAAGATATTACAAATATATTGAAGTGTTGCTGCACTATTATATCTTTATATACATATGCTATAATTCAGGCACCTGCATAAAGGCCAACCCACCACCGATTACATCCTGTGAAGTCCACCAAAGCACCATCATTGACAACATCCCCTAAATGAGCTCGGCGTGGGGGGTTGGGTTGGTTAATCATTGCAACATGAATGTCACCATCAAGTGAGGCAAACACGACCTGAGTATCAGAGAGGATGAGTCCGGACACAGAGCTGGAGAAGCGTCCTAGGCGATCACGATGATGAGGATGGAATGTTGAGACATGAAGCCTATTGGGAACGTGGAAAAGGCACACAGATCCATTAGATAAACCTGCCGCTAGGTAGTGGTCAGACAGCCCAAGACGGGTACAGGAGATACCCTCATTATTGTTGTAATCTGCGGGGAGCAATTGGAGGGTTGCATAAGCATATCTGTGCAAGCGGACGTTGTTAGCAGTGCGATGCCAATAAATAAATTCTTCTGCCCAAGTGTTGTGGGGGAGAAGCAGCTGCTCACGGTTCCAAATACGCCTTGTTAGGTTCTGCCATAAGAGGTCAGAACGTGATACAGCCCGCCATGTGGAACATACCTACGTTGATTCAATGATCAAAAAGTCAGCCCAGCTACAATCTGAATTTCAGACATTTTCCCTTTTAATCTACCTAGAAGGAAAGAAAGCAACACAAGTTTGAGCTGCGGCTCACCAGAGCGCCTATGGATCGGTATCAATTGCAAAAATAGTCTTATTTCCTGAGCACATGGTGGGGTAACTATGTCTCTCATGCCAAAAAAGGAGATTAATATGTGGGTAGATGAGTTCCTAAATCAAGTGTCCTTCGGACATTTCTTAAAACCATTCCAAATTTGCTTGGCTTGCAGTTAATCCTCTATTTACATGTGTTCTTATGTTCTCCATAATTAGCATAAAAAAGTATAAAAAGTGCATTTAAAATGGCTATAGCTTTTTGAGCATGACTACACAAGCTTTAATCTTCTATGGTTGACTTGAGCAAACTATGCTTGAGAAGATCGGATTGCATGCTTAGATGTAAGGTAATAAAGAAAATGAAAAACTCATTGGTCCATTTGGACACCGTAATTTAAATAAAAAAAAAAACTGCTCTTCTATTTGTATTATAAATACATTTTTTAATCATCTTTTTACCTTATACTAGTTAGTTTGACCTCACACGAGGTGCAAGAGTGCCCAGATTTTATTAGGCAATATATGATTTACATATATTTATATGAGCAAAAAATCTAGATAGCCCTTAAACTATTAAGTTAGTTAACTTTTAACTCTCCAACTATCAAAAACATATTTTTGCCCCTTGAATTTTTGAAAATGTATATTTCCCATCCTTTTGCCTAGGGATAATTTTAGGAACCTTCCTGAAATTTACATTAATATTATTTGGCACTCCTAAAGTTTTAGAAATATCAGTAACCCCTCCTAAAACATACTTTTTTGTAACAATTTCACTCTTGTATCATTAAATATTTTTGTAATAATCATATAATGAGAGACATATATTTTTCTTCCAATCTTACCCTTTCGTGCTATCTTAGATTGAATTTTCTACCAAACTGATTATAATATAATATTTACATATTTTGCCTAAAAATTTTCATTTTCAATAATACTTTGCCTAAAAATTGTTATAATAATGAAGATAATTTTGTTAATTTGTATGTTGCATAGTGATTAATGGGCCGATCTCTCTAATATGGGAGTTAAATGATATTATTGAAACTTCAAAAATGACAAGTGATATTACCATAAAATTCAGGAGAGTTTTTTGAAATTATCTCTAGCCAAAAGGATGAAGAGTATGCTCTTTTACAAGTTTTAGGGGTAAATGTATGCACTTAATAGTTGGTGGATTAAAAGTCCATGAACTATATAGTTTAAGAGCCAGTCGAATTTTTTGGCCTATTTACATTGATAGAGGAACAATCCTAATAGAATAAAAGTCTGAATAGGGGAAATGAACAGTGACTAGTAGCTGAACAATAACTTAGGATTCTCCATAGTAAAAGGCAAAAGCAGACCAGAAAATCAAAAAAAAAAAAAAAAAAGAAGGAAAACTCCATAATAAATTATTTATTATTATCATAAAAGCTAAAGAACAAAAATAGAACTATATAAAATAACACCATTAAAACTATATAAAAATAATACCATTAAAACTAACTATATCAACTAAATCATAAAATAGACAATAAATGGGTGTCATTAAGACTATCAAATTTACTCACTCAAAATTACTACGTGCATTACTAACTAAAAGCACAAGTTTGGATCAAACTTCTCTCTACTTCTTTTCTCCAACTTCTCTCTACTACTCCTTTTTTTTTTTTAAACCCTTTCTCGTTGGGAAGGAGACCACCATGGTCTCCTTGATCCTCCCTCCCATATATTTCGATTTTTGTTATTTTCTAATAAATTCTCTCCTAAGTTTTCTTAGTGAAAGTACTTTGTTTCTCCTAGGGTTTCCTAGTGGTAATTTTCTGTTCTCCTAAGAGTTCTTATAGAGATTTTGTGGTTTTTTTTTTTGTTCTATTGTTTCGATCTAAATTTTTCAAATCTGGTTGTTAGATCTGAATTTTTTTTTTTTTTAGATCTTAGGTCTATCTCAACAGATCTCATCATCATTATTGGTGCTTATAACTGTTCATTAGCAGATTTGACGATTGCAACATGCACAGAAGTGGGCTGCGGTGATTTATCCTATGAGAAGATGACTTTAAAATTTCTTGTATTTGTTATATCTGTCCTACATTTTTTAGATCTTTTGTATCTGTTAAATTACATATTTATCATTTTAGTGCATGTTTTATCTGCCATTAGGATAGCAATGTATATCAATCATACTGGACGATTTCCAGCAATATGTTAATGAAATATGTTTTATCAAAAAAAAAAAAAACTAAAAAGCACAAGTGATTAATTACCATTAATAAGAGCAATTTAATATATAACAAAGTGATAAATTCATATGAATTGGGCAATTCACACATAAAGAATTACTGGGTAATTGAAGCCTGCTACACAAATGTCAGAGAAACAGTCAGACATAAAACAATGGTAAGAGATTTGCAAAAGTGTACATTTTAATACCCCATGCAACGGTAGCAGCAAAAGGTAGTAACTGAGAATTCGGAGTAAACAATAAAAAGACAATGATACACATTACAGCAACAACAAGAAAAAGCTGAAGAAAATGCTAAAAGGATAAATGTCTGAATGAGAAGCATGAATGTCTTTTGCAGCTAATGGTCTGCTCATGCGGCAAAATTGATCGGACAGATTGGGAAGGAGCTCGGAACAGGAAACAAGGACAGAAGTCCAACGCACGTTAGCAATTTGAACGGCAACCCTAGCCCTATAAAGCCCAAAGACTATAAACGCAATCTTTCCTCTCCTGACTAATTGGTCAATCGGGGGCAAAAGTGGAATGGAAGGGTACAATAGTCAGCAAAAATGCACAGCACAGCAGCAATACATGGGCATTAAAAAACGACTGAAATTACCAGAGTACATGCAGTGGAGATGTTGATGGGGGACCAAAATCACTGTTAATTCATCCCATGCCACCAATTATTCTACTAGGATACATATATTACAGCACAATAGAACTGCTGCTGTATTGTTTAAAATAATTACTTTTAAAATAATATCCTATCGAAACACACTCAGATGTCAACTGACTTGGGTAGTACTCCGAGCAATATTTAGATGTTGTCCTCCTATCTTACTTTGGCAATAGATAAGTTCTAAAATAGTACAAAAACCATTTTCCGCAACCACTAAACGTTAGATTATCACTCATGAGTTTGCTAAAAAATTCATAGCATGAGGTTCAAAATTAACCGAAACACATAGTGTGGTCAACTCTTATTAGCATTGACATTCCAATTAGCAACGAGCAATAGAGATAATATTTCTGAAAATTTCATTGAAAGCAACATTTTACGTTTTAGAAGTATATTTTAGCAACTGCTCAGATAGCCAAGCCAGGCTTGACTAGTTGACCAACATGTCCTACTTAACTTCTATTGAGGAATTATTTGTTAGGTTACTTAGAATATCTTTGAAAATGCCGAAAGAAGTAACACTAGAAAATAAAAGTCCAGCAAATTATTCACTTGGATTTGCGTATTCCATTCAAGATCAAGAGCTCAAAAGAAATTTAAAAAAGAAAAGGCTAACATGTTCTGAATGGAAATTATCAAGCAATTTACCATAAAGTACAGAAAAAGAGAAAAAGAAGACAAAATTAAACATTGGTCATTCTATTAAACTTACTGACAGCCCAAAATTAAACATTAGTCATTCTATCAAAACTTACTTGGACTACTTTGACGATGCAACTATTTAACAGAGACAAATGTACTAAATCTTGGTCCACTTATTTACTGGATAAAAGAAATTCATTTTGCAGGTAAATTTGATTGGACCAACGAAATACTATCAAATAGAAGAGAAAAAATTTTTCGGCGGTGGCAATGGCGTAGCATTGTGAAGAACACGGGGCCCGAGCAAGCAAGCTGTACTGAAACACTTAAAATTTCAAAATTTTGAATATACTTGAAACTTTGCAAATTTCTAACTTCTTCCCCTCATAATTTTCCACCCTTGCAAATTTCTAACTTTTTTCCCTCATAATTGTCCACCCTCCCCCACCCCAACCCCGCCCCCCAAAAAAAAAGGCAAAACATTTTTCAGTTTTGGAAAATGCTTGTTTCCCTTACCATTGCCCCCTACATTGCGAGAAATCTTCATCCCCCGTGTATTATCCCCAAAAAAAAAAACAACTAATTTCTTTTAAAAGTCTCTCACATGGTTTTTCTAGAGTTGTTAAAACATACAACTAATTACTCTTTGATAAAAAAAATAACTTTACAATTTTTACCAAAAAAAAAAAGAAACTCATAAAAAAAAACTTTATCATTCCCTTGGCATATTAGTAATGACAATTTCAGATGGATGATATTTGCTCCTACCTACCATAAGCCTTGACTCCGTCACTAGAAGAACGTCACTTAAAATTTTGTCATCCTGTGCATCACACAATTAATCTACTTTGATCTCCATACATTTCTGGGAAATTTGCAAGACGAGATCTTCACGTTCTTCTTTTTCTTTTCCGATCCTCACATTAAAAAGTATATGGTTCCTGACAATCATTGAGGCTAAAAAGAAAATACAATAGGTTTAAAAAAACCTGAGGTCCTTGTTAAAAGACTCTTTTGTGCTTCATTTTTAACCTCTAAAGTGTTTATCATGGGATTTATCTGTCACAGGCCCAGAGCGCCAAGAAACAGCCAAAAATTGTACTGGGGATGTTGTTTGTGAAATTGAAAAACTACAATGCTTTATTTTAAATATGAAAAGAGTAGAAAAGAAAAAGAAATCATTTATTCCAATATTTTCATCACTAAAACTTAAAATGGAGCCAGATGGATATAATAAGACGGATATAATCAATAAAAATGTCATCCGATTTTCAACATAAAGGTCAATCTAATTCAGTTTTGGACAAAAGCAGCCGATGGCATATCTTTTACTCCTTTTCTTGTAATAGCGATCTAAATGATCCCCCAACTACCCCTTCTAATAGCAATGCATATAATTTAACAGATTTCCCTTAATTTTTCCTGCTTCTTGGTTAATTAGTTACTCAAGTGCCACAACATCAATTTTTCTTATTGTTCAAAAGTAACCACTGTTTTATTTATTTTTGAAACAACTTAATTTAATGAACAAGTGACTATATTTAATTGATTCTTCTAGTAATGTGAAAAATCCATCAATTTGCCCTATATTTGCTTCATATTGGGACCAAAATTGTTTCTATCGTAATTTTGGGGACAAAAATTTCACCAGGTGCCAAATATTAGGGACCAAATTTGAGGTTCAAAATTACATTTCTCTGTTACTAAAAGTCCACTTACAAAAACTACACAAGTGGCAAACATTGAGGTACAAAATTGCATTTCTCTCTTAAAGACATGTTAGTTTATCAACGGATATTTGAATACTCTACAACTAAGGTACTAGATGTTAAGTTAACTCACTTTTCATGCTTCTTCTTTTCTAATCAAAACTAAAGTTCTCTAAAATCATTCTTGGAAGAATTTCTTTTATTTCTAATGGGGTTATAATTTCCTTAAATAAATTGAAATCAAAACGCTTAGGTTTTATGCATTTTGTTTCTTTATAAATTTTTGTAATAATCACATCTATTCGCATTAGAAAATCCAAAGATTTATAAATATCAAAACATGAAGTGTGAAACATTTCATATCTAAAAAAGTTGAAAATCTAGTGTAGATATATATTTTTCATCATTGACTACCAAGAATTACAAAAGTAGTAAAGCTTTTCATTATTCTATTATGTTAAAGTACAACATTTCAAGTTTTGGTTGATCATATTTTGACATATAGTACTCATCTGTAGTGAAATTTGTAACAGTTCGATAAGAAAGTTTTTAATCTAATTATCATTGAAATTATGGTTATATCTTTAACATGAACTATAAAATATATTTCAATATTGTCTTAAATAATTGTTATCATGAAAACTAAAACAATTCAATGAATATAACACTAAATAAAAAACAATAAAATAGAAAAAAATATGTATGAGCCCAATCAAAGAAAATTAATTGATAAAAATGGTCAGAAAAATGAAATTATCTGAATTCTTCGACAAGAGCATTACCCATACTCCTTATGTTGTACAAAATTTGTACTCGAGCATCAATTAAATAATTGTATAGCATGTCGTGAAATTGACGAAACATTTTGACTTTAGGTCCCTCCCTCCCTCCCTCCCTCTCTCTCTCTCTAAATTTGAGCACCATACAGCCTTTACAACTAATTATTATCCTACCAGGTGACAAGAAGTAACTATCCATAGCCCCGTCCTTGCTTGGGCAGATTCCACGAAAAATATTTTTTGCATTTGGATACGTTGATAATTCATTTGGGTTTTTGCATGAAATGATTCAACTGCAAATTCCAGAAATTTCAAATAGTTTCATTCTGACCATTCTTATCAATTAAATTTCTTTAGTTCGGCTCATACAAAATATTTCTTATCTTACTATTTTTCATATAATGTTATATTTATCGAATTTGTTTGACTTCCACAATGGCAATAATTTAAGGCAATATTCAAATATATTTTTGATAGTTCATATTAAAGATAGCTATAATATCAATAATAAATAGATTAAAAACTTTTTTATCAAACCGTTGCAAATTACGACACAGACGAACGTCATTTGTCAAAATATGACCAACAAAAACCTGAAATATTATACTTTAACATAGTAACTTGATGGAGAATTTTACTACTTTTGTAATTTTTGATAGTCAATGATGAAAAATATATATATTTAAACCACATTTTCAACTTTTTTGGTTATGAAATGTTTCACACATTTTGTTTCAATATCTATAAATTTTTGGATGTTTCACTGCAAAGAGATGTTATTATTAGAAAAATCTGTAAAAAGAAAAACAAAACAAAAGACATGAATCTAAACTTTGTATATGATTTCACTTTGCTAAAGGAAATTATACCCCCCACTGTGTTGCTAATAGATGTATGTCAATTTCCTCCAAAATTTACAATACCAAACTAGAATGGTCTTCCAACAAAATAAAAAAAAAAATTTCTTCCAAGAACGATTTCGGAGAACTTTAGTTTTGATTACAAAAAAAGCAGCATAAAAAATGAATTAACTAATGTCTAATAGCTCATTTTTATAGTATTCAGACACCCATTGATAAACGAGAATGTCTTTACGAGGGAAAAGCGGTTTTGAACCCCCAATGTTTGGCACTATGCAATTTTTGTTGCTAAAACTTTGAAACAATAAATTTGGTCCCTAATATTTGACATCTAGTGTGGTTTTTTAGTGCCTAAAATTGTGATAAAAACAACTATGCTCCCAATGTTTTCATGTGAAGTTGATATAGGGCAACCGATAGATTTTCTAATTTACTAGCAGAACCAATCAAATGCAGTCACTTATTTGTTAAATTAAATTGGTCCAAAAAAATCAAAATAGTATTACTTTTGAGCAATAAGAATAATTGATTCTATAGCACTTGAGTAATTAATTAACCAAGAAGCATTGCAAAAAATGGTAATTCGTTTGCAAAAGTTGAGTTAAGATTTTTTTTTTTTTGCTTGGAGGCAATGGGGATGGAGACTAAAAGTGATTTATGGATCAATAAACTAAGTATTCTGGCTTTCAATTTGTAGCTTAACGAATTCAATTTTTTATTGGTTAATTAGTTTACACCTAAGTTATTACACCTTAATCTTGTTTTTTAAAATTTGCCACTATTTTATTTTTCTATTCTTAAATTCAATTGATGGCTAAGTTATGTTAATCATCGGGAAAAAATTCAAATGTTCTAAATCTACTCTAAATTGGATACATTTGGAATGAAAATTTGTTCTTGTCAAAATTTTAGAGACCAAAACTGTAAAAGTACTAAATACTAGAGACTAAATTTGTTTTTATCAAAACTTTAAAACTAAAACTGCAGAGGTACTACTAAAACTGCATATTTTCCTGTTTTTAAATTAAATCGCCTCCTTATGAAAAAGTACCTCTTTACCAAAAGGAAATTCAATGAAAAAACACAGCCATTAGTGGGGCTATAAGCAATTGAACTAAAAGTGCTCGCTTTGATTGCTAATAACCAAAAACAAAATATAATTACAGAATTAATTAAAATGCTTGGCAATGTCAGCCTTGAAGGCCCATGGTCCTTTTGTTTTTTTGGGTTCTAGAGAAGACTAATCAGTCCTTTACATAGTAACTAGTCTAGGTGTAGTGACACCACGCAAATCAAAGCTAATTTCCAAGGTCCATTTTTGACTGTTAAACATAGTTTAATATAATGGCCAATATAAGACAGTCATCTGGAATTCTGAAATTTCCCTCAACGAATTGACTTCTTAAATTTAGTTCAGTTGTTTTATGATCTTCTACTAACTTTCCAATGCGGGATTTCCAAATACTACATCACTCACTATTAGTATACATCTCACAACGGTTCATATGATTAGAAAGTGTAATGATACTCATAAATTTGCCCCACTAATATTAAGAAGCTCAATACATAAGTCACAATTTAATCTTGACCCAAAAGATTAAACCAATAGAGCTCGCTCTTAACTTATAAATTAAGCACTCTTTCTTTCTCTCTCAAATTAATGTAGGACAAATAACTCGATTCATGAATGTAACATTGTTTACCTTAAGGTATGGTAGTTTTGCTTCTCGGTTTAAGACCATAGATTCAAGAAATGAAATTTCAAAGAAAAGCTGACAAATATGAAGCTTAAGAAGAAGATAGAAAAGTTGAGGAAGAAGAGAGAAGGATATTAGCAGAATGAAGAAAAAACTTTCAATCACCTAACAAGGAAGATATCCGGACAAGTGCTTCAGTTAACCTCTTCAAAATCATCCAACGCATAAGACATCAGATACACATGAAGATTTGAAATTAAGACAGATTCAGAACTGCATTAGAGCTTACAGTACAAACGCAGCAACCTGTTCAAGGTTTTAGGTAAATAGTGCTATATTTTGGTTTCACTAATGTTCATAAAGTTCATGCCAAATTTAGAATTCAAGAGGGACAGCGTTAACATTTAGTTGCATCTTTGTTTCACCGTTACCAGTCTCTCAAACTTTCAGTTCTTCGACTTTTGTAAATACCTCCAGAAAAGATAACATATTATCAAGAAGGTTTCCATAATTATGACAAGTCGAAAAAGTCTTAACATGACTAGAACCTAAAAATAATACCGTTCTGGAGATTGGTTACAACATGTAAACAGAAGAAATGGGACAGTAGATCACAAGAACGTTATTCATAATTTACATATAATTGCAGTTCAAATTCGAGATCTTTTACCTTTCTTTAACTTTTTTCTACAATTTTCTTATACTCTATTACAATTATTACCATGAGTTCATTTGCTTGATAAAAGAGAGGATACATTTAGAAATTTGCCCAAAGATGGTTCTAAAATCACATCGCTTCATCTAAATCTACCTATTTGATACAATGACGACTTGTACTATTAATATTGATGATTTAGATTATCAACAGAGAAATTTGTGCAATGTGCAGAGATAGGGTGAAGGAATGTGTACTTAGCACTTCCACTCACTCGAACGTGCAAGTCATATGCTAACGTGATTGGATAGAAGATTTTTTGGGATAATTTGGTGAAAAAAATACTGTAGCACCTTTTTGATGTGATGTATATGAGATAAAAAAATGGTTAAAAAATGTGTTGATAATGTAAGCAAATAAAAATTTAGCAAATAATTTAGGATGAAGGAATGTGTACTTAGCACTTCCCATCCAACCTTGCCTCTTCACCCCCAACCCCCTCCCCATCGGCACACCAAAAATTTGACCTTTGTCAACATCCAAATGGAAAATTTTAGTTAAAAATTTACTCCCTTAAATACGAGCTTAAGCCATACACAAAAACTCTAAAATGTTACCTCCAATGTATAGTGTCTGATTGCGAAGGTATCTTTAATAATTGAATGGAAACTTAGAAATGTAGAAGAGCTTAACTATATAATTTTCTTCAAAATAAAATCATAGGCTCCAAACTGGATAATTTGTCATCGTTACTGTTTGGACTGCGTTTAGAACACCAATTCCAGGACTGAGATGGTTCATAATTATCCTCAAGTTGTCCACATGAGATAAATCTTACACATGATTGCGAAACTTTTTACTGAACAATGAGCATGGATAACGAGTAAAAAGGATGGAGAAAGAACCGAACTCTTATATAATTCTGGTCAGTGGCTGAGCTAGGATTTGGGGTAAAGGCGCCGAGCTATAACTATAAGATACAATTATGTTGGAATAATTTTAAACTAAGTTATTTTAACTATTAGTTTCCTAATTCTTTTAGTTTCTTGTTTTGGTGTCTTAATTGTTTAGTTTCCATATTATATTAGAAAATCTTCAAGTCAGTTTCGATTTGTAGTCTTGTTTGTTTAGGAAGTTTTGCAATCTATAAATACTATTAGTCTAGTATATTCTTACTTGAAGAGTTGAGTCGAGTTCTAGAGAATTGAGTTGAATTTGAAGACTGTTTTGAGGGAAAGTTTCGAAGTTGTTATTTGTAAGTTGTCATAAGCAAAAAGATACAATGTGATATTATTTTTGAGTTAATAAATCATTGAATATTTGTAGTGTGTTTATTCTCCTCCTCTTCCCATGTATTTTTATATGTATTAAAGATTTTTCCGCTACATGTTTTTTGTGTTAACAAGTGATACCTAAGTTTTAAGTCAAGAGTTTGATCTTGAAGTGTCTATGGTATTTGGAGGCGTGCAGAGATTGTGGTAGAGTACTCATTCACTGATTGGAATTAGGAAAAAATTGATCCTAATTGGATAGAGATCTAAAAAGAGAGACTTCATCAAAATTGTTGGTGGTTTGTAGTGATTAGAAAAAAGCCTTGCCAAATTATTGATTATCTATAGTGGAATTTGATCAAGTATGAACCCAGGGGGGCCAAAAAATTCAAGCAGGGAAGAAAAAATTACTTGTGAAGGCACGTAAATTGTTATAAATCATGAAAAATTTACTATATTGACTTCTATAAGTACAAGTGAATCTATATATATTTCAACTAGTCTTTAAACATGAAAAAATATGTCTAACAATGTAACTTGGATGATTTTCTTCATTGCGCCACTATAAGTGAGTTGCCAAAATATGTTTACAAGAAGAAGAGATGGTTATTTTTTCAAATAATGCGCAAAACCATGGCAGAAGATATTTACAAAACTTTTATTTGTCATACTATAATACCTTATATAATTTTGAGGGACATTTATAATATTTTGCAGACTATTGAGAAGAATTATGCTTTCAAACTAAATTTTGGCTATTGGCATTGGATTGTAGTTTTTGAGAATGATAGATTTGTTGATCATATAGGTGATTTTGAAATTTTTGAATTTGTTGAGAATTTTGATTTACATGCTGTGTTTGCAGAAATTGGAAGTAATGATTTTGTTGAAGGAAAAAAAATATATTAATTTGACAGAAAAAGAATTTTTTGATGAGTCAAAGAAAGAAGAAATTACAGAAATTACACATGAAGATGAAAAATTTGTGATTGAAGAAGAAATCTCACATCTGATTGAGAAAGAAAGCGGAATTACCAGTGAAATTAAATATGTGATTGATGATTGTGGCAATATATAAATATTTGATTTTGTAGGTGTTGATGATTTATTTAAAGAAGAAAATGAAATAGTTGAACTCATTGAGAAAAAATTGTGAAGTGGACAAGTTCGTTGAAAATTATAGCACTACTTTAAGTGATGGAATTGTTCGTATCAACAAATTTGGTGGTGTCAAAATTTTTGGTTTGATGGAAGTTATGACTTCTTGTTGTTAGGAGATTTTATCATTGATACACATGAATTGAATTATGGAGCATTGTATGAAGAATGGGTGGCTATGTTTGAGTTTATTGACCTAAGCAAAGAAATTGTTCAAGAAATATAAGTTTCTTCTATTACCACGCGCTAAGATGAAATTGAAAATCAATTACAAATTAGATGTGCAAATTGTTTATACAACAACTAAATTTTTCATGGAGATTTAAGTTTGAGATGGCATTGAGATGACCATAACGAAGAGTTTGGTTTAAAGGAGGCAATCTTGGAATAATTTTAAACCAAGCTATTTTAACTGTTAGTTTTCTAATTCTTTTAGTTTCTTGTTTTGGTGTCTTAGTTGTTTAGTTTCCATATTAGATTAGAAAATCTCCCAAGTCAATTCCAGGTTAGTTTTGGTTTGCAATCTTGTTTGTTTAGAAAGTTTTGTAATCAATAAATACTACTAGTCTAGTACATTATTACTTGAAAAGTTGAGTGCAGTTCTAAAGAGTCGAGTTGAATTTGAAGAATGTTTTAAGGGAAAGCTTCCAAGTTGTTATTTGTAACTTGTCATAAACAAAAAGCTACAACGTGATATTATTTTTAAGTTAATAAATTATTGAGTATTTGTGGTGTGTTTATTCTCCTTCTCTTCCCACATATTTTTATATTTGTTAAAGGTTTTTCTGCTACATATTTTTTGTACTAACAAATTATATATTTATTTGTTTTGACAGGAAAAAAAAAAACATTTTATTAGTGCATATTTGGAAAGTCAGCCAGCAAAGTGAGCTGAAGAAATTCAGGACACAATTATATCAAAGAGAGTCATTTCAGAATTGCGAATGATATGTTAATTATATTTGTTTCTATTGTTTAATTATTGAGTTTTGATGTCTAATTACAAATGAGCAAAATTTTAAATCAGATGTTGATCAATATCTCCTTGATCATCACTGAACGATTTTGATAGTGGAGTAATAATAGTCCAGAATAAAAAAAATATTAAGAAAAATATATACTTAGTGACTGATGAAAACATGTTTTATATGACATTAGTACAATTAATCACTTCTCTATCTTATCTTTCTTACCATCCTGAGGAAGCAAAGATGAAAATATAATTTCACTGTGCTCTAGTACTATGTTAATTTGGACAATAACCGCATTCAAAAGTTTGATGTACACAAATAGCATAACTCAGTAATTACAAGTGTTCATCCTAGCTACATGTATATGGAAAGGTGTCTCTTGAGACTCTGAACAAGACGTTAAGAGATAAGCATGTACTTCAAACGAAATTAGTAGGAAGTTAAATTTTACAAACCAGCTTACAGGGCAACAGTCCAGAAAGTTAGACGACTAGTAGTTAATATTGTGCATAATGCAAAAACTAGGTGGAGAGGACCAAGAAAATTCTATAAGAAATTTTAGGGGGTGGAAGACAAATTTTGAATGCAAACTTTTAAAAATTTTCAAGAATTACAGAGGATTCTCAAAAGTTGTGGGCAGCTCAACTTCCCAGCCCCCATTCCTTCCGCGCTAGTTTAAGTACCTGTTTGATGACTCTACTCTAAGCCTGGGAAGGTTTATGCTATTTTACTTTTTATCATTTTTTGGACTTCCCATTTTACCTTAAATGAAAAGGTAAAATGATCCAAGATTAATAAAACAATATTCTCTTTTTTTCTCTATTTATTTTGTTAAGCATTTTAAATTATATGTTAGTAACTACCCACAATATTATTAACTATCTATAAAAAATACTAGCAATAATATAATTATATTTTCATCAAATTCTTTAACAAAATTGATTCTCAAAGTTAAAAACCAACTTAAATGAAATAACCTTTACAAATAATCGTGGTTTTGATTATGTGTACAGATATAAAGCGTGCTTTATCTCTAGCATAAAGAAAGTCTTTTTTTATATTTGGTAGGAGATCATTTGAAAAACTTTTTTGAGATAATACCATAAAAAAATGTGTAATATGATATATGTGAGATATAAAGGTAGTTTGAAAAAGTTAAAAAAGAAAAAGCAATTAAAAAAGGGTTTATGAAAACTATTTGCATAGTCTACCTTTTGACCTACTTAAAAGTCACTCATACAACTTCTAAAATGATATTTTTTTTTTGGGATAATTTCAAAAACCTCCCTGAGGTTTCTCATAATATCACTGAACTCCCCTCAAGTTTTTAAAAGCTCGCTTACCTCTCTTGAATTGACATTTCTTGTAACATTGTAACCCCTTTGAAAGAAATATAAAAAAGATAAAACTTTTGTTCCAATACTACCCTTGTATTATCCTACTTATGAAGTTTACAATAATAATAAAAAATAAATCAAGACTAAATTTTTATAAGGTGTAAATTTATTGACTTAAACTATTTATTTTAATTGTATTGAAACAAAAGTAAAATTTACACCTTGAAAAAATTATACCATGAAAATTTTATATGTATAAAGAGATTATTTTAGTTATCAATACAACTTAAACTATCATGTATTAAAACATATTTTTCAAAAAAAAATTTGAATTCCTTAATTATAACTCTTCATGAAATTTTTTAAAATGTTTGTTAGTCAACAAAATCCTCCTAAGTGGTTGATTTTGATTAGATTTAATTTATCCATGTCCTTTGTTATCCTAGCACGACCTCAATTTAGAAAAATATGAACAATTATTAGATAGAAATTTGTTTTTTCTTAATATGTTTTTTTTGGTTTGAAAATTTTATTTTTGGTTTGGCTTTTTAGTTGAATATTTATCAAGATCAAGGATAAGATTTAATTTATCCATGTCCTTTATCATCCTAGCACGAACTTGATATAGAGAAATATAGACCGTTATTAGATAGCAATTTATTTCTTTTAATATACATTTTTTTGTTTGAAATTTTATTTTTGGTTTGACTTTTTAGTTAAATAGTTATCAAGATCAAGGGTAATGTTGTCAATTTGTGACTTTTGATAGAAATATTTAATCTTGTCAAATTGACAAGGGAGGTAAGTGAGACATAATTTATTTTTTATTACCAATAATCTAATTGTCAATTCTAGCCCTGAAATTACATAGATGGTGAGTAACTATTTTTATAAGTTGAGAATTTAAGTGGAGAGTTAAAATAAAATAAGCAAGCTGCTAACACTGAACCGTGTTAATTATTTAAGGATATCTTTCAGTAGTTTACTCTAAACAAAAATAGGGATTTTATTCACATAACCTTTCAAAAGTCTTTAAAAACTTTCACATGAACATTTCATGTAATTAAATAAGAAAAGTGTGCAAGTTCTCAAAAAATATAAATGTGAACAGATATACTCTCTCTCTCTCTCTATCTTAGTGCAATGGGAAGAGATATAGGTTACAACTGAACTCATTATTCATCATTCTCGAATCCAGGAATGGAGAATGTCTTGTCGGCTGTTGCCTAATTCCATTACACAAATTATCTGATCCATGTAACTATATAGATTTGCGTTCAACATTGGGTCCCATCAGAAAAGGAAAAAGAAGAAGAAAAAGGCACAGAAATAAGAATAAAAATGGCAATTACTCAATACCACCGTCTAACAAGCAATTGGCAAATTTTTCTTTTGTTTTATGTCTTTTTTGGCCACGTGCAAACGTGAGAAGCATTTAAATAAACCCTCCTCTAAGAAGCTTAGAAACCCAAATATTTAATTGCTGCTAGTGTATTGACCAAGAAATGGAAGGATGTGGGAACCAAAAAATCATGCTTGCTTTTAGTATCAAATCAAAATACTGGCAGGGCAAATCCCAGATTGATAATGAAGTTGAGAGACCATGAGCCACACATGCAGTTTGGGAGTAGTATTTATTATCGGACTTTTTTCCTTGAAGCTGGAGTCACGGAGTCATGCTGGTGCAGGCATGCTATTGCAAGTAATAGCAGCAGCAGCAGCAGCAGAAGCAGCCCCGGCAGGAGAGATTAGAGGCACAGAAAGCTCAGGGAAAAAGTGCAAAGGGCAGCGTGTAAGTGTGTGTAAGAGGAGAGAGATTAGGCGCAAGAGAGAGAGACCAGTAGCATCAGGAAGTCTGGTAGGTAATGTAGGGAGTAGGGTTTATGCTAAGGCAAGACTAAGACTAGCTAGGGTTGCCTGATAAATAAATTCGACCTGTCATATGCTACTACATACTAGCCTATATGGCTATATATATTTTTTGGTAATAGCCTATATGCTATATGGACTTCTGTACAGGTCTTTCTCTCCGGGGAAGAGCTCATCATATTACCTCCTACTGTCAAAGAAATAAGAGAGTGAGAATCTGACATCTTTCTGTTTTAAAAGTTTACAAACCAGGTGAGAAGATAAGGTACAATAAGTACAATGGCAGAACCAAATGCAAACAAAACCCCAATATTGTACTACTCCTAACCAAACCAAATGCTCCATCGTATTCTCACGTCCCTTGACCTGCGATCATACTCCGATCTCATTTCTAGAATCCAATAGTTTGTGAGATATTTTCAAGCGGTGAAGACTGCTCGACCTAAACTTTTCTTTTTTTGGATAGGAGAAAACAAAAGAGAATACCAAGAATAGCTCTCACTTAATGGGGAACTCAAAATCAATCTCGGACAATAAGAATGGCCATCTATTTAAGAGTTTTTATAAAAGAATATGAGTTTAATACATTTTTTAATATTTTAATGTATGTGAAATAAATCGTAATCAGCAAAATATGTTAAAGAAATATTTATTAAACGAAAATTTCAATCCAAAACATGATAGTTTCTCTTTTTTTTCAATCGATGCAATGAATATTAAAATATTGTATGCAGATAGATATCTATGATCTATTGCGCAGGAAAGTAGAAGGACAAGAGCAAGATTATCTAGGACCCATATAAGACAAAGATAGGTGATATCTATCAATGTGGTCCAGAAATCGGACAATGTGTAGAGCTTCAAAAAAGCTCATATAAACATCGGATTACATGCATGCCTGCTTTTTATACTGTGCATGACCTCTTTCTGTACTCTCTCTCTTTCATTTCCAAGAAAAGGTCGCCCAAGGCCTGTCTCATTAAAAGCAACGAATCTTCTTCACTTGCTCAGCAACTTGCTAGTGTTTCTTTGACTCTCCTAATGCCACAACAACTACGTATCAAGCAAATGAGAGTGTCTGGTCTTTTGACCCAGCTAGCACCTGCTCCTATTTTCGTGCGACTAAGCTAAGCCCGTGGCTTAGAGGTTCGAGGTTTTCACCTTGGAGAAATGGATATCCGAAGGGAACGCAACTCTTCAATTCAAACAAGACCTTACTGGCTACTAGATCTGGAATTTCTTGGTTTTTTTTTTTTCAGAATTTTTTTGTTTATGCTAAACAAAAATATAAAAGTAGTGCGTGCATTTGGATCATAGATTATTTGAGACAATTTTTTGAAAAAGTTATTGTAACATTTTTTTGATATGATGTATGTAATATGAAAAAGTAATTAAAAATATATTAATAATGTAAACAAATAAATTTTGATAAATAATTCTTTATTCAAACAAACCCAGTAGTATTTCCAATTTATAAGAATATTTTATAGCAAACTCGTCCTTCTTAAAAACAAAATCAATCTCAATTATTAATCAATATTCTTTAAAGGAATGAACCAAATCATAATAATAGACCATCTCCGCAAACAAGTTTCACCTTAAAATTTCTAACACCTAAGAAGCGAGTTCATGTGTTGCCAATAAACACAGATTTGTTTAAAGTAGACTTCAATTCAGATCTTAATTAAATAACTAAACACTTACAAATTGATTTCGTAACACAAGGCTTAATTGTACCTACTACTTACTGACGGTTAAACGTTTTGATCTAGATACATGTACCGTAAGCAACTTATGATAGTAAATGTGAAGTAAAATAAGAGGATAACATTTTTAAAGGCAATACAAGAGGACACGTATAGACCAAAGCCCATTTCCATAACCGTATGCAGTCCATTCCGCCCAACTGCAATGACTTGAAGGAATCGTAATCGTTGAGTCATACCACGAGCAAACTAGAGACGGTAGTGCATGCATAAACACTCAAATGTCAGAATTTTTTTTATTTATTTTTTTTTTTGGGTTAGGTCACAAATCACAAATCGCAGATTTGGTAAAAGGAATTGAGTCACAAAACACACCATATCTCCAGACCTGGCATACCTTTTATTGCAGGTATTAAGAAAATGCACTTATGTCTCCCAGAAAGAAACACTATTAAAATCCCACTTGCATATAGTTATTTTGCACCCAATGCGCCCTAATGCTTCCTAAAAGTAAATGTCCATTTTTCACATTAAAATATGTTATCGGTCTAAATCTTGATTACTGCGTAACACATGGGTGGTGCAATCCTTTCCACATTCGAGCATTACACACTTACAAGAAGAAAACGAAAAGTGTCATCCGACAAACTTGACAAAACAGCCCGAAGACAATTGATTGTGCAATCATCTATGTCTTAAAGTCCAAAAGAAGCTTGATGGGTTATAGATATATTTATTCTATTTGCTGCCTTGAATTCTACATGAGGAATAATTGTAATCAGCATGCGAGAAACTCTAAAGAAAATAAAGTGCACCTAGAATAGATCTACAATTGATTTACAGAATAACATATTATTATCAGAATTTCAGGAGAAATTGAAAAAAATAAAAGAGGTTAGTCCTTGGTCAAACCAAGCAAATACAAAAATCCCAGTAGCAAGACTCGTTGCCAGAGAGACATGTCTGAGAAAGTCTGAATACTCCGTTTTTATTGAGAGCTTCCGTTAATGAGAATCTCAATTCACCACACAACTGTCAATTTATAAGTGAAAAAAGAAAAACAAAAAAAGTCTCAACTGTCTCCATCAACATCTGTAGGGAGGAGAGAAAGCGGGGGCGGAAGGGTTGGAAAGCTCATTCAAAAAAGTATGGGTATCTCTAGAGATCAAAAGGGATGATGCAACGAAATGGAAAGGAGCTTATTAACTAAAAGACACTTTTTTATTTTTTTCCTCTTGACATATGTACAATACCAACTGTAGAGATAAGAAGGTCACCCTAAAACTAGAAAATTCTTGCTACATTTGCTAGGGCAAAGTAGAAAGTTTTATACTCCTAGTGCATAGCATTCTCAACTCCAAAACTAATCATCCTATTCGTTCTAAACTATATATCCGCACAGCAGAAGCTGTTCATGTATAGAAATTAAAGGTTGTTTCGAGTTTAAAACTGCATAGTCTTCTATTTGTTGAAGAACAATACTGCAATGTTGTTTGCTTGCAATTCTGCAATGTTGCTGCTTGCTATATAACCACCCGAAACTGATTGGTAATATTAGGATTGTGGTGGGTGGTGGCATACTATCCGAAAGGGTGTCCTTGAATTCCATTCCCATGCACCCTTTTTTTCTTTTGTCCCAAGCATTATCTAACCCCAAGGTATAGAATATACACATTGGCTTATTAAGATGAACTAATATTATACCACCAGTGTTATAAATATAGTAAGTAGAGAGCACCTGGAAGAGGCTGCAGAGAGCCGGAGCAGCAGAAAGGCGCCCGGTGGAGCGAGATGCATCAATGGCGACTTGGGCAGCCAGAGCTTCAAGAAAAGGAGCCGGCCAGACTAGGTTTCCAAATCGTCTGCGGCTGCGAGAGGTTGATGGTCCTTCAAATTCACCGCCTCTGTCTCCGCCGTGGCCACCATCTCTGCCTCCAACTTCTTCTGACGAAGAAGATGAAGTTGACATATATCTATAAAGATTTATATACGTGGATGCGTTTTGGTGTTTTTTGATTCGGCGTTTTATGCTTAGTACTGTGCTACTGCATTTGAGAAGGATCCGTTTATAGTATGGTATCCTATTTATACTGAAGGCGTTAGAAAGGCTTGTAGGAACCACAGAAGGCACTAAGTAGAATGCAGCCAAAGTTTCTGATACTTGGAAGGCAGTTAAAAAGGTTAACCCGGGGTCCACAGTACCACATAAACTAACCAAGTAAGCTAGCCTACCACATAAGCAAGCAAGTCAGAGAGAAACATGTGACGTGGCTGAGGAAATCACATATATATATATATATATATATATATATATATATATATACAAGACAACTTCTGGCTGTGCGAGGCACAGCTAATGCCCAATAATTTGTGCTACAGGAATTGGAAAGCGTTTTTGTTCGCATGCCTGTGAGATGAGGCATGATTGTGCATAAACTGTAATTTTAATTTGAGAAGCTTTTGATTGTTGAAAATGTTTAGAATCAATGTATCGATTGCTTTTTCAAGGCTTTTCTTTTTTCTTTTTTTTTTTTTTTGTATACACGGGACGAATATTATGAATTAATGAGAATATTTGTAGCATGCATAGTAAAGGAAATCGATTATATTGAACATGGTTTGTTTGGATTGATATTATTTGGCTAAAATTTTCTACTTGCATCATCGACACAATTTTCTACCATCTTTTTATTTTACATACATCACATTAAAAAAGTGCTACAGTATTTTTTTCATAAAATTATTCCAAATAAAATACTATCCAAACACACAGATCATAAAAGGTGACAAGATGATCGAAGCTTATATCAATTGTATGCAAATCACATGTAGATATAAGGAAGAGGAATGGAGGTGAAGCAGCTAAGGATACGATTAATAGTAGATGTGCATACATAGCATCCATGCTGATGAAAATGGCATAAAGCACTTGTATAAGAAATGCAAATAGGGAGCATATGTATAGTACTTATAATTTGCTAAGGTCAACTGGAGCTAAGGTAGAAGTCTACAGTCGAACATCAGAAACTTGGGAAGCATCATTTTGAGATACCATTGAGAGTGCATTAGAATGGCCACTTGAGGGATCAATTTTTTTTTTTGCAGGGAATATGGATACTTTCATGACAACAGGGCTTGCGGTCAGTAACTCGAAGATACAAAGATCGCCAATGAGTAAGCCTTTTCTTTTGCGAAATGGGACCAACCCTTACTTAGGCTTATAAGAATTCCATTTTTCATAATTGTGCCCATAGTCCAATTAGTGCCGTCGGAATCTATAATGTCCACAGATTCTTGAACATTATGCAAATAAGTGCGAAAAATTTTGTATGGAATGTAGAGAATGAAAGAGTGGCCCACACTGTACCTCTGCATTATGACTGAGAAGAATGGATTTTCTGAAGTGAAAGCTTTTGGATCAGTAATCTGGTCCGTGATTTGTTCGTTTCTTGGAGCAGTTTTCTTTTGTATGCCTCTTGAAGAACTTCCTTTCTCTATTTTTTTTGTGATGAAAGAAGTATTTTTTATGTTCTTCATCACTGTAATCACTACTGTCGGACGAAGATAAAATCTTTATGTACTTTTGCCTAGCTGTGTGAACTTGGGATGGTTAATCTATTTCTACTCCAGATGTGTCAAAAACTGCAACATGGAGATTTGGACCGCCTTCATATTTGAACCAGAGAAAGTACAAATGGTCGAACGAATAGTCACGAACCAATTTTTTCCAGCCGTGGGATAGGTAGAGACTATCTTCTTTCTTCTCTACAGTCAAGTGATAATGAGCACCGGTCCCAAGATAGAGCCTGATATTCGAGGGAACTTGTGCACTAAATTCTTTGACAAAGTTCTGTGGCAATTCAAGTTCTCTTTTACTTATGATGTCGTCTGTGATAATTCGATAGAAACTTGAGAAGTTCGAAGAACAAGATTTCTTGCTTGTGTCCATTGCTAGTGTTGGTTTGAGGGACATGATTTTTTTTGTACTAAAATAAAAAATAAATAATTGGTGAAAAGAGATTAGTATGCAGATAGACTTAAATGGGCAAGATTAACAAAATCAGAGTTCATTCTTATTCTTCTAGGTCTATCTATTTCTACGTCATCCATTAAAATTGAAAGTAACAATAAAAACTATGTTCACTATATAGATAATTTGTGAATTAATGTAATTCTACACACTGAACTTGTTAAGATTACACAATTATAATTATCATGGAGAGTGTGGACTGTGCATCATTTGACCAACAATATGTGTGAAAATGAGGGGTCATTAATAATATGCAGATGAAATTGAATGGAAATGTTGGGTAGATGTATGAACCAGTAGTGGGAAACTACAGATTAATTATGTTGGTGGCATATATACTTTATAACTATGGTTGCTATGAGAGTGCTCTCCATGAAAGGGAAAATGAAGAGGAGGAGAGGGAAATTGCAGACGGAGAAAAGAAAAAGCCTAGACTAATAATGAGAAAAGGGGAAGGAAAATACCGTTTAACTTAGGAGAAGAAGAAAGGAATCAGAAGCATGAACTGGGCCGGATTGCTATGCAACCTGTGCTGGTGAGCAACGAGAACAAATTAGAATGAGACTGAGAAGAATGGTGGAAATGTATGGTGAAGAGGAAAGTTGAGCAGGTAAAAAAAATGTGAGTTTAATTGAGAAGGTTCAATGGAACCCTAGGGGAAGATGAAAAGTCTATTTTGGCCTTCTTTCAATTAATGTGGGTAACTAAGGGAAAGCTTAAATTATGTGTATTAGCTATAAAAATTTGTTAGGTTTCGTCTACTTGATAGATTTGTTGTAGATTTATGAAGAAGAAATGTTTGAAGAATTTCTTGATAAATGCCTTTGTTTATTTAGGGATAATTTCTTATCTGAGTGTCAGGTCTAGTGAAATATTGAGAATTAATAAAATAAATTACTAAAATCTATAATATAGAGTATTTATTTATGATGTATAAAATCTAGTATTTATAAATGTGAATTTTAGACAAGCATAGATAAAAGAAAAAATAGAAAGCTGTAGTAATTTTTTTCTTGTTTAGAAATTCTTAGTGAAAATGTTATGTTTAACATTAGTCCTTTTTTTTTTACGGTCTGTTGCTAGTTTTTCATGGGGAATCAAAAGTTCATTGTGTATTTGATATATTTTAAGATTCTCAGTTAGTTAGATAATCGTATACTAAAATGATTGGAAATGTTAAAGTTATAGGCTGGAGACGACATTTTATGTATAAAGGTATGTGATTTTATAAGTTGCCTTCAAGGCTAATTGTTATTAATATAGACATATTTATAAAAAAAAATGCTACATTGTTTGTAAGCAAGATCCTGTGGAATTTAAATAGCGAACAATTAGAGTCAAGTTTAATTCATTAGTATTTCCAAGTGCTTTCTTTGTTGGTTTTAATTCGAATAAATAATCAGAGGAGTTGGGAAATATTTTTATATGATTGTTTTTTGTCTCATTTTTGTGTTAGCCATGAGAATTTATTTTAATTATTTTATTTTTTTTGTAGAAAAAGAAATCTTTAAATGAAGAGTTCAACTAAGTCCATATGCATTTTGAAGAGTTTCTTGATAAATGCCTTTATTTGTTTAGAGATAATTTCTTATTTGAGTGTCAGATGCAGTGAAATATTGAGAATTAATAAAATAATTATTAATATCCATAATATAGATTATTAAATTATGGTGTATAAAAATTTATCGTATATAAATGTGGATTTTAGGCATGTGTACATAAAGAAAAAAAATAAAAAGCTATATTTTTTTTGGGTGTTTACAAATTCTTAATGAAAAAACTATGCTTAACATTAGTCTTTTTTTTTTCATGTTTTATTTTGTTAATTTTTTATGTGAAATCAAAAGTAGATTAGATATTTGATATATTTTGAGATTCTCAACTGGTGAAATAATCGCATATTGAAACGATTGGAAATATTAGAGTTATAGGTTAGAGGTGAGATTTTATGTATAAATGTATATGTTTTTATAAGCAGGTTTCAAAGTTAACTATCGCTAATATAGACATATTTATAATAAAAAACTAGTATCTAGCTTGTAATAAAAATCCTGTGGAAAGAAATAGAAGGTGTGCATTGAGCAATAGAAGAAGTATCACGAAAGAAAGAATAAATAGGATGCAAGGGTTTGACCAATACCGACTTAAAACACGAGCAAAAGACTCAACTAAATGCTTGAAAACAAGAACAAATTGCATGAACAATGGTTTTCAAAGCAAACAGCAATTCGGGTTTCAAAAGGTTCCAAAACCAGTTCGGATTTGGTGAGTTTGTTCAAGGCGGTGGACTTGGTTTCCAAAACTGATTTGGTTTGGTTTTGAGGCTGAAAAATCCCCTTTGGATATGATGGTGTTGCTATTCAGGGATTAGAAAAGATGCTTTGCAAGATTTGAGATGGTTTCCTAATTGGTTTTGATCTTTTTTAAGCAACAAGAAACCCGTTTCAGATTTGGAAAGCAAATCTGGAATTTTAGAAAGCTGAAATTCTAGTTGAGGTTTTCACTTTCCAAATTCGAATTTCATCCTCCCAAAGCATGCACTTATGTTCCAACACCCACCAAGAAGTGTTTGAAGCTTTGAACAACAATTGTAACACAAAGTTTTGGATCAACAAGCAAGGCAGATTCAATTCCAGCAAGGTTCAAGAAAAACAGGTCGGCTTTCTTCTTTCTTTCTTTTGTTTCTGTTTTTTTTTTTTTCACTTCAGCCAACTTGATTGCTTTTAGAATTCAAGAATCCAGCTTTGAATTTTTCCAGAATTCAAGAATGATCAACATTTTTGCAATCAATTTCACGTTCCCAAGAAAACAGCCCCAAGGTTCAAGATTTGTTTCAAAACTTGTTCAAAAACTAGGGTTTTGTTTCAAGAACCCAAGATGGCCACAAAATAAGCTCAAGAATAAGAAATTTCAGCAAAGATCAGCCACAAAAACTTCTTGTTGATCAGCCACAAATTTCTAGCAATTTAGATACAAGAAACACACACAATAACGACACAACCAACAAGAAACAAGACGGACAACAAGAACAAGGATGACACAACACAAAGCACGGGCAGCACTAGTCACAAGAACAACTCAAAAACTAGAGATTAGAAAGACAATATAGGGATGGGAATTCAAACCCTAAAAAGGCGGGGAAAATTTTTTTTCGGATGAACAGTAATGCTACAGTAATTATGAACAGTAATTGCTACAGTAACAAATGAACAGTAATGATTTTTTTTTTTTAACAAAGAGGAAAACAAGAAAAAAAAAGGGATATTAACCTGGTTCAAGAGCCAAAGCTCTGATACCAACTGATGCGAATTCAGATCTCCAAACTCCCGCCTCTTGAAGACACGAATTTGTGACACAGCGGAATGATCTATCTTGAACAGGTTATAGATACAATTAATGGAAATCCTACGACCCCTCTAACCCTCGAGATTGTGAACCTCCAATTAAATCTCAACCCACAATCTAGCGAATTAGTGAACCAAGGAATTGGTAGAGAGGCGCCACAACTCAACGCGATCTTGAACTGATAAGCCAAAACTTGAACAAAGGAACTCATTCACTTTGTATCAAGAGTCGTTCCCAAGGAATAAGAAAAGAGAAAACTCTCAATTTTATTTCATCAGAATTGTCTTGTCTACCATTAAATGATGGAAAAGTAGGCTATTTATAGCCTTACAAAGACTCAAAACCTAGTCCAACTTGGACTTAAACTAACCCTAACTTTAGGAAACTACCAAATAAATAAAATTGACTATTCTAATTACTCTAATTCGGACATTAAAAAAAAGGTTCTTGTCCGATTTATTTAGCCTAACACACGACTAAGGAAAGCAAGGAAAAATGGACAATAATGCCCTTGCTCATGAACTTAAGCAAATAACTAAACCAATCACAACTTGATTTAGACAGCATTCTTTGCGTTTCTTCCTCCTGGCATTGGACCAACGTTTCCCAAGTTCTCTGACCAACTTAGGATGAATTTTTGAAGTTTTCAACTTAAAATGAATCAACTTGGAGCATTTGAACCTAGTACGAACTTGTAAGCACACGTTGGCATCCATGCTCACATCACATGTCCGGAATATTTCCAAACACCGTGGCATTCCACTTCTGTAGAGCCGCTTTTGTCCCTTTCAACTTAAGCAACACCCTTCTCCAAGGCCGAGCATCACACTGAACTGCCAGTCCTCAACCGATTTACATGACACTAACAGCGGAGAGTGGTCGGATTTCACTCTTCCAAGATGTTGCACTGCCACAGAAACACCCAGTCGATCCCAGTCCTGGTTAATGAAGAGCAGGTCCAACCTTTTCCACACGCGCGCAACACCTAACTGATTATTGCACCAAGTGAAAGAGGGTCCCGTAAAGCCCACATCCAACAAGTTCACCATTTGAATGAAAGAACTGAAATCAGCCGCTTCTCTCACTGAGAAAGGGTGACCCCCCCCTTTTTTTTCTGATGCCTCTAAAATAACATTAAAATCCACCGCTAACATAACCGGTAAACCACACCCGCATAATGGAGCGAGGGACAGCCAAAGAGCTTGTCTAGCACTCGCATCACAAGCCACATGGACGAACACAACAATGAAAGACTCCCTCAGCAGCCCATGTGAAAAACGCAAAGCAATGAATTGCCTATTCTGCGCCTCAATGTGGGCAGTAAACTCATCAGAATAGAAGACCCACAGGGATCCAATGTCATTTGCAACAGCATTTGGGAAATTTAGACGCTGCTGAATTCCATCCAGGCGAGAAACCTCAACCAGTGGCTTACAAATAGCAATTAAAGACAATGAATGCATCTTGCGTAATTTTTTTAAGCGTGCTAGAGTATGTTTATTTGCAATTCCTCTAGCATTCCAAAACAAGTAATTAATCATGTAAACTAGACAAGACAGCAAATGAAGAGGAATTACCTCTATCCGTAATAGATCCCCTTTCCCGTGTAAGGTCATCCCTGGACCGAAAGCCATCTAGACGATTTCGCAACCTTTCCATCGATGCACTCGAAGTCCCGAGCTTGCGTGGAGACAGATTCAGCACTCGCGCCCAACCCTGTTGCTGCTGCTCCATTCCTTCCTCATCGACGCAGCTCCGAGTGCTTAACGAGACAATGATCCTCTGCATGGCCAAGACGGTAGCAGAACTCACAATAGTCTGGCAAATTCTCAGGCACTAGCGGCTGCCAAAAACCACCATCACCCTCTAACCCAATCCAAACCCGTGAAGGAATTGATTTCAGCAAATCAACCTCCACGCACACCCGCGCTACACTGGGGCGGGTTAGGTTTGCAGTTGCCGAATCAATGAAAAGAGGAGTGCCCAAAACCGAAGTAATCTTGAATAAGCATTGCTTATTAAACAGATGCACCGGGAGCTTTGGCAATTGAAACCACACCAGGATGTGAGATGATTCCTTGTCAACATGAAACGAGGGTGACCATTTGAAGACGTGCATTGGCATCCCATTAGCATACCAAATACTTCTGGACCAAAGTTTGTGAAAATTAGATTCATTACCCACCCGAATTAGGATATGCCGATAATCTAGAAGGCCAATATGCACCTTCTCCCTGAGATCCAATGAAAGAAAAAATTTTCGGAGATCCTCCATAGGCAGCCTACCCTTGGAGAATTTAGCCACGAGTGCGTATTGGTAGGGTGCTGCAACCGCTTCTAATATTTCTTTTTCAAATACCACTGCAGGCTCTCTATGGTATGTGGAGAGGGCTGCACGAACCTCGTTTGAGCTTATCTCCAGATTCTTGAAGAGCTCCGAGAATGCTTTCTTGTGAAAGGCCGATGAGGACAATGAAGCAGGTTGCCCCCCAGCCGTCGACTGGAGGGCTGTTTGCGATAACATGAGAAAACCTTAGCCTGAGTGTAACAAAAGGAGAGAGAGAGAGAGAGAGAGAGAGAGAGAGAGAGAGAGCGTCTTAGTCCAGAAACCTTCACGAACACTTACGTGCAATTCTCACAAGAAAAGTTGATAATTTATTGATAAATCTGATAGAAACTGGTTCTTGAAGTCTTGATTTTCTTTGGACGGATTTTCTAATTTCTTGATAAAACCAAAGTTGCTTGAATCCGAAACATTTATTAACCTGTTATTGCACTTCTTAAACCCCTACACTTGAACCTTGAACGAATCATTGGGGTAGATCAGTCTCAAAAAGCATCAGGATACCAAAACAGCATCTTGAAAAAAAAAAGTTGTTGAGAAAACCATAGCCCGAGCCTTTTGCTGTTATCATTCGTTAAAAAAAATAACGAAAACAGCAATTGACTTCTGATCTTAACAGTTTGTGGTGTTGGTGTTTGAGTGGGGAAAAGCAAAACAAGAAATGGTAACAAGCCAAAAGATCCAAAACAGCTGCCTATTGTTGTCATCCAACCTCACGGGTTTCGTAAAGAAAAAATTCCAGCCCTTATCCGAATCTATTTTTTGTTTCCTAAATCTTGTGGGAAGTTAAATTGCTGGGGGAATCCTTTTAGTTCACATCTCATTAGACAAGGGAAAGGGGGGAAGCCGTTAGTCAGCCACACTTTTGAACACAATTCCTACAAGGAACTGCCAAGATCACATCCTAATTCAACTAGGAAACGGGTAGGCTATTTCCATAGCTGTCCACCAGCATTTAAGCAGCCTTTCTTCATATTTTCGTGTGTTTTATATAAGTTTCTGTCCAGTTTCATTCCTAGTCCAGCTGTGCTCCTTGACAATGTTTTATTTTGATCAAATCTTTCACATTCTCCATCAAATACATTTAGCAGAAAATTCCAGCAAGTGTGTGTTAGTTCTTTCATGTCTAGTTATATTATTTCTTTCACCTTTTAGTGTGTCATCTTATTATATTCTTCCTTTGCTGTTATTATTCTATATTCGTAGTATCATTACGTGTTTAGTTGTGATATTTAAAACTCCAGCTTTTAGTTGCCAAATTAAAGTCTTCATAGTTGTCAGTTCTACGTGTCTTGTTCTAAAATTCTTTTGAAGTACTGCAATTGCGTGCATTGGTTAGTAAAGTTGAATTGTGTACTGTGGAAACTCTACGTCCTCAAAGTGCGTGATCACAAAGGCCAAAGAGAACTTGTGAGAGCATTTGTGTAATACACGAGTGTGCGTGTAAACACGTGAGGGAGCGTGTGAGGATATATTGTTTCTTTCACTAACTTTTGCAGGGAAATTCAAGCATGTATCATGAGAAGGAAATCCCACGTCAAGAGGAGACACCACCTCCTAATTCTACCCTCCGGATTGAGGCCATGATTAGTGAGCTAACAAGGAAGATGAGCCTACAAATGGAAGAGCTACATGAGTGAATGGATCGAATGGAGCATTCCCAAAGTACCTCCAAGGAAAAGCGGCCTAAACAACCAACTCTTGAGTATGAAGAATCCAATGGTGAAAATGAGGAGTTTGGTCGCGTCTCAAGGTTCGCTCGGGGCAACCCTAACCAAGGAGATGACACCATCAAAGGAGTTAAGCTCAAGATTCCAGCCTTCCAAGGAAAGTCAGACCCTGAAACTTATTTAGAGTGGGAAGGTAAAATAGAGATGGTGTTCGACTGCATTCTTATACTGAGGAGCAAAAAGCCAAGCTTGCCACAGTCGAGTTCACTGACTATGCCTTAGTATGGTGGGATCAACTGAGAACAAGTCGACGAAGGAATGGTGAACGTGCTATCTCATCATGGGCCGAATTAAAGGGTCATGGGCTAAATTAAAGGGGATTATGAGGCGTCGTTTCATCCCAAGCTACTATCATAGGGAGCTATACCACCATCTACAAACTCTCACTCAAGGTTCTAAGAGTGTTGAGGATTTTTACAAAGAATTGGAGATGCTCCTTATGCAGCTAGATTTGCAAGAAGACCATGAAGCTATTATGGCTCGATTTTTAAATGGTCTTAAACCTGAGATTGCTGAAGTGATTGAGCTACAACACTACCTCGACATCCATGATATGCTAGACAAGGCTATCAAGGTAGAGCGGCGGCTCAAGAGGAGGGGTACCCTACGACCATCCTCTAGTGCAAATTGGAAGTCTAACCCATTACCTAAGGAAGAGGACAAGTCGGCTGCACCAACTCCAACACAAAGGCTGAGAGTTGATACACCACAGCCCACTGGTCGAGAGCAACGTCCTAAGGGTGTATCGCCATCTTCAAGTGAGCCTTCCAGCAATCGTAGTCGGGATCGTAAGTGCTTCAAATGCCAAGGATATGGACATATTCAATCACAATGTCCTAACCAACGCATTATGATCATTAAGAGCACTGGTGAGGTGGAATCTGAAGATGAAGCCCAGTATGAAGGGATGCCCTCATCAATGACCGTGCACGCTAAATCCCCTTTGGAGGTGATGGTGTTGCTGTTTAGGATTAGGAAAGAGGCTTTGCAAGATTTGGGATGGTTTCCTGATTGGTTTTGATCTTTTTTTGATAACAGGAAACCCGTTTCAGATTTGGAAAGCAAAGCTGGAGTTTTTGGAAACAAAAATTTCTGGTTTGGCTTTCAGCTTCCAAATTCCAATTTCACCTTCCCAAAGCATACACTTATGTTCCAACACCCACTAAAAAGTGTTTTAAGCTTTGAACAACAATTGTAACACAAAGTTTTGGATCAACAAGCAAGGTAGATTCAATTTCCAGCAAGGTTCAAGAAAAACAGGTTGGTTTTCTTCTTTCTTTCTTTTGTTTCTGTTTTTTTTCCCACTTCAGCCGACTTGAATTGCTTTTAGAATTCAAGAATCCAATGTTGAAATTCCAGAATTCAAGGATTATCAATCAGTTTCAAGAACTTCAAGAAAACAGCCCCTAGGTTCAAGGATGGTTTCAAGACTAGGGTTTTGTTTCAAGAACTCAAGAAAACATTCAAGGCTCAACAATTTCAACAAGGGATAGCCACAGAATTTCCAGCAATGGAACACAAAGAATATCTCACAATAACGACACAACCAACAAGAAACAAGACAAACAACAAGAACAAGGATGAACAACAAGATAACACAAGAAAAGAAAACCCTAACGATGGATTCGAGAACTTGTAGACAGATTTTTTTTTTTTTTCAAGACTCAAGACACAAGAACACAAGACCAACAAGTAAGAAAACAAGAGAAAAATTCGGATGAACAGTACGCTACAGTAGCGATGAACAGTACTGCTACAGTACCGGTGAACAGTACCGATGAACAGTAACAATTTTTTTTTTTTTTTAAAACAAAGCGGAAAACAAGAAAGAAAAAGGGATATTAACCTGGTTCAAGAGCCGAAACTCTGATACCAACTGATGCGAACCCGAATCTCCAAGCTCCCGCTCTTGAAGACACGAATTGGCGACGCAACGGAATGATCTATCTTGAACAGGTTATGGGTACAAAAGGGATGGAAATCCTACGACCCCTCTAACCCTCGAGATTGCGAACCTACGAATTGAATCTCAACCCACAATCTAGCGAATTAGCGAACCAAGGAATTTGGTAGAAAGGCGCCACAACTCAACGCGTTCTTGAATTGATAAGCCTAAACTTGAACAAAGGAACTCATTCACTTTGTATCAAGGATCGTTCCCAAGGAACAAGAAAAGAGAAACTCTCAATTTTCATTAATCAAAGTCTTATGAAAAATATTGGAGAAGAAGGCTTATTTATAGCCTCTACAAAGACTCAAAATCCTAATGTAACTTGGACTCAAATTACTAAAAACCTAACCTAACTAGAATAGGCCAACATGGCTCTATCTTTTAGGAAATATCTAAAACAACTAAATTGACTCAAATAAACTCAATAAATTCGGCCAGCATTACACACCAAAGCTGGTCGGAAAATAAAATAAGAAAGCAACGGAAAATAATGGGAAAACTGGACAATTATGCCATTATTCACTAATCTAACCCAAACGACAGCTCTTCATACTTTATATAGAGCTTTGAACCATCATTCAAAGGAAAGAATCTTCATGAAATTGTGAAGCTTTAATCATCTTGGATAAGAATATAAGAAATGATTCCAAATCAAAGCTTCCACCATTCCATTTCTCATCATTCCCCTCCTCTTGAAAGGCGATTTGTCCCAAATCGAAGGATCGTTTGCACTGGAGAACTTCAGGCCATGTGTTGATGAATGCGAGCCAAGAAACATGCCTTCTAGTCAATTGGAACAAGAACCAACATGCACGCTTCAGCTCACAAGTATCTTGCCAATAGCCCATCACATGTATACCTGGATCAAAAATGAAAGACGAGGAATAAATGATGAGGAAACACAGATATTCACCCACTTTACCTAATTGATAACAATTAGGAAAAGTTTGTACTCCATGAATCATTAAACGACTCTTAACACAACCTACGAACATACAAAACTCACCAAATGAATATGCATCATAACCAAACGAATTAACTAGAACAGACTCATAAGGACTCAATGGTAGACACTCACAGTTAAAACAAATAGGACTCTCACAATGACTCAAACAATTATCAAAATAACTGACAAAACATAAGCAACTAGCATGATCAACAACATCAGAAGAATGACTCAAAGGACTACCATAACAATCTACACAATCCAAACAAATGGCACGGCTTTCAAATGCAAAAGAATGAACTAGAGGATAAGATTGAAGACTCCCTTTCAAACTCAAAGGTTGGTTGGTGAAAACGGTCTTCAATTCTTGGGAGTGAATGTAGAAATTTGCAATGCCTCGAAAGAACATGGTTCCATTTAAAGACTTTGCAATGGCGCACGACAAAACCATCTTTACTTCACCTTGTTGTACCTGAAAAAGACCATTAACACTAAACAAAGCAAAGTTAAGATCGTTAGGAAAATAATAAACCCTTTCATGCTCATTTAATTTTCCACTCACAATCAACTCATGTGCACTCGTTTCTTCTTCTTCACTCAACTCACTCTCTACATTATTGAGCTCACTATGAGATTGCTCATGTGCGATGTTTTCCTTTTGCTCACTAGCAACTTGAATAGTGGCTTGATTAGGCGGTTCAACGCATGGCGTAGAATAGTCCTTTAGTGCTTGCCTAAGTTCATCCATCTTGGAATCTAACAATGCGTTAAGCTCATCTTTCCAACTTTGTCTTTCTTCTTTTTGTGCACCAAGTATTGGTCCACTACAAGATGACTTAGGATTAGGAGAGGTTGAAGAAGTAGATGACTTGGACCTCCTCCTCTTGAGCTTCTCCTCAATTTCCATTGCTGCAAGGGCAACATCTTCTAACTCCATATGTGGTAGCAAATCAATGCGGTTAGCAATGGCCTTATTTAAACCATTCAAAAATCGATCAATAACTACTCCTGGATGCTCCTCGCTTCCCATTTTCCTTATTATGGATTTCATCTTGTTATAATACTCAACCACGGGCTTAGAACCCTGGTGAAGTAATGCAAACTTTTGCAACAAATCCGTGAGATAAATAGGAGCATATCTTTTGAGCAAGATTCTCTTCAACACAGCCCAAGAAACAATAGGTGGTTCATCATACCTCCGACGTTCCCTCACAAATTGATCCCACCATAGTAAGGCATAACCATTAAATGTAGAAGTAGCCAACTTTATCTTCTCCTTCTCGGTATAAGATTGAAGTTCAAAGGCGCTCTCCACCTTCTCCATCCATGCTAGGAATGCGTTTGGATCCTTACGCTCTTAAAAGGATGGTATGGACATCTTAGACGTACAAGTTGCTCCATTTGAGTAGTCAAATCTAGATCTTTCCATGATATAACCTGCAAAAAGTTAGTGAAACAAAGAAATTTTTCCTCACCACACAAGCTCACGTGTTTATACTCGTCGCTCGTGTATCACTCAAGTGTATATCACACTCTCATAATCTCACCAACTCTTTCAAGTCCTTGTTTACAATCCTTGAGACAATATGAATTGGCTCACAATTGCTCAAGAAGACTAATCAATTCAATCCGATTGGCATGTGACGATGTATGAGAATTTGGAAGGAGTGACTTGAAATTAACTCAAATTTGAAGGACAAAGAATGACACAATCACAGCTGGAATTTAGCCTTTTAAACCCACGGTTCAAGGCTAGAAATTGACACAATGAAGATGGCTAAAAATGTAATTTGAATGACACGACTCAAAGCTGGAAAAATTTCAAATGAGAACAACTACGAAAACCCTAGAAGAAGACTTGAAGAAACCGAGGGTAAATTGGTCAAATTTCCCACGAATTCTTAGACTCCTAGATGAGGGTAAATACACATAATTTAGGACTAGAAAATGGACACAATAGGAGCTAGAAATAATTAGGAAACTAAGACAAAACCAGATTTGGAAATAAGACTCAAATTAGGAAACTTCAACTTGACTCTTAATCGGATTTTGAAAGACAAACAAACTGACTTGACCGACAATAAAATAAGTTAAAGACACACCCAAATGCTGGAAAACATGACAAATTTCATAAATAATGGCTACAAAACAACAAGTAGCAATTCGGTTCAAGAAAGCTCAAACCAAGTCGGTTTTGGATGGAGATTTGGTCAAAGCGGTGCAATGGCTTCCAAACCTATTTTGGATTGGTTTTAAGGCTGTCAAATTCCTTTTGGATGTGGTTTTGTTACTGTTTAGGGATTAGGAAACTACTTTGCAAGGATTTGGAAAGAGGTTTCCTATTAGGTCTCTATTTTTCAAGCAACAAGAACCCTTATCAAATTTGGAAAGGAAAACTGGAATTTGGAAACTGATTTTTCTGGTTTATGTTGCAGCTTCTAAATTCTGATTTGGCCTTTCCAAATCATGCAATTGTGTTCTATCAATCAACAAGATACACTCACAAAATTCGGATCAAAATATGGAAGGCAGACCCAGTTTCAAGTAAGAGTTCAAACAGAAATTTGGCTTGTGCTTTCTTTCTTTTCTTTCTTTCGCTTCTCTTCTTTTTCTCTTTTTTTTTTTTTTTTTTTTCACTTCAGCCAAATTGAATTCTGCCTTTAAACTTCAAGAACCACTTGTAGAATTCCCAGATTTTAGGAAGGTTCAATCAGTTTCAAAAGATTCAAGAAAACAGCCGGAAGATTCAAGATTTTGGTTGAAACTTGTTCAAGAACTTGGAAGTTCAAGAACTTGGAGTTTGTTTCAAGAATTCAAGGAACATTCAAGGCTCAACAATTTCAACAAGGAATAGCCACGGAATTTTGGTTTAGACAGCCACAAATTTCCAGCAATGGAACACAAAGAACATCTCACAATAACGACACAACCAACAAGAAACAAGATGGACAACAAGAACAAGGATGAACAACAAGATAACACAAGAAAAGAAAACCCTAACGATGGATGCGAGAACTTGTAGACAGATTTTTTTTTTTTTTTTTTTTATTCAAGACTCAAGAACACAAGACCAACAAGTAAGAAAACAAGAGAAAAATTCGGATGAACAGTACGCTACAGTAGCGATGAACAGTACTGCTACAGTACCGGTGAACAGTACCGATGAACAGTAACAATTTTTTTTTTTTTTTTAAAACAAAGCGGAAAACAAGAAAGAAAAAGGGATATTAACCTGGTTCAAGAGCCGAAACTCTGATACCAACTGATGCGAACCCGAATCTCCAAGCTCCCGCTCTTGAAGACACGAATTGGCGACGCAGCGGAATGATCTATCTTGAACAGGTTATGGGTACAAAAGGGATGGAAATCCTACGACCCCTCTAACCCTCGAGATTGCGAACCTACGAATTGAATCTCAACCCACAATCTAGCGAATTAGCGAACCAAGGAATTTGGTAGAAAGGCGCCACAACTCAACGCGTTCTTGAATTGATAAGCCTAAACTTGAACAAAGGAACTCATTCACTTTGTATCAAGGATCGTTCCCAAGGAACAAGAAAAGAGAAACTCTCAATTTTCATTAATCAAAGTCTTATGAAAAATATTGGAGAAGAAGGCTTATTTATAGCCTCTACAAAGACTCAAAATCCTAATGTAACTTGGACTCAAATTACTAAAAACCTAACCTAACTAGAATAGGCCAACATGGCTCTATCTTTTAGGAAATATCTAAAACAACTAAATTTACTCAAATAAACTCAATAAATTCGGCCAGCATTACACACCAAAGCTGGTCGGAAAATAAAATAAGAAAGCAACGGAAAATAATGGGAAAACTGGACAATTATGCCATTATTCACTAATCTAACCCAAACGACAGCTCTTCATACTTTATATAGAGCTTTGAACCATCATTCAAAGGAAAGAATCTTCATGAAATTGTGAAGCTTTAATCATCTTGGATAAGAATATAAGAAATGATTCCAAATCAAAGCTTCCACCATTCCATTTCTCATCATCCTGCTCGGGAAAGATCCCCAAGAAAAAATATGTTGAGTAGTTTCTTCCTTCTTATCCCTGTAACAGTAACACCTGGATGGCCCCTGTATATTAAAACGATGCAGATTGACCCAAACCGGGACCCTATTGCTCATAACCCTCCACAATAGAAATGACATGATGAAAGAGCTGAAAGCTGTCCAAGAAAGAATTCATCATTCAAAGGGGTCCAAGTGATTGAAATTCAAGAAGATGCATTTGAAGGATTGAAACCCTAGCTTTGGCTTAAAAATCACATTTGGATTTAGGGTCTCAATTCGACCATCTAGAGTTTTGTTTTGTTTAAGTTGTAATGGGCCGAATTACCTTGCTAAATAAGCTTGAGTAATTAAGTCCAATTGCCATAATTAGCTAGTTAAATTCTGGTTAATTAGTTGGGCTTATGACCAAAGTACACTTGGGCTTAATGAGGTCAAAGCCTAGTTCAATTAGGACTAGCCTTTCATTGATTCATAGTAGTAGTAGGATTAGTTTTTCCAAGGCTATAAATACAGCCTATGATGGACGAAATTATTAACCAAGTTCATCAATCAATTTTCAGCTTATTCTTGTGAGAATAACACGTCTCTTTTCTAAGAGATTCTTTCTTGAATACTTGAGAGGTTTCAAGTGTTCAATCGACTTATCAATCAAGAACCACCCTTGATTGTGGTGTCATCTACCAACAGCCTTGGTTCGCTAATTCATTGTTCTACGGGTTGAGATTAAATTCAAGGTTCGTAGTTCCGCGGGTTAGAGGGGTCAAGAGTCTTCCGTAAGTCCAACTTGATATTCGTCTAGGTCCGTTATCCAACTCACATCATGACATCTTCAAAGGCACTCCATTCAACCAAATGCGCTTACATACCCACAAGGAAGCGTCTCCTCCCCTGAGAATCCTTACCATTGAATGGACCTGAAACTTTCCTTCCGCCGACCCCTTCCAGTACAACCTATCAGTCCCTGAGTCCTCCAAATAAATAGGTACCATCAAAATTCGCCTAACAATCTCCAAAGGAAGACTCACCACTAATCTTGACATAACCCAACCATTCTTCTGCCTGTAATCCGCAATGCATTCGTCAGTTTCCAACGATGGAAATTGCCATGCCAACGGCCCATCCCCAATCCAATTATCCCACCAGAACGAGGAATCCCCACACATCACATCCTAACAACTATTAAGCTCCACTAAAGACCGAGCCAAAAGCATCTGCTTCCAGATAGGTGAGTCTGAAATTTTCACCACCACCTTATTCGGATACATCCCAAAACAATATAGTTGAGCCATAGTTCGCGCCCATAAACACTCCTGTTGACGAAAGCGCCACCATAACTTGCCTCCAATGCTTTTACAACAACGTCCAAAGGTCGAACCCCCAAGCCCCCACTCTCTCGCTCTTTGCACACCGTCTCCCAGGATGCCCAATGATACCGAGCTCCAAATTCTGATGCACCCCACAAAAATTGAGCAAAAATTCTAGCCAACTGATTTAGCACCCCCTTCGGCGGATGCATGACCGATAACAAGTATATTGGTATCGACATAAGCACTGAATTTAATAACGTCAGTCTACCTCCATAAGTAAGCCATTTAGAACTCCAAACCTGAATACGACTAGTAATGGAATTCACCAACGGCTGGAAATATGAGCATTTACTACGTCCAGTATACAGAGGGCAACCCAAATATTTCAAAGGAAATTGTGCACAACTAAAACCCGTCAACCCAGCAACTTTTCGCCGAAATCTACCAGAGACCTTGTCCTTCAAAGCAAAACAGCTCTTCTCTTTATTCACAAGCTGCCCCGAACACGCTTGATACTCATGCAACACCTCTATAACACATTTTATAGAGACCGTATCCCCTCGCAAGAAAATAATGATGTCATCAGCATAAGCGAGATGTGTAATCGCGGCACCTGCCTCGGGATCGCAAAAGGGGAGAACCGTGAATGTGTCAACAAAGCATTGAGGCCCCGTGAGAGCACCTCAGCAGAAATAATAAATAGAGCCGGAGAGAGTGGATCCCCTTGCCGGACTCCCCTCATTGCCTTAAAATAACCACACGACTGCCCATTTACGAGAACCGAAAAATAACAATTGGAAATTAAATGCCACACCATATCAATAAATTGCTCTCCAAACCCAAAAGCCCGCAAAACTTGAATAAAAAACAACCAATCTACCCTATCATACGCCTTTGCCATGTCCAACTTAAACAACAAGTTGGAACCCCTCACTTTCCTACCTATACGACGAACCATCTCCTGTGCCAACAACACATTATCAACAATAGCCCATCCCTTAACAAAGCCACTTTGCTGGGGTGAGATAATTCTATGTAAAACTCCCTCTAGCTGCTTAACCATAATTTTGGATATAACTTTATTTAGGAAATTACACAAGCTGATAGGTCTAAACTGGGAAAACGATGAAGGGGACACTACCTTAGGAATCAATGCAAGAAGCGTGGAAGTAACACCTTGAGGAAGTGCTGCTCCCACAAAAAAATCTTGAATCGCTTCCACCACATCATGTCCAACAATTCCCCATGCCTCCGTGAAAAGCCTAAGTTGATCACCAAAGGTACATGCAAGACTTGTACTTCTTTAAGGCAGAAGAGAAAAAGGTTTAAGAAATTCAGACTTGCTAAGAAGACTTCTCGTCCTACTAGATGGAAATATTTTCGAAAGAAAAAATTCCAATCTAAAAAAGACAGGTGTTTCATTTTCAACAAAAAGGGTCATTTCTCCAAAAACTGCCTTCAAAACAAAAATGGAGTAAATCTCATCTCATCTATTTCTGATGCCCTTGAAGTTCCTATAACAGATGATCTTGAATCATTATTTTCTGATGATGACAATCCAACTGATTCAACTTTTTTTGCTTTACAGGTTTATGACTCCGATGAGATTCTAGATTTCTACAAAGCATTGTCCCCAGCCACAAATGCACCATAAACACTCATTCATATTTACCCTGATAAATATGAAAAACCCATACCCACTATAGCCTATTTTAATACGGGTGTGCTTCAATGTCTATTCTTAACCAAGACCTTCTTCCTAAAGATATGTGGAAAAAAAATCTCATACTTTTAGATCAGCGGAAAGGAAAATCTTTGAAACAACCCTTGCAACCAAACACCCAATTACCTTGAAATTCCTACCAGATTGCCTGACACAGACAAATTTTCTTGGAGCCCCATTCACTGGTAAAGATATCATCATTGGTTTTGATATCTATGAAAAGGCAAGGTCCAAATTTCTGATTTTACATCATGGAAAAAGAAATTTTTCAAAAAATTCATTAAGGTCCCAAAGCCTTACACCATTGAGGTATCTTCTTCTGAACAGATTAAGTGTTTTAAAAAGAAAATTATTACTCAGTCTTGTGCAGAAAATCATCAGGAGTTTTTCAAAAAATGTTCTCATCCTCTTTGGGAAAATCCAGATTTCTTTATAAAACTTCCTTTTAAAAAGAATGAGGATATCAATCCCACCAAAGCCTCACATTCTGGAATGAGTCCAGAACATCTCAAACTTGCTGAAAAGGAATGTTTTGAACTTGTAGAATTCAAATTGATTGAAAAGTCTGATTCTCAATGGGCTTGTCAAGCATTTTATGTCAACAAAAGACTGAACAAATTCGTGGGAAATTGAGATTGGTGATAAATTATCAGCCTCTCAATGATTTTTTTTTAGATGACAAGTTCCCTATCCCAAACAGGTTGACACTATTTTCCTTACTTGCATCTGCCAAATGGTTTTCAAAATTTGATTTAAAATCAGGTTTTTGGCAATTAGGAATTTGTATTGAGGATCGATACAAAACTGGATTTTGCATACCAAATCATCATTTTCAATGGAAAGTCATGCCATTTGGCTTAAAGATTGCTCTATCACTGTTTCAAAAAGCCATGATCATAATATTTCAACCCCTTCTCGATCATGTTGTCATTTATATTGATGACATTTTATTATTTAGTGAATCATTTGAAGAGCACATGAGTTTACTTGAAAAATTTGCTGAAATGTTCAACAATATGGAATCATGCTCTCTGAGAAAAAAATGGTTCTTTGCAAAAATGAAATTACTTTCCTAGGGATGAAAATCTTTGAAGAAAAATGCATTCTAGAATCTCATCATGCAGAGATCATAAAAAATTTTCCAGATTCCAATCTTTCTTTCAAACAAATCCAGCAATTTCTTGGCACTGTCAATTATGTCAGGGATTTCATTCCAAAGATTTCTCTTCTAACTTCTCCTCTCTCTGACATGCTCAAAAAGAAACCTCTTACCTGGAGTATTTCTCAAACCAACTCTATCAAAGTTCTCAAACAAATTCTTCAGAATCTTCCAGGACTCCATATTCCCACAAATGGTCTTAAAGTTTTACAAACTGATGCTAGTGACAAACACTGGAGTTCTATTCTCCTTGAAGAACTTCCAGACAAAACCAGAAAGTGTTGTGGTTTTGCTAGTGGTCGGTTTAAAGCCTCAGAGTCCCATTACCATTCTACATTCAAAGAGATTTTAGCAGTAAAGAATGGTATTAAGAAATTTTCTTTCTTTTTGACATCTCATGCTTTCTTAGTAGAGATGGACATGTCTAGTTTTGCCAAAATGCTTTCTTTCAAGCAGAAACAAATTCCTCACCCCCAACTTTTAAGGTGGGCAAATTGGTTCGCCCAATATACCTTCAAAGTCAAACATTTAAAAGGATCGGCTAACACTATTGCTGATTTCTTTTCTTATCCTTCTCTGTCTAAACCTCTCATGATGTTTACCCCTCTTTTTGAAGTACCACCTGAAATTCACCAAATCCCATACCCATGGCAAAAAGAAGATCTGGAAAGGAATTGTCTGATTCATGAGCTTGAGATTTTTAGATCTTATGGTAGACTGATGTTACAGCCTTTTGGAATCAATCCCATATAGCCCTTTTCTCAAATTTTCATACCAAGAAAAAATTGGCATTCCCTTCTAAATTATTATGGATATTTTGGTATTTGTTTCACCAATATCAAATATTCATGGAATTTCACAGCTAGTCCTTCCAAGAGGTCGATCTTCTACCTTGTGAGCTCAGGAAAATGCTTTTGTGGTTCAAGCCTGCACAGTTCTGGAAAAAATTATTCCATGAATATCCGGGATATATAATCCTCCATTTTCACAGGCCTGTCCATTTTTCTAATAGACAGTTTGAAGCTCTTCCATTTGTCTCTCTCCACAGACACAAGACCGGGAGTATACTTAACCAAGATGATGACTACTATGAAATCCAAAAATATTTATTTCAAGAAAATAGAGTCATCCCAGATGAAACTTGGATCAGGTTATATGGTTCTTGGAATTATTCAGATTCTCATCCTCATCGTAAAGCTATTCAAAAAGCAAAGCAAGAGTATGAAGAATTATTGTTCCAAGATGCTTAACAACCATTCTCCCCACAACAAGGCCAAGCTAGCTCATCCTCTGGACCACCTCCTCGAAAATTCAAAAGCAAATCTGAATCCAGAAGGCAGAGAAATTTGAGAATCAACCGGAAAAGACAGCTGGACTACATTATTAAGATGAATATCACAAACCCACCTACCACTGCCTCGGATACCCCCTCGGATATGGAAGAATCTTATGAAGTATGAGCCCATGTGACTTTAATAAAGTTTGTGGCTTTTGTGATGGGACTTTAATGAACCTTGTGACTTTAAAGTGGTTGGCCATTTGTTAGGCCAGTTGTATTATTGTAAAAGTTGTCAGAGTTGTAAAAGACTGTCAAAGTTGTCGGCCACATGTTTAGGCCAGTTGTGGTATTTATTTTCAAGTCCGTGTGTTATGTCCGTGTCGTTTGAAGTCCGGATTTCAAATCCGAAGTAAGATTGCTATAAATAGACCTTCTTGCACGTAAAGAAGGCAGAATCTGTTTGATGTAAAATTTCCTTCAGAAATAAAATCAGTGTGCTTCCCAACATGAAGTTCTAAATTTTCATAGAAGGGTCTGGACTATTCTTGGGTTAGGCAAAAGGTCCGATGAACCTCCTAAAGCACTAAGCTTGTGAAAAGTAGGCCATAGGAGTGCCGAAAATGATAGCTCGGGATACCTGGAGGGAAGTTGGTATCACTGCTTTGTCTAATATTCATCAGGAAGTCTCCAAGGTCTCTTCTAACCTTTCTTTGCAGATTTTATCACCATGACACACCAAAAATCCATGCACAATCCTCTAAAGGAATTGTTGCTGAAATTTCGTGCTCTTCAACAAGGCACCAAATCGGTAAAAAAACACTACAAAGAGATGTGCTCAATTATCGATCAAGCCGGAATTGTGGAGGATTCAGTTGTCATTGATCAATTCTTGGATGGTTTGAATGATCAAATATCTAAACGTCTTGACGTGACTGACCCATATGGAATTGTACGAAGTTGTACATGCCGCTATGGATATCAAAGAGAAGCTCGAGAAAAGGCGTCAGTGGAGACTTTCCTCAACTAAAGTGTTTCACTTGAGCAGCATGAGCTGTCTGTTCTAGTTAATTTGTGTGGCTATTGTGTTAGAAGTCATGATGCATATTCATTTAGTGAGTTTAGTGTGTTCGTAGGTTGTGTTAAGAGTCGTTTAATGATGCATGGAGTACAAACTTTTCCTACTTGTTATCAATTAGGTAAAGTGGGTGAATATCTGTGTTTCCTCATCATTTATTCCTCGTCTTTCATTTTTTATCCAAGTATCGATTTGAGGACGAATCACTTTTATGGGAGAGGGAATGATATGAGCATGAAAACCAACGCATGCTTGCCAAATGTGATGCGGATCATCCATGCATGGGTTCAAGCAAGGTTGAGTCAGGGAGTCATGGTCAACCCTCGAGTGCATTTCACGTTCCATCTGGACCAATCACACGTGCAAGGGCTAAACGGCTCAAAGAAGCATTGGCCATGTTGGTTCATGAAGTGCATGATCAAGTCACACCACTTAGCCACTTGGAGGATCAATCATTATCCTATGTCACCATGCTCAATGTTCAAGAAGATTCAAGTGACTTGTTTTAGTTGTTAATTGCATTCGGATTTGTTAGGGTTTGTGTTGAGAAGATCCGAATGTAGTCCTGGCTAGCTAAGTTTGTTTTGTGTCAATAAAGCAATCGGCCAAGTGTGAACAAGGCCATTGCCGAATGTTAATTTCCTAATTATTTAGCCTTTAGGATTATTAGTAGTTTCCTAAAACCTAACTTTCTATTTAGTTTGTAATTCAGTTTCCTTAAGCTTCATGGCTAGCCGAATTTCTTAGTCCTTTTTGGCCTAGGTTTTTATGTTTTGTAGGCTATAAATAGCCAACTCTATTTCGTCAATAAAGCATTCAAGAATTATTCAGCAAATTGCTTTGTGAGTGTTATCACTTCTCTTACTTCTTTGAAGTGGCTTGAATACCTTAGAGTTCTCTTTAGGTGTTCACTTGACTTGTCAATTCAAGAACGCGTTGAATTGTGGCGTCTTCTACCATAAACCAACGTTCGTTGTCCAAGTGCTCAATGGGTGAAGGTCTTCCATTGTGCATCTTCAACTTTGGTTACCAATATCCTAGATCCTCAAGCTTGTCTTGTGCGGGTTGCGTCATTTGTTAACGTAGTTCGTATCAAGTGATAATTCACTTCATGCCAAATTCAAATGCCCCAAAATCGTTCGTTCCAAATTCAAGGGCCAGAAAATGTATTCTAACCCGGTCAAGTTCCTTGGAAAATGTTGGTCAAGTGCTAGAGGAAGAAGCGCGAAGTTGACACATCCTACGGATCCAAGCTAGCCTAGTTATGCTAGTTAGTCGTTTGCTTAGATTCTTAAGCAAGGGAATTACTGTCCATTTTCCTTGTTTTCCTTATTCATGTGTTTGGTTAAATAAATTGGACAAGAAACTTTTTGTTAATGTCTGAATTTGAGTAGCTAGGATAGTCGATTTTATTTATTTGATAATTTCCTAAAGTTCGAATTCCATGAGTGGCCGAGCCTAGCTTAGTAATAGGATTAGCTTGTAGTAGCTTTTTAGTCCAACTTGGACTAGGATTTGAGTCTTTGTAAGGCTATAAATAGCCTACTTTTCCATCATTTAATGGTAGACAACTTTGATGAAAAGTTGAGAGTTTTCTCTTTTCTTGTGCCTTGGGAACGACCATTGATACAAAGTGAATGAGTTTCGTTGTTCAAGTTTAGGCTTATCAATTCAAGATCGCGTTGAGTTGTGGCGCCATTCTACCCAAATTCTTTAGTTCACTAATTCGCTAGATTGTGGGTTGAGATTCAATTCAAGGTTCACAATCTTGAGGGTTAGAGGGGTCGTAGGATTTCCATCCCCTTTTGTATTCATAACCTGTTCAAGATAGATCATTCCGCTGCATCGTAAATTTGTGTCTTCAAGAAGCAGGAGCTTGGAAATTTGGGTTCGCATCATGATCATTCCAAACTTGCTGAAAAAGAATGTCTAGAACTTCTTGAATTTGATCTCATCGAAATTTCAGATTCGCAGTGGGCATGTCAAGCCTTTTATGTTAATAAGCGATCTGAACAAGTTCGAGGGAAAATGAGGCTTGTCATCAATTACCAACCCTTAAACCTATTCTTGGCCGATGACAAATTTCCTATTCGAAATAGACATTCTCTGTTTTCCCGGCTTACTAAAGCTAAATGGTTTTCAAAATTTGATTTAAAGTCTGGTTTTTGGCAGCTTGGTATATGTATTGAAGATAGAGGTATAAAACTGCTTTTTGCATACCGAATCATCATTATCAATGGAAGGTGATACCTTTTGGTTTAAAAATAGCACATTCTCTTTTCCAAAAAGCTATGATTCGTGTATTTGAACCTATTCTTCATACATGTCTTGTGTATATTGATGATATTTTACTTTTTTTTGAAACATTTGAAGAGCATATTTCTTTACTCTACAAGTTTGCTGAAATTGTTGAAAGTTTTGGAATAATGCTTTCTGAAAAGAAAATGATTTTGCGTCAACAACAAATCAATTTTCTTGGAATGAAAATTTCAAATGGATCTTGTGTTCCTGAAACTCATATTGGGGATGCTATCAAACATTTTCCTGAAAAAGATTTTTCAGTGAAGCAGATCAGACAGTTCCTTAGTATTGTGAATTATGTTAGGGATTTTATTCCTAATGTTTCACAACATACACACATCCTTTGAATAATCTTCTGAAAAAGAATCCAATCCCCTAGGGAAAAGATCAAACTCAGTCTGTTTAAACCCTTAAACACATTCTGAACAATCTTCCTGTCCTTCATATCCCTTCCTCAGAAAATCTCGTTCTCCAAATTGATACTAGTGACCATTATTGGGGAGCTGTTCTTCTTGAAAAACAAGAAAAAGAAAGAAAATGTTGTGGGTTTGCTAGTGGAAATTTCAAAGATGGCCAGTTACATTATCACTCTTCGCACAAAGAGATTCTTGCCGTGAAAAATGTAATTGAAAAGTTTGAGTTTTACCTAAGACCCTGTCATTTCACAATTGAGATGGACATGGGAAACTTTCCTCATATGCCTTCTTTCAAAAATAAGAAAATCCCAAATGCTCAGTTACTCAGATGGTCAAATTGGTTTTCCCAATTCTCATTCACTGTTACTCATATAAAGGGAAAGTCCAATATTGTTGCTGATTTCTTATCAAGATACCCTCGTGATTAATACGAACTACGCCTAAAAAGACGCAATCCGCACACGACAAGCGTAGGATCTAGGATATTGGTAACCAAAGTTGGAAACACATAGCGGAAGATCTCACCCGTTGAGCAGTTGGACAACGAACGTTGGTATAATGGTAGAAGGCGCCACAATTCAACGCGTTCTTGAATTGAAAAGTCAAGTGAACACCTAAAGAGAACTCTAAGGTATTCAAGCCGTTTCAAAGAAGCAAGAGAAGTGATAAACACTCAAAAGAAATTTTCTAATTAATTCTTGTATATTGAAAACAAAATAAAGTGGCTTTTTTTATAGCCTACAAGACACGAAATCCAACTTTGAATAGGAAACCTAAATTCGGCCAGCTTTGAAACCTTAAGGAAACCAAAACCCTAACTAACTAGGAAACTAAATTTAACCTACTAATTAGGAAATAACATGATGGCATTCGGCAAGGCCTTGTTCACACCTAGCCAATTGCTTTATTGGACAAACAAGAACTTAACTAACAAATGAAAATAAATTCTGTAGGCGTGACCCTTAGACGTGGGGCCGCCCAACTGGTATCAACACTTCTGGTCAACAGCACCTTAGGCACGTCTAACTAGTGTCAACGCTTCTGGTCACCGACTGAAGTTGCCTTCCTTAGGTTCGATGAACCCTCATGAACACTTAGCAAGGTGACACAAGGCAGTGATTGATCCTCCAAGAAGAATCCAATTCCGTGGGGATAAAATTCAGTCTGTTCAAGCTCTTAAACAGATTCTGAATAATCTTCCTGTTCTTCATATTCCTTCCTCAGAAAATCTCATTCTTCAAACTGATGCCAGTGACCATTATTAGGGAGCTATTCTCCTTGAAAAACAAGGAAAAGAAAGAAAATGTTGTGGGTTTGCTAGTGAAAATTTCAAAGATGGTCAGTTGCATTATCACTCTTCCTACAAAAATGCAATTGAAAATTTTGAGTTTTACCTAAGACCTTGTTTTTTTCACAATTGAGATGGATATGGGAAGTTTTCCTCGTATGCTTTCTTTAAAAAATAAGAAAATCCCAAATGCTCAGTTACTCAGATGGTCAAATTGGTTTTCCCAATTTTCATTCACTGTTACTCATATTAAGGGAAAGTCCAATATTGTTGCTGATTTTTTCTCAAGGTACCCATGTGATCATTTACATCCTTCCATTCGGATGTATTCCAGTATCATTCATTCTTTTCCCAATCCCCCAGAAATTTTTGAACTGTCCCAACCATGGGAAAAGGAAGCTTTGGAAAATGCAAGAAGAAACCATGAAATTTCAATCTTTGCAAATTATGGAGGATCTATTCTCAGTCCATTTGGTACAAATCCTGAATACCCATTCTCTCATATCTTTGTAGCCCAAACTTTGTTCTTCCTGGAATCTTTACTTTGGGTTTTTTGTTATCTCTGTCATTCCTATCATATTCTAATAGAATTCCAGTCTTTATCATTTGTTGATTTTGAAGGCTTGCCCCCAAATCTTCAATTTTTTCTTAAGTGGTTCAAGCCCAAAGCCTGGTGGATAGACTTGTTCAAAACTCACAAAGACTATGTAATTCTGCACTTACACAGACCAGTCAATATCCAAGGAAAATGTCTTACTACTCTTCCTTCGATATTAATCTATAAAGTGCTAAATTATTCAATCCAAGAAATTGATGAAGTCTATGATGAAACCCAAAGGTACATTTTTGAAGCCAATAGAGTCATTCCCCCTAAAATTTGGCTTGGTTTTCATGGTCCATCCTCATTATGTTGCTATACGTCAAGCCCAAAATCAATATAAGGAAATGATGGAAGACTCATTGATACAAGATTCTCAAGAGCCAGATGAGCCCGGCACATCTAGGCCCAAGAAAAAATGGAAGTCCAGAAGTGAAAGGCAAAGACAACTCAACAAAAGGAGAAATCACAGGAGCCATCAAGATTGGATTGAAGAGATGAATGTGACTGATCCAGATTCCACACCATCCGACACTCCATCTGATCCACTCACGGATTATGGAAAAATGTCTGAATAAAGTTGTTATCAGTCTAGCTGTTGTCCTTTATTTTATATCACGAGTGCTTTACTTTATGTCATAAGCTATCAGTCCAGCTGTGGTCCTTTACTTTATGTCACGAGTAATTTACTTTATGTCATAAAGTCCAGCTGTTGTCCTTTACTTTAGGTCACATGTGTTTTATTTTATGACAGTTGATTGTCCTGTTATATTTACTTTTTTGAAGAGGCAAATACTGTTACCTCTCTGAAAGGTCGTTTGTAATCTTTCATATACGGTTGTTTACTTTTCTGAAGAGGCAAGTACTGTTACCTCTCTGAAAGGTCGTTTGTAATCCTTATTTGAAGAACCTCGTAGATCATTTGGACATCATCGAGGACTTTTTAAGCCACCTAGAAATAAAAGTTTAGAGTTAAGAAAGAGTTTTCTCAAAGATCATGTGTTTCTAAAATTTTTATTACAGTCGTTCTCTATAATATTGGCCACTGATGTCAGCAAAGAGTTCCTGAATATTGTAAACTTTTGTTGTTTATCCTTCTGAGATCTAAGCCAAGCCTTTAAAATAGTTGAAAGAACTAGCAAGAAGCGAAAGAAGTAGACGAAATATAGGCAAAGCTTTGGCTCTAAGGTATTCAATGGTGGTCCAAGTTTGGTGAAACCTAGTTGGTATCACTCAATGGTGGTCCAAGTTTCAAGTTTGGTGGTTCCTTGGCTGGAAATAAAAGTTTAGAGTCAAGAAAGAGTTTTTTCAAAGATCATGTGTTTCTAAAATTTTTATTACAGGCAACCCAATTATCCTACTCCTTCGTTTTCTATAATATTGGCCACTGATATCAGTAAAGAGTTCCTGAAAATTGTAAGCTTCTGTTGTTTATCCTTCTGAGATCTAAGCCAAGCCTTTAAAATAGCCGAAAGAAGTAGCAGGAGGCGAAAGAAGTAGACGAAATATAGGCAAAGCTTTGGCTCTAAGGTATTCAATGGTGGTCCAAGTTTGGTGAAACCTAGTTGGTATCACTCAATGGTGGTCCAAGTTTCAAGTTTGGCGGTTCCTTGGCTTAAATGGTATCAGAGCCAAACTGATATCTTCTTAGGGAGGAGGTAATTGTGGTTTGTCTGTAGGAATGTCATCTGATTCTCATTCTTGTTCACCCCTCTGCCTTCATATTATTATAAATTTCAGCTTAGTAAGATTTGTCATTCTCAAGAGTTATTTGGTTCATATAATCCTTCCGAATATTATCCTCATTGTGTAATTTTCCAGCATCTCGATCTTGAAGAAGCTTATAATTATATTTTTAAGTTACAACTATATTGTAGTTGTTTATTAGACGAAGGTTACCTTCAAGACTTAGATTTGGTAAGCAAGTGTCAGGTCTATATTGATCTTTTGTGGCAAAGAATTTTTACCATCAGATCTGAAGCTGATTCATAAATCTTGGTATATTGGATATAACACACTGTGGCATAAGGGTGAATATAGTAATCCATTGCACAAGCCTACGTCACTGTTCCAGTACCAGATTTACCAGGATGAGTCTGTCCAGAACAACTTCTGCTAATAAACTAGATTACTTATATGAAGTTTCTATTGAACCAGAACAGGTGAATCCTATAGATCTGCCTTCGTTGGATGCATATTCATCATTTGCAAAAAAGAATATTTCTCCCTTAGGCACAATTGAGTCTTTAATCAAGCATAGACCTAAAGGTGTTAAGGAGTATGTTCAGTCTTCTAAGTTGGATCAACATAGAATCCCTGCAACAAGAAAAGAGCAATTTATCACTTTGCATATTCCATCAGATTTTCCTAATCTATGGAAACAGCAGGGATACACTCATATTTATTTTGGGGCAATCTGGTTCTCGTTGTCTTTTTATGGTAGGAAAGGTTTTCCAGTTCATGCTCGCCTTGCCCTGTTAGACAGCAGATTTGTTAAATATCAGCATGCGTGTATTGGAACTATTGAAACAACTTTAAATGCTAGTACTGTATTTGTTACTTTATTTCCAAATTTTAATATGTCATTGGATGATCCATATCTGCTAAGTGCTCCCAGAAGCTATTGCAGCAACTTTGCACTATCAGATGGCTTACCGAGTACAAAATCATGCTTTGGATCTTACTCTCCCAGGAGGAGAGGATGCCCTATTAATTAGGGTAGATGAACAGAGCACTGCTATATGTACAAATATTCCTAGGCAAATTCCCAGAGTTACAAAAAATTGAATCAATCTACTAACCATCCGGTGGAATCAACAAGGTCTCAAATCTCAACCAGATCTGATGGGTCAATTGCCATATCTTTTGACCATTCACATCTAAAAAAATCAAAAGATGTTCCCAGAATCATGTCCATGTCTGTCCAAATTCCAATGAATACACCAGTTCCATGGAGAAACCAAGGGAATCTCTCATAGATCTCATTTCTCATTTTGACCAAGATGGTCAACCAGTCTATTTCTTTCAAGATCCATTTTCTGGACATACTTATTTTGATGTTTGTTATTGCAGGAAATGTATTGATGAGAAATGGAATGATGGACGCTTTGATTTGGGGTAATTTCTTATATTCTTATCCAGGGGGATTAAAGCTCCAAGACGGTCTGATGCGGATCATCCCAGCACCAAGGAGGTGGAGTCACGGAATGGTCACTCTTCAAACTCACTTCAAGTCCCTCATGGCCCAATAACACGTGCACGAGCTAAAAGGATCAAAGAGGAGTTGAATGCATTAGTTCGTGATGTCCAAAATCAAGTTAAGCCACTTTACAATGTGGATGAGGAGTCAAGGTCAAGCAGTGACATTGCTAAGCATTGAAGAAGGACCAGCTCTTGTTTGATCGAATTGAAGTCCAAATTCTAGCTTTCTTGTTTAGTTAATAAAGCATGGGTTAAGTAGTTTCCAAACTGGAAAATCCTTTAAACCACATGCCTCTTTAAGGTTTCTTAGTTGATTAGTGTTAGGGTTATTAGAAGTTTCCTAAACTCCAGTTTTTATTTCCATTTGTAAGTCGGTTTTCTAAGTTTCAAGCTGGTCAATTACCAAGTCCAAGTTAGACTAGGATTTCATGTCTTGTAGGCTATAAATAGGCCTCTTAAATTCGAAATTAATAACAAGAAATTATTCAGAAAATTGCTTTGAGTGTTAATCACCTCTTTTGCTTCCTTGAAGCAACTTGAATACCTTAGAATCTTCTTGGTGTTTATAGACTTATCAATTCAAGAACACGCTTGAATTGTATGCCTTCTACCTTTATACCAACGCTCGTTGTCCACGCGCTCAACGGGTGAAGGTCTTCCCGCGGTGTGTTCCAACTTTGTTTACCAAAACCCTAGATCCTACATCTTCGTGGCGGGTTGCTTATTAATTAACGAAGTTCAGATCAGTTGGTATCGAGCTAGTCGGAGGTAACAAAGTATATCTTTTTCTTATTTTGAGTCAATTATTTTCGTTTCTTGAATCTTCAAAATTCAAAAAAAAAAAAAAAAAATGTTACTGTTCATCGAACTGTAGCGTTACTGTTCATCCGAATTCAATCTCTAGTTTCTTGATTGTTGATCTTGTCTTTCTAGTGTTCTTGAGTCTCGAATCAAAAAAAAAAAAAAAAAATTGTGTCTTGTTTTTCTTGTTTTGTTCTAGGGTTTTCTTGTAGTTCTTGCATCTAAAATTCTGGTTTGTCGCACCCTAGTAAGTCGCTCTTGTCACAAATCGCTTTCTTGTTGCGTGTTGTCCTTGTTGAGTCGAACCAACCTTGTTGTTTTCTGTCCAAATTTCCTCTAGGTTTGTCTTAAATCTAGTCTTGTGTCTTGAGTCAAAAAAAAAAAAAAAATTCTGTTTAGTGTCAAGTCTATCCGAACTTACTTGCTGGAATATTGAAGTCATCTTGTGTGTTCTTGCAAATTTGAACTTCTTGGCAAATACTTGGTGGAATCTTGAGCCTCTTGATTATTTAATTTGAGATCTTTATATTTTTTGAATCTTGAAGTCTTTGCTTGAGAAAAGATTGAACCTTCCAATCGGATCTTGAGCTTACAAGATTACCCCAAAATCCTGGTCAATATCTTGATTATCTAATCCTTGTTGCTGTTTAAAAAAAAAAAAAAAAAGGCAACGAAAGGAAGAAAGAAAAAGAAAAGGCTGAATCAAGAATCCACAAGAGAGGGAGCTACCTAATTCAGTTCATCAAGGTTTCCAAACACCAATTGAACCAAGTTTCCAAAACAGATTTGGAAACAAAGAGGAAACCGCCCCAACTTGTTTCCTTTTCTTGAACGAATCTGAACCCTCTTTGAAAACAATCTTGTGCCGTTTATTTGTTACTAAAATCCACCTGGGAAGTTGCTAAATTCCTTTTGTTCCTAAACCATTGTGTCTTAGTTTCCTAATTCTTTTGTCTTTGTTTCCTAATCTTTGTTTCTTACTTTTACTCTTTATTTTCTCAAATTGCTGCATCATTCTTGTCTACAAATCACCGTGGTTTAAATTGGTAAGTTGGTTTACACTAGAAGAAATTCTAATTTCTTCAAGTTGTATAAGGTTGACTTAAGAAGTGATTGGTGAGACTATTAGAGTGGTTATTGAGTGCAAACACGAGGGTGAGTGAATACACGTGAGGGAGTGTGTAAGGATTTGTTTTCTCTAAAACCCTAAAATACTCATTTTTAAGTGATCACCATGTCTAACGAGGGTGAGGGATCTTCCCAAGCCTTTGATTTTAAATTGTTTGCAGAATCACTCCAGGGAGACATTAGCCACATTTTGAATCAAAAGTTGGAGATTGTCAATCAAAGAATCGACAATTTGGAAAAACCCCTTACCAGTGTAAAAGGAAGCCGTAGTAGAACACCTTTGCATGAGTCAAGTGACTCAAATGAGGAATTTGACAATAGACAACGGCGACCTAAGCGTGAGAATAGACTCAATGATGATTCTATTCGTGGTATTAAATTGAAGATTCCTTCATTCCAAGGGCGTTCAGATCCGGATGCATACTTAGAGTGGGAAAAAAGGATTGAGCTCGTGTTCAATTGCAACAATTACACTCTGAAGATCAAAAGGTAAAACTCGCAATTGTAGAGTTTACTGACTATGCTGTTGTGTGGTGGGATCAGGTTACAACAAGTATGAGAAGAAGTGGAGAACCACCCATCGATACATGGCATGCATTGAGGCTTTTGATGAGAAAACGATTTGTGCCAAATCACTACTACCGTGATTTGTATCAAAAACTTCAAAGCCTCACTCAAGGATCTAAAAGTGTTGAAGACTACCACAAGGAAATGGAGGTGCTCATGCTACGTGCCAATGTTGAAGAAGATAGGGAAGCCACTTTGGCTCGATTTTTGAATGGCTTACGTCCTGATATTGCTGAGCAGGTAGAACTACAACACTATGTAGAACTCAATGACCTGGTAGACAAAGCCATCAAGATTGAGAGGCGTTACAAGAGGAGGGGTCTCACCCGATCTATGCCTATGTACCCTGCTCAAGGTGGTCGAAATTATCCAATCCGCAAGGAGGAAAAACCAGCTACCAGTTTTTTTTTTTTTTTTATAAACTGCCAATCATATCTGGCAGGTGGGTCGGACACCCATTTTATTTAAAAGATCTGAAAAAAAGGACATACAGATAAAAAACGAGAGACAAATCAAGGCCCCAAAAGAGGCCCTACTTTGTCACAGAAAATCTAAAGCTGCAAACCTGTCTAGAATACAACTCAACTAAACCACGAATATGTAATGGGAGATCCAAAATATTGAAAAAATGCAACACAGGAGTCGAAGAAGAGCTGCCCATTCTAGCTAATGCATCTGCTACCGTGTTTCCCTGCCGAAAGCAATGCCGAACTTCCCACGCAATGTGCAATTCCCTAATCTCTAACAACAACGAACCTTGCTGGCCCAAACGCACCCTTGTAGAACCTCAACCAAGACTTTGAACTGAATCTACTTGGACCTGCCTATAACCTAACGACTGGCATAACCGCAAGCCCTGAAGGATTGCCCTCGCTTCTGCCTGCAACGCATCTATGGCCCCAAAATTTTCCGCAAATGCAAACCTCATCCTACCACTCGAATCCCTTAACACTCCACCACCCCCTGCAGAGTTTCCCATAGCAGACCCATCCGTATTCAACTTGAAACTACCCTGAGTGGGAACCTCCCATACCACTTTTGAAACCCATGGGGACGCAATTCCTCCAATATCCTAAGAGAGAATGCCAAAACCAACAACTTGCATCCTTAAAGGAAACCCGAAAAGCATCCAAGATGTCATGTGAAATTGACCAGCATACCTGAGCTCTACTCAATTTTATACCATCAAACCTATATTTATTTCTAGCCATCCACAATCTCCATAGCACAAAAGCAGGAAGTACTCTATATAACCACTTCATTCCCTCAACATTCTTCCACCACTGAGCCAACGTACGCATGCATCTCCTCTAGCGTAAAACCCCAAGGAACCCTCAAAGAAAGACCGCATGATTCCGCTTAACTCCCTCAAGAGAAAACGCGGATCAATATTTTCTATTTCGACGGCACAACACCCACATCTCGAAGGACCATGTACCCCAAACCTCATCAAAACATCATCCATAGGCAGCTTATGTGAAAACAAACTCCAGAGCAAAATAGACACCTTAGCAGGAATAGATTTATGCCAAAAAGAGGCGTACACTCGAGAGATTTGCCTGGCATGTCTGGTTAATTGATAAGCCGACTTAACTGAGAACACCCCAGAGGCAGACAAGTCCCAAAAACCAGAGTCAGGTTCTCCAGTCAAGATAAAAGTCAGTTCTCGGATTGCATGAACCTCTTCCACCGGAATCTCCGGGGGTAACCGAGACACATCCACCCTTCCATCCTGCAAATAAGCAGATAGACTAGCGTCCGAGGCCAGTGAAGGGTATTTCCAAGCCAAGGGACCCAATCCACTCCAATTGTCCCACCAAAACAACACCTGCCCATTGGTAGCCTCCCACCACAGATAAGGCTCAACCAACGAACGGACACTTAGCATACGTTTACAAGCCCCCGAAGATTTGACACGTAAGGTCATCTGATTCGGATGAAGCCCTAAAGAATATGCCTCCCCCCATAAATTGAGCCCATAATGAATCCGCCTGTCTAAACTTCCACCATAATTTACAAGAAAAAGCATCCACAATAGCCTGTAAAGATCGAAACCCCATTCCCCCTTCACTAACAGGAAAACACAACTTCGCCCAAGCTGCCCAGTGCCTCCGAACCAGCCCATCCGAAGAACTCCAAAAGAACCTAGCAAAGAGCTTCTCAATGTCGAACAAAACACTTCTCGGAGGTGCAATAACCGATAACAAATGTATCGGTAAGGATGTTAACACATGTTTAATCAGCACCAGGCGGCCACCTTTAGATTACCATTTAGATTGCCAAAAATTAATTTTCCGGGCAATCTTATCCAAGAGATCCCCAAACAACACTCTGGACTTCCTTCCTACCCAGAACGGACAGCCAAGATATTTAATCGGAAAAGCTTTGTACGAGAACCCTGTGATTTGAGAAATGATGCCTCTCCTATGACGAGTGACCCTAGGCCCAACCAAAAAACAGCTTTTAGAAGAATTAACAAGCTGACCCGACACCTGTTGATACTCATCCAATACCCTCTTTACACAGCGAAGGGAAGCCTTGCCAGCATTTGAGAAAATGAGGATATCATCTGCATATCCCAAATGCGTTATACTACGCACATGAGGATGAGTAGCAAAAGGAACAAATCTGGCTTCCTGTACTAGAGCATTCAAATGCCGAGAAAGAACCTCCGCCGAAAGAATGAACAGAGCAGGAGATAACGGGTCACCTTGACGCAGACCACATGACGACTTGAAAAATCCACAAGGTTTCCCGTTTACCAAGACAGAAAAGTAGCAATTAGAAATTAACCGCCATATCATGTCCAGCCATGGCTCACCAAAACCGAATTTCCGCATGACCTGAATAAGGTAGGGCCAAGACACTCTGTCGTACGCTTTTGCCATATCCAATTTTAAGGCAACATTTGAGCCTCGAACCTTCTTTCCAATCATTGATATCATTTCCTGAGCCAGCAAAATATTGTCCGAAATTACCCTACCCTTCACAAAACCACTTTGTTGAGGGGAAATTAACTTGACTAACAAAGGTTCCAATCTGACAGACAAAAGTTTAGATATGACCTTGTTGATGAAGTTACACAAACTGATCGGCCGGAACTCCGCAAATGACCTCGGTTGCCCAGTTTTAGGAATCAGAGCAATCAACGTTGAAGTAAAACCGGTAGGCAACTCGGCCCCTGCAAAGAAATCCAGAACTGCCTTGTGAAGGTCATGACCCACTATATCCCAGCATGTCGTGAAAAAATTCCCCGAAAATCCATCCGGCCCTGAGCAACTATCACCATCCATTGCAAAAACCACCCTTCGAACCTCCTCTACCGTAGGCCATCTAGTAAGTTCCTCATTCTCTTGAAATGAGACCACCGACGGAATAATCTCCAGACACCTCCCATGAGTATTCGAACCAGAATTACAGGACAACATGGAGGAGAAAAATCGCACCGCCACGTCTGCTAATAACTCCGATCCTTCAACCCATTGGCCATGTTCATCTCTAATGCCATGAATAAAAGACTTTAACCTCTGCTGTCTCACCATGGAGTGGAAATATCTGGTATTTGCGTCTCCTTCCTTTAGAAACCGAATCCTAGACTTTTGACGCCAAAAAGACGCCTGGCGCATGAGCTCAAGGCGTAATTGGCCCTGAGCCGACTCCAGATCCACCTCAGCCTGCAGACTAGCTGTGGCTTCCAACTCAGCCTCTTTCCGTCTGACCAGTTCTTCAGCCTCAAAAACACGATCAGATATCTGCCCAAAGACCTCCTTATTCCACGTTACCAAAGCCGACTTAACATTTTTCAGCTTACCTACCAGACTCCGTACCGGCCGACCATCCACCGGTATCGCCCAAGCACGTTGCACCACTCCTTGAAAATCCCGATGAGAACACCACATATGCAAGAAACGGAAACTCTTTGGCCCAGCTCCCCGCAAAGCAGAGAAAGAGACTAGGAGAGGGGCATGATCAGAGGGAAACCGAGGAAGATGTTTGACAGCAACGGACAACCCCAAAGTATCCCAAACATGATTCACGAAGACTCTATCCAAACGTTTCCATATACAGGCACGACCCCGACGATTATTACACCAAGTATAAGCAGATCCCGAGAAACCAACATCAACCAAGTCTAAATCCTCAATGAAATCCAAAAACGCAACCGCTTCAGACACTCTAAAAGGTTTGCCTCCCTTTTTTTCTTCCTGACTAATTACGACATTAAAATCACCCATTACAATAATGGGCAAGTTACTTTGCCGTAACTGCCTAAGATCCTCTCACAACACCTGCCGTTCCCCTTCCGTACAATCAGCATGAACCAAAACTAAAAAGACACGCTGCTGCAACTGGTTATGCTCAATCGACACCACCAAATACTGTCTTGCTTGCATCTCAATCTTAACTGAGAAAGCTTCCGAAAATAACAACCATAACCTACCCGAGGAATTAGCAATACTATGGGGAAAATTTAGCTTACGTTTGATAATATGCATATGAGAAACATCAACCATGGTCTCACATAAACCTAACAAAGTCACATGATACAATCGAACTAGCTTCCTAACACGAGTTATTGAAACTGGATTGTTCAAACCGCGGACATTCCAGAAAATGGAGTTCATCATGACAAACCTGGAGAGAGAGAAGACGGTGACGCAGGAACCATGCTCTTATTGTAAGCTGATGAGCCACCATTTGCCAAGCTCCCGGATTCCGCAGCCCATCCAAACGGCGTTTTAATTCCTCAAATTGATCAGCACCAAAAGTCTTCCGAGGAGAAAGACCCAAGTCCACCACCAGCTTGGCTTGCTCTTCCGCAACCATCTCCTCCTCACCTGAATCCTCTCCCTCCCCATGTGCAGATAACCGCTTCGCCAGGACACTGCTGCCTTCCCTGTAAATAACCTGTCCAATCTGGAATTGGTGCAGCAGGAGCCACCTTCTCCATACGCTCAACATCCACACTGCATCTGCCCCTCGACTGATATATCCTCGCCAAGACAGCCGAGTTTTGCATGTCCGCCATGCCCTCCTCCTCCTGAACTACTACTTCAGCAATACGCTCTATCTCCTTAAAGAAGAAGACCACCGCCTCATCCACCATCGCCAACCACCTTCGAATCAACTAATCCAAGAATGGCCCACAAAATTCTGAAGGAAGAAAATTCTAATCAAGGCGCTTCCCTCATCACCCACAACCCTTCACTAATGACCTTGTATCGCCTCTTCATAACTACCTGTAAACCCACCTGCTGTTCTTCCCCTTCCTGCCCTAGATGCTCATTAGGAGCAATCTTGGGTGAAACCACCGCAAGTCCACCCCCCTTTTCCCGATATTCTAAGCGCGGCCTCGGTGCCACCTTTTCATCCCCACCTCAAGGGTGCAGTAAATGGCAATCAGCCACAAAGATGACCTTGACGATAACAATGAGTGCAATATTGAGGCATATCCTCCGCGACTAATGCCTGCCAAAACCCCTCGACTCAAGAATACCAAGGTCGATCCAAACCCGACTGGCATGCCCTTTAGAGATCAATCTCCACACACACAAAACACTAGGCCTTGAAAGCCCCATTGTTGCGTAATCCATAAATAACGGCCGCACCAAGGTGAAACAATATGAAATGTAAGCTCTTTTGGAAAAATGAACAGAAGCTTGGGTAAAGAAACCACACAGAACAATAGACGGCTCTCGATCTACATGAAAGGAGCTTGACCACTTAAACACCCTCATCGGGCAGCCATTGACATACCATATATTACGCCCCCAAATCCGATGAAAATCATGTTCTGCTTGAAGTCTGATTAAAACATGTCTAGCATCCAGCCCCACCGACGTAACCCTTGAGATCAAGAGTAGAGAAGAACCGATGACCTCCATTGAAGGATCACCACGAAAATTTCCCCACCAACGTCAATTGGAAAGGACTTGCCGCTTGAACCAAATCTGCCGTGGAAAAAACCACAGCAGGTTCACCTCTCCGAGTAGTGCGCTCCACATCCAACACCTTGGGAGGCAACGTCGATGGCGTAAATAAGGACGAAAAAGATTTGTTCTGGAACGAGGGAGATGAGTTCATGATCGGTGTCTCCACCGACATGGCATATGGCCGCCATGCAGCCTTGGCGTTGACGAAAGCCCTGTAGAAACGAAACAGACAAGGAAGAACGATACAAACAAGGAAAACCCTAGCCTTCCTACTTTCGAATTTTGTTTTAACCTAGGAGGGCATCCCGATGCTCTCACAAAGATGCCTTTCACACCGCTACCAACCGCCTCCAAAGCCCTCACTTGAAGCTCCTAAGGCTGATTCTAGGCCAATGACCAGTAACACCAGCAATCCCCAATCGAGAAATAGGGATACTAGGTGTTTCAAATGCCAGGAAGAGGGCACATTGCTAGTCAATGTCCCAATCAAAGAGCTATGATCATCCTTCCCAATGGCGACCTGGTCACCGATGATGAAGGAGTATGAGGACATGCCACCTTGATCAAGAAGTGGATGAAGAGGAAGAGGAAATTCCGACCATGACCAACTAGGGCTGGTGGTTAGACGTGCCCTAGCTACACATGTCAAAGCCAATGATGCCTTACAAAGGGAAAATATCTTCTACTCTCCACATCCGTGGACGTATGTAGCCTAATTATAGATGGAGGAAGCTGTGCAAATGTTGCAAGTCAGCTTATGGTGGAGAAACTAGCTTTGCCTACACTCAAGCATCCAACCCCCTACCGTCTTCAATGGCTAAATGACAGTGGTGACGTGAGGGTTGCCATATACTACTTGGAAGGCCATGGCAGTTTGATAAAGCTGTCAATTTTGAAGGAGTAACCAACAAATATTCCTTCCTACATGGCCAAAGAAAGGTTATCCTCGCCCCCTTAACTCCAAGCCAAGTTCGTGAGGATCAAGAGAAATTGCATAAGGAGTATGAGGTGGAACTTACTAAGAGGCGGCAAGTTAAAACCGAGGTCAAGCAAAAGGAAGTGAAGACCGAATCTGATGATAGAGAAAAAGGGAAAAAGAATTCGGCCAAGGGAGGAAATTTGCAAAGGAAAACTAATCTTTTGTAAAACAAGAGACGGAGGAGAGCTTTACATTCCAATGTGATAGTACTGCACTTTGTGTAAAGAAATACTTGTAATTCCCCGACCTAGCTAACGCTTTTACCTCCAAGTGTTTTGAATCTCTACAGAATTTGAGGACGCCTTCCCATGAGATTCCAAATGGATTACCACCAATTAGGGAATTGAACACCAAATTGATTTGGTGCCTGAGCCTCATTGCCAAACAAACCCGCCATCGTATGGGTCCGAAGAGACAAAGGAGCTACAACGGCAGGTTGAAGAGCTCTGAAGAAAGGATGGGCTGGAAAGCTTAAGTCCATGTGCTGTTCCTGCCATCTTAGTGCCAAAGAAAGATGGAACGGGCGATGTGTACAGATTGTAGAGCCAATGCTATAACGGTAAAGTATCGCCACCCTATACCTCGCTTGATGATATGTTGGATGAATTGCATGGTGCCATTATTTTCACAAAATTGACTTAAAAGTGGTTACCATCAAATAAGAATGAAAGAGGGTGATGAATGGAAAACAGCTTTAAGACTAAGTATGGTTTATATGAGTGGCTTGTCATGCCTTTTGGTTTGACTAACGCCCCCAGTACTTTTATGAGATTAATGAACCATGTACTTAGGCATTTCATTGGCAAATTTGTGGTTGTTTATTTTGATGATATCTTGATTTATAGCCTCAGCCTAGAAAAGCATGTAGAACATCTTAGACTTGTGCTTGAAACACTTCGTGATGCTCAATTGTATGCTAACATTAAAAAGTGTTCTTTTTGCACTAGTGAAGTAGTATTCCTAGGTTATGTTGTAAGTGCCAATGGAATTCATGTTGATGAGGATAAAGTCGCGTATTCGTGAATGGCCGACACCTAAAAGTGTTGGAGATGTTCAGTAGCTTCCATGGTTTAGCTAGCTTTATCGTAGGTTTGTTAAAGATTTCAGTACTATTGCTGCACCTTTGACATCTGTGATTAAAAAGAATGAGAAATTCATGTGGAATGAAGCTCAAGAACATGCTTTTCATGCACTTAAAGATAAGCTTACTCATGCACCTGTGCTTGCATTGCCTTGTTTTGATAAAACTTTTGAGATTGAATGTGATGCATCGGGTGTGGGAATTGGGGCTGTTTTAATGCAAGAAGGTCGTCCCATTGCATTCTTTAGTGAAAAATTGAGTGGGGCAGCCTTAAATTACCCCACATATGATAAGGAAATGTATGCTTTGGTTAGGTCCTTAGAGACGTGGCAACACTATCTTAGACCTAAGGAATTTGTAATTCACACTGATCATGAGTCGCTTAAACACCTTAAATCTCAACACAAGCTTAATAAGCGGCATGCTAGGTGGGTTGCATTCATTGACACTTTTCCTTATGTTATTAAGTACAAAGTAGGAAAGTCTAATGTTGTAGCGGATGCATTATCACGTAGACATTCTTTACTCAATTGCACTTGATGCTAAATTACTTGGCCTTGAGTTTATCAAGGAATTGTATGAAAAGATGCAGATTTTTCGCCTTGATAAGTTCACCGTGTAAGACACCCGCGAATGGTAAGTTCTGTTTTCATGATGGTTTCCTATTTTATCTTAACAAGCTTTGTATCCCTAATTGCTCTATTCGTGTATTGCTTGTAAGGGAATCACATGGAGGAGGTTTGATGGGGCATTTTGGAATTGCCAAGACACTTGCCATTCTCCAAGAACATTTCTATTGGCCAAGAATGAAGCGTGATGTAGAACGTGTGGTGGCTAAGTGTGTCACTTGCCACAAAGCTAAGTCTAAACTTCACCCTTTTGGCTTATATTCTCCTTTACCTATTCCTAAGGAACCTTGGGTTGATATATCTATGGATTTTGTTTTAGGATTGCCTAGGACTAAAAGGGGATTGTTGACAGATTTTCAAAAATGGCTCATTTTATACCTTGTCATAAAACAGATGATGCTTCACATGTAGCTAATTTGTTCTTTAAAGAAATTGTTAGATTGCATGGTATTCCACGTACTATTGTATCTGACCGTGATGTGAAATTTCTTAGCTACTTTTGGAAAACTTTGTGGGGGAAACTTGGGACTAAATTGTTGTTTTCTACATCTAGCCACCCACAAACTGATGGCCAAACTGAGGTCGTCAACCGCACCTTGTCTACATTCTTACGTGCCATTATTAGACGTAATCTTAAGACATGGGAAGAGTGTTTACCACATGTCGAAGTTTGTTTACAATCGCTCTACTCATAGTGCAACTCAATTTTCACCTTTTGAAGTTGTTTATGGCTTTAACCCTTTAACTCCACTTGATCTTTTGCCTTTGCCTTTAAGTGATCGTGTTAGTTTAGATGGAGCTAAAAAGGCTGATTTGGTTAAACAGCTTCATGAGAAAGTGCGGATTAATATTGAACAACGCACGGCACAATATGTCAAGCAAGCAAACAAAGGGCGTCGTCGTGTGGTCTTTGAACCAGGCGATTGGGTATGGTTGCATATGAGAAAGGAGAGATTCCCAGCCCAACGTCGTAACAAGTTGCTACCAAGAGGGGATGGCCCATTCCAAGTCCTTGAACGCATTAATGACAATGCTTACCGACTCGACCTACCTGGTGAGTATCAAGTTAGTGCTACTTTTAATGTCTCTGACCTTAGTCCATTTCTCGCAGAGGATGAACAAGATTTGAGGGCAAATCCTTCTCAAGAGGAGGGGAATGATGCGGATCATCCCAGCACCAAGGAGGTGGAGTCACGGAATGGTCACTCTTCAAACTCACTTCAAGTCCCTCATGGCCCAATAACACGTGCACGAGCTAAAAGGATCAAAGAGGAGTTGAATGCATTAGTTCGTGATGTCCAAAATCAAGTTAAGCCACTTTACAATGTGGATGAGGAGTCAAGGCCGTTGGTGACATTGCTAAGCATTGAAGAAGGACCAGCTCTTGTTTGATCGAATTGAAGTCCAAATTCTAGCTTTCTTGTTTAGTTAATAAAGCATGGGTTAAGTAGTTTCCAAACTGGAAAATCCTTTAAACCACATGCCTCTTTAAGGTTTCTTAGTTGATTAGTGTTAGGGTTATTAGAAGTTTCCTAAACTCCAGTTTTATTTCCATTTGTAAGTCGGTTTTCTAAGCTTCAAGTGGTCAATTACCAAGTCCAAGTTAGACTAGGATTTCATGTCTTGTAGGCTATAAATAGGCCTCTTAAATTCGAAATTAATAACAAGAAATTATTCAGCAAATTGCTTTGAGTGTTAATCACCTCTTTTGCTTCCTTGAAGCAACTTGAATACCTTAGAATCTTCTTGGGTGTTTATAGACTTATCAATTCAAGAACACGCTGAATTGTGCGTCTTCTACCTTTATACCAACGCTCGTTGTCCACGTGCTCAACGGGTGAAGGTCTTCCGCGGTGTGATCCAACTTTGTTTACCAAAACCCTAGATCCTACATCTTTCGTGTGCGGGTTGCGTTATTAATTAACGTAGTTCGTATCACGGTCGCTAGATTCCTTCCTTTGAACAAGACTTGGATCAAAGATTTATACTTTGTTTCAAAATTGAAGAATGATCCCTCTGTCCTCTAAAAATTTGGTAGAAGTTATCAGTAAAGATTCCTGAAAGATTCAAAGCTTTCGTTGTCTGTCCTTCCGAGATTAAGGCTAAACCTCAAAAGTAGTCGAAAAGAAGTAGTGAGGCTAAAGAAGTAAAAACTCGTAAAGCCAAGACTCGATGACACCAATTGTTGCGAGATCCGGAACCCAAGCTGGTATCGAGCCATGTTGATTTCTTTTAGGGAGGAGGTAATTGTGGTTTGTCTCAAAACTATGTCACTTGATTCCCGTAACATTATTGTAATAACGACGCTTAGATAATTTGAACCCATATTGTCCTTTTCATCGCTGGTCACGAAGTTTACTTTAGATTTGCATCCATCCCGTCCCCTAGTTCAAAGCATTGGTGATTCACGTATTACTACTCCTTTACCTGCATCTCTTTACAGGTCTCACTAAATAATATTTGTTCTTCACAAAGACTTGTTTGGTCCACCATCCACACTAATACTACCCACCTTGTGTAGTCTTTCAACACCTTGATATAGAAGAAGCATATAACTATATTTTTAAGTTACAGCTTTTATTGTGCTCGCTATTAGATAGTGGTTTAATCCCAACATCTGATCTTGTGAGTAAGTGTCAGATCTACATAGATTTGTTGTGGCAAAGGATCCATACTATCCAAACCAAGTTTGGAAAATCTTGGTATATTGGATTAAGCAAACCGTGGCATAAGGGTGAATATAGTAACCCATTGCACAAGCCTACGCCACCGCCTCCAGACTAGATTTTCACAAAGATGAGTCCGCAAGAGCTTCATCCTCTCAAAGATTAGATTATCTATATGAAGTGTCTATTGAACCAGAGCAGGTTAGTCCTACTGATTTACCGTTGTTGGATCCTTACTCATCATTTGCAAAAAAAGAATATTTCTCCTTAGGCACAATTAAGTCTTTGATTAAACATAGACCCAAAGGTGTTAAGGAATATGTTCGCCTTCTAAGTTGGATCAACACGTAATTCCAACCGAAAAGAACAGCTTCATAACCTTGCAAATCCCACCTGATTTTCCAAATCTTTGGAAACAACAAGGTTATACTCATATCCATTTTGGTGCGATCCGTTTTCTTTGTCTTTCCATGGTAGAAAAGGTCTCCCGCTTCATGCTCGCCTTGCTTTACTAGACAAGAGATTTGTCAAATATCAAGATGCGTATAGGTACTATTGAAACAACTTTGAATGCTGGCACGGTGTTTGTCACTTTGTTTCCCAATTTCAATATGTCTCTTGATGATCCATATCTGTTAAGTGCTCTTAAGATCCGTGTACGATAGCGTGAGCGTAACAGTCCCCAAGCCATTAAAGAACACTCCATTATCAAATGGCCTATCGTGTTCAAAACCATGCTCTTGACCTTACTCTTCCTGGAGGAGAAGATGCTCTCCTCATAAGAGTTGATGAGCAAAACACTGCTACTTGTACAAATATTCCTCGGCAAATTCCGAGAGAAGAATTGATAAAACTTTTACCTGATTCCTGGATTACCACTCATGAAAATCAATCGCATCAAACCGTCCTGGAGTCTACAAACTCAAAAAATTTCATCTAGGCTGATGGTTCTGCTTTCTATTTCCTTTGATCATTCTCACCTGAAAAAAATCAAAGATGTTCCTCGACTTATGTCCATATCTGTTGAAATCCCCATGGATAACCCTGTTCCATGGAGGAAACCCAGAGAGTCCCTTATAGATCTTATTTCTCATTTTGATCAAGAAGGAAACCAGATATTTTTTCCAAGATCCTTTTCGTGACATACTTATTTTGATGTTTGTTATTGCAGAAATGCATAAAAAGGAAATGTCCGTAAAGACGCATCCGCTTGTTGCCCGTAAAAGGGATCCCGACACGTAAAAGAAAGAGCCACCTTTCACTTCATCCCGCCATTTTGATGGTTTTTTCAATTTCATCCGATTGGGTTGAAAACCCAAACCAAAGCCAAGTCTTTCTCCTTACTACCAAAATGCTTGAGATTCTTGACCATGAAGGTCTTCGATTAACCCATTAGCATCCGAGCCGCCTCAGCATGTTTAAGTCTCAAGATTTTCCTCCTTACGCTTTTACCAAAGACAATTCCAGCCATGCTCCAAAGTTTGAAAATGCACAAACCATCCTTCCTTCAGACAACTTGCCCTCTTGATAGAACTGAACTGTTCTCAACTCAAAATGCAATCTGCAAAACAAAGCTCTTTCTAAGATTCATGACGAGGTTACCCAAGTCTCTAAAAAAATTGACTCCTTTAGAGATGAGACAAATTCCCTGCAATCAAGCTCACAAGATGATCAAGGTCTTCCAAAAAAGACTTGATGAAGTGTATCACGTAATTCCTCAAATTGGAAAACCTTGTCCCAACTTCGCGGAATGTAAAGAGAAGGATATTGAATATTTTAAAAGACGATTCGAGTCTACAGAAACTGAAAACTTCACCAATCATCCGCTCGTAAACCACCCAACCCCTGATGATGATTATATGTCCCATTTTGCAGCAAAGCCATTAAGAGAAATGCCTTCACCATTTTTTGGTGCCATTCCATATTTTCCGTCTCCAGTCCAGAAGGAATTACCAGCTTCATCCAAGAATTATTCAAAATGGCTTCGCGAACAAAGAGAGCTCAGAAGAAAAGCGGAGCAAGAAGAAAAAGAGAGGAAACGCCAGGAACAAAAGAAAAGAGAAAGAGGCAAAGAAAAAGCTGAAACCTCTGAAGAAATGGCAGAAGACATAAAAGATGTTTTATGTTTTCTCATGGAAATAATCCTATTTCTTCTTTTGCAGGAACAAGTTGAATCCGCCTTCCAAAAATCAATGTCATGGAAAATGCTCAATCGACAGACGCCACCTCAAGAGACTATACCCGAGGATACATCCAAGAAATACTTTCGAAGTCTCGACTAATCCTCGATTCTCACCAATCAACCAAATTTATCTGATTCCTCAAAGATCAATTGGAAAGATTCCTCATGTCTTCATGGTAAGAAACCGGCTAAGTTCATTTCCTTCGACGAAGAAGACATTCCTTATGAGGAACCCCGACGGCAGCAGCCCAAGAAAAACAATAATAAAGGGAGTATTTCTATCTTCACCATTGATGATATTCCTTCTTCTCAATGGGAAAAAAGATTCCAAGAATTTCATGCATGGATGACTGTTAGACATCTTACAGTTGATTCAGCTTTTGATATTCTAAGTGAATTCACTGCTCACTTTGCAGGTATATTGAAAGACTGGTGGGTTTCATTGGGTGATCAAGACAAAACAATTTTTCTCACCAGACAAGATTTTGATCAAGCTATTGAAATCTTGAATACTACATTCTTAGGAAGCCCTCTTGAAAATAAAGAACTTAAAAGAAAAGAGTTTTTCAAATGAGATGTCACTCTTATGAAAGAAAGGATTTAAGTTTACATTTCAAAAAAAATGACACAACTCTTCTATATCCTTGGTGCAGATATAAATTTGAAGTAAGCTTAACATCTCTTCCTCATATTTTATCCAACAAGGTTGAAATTTATATCCATAACCGATATGGTTCTATTTTGAATCTCACAGGGTCAAATTCGTCAAGCTGTATTCCTTTCACTTGAAGAGATTTGCAACAAGCGGAAAGTGATAAGAGAGTACATGAAGGGAGATGTTTGCATGGATCAAGCATGCAAGAAGCCTGAATTAATCATTAAAAGTAAATGCAAGTCTTGCTCTACCAGGAAGAAGAAGAAAACTTTTCCTAAGTTTTCTGCGAAGAAATTCCGAAAAATCAAGACAGCAGGAAAATTCTACAAACGAGGACGAAAATGGAAATTCTTCAAGAAAAAGAAAAGAATTGATACATCTTCTGATCGATGTTTCATCTGTGGACAAAAAGGACATTATGCTTCAAAATGTCCTCAAAAGAAAAAGGGTCTCAATCTGATTCAAAAAGTCCAGGATGAGCTTCACATCCCTATTCTTAGTGAATTGGAATATGTTTTTTCTGAAGAAGAAGGACCTTCTGATAAAACTATTTTTGCTTTACAGGTTCAACAGCCAAAGAATCAATTCCATTATATGGAAGCAGCAAAAACAAATGTCAATCCTCAATCAAGATATTTTACCAGAAGAATGTTGGAAGTATGAATCCCATACTTTCAGGTCAGTCAATGGAGAATTGTTTGAAACAACCAAGGTAACCAAAAATCCCATTATCATTAGATTTCTCCCAGATTGTGAACTTAAAACTCACATTATTGGAGGAAAGATGCCTGGAAAAGATTTGATTATTGGATTTGATATTTATGAAAAGGATTTGTACGTGTTAAAAGCAAAAGGGATTCAGCCAAAGAAATTCTTTAAACCCTTCACTGATATCCAAAATCTTTTCATATATGATTCCACATTGCCTGAAAAGATCCGACCGACAATTTCGTGGATTTCATTGTTAAGCAATCTTGTGCCCAAAATCATGTGGAATTCATAAAAAATGTAACCACCCTCTGGGAAAACCCATTTCTTCATTAAACTTCCTTTTCTAAAAGTGAAGAAGCCAATCCTACCAAGGCCATCCAGAATGAACCCGATCATTCCAAACTTGAAAAAGAATGTCTAGAACTTCTTGAATTTGATCTCATCGAAATTTCAGAATCGCATGGGCATGTCAAGCCTTTTATGTGAATGTTTATCCGAACAAGTTCGAGGGAAAATGAGGCTTGTCATCAACTACCACCTTAAATCTATTTTTGGTCGATGACAAATTTCCTATTCCAAATAGACATTCTTTGTTCTCTTTTTGTGGAAGCAAAATGGTTCTCAAAGTTTGATTTAAAATCGTTTTTGGCAACTTGGGATTTGTATTGAAGATAGGTACAAAACCTCAGATACCCACTACCATTATCGTGGAAGGTGATGCCTTTGGTTTAAAAAACAGCACCTTCTCTTTCCAAAAGCTATGATTCGATATTTGAGCCTATCCTCCATACCGCCTTGTGTATATTGATGATATTCTGTTGATTTCCAAAACATTTGAAGAGCATATTTCTGCTTCTACAAATTTGCTGAAATTGTTGAAAAATTTGCATCATGCTTTAGAGAAAAAAATGCTTTTGTGCCAACAAGAAATCATTTTTCTTGGGATGAAAATCTCAAATGGTACTTGTGTTCCCGAGACACACATTGAGATGCTATCCAAAGATTTTCCCCAAAAGGATTTTTTCTCATAAACAACCGTTTTGGTATTGTAAATTATGTCGGACTTTATCCCTAATGTTTCCCAAGATACCCAACCTTTAACCAAACTCCTCAAAAAACATCCCATTCCTTGGGTGCTGAACAAACTCAATCTGTTCAAGTCAAGAAAATCCCATAATCTTCCGTTCTTCATATCCCTTCTTCCAAAATCTCATCCTTCAAACAGATGCTAGTGATTTCCATTGGGAGCCACCCTTCTAGAAAAATCTGAAAAGAAAGAAAATGTTGTGGATTTGCTTGGAAGCTTCAAAGACAATTGTATTACCATTCTTCTTACAAAGAAATTCTTGGTCAAATATGCAATTGATAAATTCGAAGTTTTACCTCGACCAATCTCTTTCACAATTGAGATGGATATGGGAAGTTTTCCTCAGATGATTTCTTTCAAAAATAAGAAAATTCCTAATGCCCAATTGCTTAGATGGTCAACTTGGTTTTCCCAGTTCTCATTTAAAGTTACTCATATCAAAGGAAAATCAAACCTTGTGGCCGATTTCTTCTCCAGAAATCCTCCAAAGGAATCCCTACATTCAATTCGGATGTACTCCAGTATCATCCCTTCTTTCCCAAATCCACCAAATCTTGTCTTTATCTCAACCATGGGAAAAGAAACACTAGAAAATGCCAGAAGAAACCATGAAATCTCCGTGTTTGCTAATTACGGAGGATCCATTCTCAATCCTTTTGGTATCAATCCTGAGTACCCATTTTCCCAGATCTTCATTGCTCACCATGATTTTTCCCCGATCCATTACTATGGGTGCTCGGTATCTTTTCCATTCATATCATATTCTCATGGAATTTCATTCCCTGCTTTTGCAGTTTAAAACCTTGCCCCACATCAGCAAATTTTTCTTAAATGGTTCAGACCAAAAGAATGGTGGATTGATCTTTTTAAAACCCATAGAGACTATGTGATCTTACATTTTCACAGGCCTGTCCATATCCAAGAAAATATCCTAACAAAGACTTCCCTCCTGACTACACAAAGTTCTGAAGTTTTCTATCCAAGAAGATGATCATGTTTATGATGAAGCCCAGAGGTACATATTTCAGGTCAATGGCGTCATTCCAGAAGTTATTTGGCCAGGTTTTCATGGGCCATGGAATTACCAACGAAGTCATCCTCACTTCACGGCAATTCGGAAAGCCCAGCAGGAGTATAAAGAAATGATGGAAGATTCTCTAATGCAAGATTCACAGGATGAACCCAGCATATCTCAGCCCAGTACTTCACAGCCCCAAGCCAAGTGGAAGTCTCGGAGTGAAAGACGTCGACAGCTCAACAAAAGAAGAAACCATGCCCGACACCAAGCATTCATTGAGGAGATGAATATCACGATCGGACTCAACACCCTGGATACTCCAAGTCTTCACCGACTATGGCAAAATGTCAGACTAAAAGTCTATAGCCTTTTAGGCTTTATGACTTTTATGACCACCTTTATGACTTTTGGACACAAGTTTGTCCTTTAGTGCCTTATAATGGCTGCTATGTTCCAATAATTGCAGCCAAGTTATTTTGTCCTTTAGTGTCATATAATTGCTGCTATGATACTATTATTGCAGCCATGTTATTTTGTCCTTATAAGGCTTCTTTTGTCATGTAAGAAAAGTCAACAATTGTAGGCAGCTTTTTGCTTCAATTGTCTTGACTTTGGTTTGCTTTCTGTAGCTTTTCTCCGAAAGTCTTGTACCAAAAGTCCTCGTGGGTCCTCCTCGGACTTTAGCTTTGTAGTGATCTGATCACATCATTGTAATCCCTATAAATGGGAACCTCCCTGATCTTTAGGGATCATCGAGTTTTATGAAATAAAAATTCTAGAGTCGAGAAGTTGTTTTCTCAAGCTATGATGTTCTAAATTTTCTCTCGGGCAACCCAATTATCCGATCCCTCTGTCCTCTAAAAATTTGGTAGAAGTTATCAGTAAAGATTCCTGAAAGATTCAAAGCTTTCGTTGTCTGTCCTTCCGAGATTAAGGCTAAACCTCAAAAGTAGTCGAAAGAAGTAGCAGGAGGCGAAAGAAGTAGGCGAAACTCTGGTAAAGCCAAGACTCGATGACACCAATTGTTGCGAGATCCTGGAAGGAACCTGGTATCGAGCCAGGTTGATTTCTTTTTAGGGAGGAGGTAATTGTGGTTTGTCCAAAACTATGTCACTTGATTCCCAGAACATTATTGTAATAACTTATTTGATCGCTTAGATAATTTGAACCCATATTGTCCTTTTCATCGTTGTGGTCACGAGTTTACTTTAGATTTGCATCCATCCCGTCCCCTAGTTCAAAGCATTGGTGATTCACGTATTACTACTCCTTTACCTGCATCTCTTTACAGGTCTCAGCTAAATAATATTTGTTCTTCACAGCACTTGTTTGGTCCAGTCCATCCACACGAATACTACCCACCTTGTGTAGTCTTTCAACACCTTGATATAGAAGTAAAGATTCCTGAAAGATTCAAAGCTTTCGTTGTCTGTCCTTCCGAGATTAAGGCTAAACCTCAAAAGTAGTCGAAAGAAGTAGCAGGAGGCGAAAGAAGTAGGCGAAACTCTGGTAAAGCCAAGACTCTGATGACACCAATTGTTGCGGAGATCTGGAAGGAACCCAAGCTGTGTTTTTTGAGGAGTTTGGTTAAAGGTTGGGTATACTGGGAAACATTAGGGATAAAGTCCCTGACATAATTTACAATACCCAAAACCGACGTTTGTTTATGAAAAAATCCTTTTAGAAAATGGATAGCATCTCAATGTGTCTCGGGAACACAAGTACCATTTGAGATTTTCATCCCAAGAAAAATGATTTCTTGTTGGCACAAAAGCATTTTTTTCTCAGAAAGCATGATGCCAAATTTTCAACAATTTCAGCAAATTTGTAGAGCAGAGAAATATGCTCTTCAAATGTTTTGGAAAACAACAGAATATCATCAATATACACAAGACAGGTATGGAGGATAGGCTCAAATATCCGAATCATAGTGATACGAACTACGTTAATTAATAACGCAACCCGCACACGAAGAACGTAGGATCTAGGATTTTGGTAAACAAAGTTGGGACACACCGCGGAAGACCTTCACCCGTTGAGCACGTGGACAACGAACGCTTGGTATAAAGGTAGGAGGCCACAATTCAGCGTGTTCTTGAATTGATAAGTCAATGAACCCTTAAAGAGAACTCTAAGGTATTCAAGTCGCTTCAAAGAAGCAAGAGAAGTGATAACACTCAATGTTATTTCTGAAAATTCTTGTATATTAAAATGAAATAAGGTGGTTATTTATAGCCTACAAGACATGAAATCCTAGTCCAAATAGAAAACCTAAATTGCTTTGAAAGCCTAACTAACTAGGACACTAGTTTTTAGGAACTACTAATAATCTAAATACTAAACAATTAGGGAAATAGCATAAAAGGCATTGACAAGGCCCTTGTTCACACCTAGCCAATTGCTTTATTGGACAAACAAGAACTTAACTAACGAATGAAAATAAATTCTGTAGGCGATCGTTAGGCGTGCACGCCTAAGCGATATCAACGCTTACGTTCAGACCTTAGGCGTGACCACTCGGCACGCCTAACTAGTGTCAACGCTTACGGTCATCGATTGAAATTGCATTCCTTAGGCATGCGATGGTGGGCACGCCTAACTAGTGAAGAGTTTGATGAACCCTCATGAACACTTAGCATTGATCTTGCACATCACGAACCAATGCGGCTAATTCCTCCTTGAGCCGTTTGACTCTTGCACGCGTCATTGGACCGGAGGTACTTGTAACTTGAATTTTCACCATAAACTCCTTGATCTTAACTCTATTCATTGGACCCCAGCACCATAGTTGGGTCATTCAAAAAAGACACGAACATCTTAGGATTCGTATCATTCCTCCTCTTGAATAGATTTGTCCTCAAATCATTGGGCGTTGAAATGTAGCAAGGATGGACATACACGGATGATCACGATCTTAGTAACATGGTGCTTGGACAACCTCTTAATGCTCATGAAATCACTTGGTACATGAAACTCAGCATTTGTTGGCAGCAACATGTAAGAATTAGCAATATCTTCATGTGAACAAACAAATGATGAAGACATCAATGGCGACCAAATGCTGCTCAACTCCATGGACTGATGAAAGCTAGGAAAACAGTGATTCACTGCTGGTTTGGACACTTCATATGTGACTGGTACAAGCACAAAATCAGGTTGCACTCCTTTAACAAAGACTGAAAAATTACAGTCAGCCTTACAACCTACAAAAATGAAATAACTTTCAACTTGTTTCAAACCAGAAATTGGACATATAAGGAATGGAACATCATTAGCTAAATGGTAAGAAGGTATAGCATAAGAGTTAAATGTAAAAACTCCCTTAGAAACTTCACTATTCCTTCCATCAACTAAAAACCCGATTGCTAGCTCATTACTTTGACCTTCAAAATCTGCATGATAAAGACTAGAATTATGCTCAAAACAAGGCAAAGATGATGAGTAATTCAAGGTTAAAGAATGAGAATCAAAATCAGGAATTTTCCCTTCAAGATGACCACGAATTGCTGCTCCATTTGTTTGGACAGAATTGTGCTCCATGAATTGACACCAAATAGATCTAACACCAAGAAGGCAAACTCCATGAAAACTCATTAATTGTACAAGTGACTTTGGAATGGAACATTTCATGACTAACTCTACTTGACCTTGCTTGACCTGCACAAAATAAGAAATACTACACAAAGCAAAGGTAAGTTCATTATAAAAATCATACGTTCTCACATTCTTACTCATCTCACTTGATTTTTCAATCTCTTTTTCTTGAGTGCCTTTCTCAATTTTTACCTCATGCTCACTCTTTAATTTTATCTCTTCACTCACACTCATATTTTGTATGGCACATTCAACTACATTCTCCCATTCCTCAGGTTCAATGATGATTTCTTCTAGTTCAACTTCACTTTGAATGAGATTATGTTGGCTTTCATGAGCAATGATCTCTACAAGCTCTTCTTTAGGAGGTTCTTGGACATTGCTTTCAACTTTTTCCTTCAATTGCTTTTCATGTAGAAGACGTTGATAAGTCTCCCACCATGATTCCTCCTTATATAGGTCATCCCTAGACTTAGATTTGGAAGAAATTGATGAATTTTGTTCATTATGCCTTCTAGATGGTCTTTCTTCCTTTTGCTCACAATACTTGGATTGATGGCGCTTAGATTCTTGACACTGCCACTTTTGATTTTCTTCATAAGCACGTCGTCCATTGTATACTTCCTTAGCATGAAGATGATCTGTCCTTTCTTTGAGTGTGTGACAATCATGATTAGAGCGCATGGAACCCCTCCTCTTGACTTCCTTATTCACCATTCGATCAAGTCTTTCAAGAGGCTCAAAACTATCATTTATCACTTGTTTTAATGCTTCTTTCAAGGACTCCATCATGAAACTAATTTTAGCTTGTTGGGATGCCATTTAACCTGCAAAATGATTAGTAATAAAAGCAAATAGACCTCACGCACTCCCTTACGTGTATACACTCAACCCTCGTGTTTACACTCAATAAACACTCTATTACTCTCACCAATCACTTCTCAAGTCAACTTTGGTAACAACTTGAAGAAATTAGAGCTTCTTCTAGTGTTAACCCACTTACCAAATTAGACCACGGTAATTTGTAGACAAGAATGATGCAAGAATTTGAGAAAATAAAGAGTAAAAGTAAGAAACAAAAATTAGGACAGATTTGGAAAAAAGAAAGACTAAAAGAAACTGAATTCAAGATTCAATTAGAATTAGAACTTAGAAACAAGAAATATGAAATAACAATTTCGTGCTCAACAAGAACAGGATTATAGTGAATTTAAGCAAGCTAAAGGTGTTGGAATTTACCTTAAAGGCTGAATACAAATCCTAGAAAACAAGGTGTCTTTATTGCTTAAGACAAGGAACCCTAATCCATACTTGAGAGGAATTTCTTGGCTTGATTTTCCAAAAAATTTCTGGACAGAATTTCAGGTTTTGGGTGCTGTTTGCAGGTGGTTTTTGGGCAGAAAACACGCAGCACTTATTCCCCAAGGAGTGGTTTTCAAAGCTGATTGGGGAAAATAATGAATTAAAGCAATCTACCGGTTTGGCAGCTTTGATGTTTGGTTTTCTTGGCTGAAGCTTGCTGATTTTTGGAATGTTTTGTGGCTGTTTGTGGACGATTTTCCAGACTCAATTTGGTCAAAGTTGGCAGCAATTGTTTCAAAAGGAATTGAGAAGGGTTAAAATAAAGAGTCTTATGGCGGTGGCTTCTTTTTAATTCCAAAGCTGATTTGGATTCCTTGAGCCAACCAATTTTAAAGGCTTTCTTTTCTTGGTGGTTCTTGGTTTAGGCTTCCCTTATTCTTTTGCTGTTTCGTTGCTCTTTGTTTGTTTTTTTTTTTTTTTTTTTCACAAAGCAACAATTCTTAACAAGAAACGGTTAGGGCTGCACAAGAATAGTTTCAAGAACCAATTACAACTTGCAAGAATCAAATTGTAAGGTCTGATATTTTTCAAGAATGGCTTCAAGATTGATGTAATAGTATCAAGATTACACAACCACAATCAAGAAAGCTTCAAGATTCAATCAGGTATGCCCAAGAACCTTTTAATTTTGCAAGGATCACAAAACAGATTTCTATTTTCCAGCAATGAGTTTTCGGACACAACCTCTACTTCTTCCTCTTTTTTTTTTTGACTCAAAGAAAACTAGATGCAAGACACAAACCCTAAACAGCACTTAGACAATCAAGATTGGTTGACATCAAGAACAACAAGCAAAAAGACACGACTTTAATGAGAAGAACAAGAACGACGAAGAAGAAACAAGAACAAGAACAACTAAGCAAGAATCGAAACTATATATTTTTTTTCTCTGATTTTCTTGACATACAATAGACACAAAAACAGCAAGGACACGAAGGAAAAAAAACACAGAATTTGAACGATGCAATCAAGAGGAATTCGGATGAACAGTAGCGGTGAACAGTGTCGCTACAGTCCGATGAACAGTAACTCCGATTTTTTTTTTTTTTTTTTTGAATTTTGAAGATTCAAGAAACGAAAACAATTGACTCAAAATAAGAAAAGATATACTTTGTTACCTCCAACTAGCTCTGATACCAACTGATACGAACTACGTTAATTAATAACGCAACCCGCACACGAAGAACGTAGGATCTAGGATTTTGGTAAACAAAGTTGGGACACACCGCGGAAGACCTTCACCCGTTGAGCACGTGGACAACGAACGTTGGTATAAAGGTAGGAGACGCCACAATTCAACGTGTTCTTGAATTGATAAGTCAATGAACCCTTAAAGAGAACTCTAAGGTATTCAAGTCGCTTCAAAGAAGCAAGAGAAGTGATAACACTCAATGTTATTTCTGAAAATTCTTGTATATTAAAAATGAAATAAGGTGGCTTATTTATAGCCTACAAGACATGAAATCCTAGTCCAAATAGAAAACCTAAATTCGGCCAGCTCGAAAGCCTAACTAACTAGGACACTAGTTTTTAGGAACTACTAATAATCCTAAATACTAAACAATTAGGAAATAGCATAAAAGGCATTCGGCAAGGCCCTTGTTCACACCTAGCCAATTGCTTTATTGGACAAACAAGAACTTAACTAACGAATGAAAATAAATTCTGTATGATCGGTTAGGCGTGGGCACGCCTGGCGATATCAACGCTTCGCTCAACACCTTAGGCGTGACCACTTTCGGCGAACGCGTCTAACTAGTGTCAACGCTTCTGGTCATCGATTGAAATTGCATTCCTTAGGCATGCCTGATGGGCGTGGGCACGCCTAACTAGTGAAGAGTTTCGATGAACCCTCATGAACACTTAGCATTGATCTTGCACATCACGAACCAATGCGGCTAATTCCTCCTTGAGCCGTTTGACTCTTGCACGTCATTGGACGGAGGTACTTGTAACTTGAATTTTCACCATAAACTCCTTGATCTTAACTCTATTCATTGGACCCCAACGCACCATAGTTGGGTCATTCAAAAAGACACGAACATCTCGTAGGATTCGTATCATTATAGCTTTTTGGAAAAGAGAAGGTGCTGTTTTTAAACCAAAAGGCATCACCTTCCACTGATAATGGTAATTAGGTATCTGACAGCGCTTTGTACCTATCTTCAATACAAATCCCAAGTTGCCAAAAACCTGATTTTAAATCAAACTTTGAGAACCATTTTGCTTCCACAAGCAAAGAGAACAAAGAATGTCTATTTGGAATAGGAAATTTGTCATCGACCAAAAATAGATTTAAGGGCTGGTAGTTGATGACAAACCTCATTTTCCCTCGAACTTGTTCGGATCGCTTATTCACATAAAAGGCTTGACATGCCCATCGTGATTCTGAAATTTCGATGAGATCAAATTCAAGAAGTTCTAGACATTCTTTTTTGACAAGTTTGGAATGATCGGGGTTCATTCCCCGGATGGCGGCCTTGGTAGGATTGGCTTCTTCACTTTAGAAAAGGAAGTTTAATGAAGAAATGGGTTTTCCACGAGGGTGGTTACATTTTTTATGAATTCCACATGATTTTGGGCACAAGATTGCTTAACAATGAAATCCCGAAATTGTCGGTCACCGATCTTTTTAGGGCAATGTGGAATCATATATGAAAAGATTTTGGATATCGATGAAGGGTTTAAAGAATTTCTTTGGTGAATCCCTTTTGCTTTTAACACGCATAAATCCTTTTCATAAATATCAAATCCAATAATCAAATCTTTTCGGGCATCTTTCCTCCAATAATGTGAGTTTTAAGTTCACAATGGGAGAAATCTAATGATAATGGGATTTTGGTTACCTTGGTTGTTTCAAACAATTCTCCATTGGCCGACACGAAAGTATGGGATTCATACTTCCAACATTCTTCTGGTAAAATATCTTGATTGAGGATTGACATTTCTGCACCAGAATCAAAAAACCCAATTAGAGGAATTGGTTTATCATATTTTGATTTTAAAACATGGAGTAAGGCTTGTGGGCACGTTTTTGCTGCTTCCATATAATGGAATTGATTCTTTGGCTGTTGAACCTGTAAAGCAAAAATAGTTTTATTAGAAGGTCCTTCTTCTTCAGAAAAAACATATTCCAATTCACTAAGAATAGGGATGTGAAGCTCATCTGGACTTTTGAATCGAGTTGAGACCCTTTTTCTTTTGAGGACATTTTGAAGCATAATGTCCTTTTTGTCCACAGATGAAACATCGATCAGAAGATGTATCAATTCTTTTCTTTTTCTTGAAGAATTTCCATTTTCGTCCTCGTTTGTAGAATTTTCCTGCTGTCTTGATTTTTCGGCCACAAGGTTTGATTTTCCTTTGATATGAGTAACTTTAAATGAGAACTGGGAAAACCAAGTTGACCATCTAAGCAATTGGGCATTAGGAATTTTCTTATTTTTGAAAGTCTTTTAGAACAAGGGTACAATTGTCTAACTTTCCCATGTTTTCCTTAAGTCATTTTAGTAGGAATAATATCGGACCAAGGCTTTGTCATAATGTCCGAATTTTGGTAGCTTATATATTCAATAATTGTTATTTAGTAGTTTCCTGAAAGATAAAGCCATGATTGGCCTATTCTAGTTAGGTTAGGTTTTTAGGTATTTTGAGTCCAAGTTAGCATGGATTTTGAGTGTTTGTAAAGGCTATAAATAAGCCTTCTTCTCCAATATTTTTCATAAGATTTTGAGTAATAACATTGAGAGTTTTCTCTTTTCTTGTTCCTTGGGAACGACCCTTGATACAAAGTGAATGAGTTCCTTTGTTCAAGTTTAGGCTTATCAATTCAAGAACGCGTTGAGTTGTGGCGCCTTTCTACCAAATTCCTTGGTTCGCTAATTCGCTAGATTGTGGGTTGAAATTCAATTCGTAGGTTCACAATCTCGAGGGTTAGAGGGGTCATAGGATTTTCATCCCTTTTATACCCATAACCTGTTCAAGATAGATCATTCATTTCAATTCGTTTCTTCAAGGCGGAGTTTGGAGATTGGGTTCGCATCATGTATGAAAAAGAAATGTCACGAAAGAGATCTAGCTATTGTCCAAACAAAAAGAATCGATGCTGAAAAGAAAGAACCACCTTTTACTTCATCCAGTAATTTTGATGGTTATGCTATTCCTTCGACTAGGTGAAAAACCTAAGAAGCTTTCTCCCTATTACCAAAGTGTTTGGAAATTCTTGATCAAGAAGGATTAAGAATTAAAACTGAAAAGTTGAAACCTATTCCTCAAATTTGCATGTTCAAACCAGAGGATTTTCCCCCTCTTCAAACCTTCACCAAAGGCAGAGCAAGCCATGCTCCAAAATTTCAGAATGGTCAGACAACGGTTCTACCATCGGGACAAATTGCTCCAATTAACAGATCTGAAGAAGTTCTTAATTGGCAGTTAGAAAATGGAACCTGCTAGAACTCTCTCCTTGATTTATGAAAAGGTTACTCAAGTCTCCACAAAGATTGACTCTTTTGGAGATGAATCCAAAACTCAGAATTCAGAAGCCCAAAGAATGATTAAAGTCTTGGAAAAAAGACTTGATGAAGTTCATCACAGAATTCCTGAGATTGGAAAACCATTCTACCAACTCTGTGAACAAAAAGAGAAAGATATTGAGTACTTAAAAGGCAGATTGATAGTTTGGAAACAAGCTGGAAAATTATCATCGAACACGTCCAACAACCAAATGATGATTATTTATCCCATTTTTGACCAAAACCACTATGAAATGGCCTTACCATTTTTTTTGGTGCTATCCCATCTTTTCTTCAACTCTGTTCCAGGGAAAAACCAACCTCATCTCAAAATTATGCCAAATGGATTAGGGAACAAAGAGATCAGAAGAAAAGCTAAAAAGAAGAAAAAAAAGAATGGACAAGAACAAAAGAAGTTGGAAAAGGAAAAGAAAAAGTTGAAACCTCGGGGACAAAAGAAAAAAAGGAAACTAAAGATATGTTTTCTCAGAATATTAATCCTATTACTTCTTTCTTGCAGGAACAAGTGGAAGCAAGTATACCCAAGATCTCCATTATGGAAAATGCTTCAGAAGAAGAAGCATCATACTGGTCCTATGATTGATTCTTATTTTGAGAGTTCGAATCCCAAAGTTGAGAGAGGTCTCATCAGATTCAAGTTCAGAGATCAAAGCAGATCCCAATGTTCTCATGGCTTGAGAAGCAGAACCTGAAGCAGAGGTTGTTTTCCCCTCAGATGAAGAAGAAGTTCTTGATGAAGAACCACAAAGGAAATCTAAGAATACCAAACAGGGGAGTATTTCTATCTTTACTCTTGATGACATTCCATCATCTCAATGGGAAAAAAGATTTCAAGAGTTTCATGCATGGATGACTATTAAAAATATCACAATTGATTCACCATTTGATATTCTGAGTAAATTCTGACACATTTTGCAAGAATTTTAAAGATTGGTGGAATTCACTTGGAGACAATGATAAAACCATTTTCCTCACGACTAGATTTTTACGAGGCAATTGAAATCATGAACATTACATTTTGGGAAGTTACGGTGAAAATAAAGAACTCAAAAGAAAAGAGTTTTTCAAATGAAGTGTCAATCTTATGAACGAAAAGATCTCAAAAAACATTTCAAAAGAATGACACAACTCTTTTATGTTCTTAGGGCTGACATAAATTTGAAGCAAGCATTTCTTACATCACTTCCTTATATTTTGTCCAATTGTGCTGAGATATATATTCATAACAGATATGGTTCTATTTTGAATCTCACTATAGGGACAAATATATAGCGGTTTTCTTATCCCTTGAAGAAATTTGCAACAAAAGAAAGGTGATAAGAGAATAGATGAGAGGAGATGCACATGGATCAAGCTTGTAGAAAGCCAGAATTGATCATAAAAAGAAAATGCAAGGCACAAAGAAGAAAAGATTTTGTAATAAATTTTCCAAAAGGAAATTTAAGAAAATCAAAACAGCAGGAAAGTTCTACAAAAGAGGAAGAAAATGGAAATTCTTCAAGAAGAAGAAGAACATGGATAAATCATCAGACAGATGTTTCATTTGTGGACAAAAGGATATTACTTCAAGTGCCCACAAGAAGAAAAGTCTCAATCTAATTGAGAAAGTCCAGGATGAGCTCAAAATTCCTGTTCTTAATGAATTAGAATATGTTTTTTCTGAAGAAAATGAGCCTACTGATAAGACTGTTTGTGCATTGCAGGTCCAAGAACCCAAAAATCAATTCCATTACATGCAAGCGGCTAACACATGTCCTCAAGCATTACTTCATGTCTTAAAGTCAAGTATGATAAACCAATCCATGTTATTGGTTTCTTTGACTAAGGTGCAGAAATGTCCATCCTTAATCAAGAAATTCTCCCAGATGAATATTGGAAATATGAATCACATGTTTTGAGCGTCAATGGTGAGTTGTTTGAAACTACCAAGGTCACAAAAATCAATCACTATCGATTTTTTACCAGTTGTGAATTAAAACTCACATTCTTGGAGGAAAAATGCCGGAAAAGATCGATTATTGGATTTGATATTTATGAAAGGATTTGTATGTTTTAAAAGCAAAGGGATTACGTCAAAAAAATTCTTCAAACCTTTCCGATATCCAAAACCTTTTCATATATGATTCCACATTGCGGGAAAAAAATCAAATTGAAATTAGGGACTTTATTGTTAATCAATCTTGTGCTGAAAATCATGTGGAATTCATGAAAAGTGTGACCACCCTTTGTGGAAAACTCAGATTTCTCCGTTTTCCAAAAGCGAAGAAGCCAATCCAACAAAAGCCACCACCACGGAATGAACCACGATCATTCAAACTTGCTGAAAAGAATGTCTAGAACTACTTGAATTTGATCTCATCAAAATTTCAGACTTACAGCGGTGGGCATGTCAAGCCTTTTATATTAATAGCGATCTGAACAAGTTCGAGGGAAAATGAGACTTGTCATCAACTACCAACCTTTGAATTTATTCTTGACCGATGACAAATTTCCCATTCAAATAGACATTCTCTATTTTCTCCGACTTGCCAAAAGCAAAATGGTTTTCAAAGTTTTATTTAAAATCTGGTTTTTGGCAACTTGGAATATGTATTGAAGATAGGTATAAAACTGCTTTTTGTATACCGAATCATCACTACCAATGGAAGGTAATGCCTTTTGGTTTGAAGACAGCACCTTCTCTTTTTCAAAAAGTTATGATTCGTGTATTCGAGCCTATTCTTCATACATGTCTTGTGTACGTTGATGATATTTTATTATTTTCTGAAACATTTGAGGAGCATATCTCTTTGCTTTACAAGTTTTCTGAAATTGTTGAAAGTTTTGGAATAATGCTTTCTGAAAAGAAAATGATGTTGTGTCAACAACAAATAAAATTTCTGGGAATGAAAATTTCAAATGGACTTGTGTTCCTGAAACTCATATTGGAGATGCTATCAAACATTTTTCACGAAAAGATTTTTTGATTGAAACAGTCAGAGGTTCTTGGTATTGTGAATTATGTTAGGGATTTTATCCCTAATGTGTCAAGACATACCTGCCCTTTGAATGATCTTCTAAAAAAGAATCCAATTTAGGGGATCAAACTTAGTTGTTCAAGCTCTTAAGCAGATTACGAATAATCTTCACGTTCTTCATATTCCTTCCTCGAAAAATCTCATTCTTCAAACGATGCGGTGACCGTTATTGGGGAGCTGTTCTCCTAGAAAAATAAGGGAAAGAAAGAAAATGTTGTGGGTTTGCTAGTGGAAATTTCAAAGATGGTGGAGTTGCATTATCACTCTTCTTACAAAGAAATTCTTGCTGTGAAAAATGCAATTGAAAATTTTGAGTTTTACCTAAGACCTTGTTTTTTCACTATTGAGATGGATATGGGAAGTTTTCCTCGTATGCTTTCTTTCAAAAATAAGAAAATCCCAAATGCTCAGTTACTCAGATGGTCAAATTGGTTTTCCCAATTTTCATTCACTGTTACTCATATTAAGGGAAAGTCCAATATTGTTGCTGATTTTTTCTCAAGGTACCCATGTGATCATTTACATCCTTCCATTGGGATGTATTCGATATCATTCCTTCTTTTCCCAATCCCAGAAATTTTGAGCTGTCCCAACTATGGGAAAAGGAAGCTTTGGAAAATGCAAGAAGAAACCATGAAATTTCAGTTTTTGCAAATTATGAAGGATCTATTCTCAGTCCATTTGGTATAAACCCTAAATACCCATTCTCTCAAATCTATGTAGCCCAAACTTTGTTCTTCCTAGAACCTTTACTTTGGGTTTTTTGGTATCTCTGTCATTCCTATCATATTCTGATAGAATTCCAGCCTTTATCATTTGTTGATTTTGAAGGCTTGCCCCCAAATCTTCAATTTTTTCTTAAGTGGTTCAAGCCCAAAGCCTGGTGGATAGACTTGTTCAAAACTCACAAAGACTATGTAATTACACTTAAGAACGGTCAATATCAAGGAAAATGTCTTACTACTCTTCCTTGATATTAATCTATAAAGTGCTAAATTATTCAATCCAAGAAATTGATGAAGTCTATGATGAAACCCAAAGGTACATTTTTGAAGCCAATAGAGTCATTCCCCCTAGAATTTGGCCTGGTTTTCATGGTCCATCCTCATTATGTTGCTATACGTCAAGCCCAAAATCAATATAAGGAAATGATGGAAGACTCATTGATACAAGATTCTCAAGAGCCGATGAGCAGCATATCTAGGCCAAGAAAAATGGAAGTCCAAAAGTGAAAGGCAAGAACAACTCAACAAAAGGAGAAATCACAGAGTTATCAAGATTGGATTGTGAGATGAATGTGACCGATCAGATTCCACACCAACCGACACTCCATCTAATCCACTCATGGATTATGGAAAATGTCTAAATAAAGTTGTTATCCGTCACCCAAATATTATCCTTTATTTTATGTCGAGTGCTTTACTTTATGTCATAAGCTATCAGGTCCAGTGGGTCCTTTACATTATGTCACAGTAATTTACTAAATCATAAAGTCCAGCTATTGTCCTTTACTTTAGGTCCGCGTGTGTTTATTTTATGACATTGGTTGTCTTGTTATATTTACTTTACGAAGAGGCAAATACTATTACCTCTACGAAAAGTCATTTGTATTCTTATTTAAGGAACCTTGTAGATCATTTGGGGATCATCAAGGACTTTGTAAGAAACCTGAAAATAAAAGTTTAGAGTCGAGAAAGAGTTTTCTCAAAGATCATGTGTTTCTAAAATTTTTATTACAAACAGCAGTTATTCTACTCATTCTCATGGCCCGATATCAGCAAAGAGTTCACGAATATTGTAAGCTACGTTGTTTATCCTTAGAAGGATCTAAGCTAGGTCTTTAAAATAGTCGAAAGAAAGTAGAGGGAAAAAGAAGCAGAAATAAAGGCAAAGCTTTGGCTCTAAAGTATTCAATGGTGGTCCAAGTTTCAAGTAAGGTTGAGAAACAAAGTAGACATGATGCAAGCATAAGGAGCAACATATCGAGAGTGGTGCAGCATGTGGAGGTTACTATTGAAAGCTTATGGAGGGGCTAGGAAAGCCTACGAGTTGGAAAACTTCCTTTATGGTCTTGAACGCTATTTTGAGGCTTTGGGCATCATGGGAGACGATGCTCATTTGAGAATGGCTCCGCTATATCTTAAGGATGTTGCCTTGATATGGTGGAGACAGAAATGCAATGATGGGCAATTAGGAGGGAATGCCATCACCACGGGGAATACATTCAAGGCCAAGCTCAAAGTTGAATTTGATCCGGTTAATACTGAACACAAAACAAGGGCCAAGCTTCGTCATCTCTAATAGGATGGGCATACAAGGGAATATAGATGAGTTTTCTAACCCATTGTTTGGAGATTCCCAACATGGCATCCAAAGGTCGAATATGGAGTCTTAGTAAGTCATTAGTATTTCTAGTTTACATGGGATTTGAGTCATTGATTAGCCCTAATTAAAGCAGGGAAAATCAGTTAGCTTTCTTGTCTTAGGGGCCGAATTTGTCTTTTTAGTTTTCCTAGTTTGGTTAGGCTTTCTAAAGGCTATATAAGACTATTTATGCTTTTTCTTATGGAAAGGATGATTGATTAATAAAATTTTCCAGATTTGAGTCTTAAGAGAGATCAATTCTTTGGCCTGTGAAGCTGCCTTTGAGCACTTTAGAGTTGTCCTAAGTGATCAATTGTCAAGAATGCGATTCCATCCAGCGTATTACTTAATTCTTGGACATGTAGGCAGAATTCTTGCGTCTTCGCAGGCATAGGAATCATATTAGTTGGTAATCAGAGCAAGGTTTAAGTTATCTACCTATATTCTCATTTACTTCTAGGGTTTTGTGTCCATCGATGTGATTTCTTACACCGCGACAATGTAAACGCATACAGGATCCAAGAAACTTGAGATATCAATGTTGGTGGAATTTCGACTCGCGACTTGGACTGCTCAAGACACAAGCTTCGAACAAAGAAGGGACGTTAGAATCAAGATGTTTGCTTGATTGGTTCTTCAAAGCGAACATGCAAGGTCCACCTTACGATGTTCAAAGGTATCTTACACAAGCCAAAAGACCACTCTCAATGAAAAGATGCAAATCTGGAATTTTATTTCGCTCAACAAATTGAATTTTTTACATATTATAAGTTATTTACCAAAAAATAAAACTATATATGATGGTTGTGAGTTTAGATTTGCTATACACATTATATATATATATTTTAAAAACCGCCACTCATATCTGGCGGGTGGACCTTATCACCCTTTTATTCCCTTTCAACAATTTTCAGGTACAATTACGAGACCAACCCGTAGGGTGACCTCTCATTCGGACAGACGTTTGAACCTAAAGTTTGCAATGCCTAGCTGATCTAGCAATACATAGCTTCTAGACAACCCGTGGAAGAGTGGAGGCGATCAAAAGAACAAAGGGAAGCCGTGTGGAGAGCGATGCTAGTGAGTCCACTACCATATTAGCTTCACAAAGCGGTGTACAAAGGACCTCTGCAACTTGGGTTGTTGAATTCTACGCGTATCACCGGCTCGCGTTGGCTGAGCCAACCTAGGCGATGAAAGAATTACGCCACATCACTTACGAGGTCCACCTCTACTATGACCTTGAGATACCTTTTATGGAACAAATCTCTAACCAAGGACAGAGGCTTCGAGCTTAACTGTAATGATGTTAAACGTAAACCTTTCTACAAATGCAAACACCACATCCCAGTCCTAAGAGGTGTTCATGTCTTTGAATGACCCAACTATGGTGCGTTGGGGTCCAATGAATGAGTTAAGATCAGGAGTTTATGGTACAAATTCAGGTTACAAGTAACTCTTCACTAGTTAGGCCCAGGGCATGCCTAAGGAATGCAATTTCAATCGATGACCAGAGCGTTGACACTAGTTAGGCGTGCCAGTGGTCGCCTAAAGATCTTTGTTGAGCGGCGTTGATATCGGTTAAGGCTACTTGCGTCTAACGATCAACGCATCTACAGAATAGTTATGTTCTTGTTTGTCAATAAAGCAGTGGCTAGGTGTGAACAAGGGCCTTGCCGAATACCTTTTATGCTATTTCCCTAATTGTTTAGTATTTAGTATTATTAGTAGTTTCTAAAAAAGTAGTTTCCTAGTTAAATTAAGGTTTGGTTCTTCAAGCTTCCAAGCTGGCTAATTTAGGTTTTCCCTACTTAGGGGATTTAGGTATCTTGTTGGCTATAAATAGCCCTTCTTATTTGATTTTAACAACAGAATTTTCAGAAATAACATTGGAGTGTTTTATCACCTCTCTTGCTTCTTTGGGCGACTTGTCATAGAGGTCTTCTTTAAGGGTTCTTTGGTATAGAGGTTGTTTGTGAGACTATTGGGGTGCATTAAAACAATTGAGTGATACGAGGTGAGAGGAAGCTGCGTAAGGGGTGTGAGGCTTTTACTTTCATTGTTGCTCATTTTGGGTTTAAAATATAGCAACGGAGAAGAAAAGACCAGTGATGAAATAACCATTACTCAACTTGCTTTCAAATGCAAGCTATGTTTGCTTGAATCTCAAGAGAAATTGGACCAAAGCTGAGGTCATGCATGAGCGCATTGACAATCTAGATTCAGTCGAAGGTTCCTCTAAGAAATCTAAGGAAAACCGTTTTGAACAAATCTAGTGACTCAATGGGGACACCGAGCAAGAAGAATATGAACAAGATCAAGAGAAGGAGGCCTAGACCTAAGCAGGGACAGCGCCATCAAGGGGAGTGAAACTGAAAATCCTGTCCCTTCAAGGCACAAATCGGGATCCACGAAGCTTACTTGCCAGAGTGGGAGAGAAAGATTGAGAAGGTCTTGATTGCCACCATTACTCCGAGAGTTACAAGGTGAAGCTTGCTGTGGTGAATTCGATTATGCAGCAATTTGGTGGGATCAACTTGGGGCTGGACAAGGAGAAAGCGAGGAGCCATCCAAAACACAGGATTGGGATGCACTCAAAGGGAATCATGAGGAAGCGCTTCATACCAGCCCTACTATCATCGGGATTGCACAATAAGGTGCAAAACCCTCACTCAAGGTAGTATGTGGGTTGAAGACTACTACAAAGAAATGGAGATGGCTATGATGAGGGCTGACATTCATGTGAGGATTTGGAAGCAACTATGGCTAGATTTTTAAGAGGTTTAAGGGCTGACATTGCTGATGTTGTTGAGCTACAACATTACCTCGATATGAGGAGAGCTATTGGACAAAGCAGTCAAGATAGAAAGGGGGAGGCTTAAGGAGGGAGGGGTACAACTTCGCTCAACTCAACTTCAATCTGGAATTTGGGGAAATCAGACCATAATGAGGGAAGAAAGGGCCGCGACATCACTTAGTAGTGGCAAACCAGCCAAGCATCTCCCCATGGAAGCTCAAAACCAATTGTAATTCCTTGAGATCAGTGAAGATACTTCTAAAAGTCAATACCAAAGGAAGTTTCCACAAAATCCAGAGTGAATAAGCCAAGAAATCGGGATGTTAAGTGCTTCAAATGCAAGGTTTTTTGGCCACATTAGCGTCCCAATGTCCCAACAAAGAACCATGCTAGTGTTGCAAAGTGGGAAGTCATCACCGATAGGAAGAAGATGAGTATAAGGGAATGCCACCGCTTATGAAGAGGAGGAAGAGGAGGTCATTGAGGAAGAGCCAACACGACAAGCTCACTTTGGTGGCTCGAAGAGCATTAGCTACAAATGAGCATGGAAGAGCAACAACGAGGGAACATCTTCTACACTAGATGTCGCGTTCAAGAGAAGGTGCACAACTTGGTGATTGATCCGGGAGTTGCACTGCGTTACTAGTGCTATCATGGTAGATAAGCTGAAGTTGCCAACAACTAACCATCCCATCCATATAAGCTACAATGGCTCAATAATGTGGAAGGCGTGTATTCAAGCAAGTACTTGTTTCTTTCCGCATTGGTGGATTCATGGATGAGGGTTCTATGTGGCAGTACCTATGCAAGCTGCCCATATCATTCTTGGTAGCCATGGCAATTCGATGGGAAGGTTAGTTGGGATGGATTCACTAATAAGTATTCTTTCTCTTATGACAATAAGAAGGTTGTTCTTGTACCTCTAACACCACAACAAGTGCACGAGGATCAAGCTAGCCTTCAAAGGAATTTGAGCTTGAACTTGCAAAGAAAAGGAGGGGAAAGCCGGAGAATTGGGAAAAAGGCCAAATCAGGCTCGGCAATTGATGTTAAAGAAGAAAGAAAGCAAGTGATGATTAGCCAAATGTGTGAGCGTTGGAAGTGTGCTAGAATCATGTTTTCCATTAACACTCTAACCTTTTGTTGCCTAGTGTTTTTATTACATTTTGCAGGTTTCCCAACATGTTCATATGCATGGACTTGGCTCTACAAGTGGCATATTTCAAACTGATTATGGCGTGATTGGAGCTCATATTGAACCATCTAAGTCATGGATGTGTAACTTCCTTCCTAGCCATAATGTTCTTGGCTCACATAACAGATTTGTTCTTCAACAACCACTCGTTGAAAGGGAAGTTTCATAATCAATTTTCATCTTTTGGTGATGAGAAGTTTGTTTTGCACTGCATATGCCTCATGTGAGCGTCGTTGCATGTAGTTCTTATGCTAACCTATATTCTAGTCTTTTAGTCATACCTTTACAATCATATCTCTTTGCATGTTTCCGCATATTTCCATTACTATTTTGGAATCATATGCGCCTTTCCACTGCTGTTCGTTTGTGTTAGATGTCCCTAAAACATTCCGTATGCATTCTTCTACATTGGCATGCTTTGTTGTCTCCAAGTAATCACATTCTTATCTTATATGCTGTTTTTGGTTTGACTTTTCTGTTGGGATATCAAGTAATCATTCTTTTGGTTGCTTTCTTTTTTGATCAGGCATTGCCAAGGAAGCATCTCCACATGCCTTTGATTGAGGTGAATCCTCTCAAGAGGAGGGAATGATCACGAGTCCAAGAGGTTCATCGAGGCAAGGTCGAGTCAAGGTCGGTGTGCTCAACCATTTCTTTGCCAAATTCATTGGGGACCAATGAACAAAGTGAAAGAACAAGGCATTTTGAGTCTTGCGTGTTAGACCGAAGACTTGCACCGATTAGCGTGGACGCGTCTTACCGGCCAGGAGTCTTGATCCTTCTGTTTGGCCTGATCACGTAAGGCGTGGAGCATGCTTGTGAAGTCTTGCCTTGCCTGCTTCAAGTCTTCAAGTCATTTTGTATTTTAATTATCAAGGCTTGATTCGGCTAGTTTAAATCTAGTTAAGGCCAAATGTCTTCTTCAATTTAAGAGTTTGTTAGTTATGTTATTTACTTAAATAAAACTGGTCATGTTGACCATGTGTTAGCCGAAGTTAGGGTTAAGTTAATTAGAGTTCAGTTGGTCACTTTAGGTGAGTCCAACTAGGGTTAGGTTTGTGCCGTCTTTCCAATTCAAGTAGGGTTTTAGTTTTTTGTCTCATTGTAAGGCTATAAATAGCCCTTTTTGGGTTCAAATTAGGAGGCCAAGTTTTATCAAAGAATTTTCCAACAAACCGTGTGTTTTGCAATTTCTCTTTCTAAGAGATCTTTTCTTGAATACTTGAGAGATTAGCTTGGTGTTCTTGGACTTATCAATCAAGAATAAGCGTGACTTGATTGTGGCGTCATCTACCTAAATTCTTGGTTCACTAAATCAACAATGCGTGGGTTGAGATTAAGTTCATAGGTTCGCGATTCCTTGGTTTGGAGGTTAAGGATTTTCCGCCTTAATGCTTGATTCTGAGTCAGATCCTTGGGCATCGATGGGATGAGTTCGGGGCCCTCACGGGTGGGTTAATTATCAGTTTGAGTGTGACAATCATGATTAGAGTGCATGGAACCCCTCCTCTTGACTTCCTTATTCACCATTGATCAAATTAGGTCTTTCAAGAGGCTCAAAACTATCATTTATCACTTGTTTTTAATGCTTCTTTCAAGGACTCCATCATGAAACTAATTTCAGCTTGTTGGGATGCCATTTAACCTGCAAAATGATTAGTAATAAAAGCAAATAGACCTCCACGCACTCCACTTACGTGTATACACTCAACCCTCGTGTTTACACTCAATAAACACTCTATTACTCTCACCAATCACTTCTCAAGTCAACTTTGGTAACAACAGAGAAATTAGAGCTTAACTTCTAGTGTAGACCAACTTACCAAATTAAACCCGGGTGAATTAGGCAAGAATGACATGAAAAAATTAGGAAACAAAGACACAAAGTAGGAATCAAAGACACAAATAGATTAGGGAAACTAAGACACAAAGGATTAGGAAACACTACAAAAGAATTAGAAAACTAAGACACAAAGATTAGGAAATAGCATAAAGGCATTGACACCCTTGTTCACACCTAGCCAATTGCTTTATTGGACAAACAAGAACATAATTACGTAGGCATTGATGTCGTTAGGCGTGGAGCCGCCTGCGATATCAGCAGCTTACGTTTCCATGACAGTAGGCGTGACCACTCAGTAGCAGACACGTCTAACTAGTGTCAGCTTACGGTCATCGATTGAAATTGCATTCCTTAGGCATGCACGGGGGCTAACTAGTGAAGAGATTGCTTGTAACTTGAATTTGTACCATAAACTCCTTGATCTTAACTCTATTCATTGGACTAGCACCATGGTTGGGTCATTCAAAGACATAGAACACCTCTTAGGTTGGTATCATTGCCCACTCCCTCAGGGCTCCATAACCTACAAGAAAGAATCCTCATTGGTACTCGTTCTAGCCTAAAGATCAACAATACTTATTCATAAACACATAACCCTCACTTCACTTTTTTGCTCCTAACCTACTAGACTATTAACAACCCACTAACTCTCACTATACGGCTATTCAAACCTAGGCTCATTACCACATGTGACCCCACTTTCCAAAGGCGGACCAAGGGGTGGGGACCCTTACCTAGCTCTCGCCGGGACTCACTCTCTCACTTGTTCAATAATACTTAACAACTAAAACCACGGATACAATCTGAGGAAGGGGTACAATGTCTTAAAATACATAACATCCCAAATACAGTTCGATAAATACATGATTCCATTATACAAAGTCCACAAAAGAGCAATATCCATAATTCTCCAAAACTACATAACAAAACATATAAGCCCTAATCTCAAGGGTTGCTCTATTTCACCTAAGGAAAACAAATGGAAAGGGTGAGTTAAAGCCAGTGAGTTCCCAAAACATGCAAACCACTAACACATAACAATATCACTTTACAGAATACTTGAAATATAAAGGATAGAAAAGCAATTAACAATACAATGTATGGGATCTGAGGCCTCGGGGGCCAAATTCTGAAACTTGCCCACGATCCACGACCGGTGGTTGACACTCAGTCAAGCTGTCACTATTACCATGTAGAACTTCACTTTCTCCTTACCCTCAAACCCCAGGGACCCTTGACGTAAACACTTTTCACTTTAAAACACTTCACTTTAAAACATTTCACTTTAAAACTTCACTTTATTGGTACTCTCCATTGGGACAAGTCCATGCATGAGTCAGTACTTTTCATTTCACTTCCTTTGGGTTGTTGCTCTTATGGAGACTGGTTCAAAACCAAGTTCAGAGCATAAATCAGCGAGTGCGAGTCTTGTGCTTTGTGACATTTTAAATAACCATGGCTCGGCCCTTTTTCCTCGGCCTAGGCCTAGCCCCAGCTGGTCGAAGGGTTCACCTATAGGTCGAGGATTTCGACCTTCCAAACACATGCAATCACTATAATACACTTTACAATCAATCACTTCAATTCACTTTCACAATCACTTTTACTCAAATGGGTAGGTGCGATAAAGTACACCATCCCATTAGAGGTTCAAGTCAATTTTCACATAACAATCACTTCAATACATTCATTTACAAACATTTGCCGTAAACCGTAACAAACATGGAAACTCACGAGTAGGGTTAGAACTTCCGCGTCAGGTTCAAAGTCAGCTGTCGCACACTCCTAAAATAATTTAAAACAAACAATAAGATTCACTTCAATCTTTTCCATCCTTAATACAATTCAATCTCATTTTAGTTTCAAATGATAATATTTTCCAAAACTTACTCGAGGAAAAGTATTCATTTCACATAGCTAAAATTCAAATAAATTCCTTTGGAAAATCACTTTACCCATTTAAAGAAAACATCTCATCGATATATTTATTGGCACTACAAACCGATCACCTTTAATCAAAACTTCCATTTTAACCCAAAACATTTTATCAAAGTCATTGTATTCAAAATCCCTAGATTTTAGTCAAAATATAATAAAACCTTCAAATTCAGGTCAAATAGCACTTTTCACTTTCGGTTTCATGAAAACTACACTTTTTACCCTTTTAAAAATCCAAACACTCACTCACCCACATATACACTCACAATTTGAACAATATATACATTTTTCTCAAAAAGCAAAACCCCTCGAGAACATTCACAACATTCTAAAATTAAACATTGAATCACCAGGTATGGGTTTTGGCCATAGCATATATTTTTCCTCAATTTCTCAATCAACTGAAAACCCTAATTTCTAACCATATCAAAACAAATTCACAAATAACAATCAATTCCCAATCAGGTCCTCAAGTCCGCTACCTAGAGGCCACCTCAAGTCCTTGCTACCTAGGTTGGGATTTCAAAACCAACTTCATCTTTTCAGATGAATTCATTTTTATCAATATTAACTACAGATCTACACTAATCAATACTAATAAAGCTAGATCTACAAGATTCGGGGTTTATACCTCCGGATCTGTCAAGATCCAACGATATCCGGCAAAGCCCAACAAGATCTCTCAAGCTTTTCTCCAAGAAAGTCACTCCCCAAGCTTGATAACTTCCAAAATCCTCGAACCCACTCAAGATCTTCAAGATTTGTCGAAGATATCAACCTCCAAATGCAAGATCAAGCCCAAGATGTTCACCCAAGCTTTTCTTCCTTCCTTTTTCCTTTCCAAAAATTCGGATCTCCCTCTCTCTCTCCTTCCTTGGTTTGGCTGAAGTGGGGAGGTGAGGATCAAGCCACAAAATCATCATCAACTCTTCACAACTCAAGTTATTTGTAGGAAGAAAAGAAAATGGAAGATCAACCCACTTACCTCTTGTTTTCTTCCAAGAACTTCAGCCCACACCTCCTTCTCTCTCTCCTCTTCCTCGGCTGCTAGGATGGTGAAGATGATGGTGGGTGTTGGTGTTTGAAGTTTCAAGAAGATTGGATGAAGATTGGAAGAAGAAGTTGAACACAAACTCTCTCTTTCTCTCCTTTCTCTCTCTCGGCAGCAGCTCTCTCTCTTTGTCACTGGTTTGGCAGCTGAAAATGGAAGCTTGGTGTTGCAAGAAGTCAAGGCTTTAAAGCTACAAAAAGTGCTTTTCCTTGTTTTGGGGAAAAAAGTGCTTTTTTGGCACTTTATGTCGCGTCACAGTCCAACTTACACTGGTTTCTTTAATCCGACACTGTCTCAGCTATAATATTATTTCCAAAATATCACTACATATGCTCGATTTCAAGTCAAGTCACTATTCACTTCGTGAACAATTTTTAGCGCTAAAATTGGCCAAAACCACCTGCCGACAAACAATTAGGTATAAAATTCTCTAAATTGAAATAATCCACTTTAAATATATTTTCACTAATATTTCAATAAATAAACTCAATATAAATATTATTAGGCATTTTAGAAATAAATTTGAATTTTTGAGGCCACTAGCATCCTTCCCTCCTTAAGAGAATTTTGTCCTCAAAATTCCTTACCTTTCTAGGTGAATAACTCACGGATGACTCTTCTTCATCTCTTCCTCCAATTCCCATGTTGCTTCCTCAATGGCGTGATTCCTCCCAAAGGACTTTGACCAATGGGATCTTCTTATTCCTCAAGTCTTTCACTTCGTGAGGGATTCTTACAGTTAGCTCTTCATGGGATAAGGATTCATCACTTCAATCTCTCTAAAGGCAACACATGGCTTGGGTCGGATGGTACTTCTTAAGCATGGATCACGTGGAAAACATTATGAATCTTTGACATGCTGAGGGTAAATCAAGCTGGTATGCCACTTTGCCTACTAAAGAGAATCTCAAATGGTCCTACATATCGTGGTTTCAATTTCTTCCCTTTTGGATACCACTCCTCCTTTCATAGGCTTAATCACGAAATACTTTGTCCCCTACATGAACTCCAAGTCATTTCTTGGTTGCTCGGCATAACTCTTTTGTCGACTTTGAGCCGTTTGGTCTTTCTCGAACTAGCTTCACTTTCTCAAAGCCTCCTCAACCCGGGGAATAGTGGTTGGATCCAAAATTTTCTTTTCCCCTACTTCATCCCAATGAATGGGTGATCTACACTTCTCCCATAAAGTGCTTCATAAGGGGCCATCGGGTTGAAGCATGGTAACTATTGTTGTAGGCAAATTCAACTAGTGGCATGTGTGGACTCAACTTCCTCCAAAATCTAGTATACATAACCTCAACATGTCTTCCAAAGTTTGGATTGTCCTTTGATTGTCCATCCGTTTGAGGATGATAGGCGGTCTCAAACTAACCTTAGTCCCAAATTCTCTTGTAACTTTTGCCAAAATCGAAACAAACCTTGGGTCTCTATCGGAGACAATGCTCAGGTACCCATGTAGTCTAACAATTTCATCCAAGTACAAGCGAGCCAACTTCTCAAGGACATTTCATACTTACGGTAGAAAATGAGCGGTTTTAGTAAGTCGATCCACTATCACCCAAACTGCATCATCTCCTTTTTGACTCCTAGGTAACCCGGTCACAAAATCCATAGTGATATGATCCCATTTCCATTCAGGTATCTCTAAGGGTTGCAAAGTCACGAAGGTTTACGATGCTCTGCCTTAACTTGTTGGCACGAGGCAGTCGAACAAATCAGCCCACATCTCTCTTCATTCCATCCCACCAATACATTCTTTTCAAGTCTTGGTACATTTTATTATTCCCAGGGTGAATTGTATACTTAGAGCGATGTGCTTCTTCAAAATTTCTCTCCTCAACTCTTCATTTATGCGGAACAACAATTCGATTTGAAACCTCAACATTCCCTCAGGGCCCTAACTTAAAGTCTAGGGTTTCTCCTTTATTCACTTTTCCAATCCATTTTGCACCATGGAATCTCCTTTTGAGCCTCTTTAATCGTTCTAGAATGGAAGATCTCAACACTATATTCCCAAGATGACTTTCTGTTTCTCCAAATGGGGTTCCATTCCCAACCTTTTCTAACATTTCCCACTCTTTTTACCATCAAACTGCTATTTGAGCCTTTCGGCAAGGCATCGACTACCTTGTTGGCCTTTCGGGTGATAACTTATGGTGCAATCATAGTCCTCAAGAAATTCTACCCATGCCTTTGTCTTAAATTCAATTCCTTTTGAGAGAACAAATACTTGAGACTTTTGTGATGGTAAAACCTCAAATGTCACCCCATACAAGTAGTGTCTCCACTTTTGATTACAAAATATTTGCGGTACCAACTCAAATCATGTGTTGGATAGTTTTGCTCATGAGGCTTTAATTTCCTAGAAGCATAGGCAATAACTCTTCCATTTTCCATCAGGACACATCCTAATCCTTCTTTGAAGTGAATAAACTACAAATCCATCTTTTCCATTTGGCAAAGTCAACACGGGGGCGTTGTCAAGCGTTCTTTAACTCTTGAAAACTAGTCTCACACTTTGGATTCAAACAAACTTAACATGCTTTTTAGTCAAATCCGTGATTGGCCCCATATCTTTGAAATCTGAATGAATCGTAGTATCACGTGCCAAGAAACTTCTAACTTGGTAGGATTTCTAGGTTGCTTCCATTGTGTCCTTGTCTCCACTTTGGAGGATCCACGACAATTCGTCCTTAGAAATTCTATGCCCTAAAAAGGACACTTCCTCTAACCAAAACTCACACTTGTTGAACTTAGCATACAATTGATGTTCTCTTAAAGTTTGGAGCACTATCTTCAAGTGTTGAGCATGATCCTCTCGGGTCTTTGAGTATACCAAAATGTCATCTATGAATACAACCACAAATTGGTCCAAATAGGGTTCTTTCAAATCCATAAATGGAGCATTGGTCAATCAAAGGGCATTACCACAAACTCAAAATGTCCATTATCTCGAGTTAAAAGCAGTCCACCGACGCGTCTTCCTTTCTAATCCTCAATTGGTAGTACCCTTGCCTAAGGTCTAATTTAGAAAAGACCAGCGATCCTTGCAATTGGTCAAATAGTTCATCAATGGCGGCAAGGATATTTATTCTTTATTGTCACATCGTTAAGCCCTCGATAGTCAATGCACAACCTCAAACTTCCATCTTTCTTCTTAACAAAGTGCAGGTGCTCCCAAGGTGAGTCACTCTCTCGATAAAACCTAGCTCAATAAATCTTGTAATTGGACCTTTAATTCCTTAAGTTCAGCTGGAGCCATTCGATCTGGTCTTAGAAATTGGAGCTGTCCCGGCAGCAAATCAATCTTAAATTCCACCATTACATTTCGGGTGGATTTTCTAATTCCTCAGGAAGACATCGGGAAAATCCTTCACATCGGCACTTCCTCTAACTTCATTTTATCACTAGGGTTTATCAAAAGGCCAAATACCCTTGAGCCCTTTACTTAACAATTTTCTCGCTTTAATCCCGAAATGAGGCGGATGGCTAATCTCCCTTTTCGTCTAACCTCAAGGTAGCCTCTCCGGAATAGAAAACTCCACGGTCTTTTGCCCTACAATCCAATTTAGCATGATGTGAGCTAGAATCCATCCCCGATAACATCATACCCCTTGATGTCTAGACTAATCAAGTCCACCACTAGCTTCCTTTCTCCTATCCAAATATCACAATTCTTGTATACCCAACTAGTAATTAAACTTTGTTCCCCATTGGGTGTCTTAACTTCAAATCATGGGTAATCTAGTAGGCTTTATGTCTACTCCATTCAAAAGGAAGGATTCACAAAGAATGTGATGCACGGGATCAATCAAAATCTTAGCTAAGCGATGAAAGATTGGGATGGTACCTTCAACCACTTGGTGGGGAAACTTGCTTTGTTGGTCAATGGCGTAGACCCTAGGGTACTCTTGGTCGATTCCTGCGGCACTAGCTTGGCGGTGGGTTTGCTTGCTGGTTGGGTCATACCTCCTCCTTGGGCCATCGGACAAGCAGATAATTGATGCTCCGTACTACCACACTTGAGACATGCTACACTCTTTCTCCAACATTCATTCTCCGTGTGGTTTGGCTTCCCACAAAAGCCACAAGACACGCTAGGGGTAGAGACTTGACTTCCTTGGGAACCTCCCCTTGATAGTCCTCTTCCTCTCGCACTCCCTCTAGACACTCCTCCTCTTGAGTATGTCCCTCTCAGTTTGATCCTCTTGGCAGCTAGAGGGGTGGTTCTACCCATTCCTCTTCCAAACTTAGGGGTTGGAACATTCATGTCCATTGGACCACGACTACCACTAGGTGCATTCCTTTTTCTTGTATTAAAATTCCTTACTTGTGCTTTGGCTCCTTCAATCCTCTGAGCCCTTTCCACGGCTTCACTAAAACTATTAACTTGAGCAGCTGCTAGGATCTCCTGTAGCTCTACATTCAATCCCTGGACAAATCTTCTTACCCTCCTTTGCTCAGTGGCCACCAACTCAGGGGCAAATCTTGACAGTTTAGTAAACTGTGCTTCATACTCCGTCACACTCTGTAATCCCTGTTTACACCTAATAAAATCGTCCTCCCTTTTCTCTTGCACTATTGGAGGAAGAAACTTGGCATTGAACTCTCGAGTAAAATTTACCCAAGTCCTAGGGGTATTCTCTCTTTCCCACTTGGTTCTTATCATGGCCCACCAAGAACGGGCAGCTCCCTCAAATTGGAAGGTGGCAAAGGTTATTTGCCTCTCCTCAGTATAGTCTAGAGCAGCGAAAATATCAGAAATCCTTTCTAACCAACCCTCAGCAACTTCAGGGTTAGGTTCACCACAGAATTTTGGGGGGTTAAATCTTTGAAATCTCTCAAGTGCTCGGTCCTCACCAACTCCAACGTTACCAAGGTTTTGCTCAGGTCCAAGGCCTTGTTGTCCAGCCATACGATCTAAAATCTCAGTCATACGGTTCATGGCCGTAGCCATTTGCTCTACAAAGTTAACCCCAGCCCCTTGATTCCGATCAGCAGTAGATTCATGGTCATTTCCCATACTTTGAAGAAGCCTAGTTCCACGCCCCCGACCTCGTCCTCTCCTATCGTCCATAGTTCTCTAGAGGGCCATCAAATTATCATAAGCACAGGAAAAGTAACAACACAATTAGAACAATTGCTTTAGAAAATAGGCAAACACTTTCATAATTACATTTCATTACAATACAATGCCAAGAGTACATCAGTCAAGCATGCTTTTGTCAAAAGATACACATTGGTATATCAAGTTCTCAAGTACACTTAAACAAAAATATGGTACTTGGCAAGTTAGCAAGCATGCACTTTACAAAAGTTGGGAACCCACTCTACGGGCTTACTCCCCACAAAAGATAACAAAAGCCCTAAGGTCAGGTCAAGCTAATCCATCAGGTCCAGTAAGAAGAAGTCTCCGTAGGCTCATCCTCAGAGGGGTCAGACATCAAGTACTGTGGATCTCCCTCAGCCATGATAGCATCTCCAACAGACTCAATCGGAGGCTCCCCTCCCAAATCAGCATCAGCATGAGGCTGATCAACCGAAGTCTCCTCTACTCGGTTGGCCTCAATCACCCTCCAATCAAGGCCTCACGGCCGGTAGCAATATCCTCAGCCCTCTCTCGAGCCACCCTCACTATCCTAGTGGCTCGCTCGTTAGCCAGGCGAACCTCAGCCTCAAGCTCTCCAATCCGAGCAAGTCGAGTCTGGGCCACAGTAGTAAGCCTCTCAATCTCCTCCTGACGCTCACGGTTGATCCTAGTCAACCTCTTCCTCTCTCGATAAACAGCAAGCACCACATTCGGGATAGGTGGGTCCTCCAACACCCACAAGCAGCCGCGGCTAGTCGGATCCTAGGGTTATAAGCTGCACGAGCACCCTAGAACCCAAGCGATAAGGCAGGGGTGGCTGTGGTGTGCGAGGCCCATCACTCCCTCAGGGCTCCATAACCTACAAGAAAGAATCCTCATTGGTACTGTTCTAACAAGATCAACAATACTTATTCATAAACACATAACCCTCACTTCACTTTTGCTCCTAACCTACTAGACTATTAACAACCCACTAACTCTCACTATACCAGGCTATTCAAACCTAGGCTCTGATACCACCTGTGACGACCCCACTTTCCCCTAAGGCGGACCAAGGGTCAGTGGACCCTTGCCTAGCTCTCGCCAGGACTCACTCTCTCACTTGTTCAATAATACTTAACAACTAAAACCCTGGATACAATACAGAAGAGTACAATGTCTTAAAAATACATAACATCCCAAATACAGTTCGATAAATACATGATTCCATTATACAAAAGTCCACAAAAGAGCAATATCCATAATTCTCCAAAACTACATAACAAAACATATGAAAGCCCTAATCTCAAGAGTTGCTCATTTCCTGCTAAGGAAAACAAATGGAAAGGGTGAGTTAAAAAGCCCGTGAGTTCCCAAAAAAACATGCAAGCCACTTAACACATAACAATATCACTTTACAAGAATACTTGAAATATAAACAGATAGAAAAGCAATTAACAATACAATGTAGGATACGGGGCCCTCAGGGGCCAAATTCCTGAAACTTGCTTACGATCCACGAACGGTGGTTGACACTCAGTCAAGCTGTCACTATTACCATGTAGAACTATACTTTCTCCTTACTCCTCAAACCCCACACCGACCCCGCATACGTAAACACTTTTCACTTTAAAACACTTCACTTTAAAACATTTCACTTTAAAACACTTCACTTTATTGGTACTCTCCATTGGGACAAGTCCATCATGTCCAGTACTTTTCATTTCACTTCACTGGGTTGTTGCTCTTATGGAGACTGGTTCAAAACCAAGTTCGAGCATAAATCACTGGTCGAGTCAGTGCTTTGTGACATTTTAAATAACCCTATGGCTCGACCTTTTTTCCTCGGCCTAGGCCTAGCCCGCTTCAGTCGAAGGGTTCACCTATAGGTCTCAGGGATTTCCTGACCTTCCCAAACACATGCAATCACTATAATACACTTTACAATCAATCACTTCAATTCACTTTCACAATCACTTTTACTGAATGGGTAGGTGCGATAAAGTACACCCATCCCATTAGGGGTTCAAAGTCAATTTTCACATAACAATCACTTCAATACATTCATTTACAAACATTTGCCGTAAACCGTAACAAGCATGGAAACTCACCGGTAGGGTTAGGCTTCCGCGTAAGGTTCAAAGTCACTGTCGGCACACTCTAAAATAATTTAAAACAAACAATAAGATTCACTTCAATCTTTTCCATCCACTAATACAATTCAATCTCATTTTAGTTTCAAATGATAATATTTTCCAAAACTTACTCGAGGAAAAGTATTCATTTCACATAGCTAAAATTCAAATAAATTCCTTTGGAAAATCACTTTACCATTTAAAAGAAAACATCTCGTCGATATATTTATTGGCACTACAAACCGATCACCTTTAATCAAAACTTCCATTTTAACCCAAAACATTTTATACGAAGTCATTGTATTCAAAATCCCTAGATTTTAGTCAAAATATAATAAAACCTTCAAATTCAGTCAAATAGCACTTTTCACTTTCGGGTTTCATGAAAACTACACTTTTACCCTTTTAAAATCAAACACTCACTCACCCACATATACACTCACAATTTGAACAATATATACATTTTTCTCAAAAGCAAAACCCTCGAGAACATTCACAACATTCTAAAATTAAACATTGAATCACCAGGTATGGGTTTTGGCCATAGCATATATTTTTCCTCAATTTCTCAATCAACTGAAAACCCTAATTTCTAACCATATCAAAACAAATTCACAAATAACAATCAATTCCCAATCAGGTCCTCAAGTCCGCTACCTAGAGGCCACCTCAAGTCCGCTACCTAGGTTGGGATTTCAAGAGCCCAACTTCATCTTTTCAGATGAATTCATTTTTATCAATATTAACTACAGATCTACACTAATCAATACTAATAAAGCTAGATCTACAAGATTCGGGGTTTATACCTCCGGATCTGTCAAGATCCAACGATATCCGGCAAAACCCAACAAGATCTCTCAAGCTTTTCTCCAAGAAAGTCACTCCCCAAGCTTGATAACTTCCAAAATCCTCGAACCCACTCAAGATCTTCAAGATTTGTCGAAGATATCAACCTCCAAATGCAAGATCAAGCCCAAGATGTTCACCCAAGCTTTTCTTCCTTCCTTTTTCCTTTCCAAAAATTTGGATCTCCCTCTCTCTCTCCTTCCTTGGTTTGGCTGAAGTGGGGAGGTGAGGATCAAGCCACAAAATCATCATCAACTCTTCACAACTCAAGTTATTTGTAGGAAGAAAAGAAAATGGAAGATCAACCCACTTACCTCTTGTTTTCTTCCAAGAACTTCAGCCCACACCTCCTTCTCTCTCTCCTCTTCCTCGGCTGCTAGGATGGTGAAGATGATGGTGGGTGTTGGTGTTTGAAGTTTCAAGAAGATTGGATGAAGATTGGAAGAAGAAGTTGAACACAAACTCTCTCTTTCTCTCCTTTCTCTCTCTCGGCAGCAGCTCTCTCTCTTTGTCACTGGTTTGGCAGCTGAAAATGGAAGCTTGGTGATACGAACTACGTTAATTAATAACGCAACCCGCACACGAAAGATGTAGGATCTAGGTTTTTGGTAAACAAAGTTGGATCACACCGCGGAAGACCTTCACCCGTTGAGCACGTGGACAACGAACGTTGGTATAAAGGTAGAAGACGCCACAATTCAACGTGTTCTTGAATTGATAAGTCAATGAACCCTTAAAGAACTCTCTAAGGTATTCAAGTCGCTTCAAGGAAGCAAGAGAGGTGATTAAACACTCAAGTTATTTCTGAAAATTCTTGTATATTAAAAATGAAATAAGGTGGCTTATTTATAGCCTACAAGACATGAAATCCTAATCTAAGTAGGAAACCTAAATTCGGCCAGCTTTGGAAGCTTGAAGAACCGAAACCTTAACTAACTAGGAAACTAGTTTTTAGGAAACTACTAATAATACTAGAGGCTAAACAATTAGGAAATTATTTTAACCTAACTAAGAATGGAAAAAGACTGCTCAATAATTCAATGACCAGGAGACTTTAGCTTGTAAAGCGTGCCCACGGCTAACAGGTGTGAGTCTTCTGGTTTACACGTTTATTAACTAAAGTAAATCAAATCTTGGAGTGATATTGCTTGAATTCTATGAATCCTTGCATGATGGACTTAACCCATGAGAAGGCTTGAACTTGAATATATGGTAGCCCAGGATTAGCATCATTCCCCTCCTCTTAAAGCGATTTGTCCCAAATCGAATGATTGCTGAGGAGGAAGAATTGTAGGTAACACGTGGATAAATGCAAGCCATGAAGCATGCCTTCTACTTAGCTTGAAGTGGAACCAACTAGCACGCTTCAACCACAATCTTAACTCATGCACAAACCAAGGCCAACAAGGATGCTCACGTTCCATGAACCACGAATACGTATCACATGTAGCCTCACTTTGGTCACAATCATCATTCAAATCTATGCCTGGATCAAACACAAAACATGAGGCATTAGTAGGAAGGAAAGAAGTAAGAACACTAAATTCACCCAATGTATAACACGAAGGAAAGACATGATTTCCATGCGTCATGGGAATAATGTTCACAGACTCTAAGGACACATTAGACTCACTACACAAACATGCATCATAATGACCAACACAATGGGCACACAAGTCAAGGAAAATAAAAGACACATAAGGACTCAAACTGAAATGCTGAAAATGACCTATTTCAACACTAGGACTAATAACACAATGCAAACAATTGGCACAAATAAGAAAATCAGATTGGAAAGGAGTAATTGCAGTTTCAAAATCAATTGAAAGTAAACTTCCTTTCACAGCAAGTGGCTGGTTTGCTAAGGCAATACATTTCGCCATAGAGTGATGATAGAAATTAGCAACTCCTTGAAAGATCAACAATCCATCAAATGACTTAGCAATGGTGCATGTCAAAACCAGTTTCACTTCACTTTGTGTAACCTGCAAAAAACAAGAAACACTAAACAAAGCAAAGTTAAGTTCGTTAGAAGAAACATAAGACTTTGAACTCTCACTTGCTACCAACTCAAGCTTGGACTGCTCACTCTCTTTTGCAAGCTCAACACTTGGCTCACAAACTGAAATGTCACTCTTAATACTCACGGCTTGAACACTCATTTTATCATTCTCAGACTTTACCTCAACTAACTCCTTTTTCATGCTATGGGACTCATGCTCACTTTTCATAAAATCTAAATCAATACAAAGTCTCTCATAATCAAGTGATACAAGTATAGTACGACGTCTATTAAATGTGAAGGAATACTTGTTAGTATGTCCATCATACTTAACATCACGCCTAAGCATCCATGCTTTACCCAATAGCACATGCGTAATTTGGATTGGAACTACGTCACACAACACCTCGTCAATGTACTTGCCAATACGAACAGGAACAAGTGTGTGTTTAGTAATCCAAATATCACCATTAGCACTCGACAATTTATATGGGCGAAGATGATCAATGGTTGGAAGTTGAAGTTTCTCAACCATGATAGCACTTGCGAGGTTAACTTCACAACGCACATCAATGGCCAAGCTGCACACTTTATCTTTGGTATGGCTTCGAGAATAAAACCAACCATGTGGCTGTGAATTGATGATATTCAATTGATCATCTACACTACGTAACACCACATCTTCGACTCCCTTAGGATTTGGTAGAGGTTGGTCAAAGTTACCTCTCATTCGCCTCTCACCCTCCATGATGTGACCTGCAAAAAGTTAGTGAAACAAAAGATATTTTCCTCACCACACAAGCTCACGTGTTTATACTCAACCCTCGTGTTTACACTCAATAAACACTCTATTATTCTCACCAATCACTTCTCAAGTCAACTTGTTCTACAACTTGAAGAAATTAGAGTTTCTTCTAGTGTTAACCCACTTACCAAATTAGACCATGGTGAATTAGGCAAGAATGACAAAAAGAGATTTAGGAAATAAAGACACAAAAATAGGAAACAAAAGATGTAATAGACCAGGAGACAAAGACCATAAATGAATAGGAAACAAAGATTAGGAAGAAAGACACAAGAAGAATTAGGAAACTAAGACAAAGGAATTTGGAAACAACAAGGATTAGGAAACAAAGACTTAAGCCTATTACGTGCTCAACAAGGACAAGAAAATACAGAATTTAGACAATTTGGGATGCTGGAAATTTAACTCAAAGCTGAAAACAACCCTAGAAGCAAAACTCAAATTATCTCAAAACAAGAAATCTTAACTCGATTCTTGGACAGCTTTTCTTTCCTTCAAATTTTGCTGGTTGAATTTTCTGGATTTTGGGCAGTGGTTGTGAAGGAATTTAGCAACTTCCCAAGTGGATTTTGGTAGCAAATAAGCGGCACAAGCTTGTTTCCAAAGAGGGTTCAGATTAGTTCAAGAAAAGGAAACAAGTTGGGGTTTCCTCTTTGTTTCAAATCTGTTTTGGAAACTTGATTCAATGGTGTTTGGAAACCTTGATGAACTGAATTAGGTAGCTCCCTCTATTGTGGATTCTTGATTCAGCCTTTTCTTTTCTTTCTTCCTTTCGTTGCCTTTTTTTTTCTTTTTTTCTTTCTTTTTTTTTAAACAGCAACAAGGATTGATAATCAAGATATTCGACCAGGATTTTGGGCAGTAATCTTGTAAGCTCAAGATCGATTGGAAGGTTCAATCTTTTCTCAAGCAAAGACTTCAAGATTCACAAAAAATATAAAGATCTCAAGTTAAATAATCAAGAAGGCTCAAGATTCCACCAAGTATTTGCCAAGAAGTTCAGATTTGCAAGAACACACAAGATGACTTCAATATTCTAGCCAGTAAGTTCGGATAGACTTGACACTAAACAGAATTTTTTTATTTATTTTTTTGACTCAAGACACAAGACTTGACTCAACAAGAAGAACAAGAACTAGACAAGAAAGATGGCAAGAAGATAGGTAAACTCAAATCTTTTTTTTTTTTCTTGACATACAATAGACACAAAAAGACAACAAGGACACAAAGCAAAAAGAGACAGAATTTGAATGATGCGATGAAGAGAAATTCGGATGAACAGTAACGGTGAACAGTAGTGGTGAACAGTATCGCTACAGTGCCGATGAACAGTACTCCAATTTTTTTTTTTTTTTGAATTTTGAAGACTCAAGAAACGACACAATTGACTCAAAATAAGAAAAAGATATACTTTGTTACCTCCAACTAGCTCTGATACCAACTGATACGAACTACGTTAATTAATAACGCAACCCGCACACGAAAGATGTAGGATCTAGGTTTTTGGTAAACAAAGTTGGATCACACCGCGGAAGACCTTCACCCGTTGAGCACGTGGACAACGAACGTTGGTACAAAGGTAGAAGACGCCACAATTCAACGTGTTCTTGAATTGATAAGTCAATGAACCCTTAAAGAACTCTCTAAGGTATTCAAGTCGCCAAAGGAAGCAAGAGAGTGATTAAACACTCAAGTTATTTCTGAAAATTCTTGTCTATTAAAAATGAAATAAGGTGGCTTATTTATAGCCTACAAGACATGAAATCCTAATCTAAGTAGGAAACCTAAATTCGGCCAGCTTTGGAAGCTTGAAGAACCGAAACCTTAACTAACTAGGAAACTAGTTTTTAGGAAACTACTAATAATACTAGAGGCTAAACAATTAGGAAATTATTTTAACCTAACTAAGAATGGAAAAAGACTGCTCAATAATTCAATGACCAGGAGACTTTAGCTTGTAAAGCGTGCCCACGGCTAACAGGTGTGAGTCTTCTGGTTTACACGTTTATTAACTAAAGTAAATCAAATCTTGGAGTGATATTGCTTGAATTCTATGAATCCTTGCATGATGGACTTAACCCATGAGAAGGCTTGAACTTGAATATATGGTAGCTCACCGGATTCGCATCACTTGGTGTTGCAAGAAGTCAAGGCTTTAAAGCTACAAAAAGTGCTTTTCCTTGTTTTGGGGAAAAAAGTGCTTTTTTGGCACTTTATGTCAGCGTCACTGACGTCAACTACTTGGTTTCTTTAATCTCGACACCTCGCTATAATATTATTTCCAAAATATCACTACATATGCTCGATTTCAAGTCAAGTCACTATTCACTCGTTCATTGAACAATTTTAGCGCTAAAATTGGCCAAAACCACACGACAAACAATTCGTATAAAATTCTCTAAATTGAGAAATAACCACTTTAAATATATTTTCACTAATATTTCAATAAATAAACTCAATATAAATATTATTAGGCATTTTTAGAAATAAATTTGAATTTTTGAGGCCCTCACATCCTTCCCTCCTTAAGAGAATTTTGTCCTCAAAATTCCTTACCTTTCTAGGTGAATAACTCTGGATGACTCTTCTTCATCTCTTCCTCCAATTCCCATGTTGCTTCCTCAATAGCGTGATTCCTCCAAAGGACTTTGACCAATGGGATCTTCTTATTCCTCAAGTCTTTCACTTCTCGTCGAGGATTCTTACAGTTAGCTCTTCATGGGATAAGGATTCATCCACTTCAATCTCTCTAAAGGCAACACATGGCTTGGGTCTGGATGGTACTTCTTAAGCATGGATCGTGGAAAACATTATGAATCTTTGACATGCTCGAGGGTAAATCCAAGCTGGTATGCCACTTTGCCTACCTTGAGAATCTCAAATGGTCCTACATATCGTGGTTTCAATTTCTTCCCCTTTTTGGATACCACTCCTCCTTTCATAGGCTTAATCACGAAATACTTTGTCCCCACATGAACTCCAAGTCATTTCTTGGTTATCGGCATAACTCTTTTGTCGACTTTGAGCCGTTTGGAGTCTTTCTCGAACTAGCTTCACTTTCTCAAAAGCCTCCTCAACCCAGGGAATAGTGGTTGGATCCAAAATTTTCTTTTCCCCTACTTCATCCCAATGAATAGGTGATCTACACCTTCTCCCATAAAGTGCTTCATAAGGGGCCATCTGAATTGAAGCATGGTAACTATTGTTGTAGGCAAATTCAACTAGTGGCATGTGTCGACTCCAACTTCCTCCAAAATCTAGTATACATAACCTCAACATGTCTTCCAAAGTTTGGATTGTCCTTTCAGATTGTCCATCCGTTTGAGGATGATAGGCAGTGCTCAAACTAACCTTAGTCCCCAAATTCTCTTGTAACTTTTGCCAAAATCGAGAAACAAACCTTGGGTCTCTATCGGGAGACAATGCTCACAGGTACCCCATGTAGTCTAACAATTTCATCCAAGTACAAGCGAGCCAACTTCTCCAAAGGACATTTCATACTTACCGGTAGAAAATGAGCAGTTTTAGTAAGTCGATCCACTATCACCCAAACTGCATCATCTCCTTTTTGACTCCTAGGTAACCCAGTCACAAAATCCATAGTGATATGATCCCATTTCCATTCAGGTATCTCTAAGGGTTGCAAAGTCACGAAGGTTTGATGCTCCTCCTTAACTTGTTGGCACGAGGCAGTCTGAACAAATCTGGCCACATCTCTCTTCATTCCATCCCACCAATACATTCTTTTCAAGTCTTGGTACATTTTATTATTCCAGGTGGTTGTATACTTAGAACGATGTGCTTCTTCCAAAATTTCTCTCCTCAACTCTTCATTGTCTGGAACAACAATTCGATTTCGAAACCTCAACATTCCCTCAGGCCCTAACTTAAAGTCTAGGGTTTCTCCTTTATTCACTTTTCCAATCCATTTTTGCACCATGGAATCTCCTTTTTGAGCCTCTTTAATACGTTCTAGAATGGAAGATCTCAACACTATATTCCCAAAGATGACTTTTGTTTCTCCAAATGGGGTTCCATTCCCCAACCTTTTCTAACATTTCCACTCTTTTACCATCAAACTGCTATTTGAGCCTTTTGACTTAAGGCATCGACTACCTTGTTGGCCTTTCGAGGTGATAACTTATAGTGCAATCATAGTCCTCAAGAAATTCTACCCATCGCCTTTGTCTTAAATTCAATTCCTTTTGAGAGAACAAATACTTGAGACTTTTGTGATCGGTAAAAACCTCAAATGTCACCCCATACAAGTAGTGTCTCCACTTTTTGATTACAAAATGGCTACCAACTCAAATCATGTGTTGGATAGTTTTGCTCATGAGGCTTTAATTTCCTAGAAGCATAGGCAATAACTCTTCCATTTTCCATCAGGACACATCCTAATCCTTCTTTCGAGGCGTCTGAATAAACTACAAATCCATCTTTTCCATTTGGCAAAGTCAACACAGGGGCCGTTGTCAAACGTTTCTTTAACTCTTGAAAACTAGTCTCACACTTTGGATTCCAAGCAAACTTAACATGCTTTTTAGTCAAATCCGTCAGTGGCCCCGCAATCTTTGAGAAATCACAGATGAATGATGTAGTATCTGCCAAGCCCAAGAAACTTCTAACACAGGTAGGATTTCTAGGTTGCTTCCATTGTGTCCTTGTCTCCACTTTGGAGGATCCGGCAATTCCGTCCTTAGAAATTCTATGCCTAAAAGGACACTTCCTCAACAAAACTCACACTTGTTGAACTTAGCATACAATTGATGTTCTCTTAAAGTTTGGAGCACTATCTTCAAGTGTTGAGCATGATCCTCTCGGGTCTTTGAGTATACCAAAATGTCATCTATGAATACAACCACAAATTGGTCCAAATAGGGGTTGCATCAAATCCATAAAGGAGCATTGGTCAATCAAGGGCATTACCACAAACTCAAAATGTCCGTATCTCGAGGTTAAAAGCAGTCCTACGCGTCTTCCTTTCTAATCCTCAATTGGTAGTACCCTTGCCTAAGGTCTAATTTAGAAAAGACCAGATCCTTGCAATTGGTCAAATAGTTCATCAATGGCGGCAAGGATATTTATTCTTTATTGTCACATCGTTAAGCCCTCGATAGTCAATGCACAACCTCAAACTTCCATCTTTCTTCTTAACAAAGTACGGGTGCTCCCCAGGTGAGTCACTCTCTCGATAAAACCTAGCTCCAATAAATCTTGTAATTGGACCTTTAATTCCTTAAGTTCAGCTGGAGCCATTGATCACGGGTCTTAGAAATTGGGCTGTCCACGGCAACAAATCAATCTTAAATTCCACCATTACATTCGGAGGTGGATTTTCTAATTCCTCAGGAGACATCGGGAAAATCCTTCACAATCGGCACTTCCTCTAACTTCATTTTATCACTGGGGATTTATCAAAAGGCCAAATACCCTTGAGCCCTTTACTTAACAATTTTCTGCTTTAATCCAGAAATGAGGGGATGGCTAATCTCCCTTTTACGTCTAACCTCAAGGTAGCCTCTCCGAATAGAAAACTCCACGGTCTTTGCCTACAATCCAATTTAGCATGATGAGCTAGAGAATCCATCCCGTGATAACATCATACCCTTGATGTCTAGACTAATCAAGTCCACCACTAGCTTCCTTTCTCCTATCAAATATCACAATTCTTGTATACCCAACTAGTAATTAAACTTTGTTCCCAGTGGGTGTCTTAACTTCAAATCATAAGGTAATCTAGTAGGCTTTATGTCTACTCCATTCAAAAGGAAGGATTCACAAAGAATGTGATGCACCAGGATCAATCAAAATCTTAGCTAAGCGATGAAAGATTGGGATGGTACCTTCAACCACTTGGTGGGGTGAAACTTCTTTGTTGGTCAATGCGTAGACCCTAGCTTGGTACTCTTAATTCGATTCCTGCACTAGCTTGGGCATGGGTTTGCTTCTGGTTGGGTCATACCTCCTCCTTTGGGCCATGGGACAAGCGGAGATAATTGATGCTCCGTACTACCACACTTGAGACATGCTACACTCTTTCTCCAACATTCATTCTCCGTGTGGTTTGGCTTCCCACAAAAGCCACAAGACACGCTAGGGGTAGAGACTTGACTTCCTTGGGAACCTCCCCTTGATAGTCCTCTTCCTCTCGCACTCCCTCTAGACACTCCTCCTCTTGAGTATGTCCCTCTCAGATTTGATCCTCTTGACGAGCTAGAGGGGGTGGTTCTACCCATTCCTCTTCCAAACTTAGGGGTTGGAACATTCATGTCCATTGGACCACGACTACCACTAGGTGCATTCCTTTTTCTTGTATTAAAATTCCTTACTTGTGCTTTGGCTCCTTCAATCCTCTGAGCCCTTTCCACGGCTTCACTAAAACTATTAGCTTGAGGCGGTGCTGGGATCTCCTGTAGCTCTACATTCAATCCACTGGACAAATCTTCTTACCCTCCTTTGCTCCACCAACTTCGGGGCAAATCTTGGCGGTTTAGTAAGCGTGCTTCATACTCCGTCACACTCTGTAATCCCTGTTTACACCTAATAAAATCGTCCTCCCTTTTCTCTTGCACTATTGGAGGAAGAAACTTGGCATTGAACTCTCGAGTAAAATTTACCCAAGTCTAGGGTATTCTCTCTTTCCCACTTGGTTCTTATCATGGCCCACCAAGAGCGGGCAGCTCCTCAAATGGAAGGTGGCAAGGTTATTTGCCTCTCCTCGGTATAGTCTAGAAGCGTGAAAATATCAATCCTTTCTAACCAACCCTCGGCAACTTGGGTTAGGTTCACCACAAATTTTGGGGTTAAATCTTTGAAATCTCTCAAGTGCTGGGTCCTCACCAACTCCAAGCGTTACCAAGGTTTTGCTGGTCCAAGGCCTTGTTGTCCATATACGATCTAAAATCTCAGTCATACGGTTCATTGGCGTAGCCATTTACTCTACAAAGTTAACCCCCCTTGATTCCGATCAGCGGTAGATTCATGGTCATTTCCCATACTTTGAAGAAGCCTAGTTCCGCCCCGACCTCGTCTCTCCTATCGTCCATAGTTCTCTAGAGGGCCATCAAATTATCATAAGCACAGGAAAAGTAACAACACAATTAGAACAATTGCTTTAGAAAATAGGCAAACACTTTCATAATTACATTTCATTACAATACAATGCCAAAGTACATCAGTCAAGCATGCTTTTGTCAAAGATACATTGGTATATCAAGTTCTCAAGTACACTTAAACAAAATATGGTACTTGGCAGCAGGTTAGCTTAAGCATGCACTTTACAAAGTTGGGAACCCACTCTACAGGCTTACTCCCCACAAAGATAACAAAGCCCTAAGGTCGGTCAAGCTAATCCATCGGGTCGGTAAGAAGAAGTCTCAGTAGGCTCATCCTCGGAGGTCGGACATCAAGTGCTGTGGATCTCCCTCGACCATGATAGCATCTCCAGAGACTCAATGGGGCTCCCTCCCAAATCAGCATCAGCATGAGGCTGATCAACCGAAGTCTCCTCTACTCGGTTGGCCTCAATCACCCCTCCAATCAAGGCCTCACAGCCAGTAGCAATATCCTCAGCCCTCTCTCGAGCCACCCTCACTATCCTAGTGGCTCGCTCGTTAGCCAGGCGAACCTCAGCCTCAAGCTCTCCAATCCGAGCAAGTCGAGTCTGGGCCACAGTAGTAAGCCTCTCAATCTCCTCCTGACGCTCACGATTGATCCTAGTCAACCTCTTCCTCTCTCGATAAACAGCAAGCACCACCTGATCAGGATAGGCGTGGGTCCTCCAACACCCACAAGCAGCACGGCTAGTACGGATCCTAGGGTTATAAGCTGCGAGCACCCAGAACCCAAGCGATAAGGCGGGGTGAGGCATTGGAGGCCCATCACTCCCTCCAGGCTCCATAACCTACAAGAAAGAATCCTCATTAGTACTCGTTCTAACTTAAAGATCAACAATACTTATTCATAAACACATAACCCTCACTTCACTTTTGCTCCTAACCTACTAGACTATTAACAACCCACTAACTCTCACTATACCAGGCTATTCAAACCTAGGCTCTGATACCACCTGTGACGACCCCACTTTCCCCTAAGGCGGACCAAAGGGGTCAGCGGACCGCCTGCCTAGCTCTCGCCAGGACTCACTCTCTCACTTGTTCAATAATACTTAACAACTAAAACCCTGGATACAATACAGAAGAGTACAATGTCTTAAAAATACATAACATCCCAAATACAGTTCGATAAATACATGATTCCATTATACAAAAGTCCACAAAAGAGCAATATCCATAATTCTCCAAAACTACATAACAAAACATATGAAACCCTAATCTCAAGGTTGCTCATTTCACGCTAAGGAAAACAAATGGAAAGGGTGAGCTAAAAGCCAGTGAGTTCCCAAAAAACATGCAAACCACTTAACACATAACAATATCACTTTACAAGAATACTTGAAATATAAGCGATAGAAAAGCAATTAACAATACAATGTGGGATCACGGGGCCCTCGGGGCCAAATTCCATGAAACTTGCCCACGATCCACAGACCGGTGGTTGACACTCAGTGTCACTAATACCATGTAGAACTATACTTTCTCCTTACCTCCAAACCCCAGAGACGCATAAACACTTTTCACTTTAAAACACTTCACTTTAAAACATTTCACTTTAAAACACTTCACTTTATTGGTACTCTCCATTGGGACAAGTCCATACGCCATGAAGTCAGTACTTTTCATTTCACTTCAGGGTTGTTGCTCTTATGGGCTGGTTCAAAACCAAGTTCAGAGCATAAATCATGCGAGTCTTGTGCTTTGTGACATTTTAAATAACCCTATGGCTCGGCCCTTTTTCCTCGGCCTAGGCCTAGCCCCCAGCTCGAGTCGAAGGGTTCACCTATAGGTCTCAGGGATTTCCTGACCTTCCCAAACACATGCAATCACTATAATACACTTTACAATCAATCACTTCAATTCACTTTCACAATCACTTTTACTCGAATGGAGTAGGTGCGATAAAGTACACACCATCCCCATTAGAGGGTTCAAAAGTCAATTTTCACATAACAATCACTTCAATACATTCATTTACAAACATTTGCACGTAAACACGTAACAAGCATGGAAACTCACCGAAGTAGGGTTCGGCTTCCACGTAAGGTTCAAAGTCACTGTCTGGCACACTCCCTAAAATAATTTAAAACAAACAATAAGATTCACTTCAATCTTTTCCATCCACTAATACAATTCAATCTCATTTTTAGTTTCAAATGATAATATTTTCCAAAACTTACTCGAGGAAAAGTATTCATTTCACATAGCTAAAATTCCAAATAAATTCCTTTGGAAAATCACTTTACCCATTTAAAAGAAAACATCTCGTCGATATATTTATTGGCACTACAAGCACGATCACCTTTAATCAAAACTTCCATTTTAACCCAAAACATTTTATACCGAGTCATTGTATTCAAAAATCCCTAGATTTTAGTCAAAATATAATAAAACCTTCAAATTCAGTCAAATAGCACTTTTCACTCAGGTTTCATGAAAACTACACTTTTTACCCTTTTAAAAATCCAAACACTCACTCACCCACATATACACTCACAATTTGAACAATATATACATTTTTCTCAAAAAGCAAAACCCCTCGAGAACATTCACAACATTCTAAAATTAAACATTGAATCACCAGGTATGGGTTTTGGCCATAGCATATATTTTTCCTCAATTTCTCAATCAACTGAAAACCCTAATTTCTAACCATATCAAAACAAATTCACAAATAACAATCAATTCCCAATCAGGGTCCTCAAGTCCTACCTAGAGGCCACCTCAAGTCCGCTACCTAGGTTGGGATTTCAAGAGCAACTTCATCTTTTAGATGAATTCATTTTATCAATATTAACTACAGATCTACACTAATCAATACTAATAAAGCTAGATCTACAAGATTTGGGGTTTATACCTCCGGATCTGTCAAGATCCAACGATATCCGGCAAAGCCCAACAAGATCTCTCAAGCTTTTCTCCAAGAAAGTCACTCCCCAAGCTTGATAACTTCCAAAATCCTCGAACCCACTCAAGATCTTCAAGATTTGTCGAAGATATCAACCTCCAAATGCAAGATCAAGCCCAAGATGTTCACCCAAGCTTTTCTTCCTTCCTTTTCCTTTCCAAAATTTGGATCTCCTCTCTCTCTCCTTGGGTTTGGCTGAAGTGGGGAGGTGAGGATCAAGCCACAAAATCATCATCAACTCTTCACAACTCAAGTTATTTGTAGGAAGAAAAGAAAATGGAAGATCAACCCACTTATGATACGAACTACGTTAATTAATAACGCAACCCGCACACGAAAGATGTAGGATCTAGGGTTTTGGTAAACAAAGTTGGAACACACCGTGGAAGACCTTGGAAGACCTTCACCCGTTGAGCACGTGGACAACGAACGAAGGTCTTCCGCTGTGTGTGTTTTCAACTTTGTTTACCAAAATCCTAGATCCTACGTTTAATGCGTTATTTTCGCGGGTTGCTATGTGAACATTATTCCCATGACGCATGGAAATCATGTCTTTCCTTACGTGTTATACATTGGGTGAATTTAGTGTTCTTACTTTCATTCCTACTAATGCCTCATGTTTTGTGTTTGATCCGGCATAGATTTGAAGGATAATGCATTGACCATAGTGAGGCTACATGTGATACGTTTTATGGTTCATGGAGCGTGAGCATCCTTGTTGGCCTTGGTTTGTGCATGAGTTAAGATGCGTGGTTGAAGCGTGCTAGTTGGTTCCACTTCAAGCTAAGTAGAAGGCATGCTTCATGGCTTGCATTTATCCGCGTTACCTACAATTCTTCTCCTCAAACAATCATTCGATTTGGGACAAATCGCCTTTAAGAGGAGGGGAATGATGCGAATCTGGTGGGCTACCATATGTTCAAGTTCAAGCCTTCTCATGGGTTAAGTCCATCATGCAAGGATTAGGTAAATTCAAGCAACATCACTCCATGATTTGGTTCACTTCGGTTCATAAAGTGCAAAGCTTGCACTGTTGGCAGCCGTACAAGTCTCTTGATCCCTCTCATGTAGAAGCGTGGAGCCTTTACAAGCTAAAGTCTTCGGTCATGGAATTATTGAGCAATCCTAGGCGAGCTAGGTTTTCTATATTGTCATTAAACGTTGGGCTGAATGTAATGCTATTTAGTATTTATTTTGGGTTGAATAAAACAGCAGGTCCAATGGGCACAAGGCCTTGACCATGCCTTGTTGGTTATTTTCCTAATTGGTAGGTTACAATTAGATTCCTAGCTAAGAAGGGATTTGACCCTTAAACTTTCCAAAGCTGGCGGTTTAGGGTTTCCCTACTTAGATTAGGATTTAGGTGTCTTGTAGGCTATAAATAGCCCTTCTTATTTGATTTTTAACATCAAGAATTTTCAGAAATAACATTGAGTGTTTTATCACCTCTCTTGCTTCTTTGAGCGACTTGAATACTAGAGTGTTCTTTAGGGTTTATTGACTTATCAATTCAAGAACCGCGTTGAATTGTGGCGTCTTCTACCTTTATACCAGCGTTAGTTGTCCGCGTGCTCAGCGGGTGAAGGTCTTATGAAGGTAGAAGGCCACAATAAATGATAAGTCAATGAAGCACTCTAAATAAACTCTCAATGTTATTTCTGAAAATTCTTGATATCGCCACTTTTGATTTTCTTCATAAGCACGTCGTCCATTGTATACTTCCTTAGCATGAAGATGATCTGTACTTTCTTTGAATATGTGACAATCATGATTAGAGCGCATGGAACCCCTCCTCTTGACTTCTTTATTCACCATTTGATTAAGTCGTCTTTCAAGAGGCTCAAAACTATCATTTATCACTTGTTTTAATGCTTCTTTCAAGGACTCCATCATGAAACTAATTTCAGCTTGTTGGGATGCCATTTAACCTGCAAAAATGATTAGTAATAAAAGCAAATAGACCTCACGCACTCTCTTACGTGTATACACTCAACCCTCGTGTTTACACTCAATAAACACTCTATTATTCTCACCAATCACTTCTCAAGTCAACTTTGGTAACAACTTGAAGAAATTAGAGCTTCTTCTAGTGTAGACCAACTTACCAAATTAGACCACAGTGAATTAGGCAAGAATGACACGAAAAATTAGGAAACAAAGACACAAAGTTTAGGAATCAAAGACACAAACAGATTAGGAAACACTACAAAAATTGGAAACTAAGATACAAAGATTAGGGAAACAAAGAACCAATTTAAGTGCTCAACAAGTTGAACAGAATGATGAAATAAAACGAATTAAGATGCTGGAATTTTAACTTTAAAAGCGGAAAACAAGCCCTAGAAACTTTTCAAGCTTTTGCTAGAGAAGAAACCCTAAATCTCGAAACCCTTGAATGAACTTTGCTTGATTTTTCAGGCAGGATCCTTGCACGCTTTTTGGATGTTTGTTGGCTGAAAATTGCAGCTTCTCAGGTGTTTTTTTGGGTAACAAACAATGGCTGCAATTAGTTTCCAAAAAGAGTTCAAATCGACTTTTCTTGTTTCCAAAACAGATTTGGAAACTTGCTTTCAAAACAATTTTGGAAACCTTGTCTCAACTGATTTTGGGAAGCTTTCCTTTTGGTGATTCTTTGGCCTAACCCTTTTCTTTTTCTTTTCTTTTCGTTGCCTTTTCTTTTTCCTTCTCTTTTTTTTTTTAAACAGCAACAAGAATTTGGCAAAGTATTTAGGAAAGCTGAATTTGGAAAGTGATTTGCAAGGTTCAAGAATCAATTTCAAGAACCAATCTTTCAAGCCAAAACTTCAAGATTCACACAAGAATTTCAAGATCTCAAGATAATACTTCAAGAAAGCTTCAAGATTCAATTAACTTGCCCAAGGAATTTCAGATTTGTGAGAACCACACAAGAAAACCTAATTTTCCAGCAACTAGAGTTTGGATGAGAAAGCAACAACAGAAATTTTTTTTTTTAATCTCAAGACACAAGACTAGATGCAAGATACCCTAAAGGAAATTTTGGATAGCAATAACAAGATGACTCAACTCATCAAGGACAGCAAGTAACAAGAAGCGATTTGACTCAACAAGAAGAACAAGAACTAGTCAAGAAAGATGACAAGAAGATAGGTAAACTCAAAACTTTTTTTTTTTTTTATTTTTTTATTTTCTTGACATACAATAGACACAAAACAGCAAGGACACGAAGGAAAAAACACAGAATTTGAATGATGCAATCAAGAGGAATTCGGATGAACAGTAACGGTGAACAGTATCGCTACAGTGCCTATGAACAGTACTCCGATTTTTTTTTTTTTTTTTTTGAAGATTCAAGAAGCGAAAACAATTGACTCAAAATAAGGAAAAGATATACTTTGTTACCTCAACTAGCTCGATACCAACTGATCTGAACTACGTTAATAAGTAGCATAACCCACGAAGAGCGTGGGATCTAGGATTTTGGTAAACAAAGTTGAAAACACAGGGAAGACCTTCACCAGTTGTCCGCGTGCTCAGCGGGTGAAGGTCTTCATGTGTTCCAACTTTGTTTACCAAAACCCTAGATCCTACATCTTCGTGTGCGGGTTATTAATATCGATATTACATGACCCAATTCCCGACCTAACTAGCGCTTTACCTCCAAGTGTTTTGAATCTCTACAGGAATTTGAGGGCGTCTTCCCGATGAGATTCCAAATGGATTACCACCAATTAGGGGAATTGAACACCAAATTGATTTGGTGCACGGAGCCTCATTGCCAAACAAACCCGCCTATCGTATGGGTCTGAAGAGACAAAGGAGCTACAGCGGGGTTGAAGAGCTCTTGAAGAAAGGATGGAGCACGGAAAGCTTAAGTCCATGTGCTGTTCCTGTCATCTTAGTGCCAAAGAAAGATGGAGCATTAGCATGTGTACAGATTGTAGAGCGTTAATGCTATAACGGTAAAGTATCACCCTATACCTCGTTTGGATGATATGTTGGATGAATTGCATGGTGCCATTATTTTCACAAAAATTGACTTAAAAAGTGGTTACCATCAAATAAGAATGAAAGAGGGTGATGAATGGAAAACAGCTTTTAAGACTAAGTATGGTTTATATGAGTGGCTTGTCATGCCTTTTGGTTTGACTAACGTCCCTAGTACTTTTATGAGATTAATGAACCATGTACTTAGGCATTTCATTGGCAAATTTGTGGTTGTTTATTTTGATGATATCTTGATTTATAGCCGCAGCCTAGAAAAACATGTAGAACATCTTAGACTTGTGCTTGAAACACCATTGATGCTCAATTGTATGCTAACATTAAAAGTGTTCTTTTGCACTAGTGAAGTAGTATTCTAGGTTATGTTGTAAGTGCCAATGGAATTCATGTTGATGAGGATAAAGTCGCGTATTAGTGAATGGCCGACACCTAAAAGTGTTGGAGATGTTAAGTAGCTTCCATGGTTTAGCTAGCTTTTATCAGGTTTGTTAAAGATTTCATTACTATTGCTGCACCTTTGACATCTGTGATTAAAAAGAATGAGAAATTCGTGTGGAATGAAGCTCAAGAACATGCTTTTCATGCACTTAAAGATAAGCTTACTCATGCACCTGTGCTTGCATTGCCTTGTTTTGATAAAACTTTTGAGATTGAATGTGATGCATCGGGTGTGGGAATTGGGGCTGTTTTAATGCAAGAAGGTCGTCCCATTGCATTCTTTAGTGAAAAAAAATTGAATGGGGCAGCCTTAAATTACCCACATATGATAAGGAAATGTATGCTTTGGTTGGGTCCTTAGAGGCGTGGCAACACTATCTTAGACCTAAGGAATTTGTAATTCACACTGATCATGAGTCGCTTAAACACCTTAAATCTCAACACAAGCTTAATAAGCGGCATGCTAGGTGGGTTGCATTCATTGACACTTTTCCTTATGTTATTAAGTACAAAGTAGGAAAGTCTAATGTTGTAACGGATGCATTATCACGTAGACATTCTTTACTCACTGTACTTGATGCTAAATTACTTGGCCTTGAGTTTATCAAGGAATTGTATGAAAAAGATGCAGATTTCTCGGCCTTGATAAGTTCACCAGGTAAGCCACCCGCGAATGGTAAGTTCTGTTTTCATGATGGTTTCCTGTTTTATCTTAACAAGCTTTGTATCCCTAATTGCTCTATTCGTGTATTGCTTGTAAGGGAATCACATGGAGGAGGTTTGATGGGGCATTTTGGAATTGCCAAGACACTTGCCATTCTCCAAGAACATTTCTACTGATACGAACTACGTTAATTAATAACGCAACCCGCACACGAAAGATGTAGGATCTAGGGTTTTGGTAAACAAAGTTGGAACACACCGCGGAAGACCTTCACCCGTTGAGCACGTGGACAACGAACGTTGGTATAAAGGTAGAAGGCAGCCACAATTCAGCGTGTTCTTGAATTGATAAGTCAATGAACCCTTAAAGAACACTCTAAGGTATTCAAGTCGCTTCAAAGAAGCAAGAGAGGTGATAAAACACTCAATGTTATTTCTGAAAATTCTTGTATATTAAAAATGAAATAAGGTGGCTTATTTATAGCCTACAAGACATGAAATCCTAGTCCAAATAGAAAACCTAAATTGACCAGCTTTGGAAGCTTAAAGAACCGAAACCCTAACTAACTAGGAAACTAGTTTTAGAAACTACTAATAATCCTAAATACTAAACAATTAGGAAATAGCATAAAGGCATTCAAGGCCCTTGTTCACACCTAGCCAATTGCTTTATTGGACAAACAAGAACTTAACTAACAAATGAAAATAAATTATGTAGGCGTGATCATTAGACGTGGGCACGCCTAACGATATCAACGCTTCGTTCAACACCTTAGGCGTGACCACTTTCGGCGGGCACGCCTAACTAGTGTCAACGCTTCGGTCATCGATTGAAATTGCATTCCTTAGGCATGCGATGAGTGGCACGCCTAACTAGTGAAGAGTTTGATGAACCCTCATGAACACTTAGCATTGATCTTGCACATCACGAACCAATGCGGCTAATTCCTCCTTGAGCCGTTTGACTCTTGCACGCGTCATTGGACCGGAGGTACTTGTAACTTGAATTTGCACCATAAACTCCTTGATCTTAACTCTATTCATTGGACTAGCAACGCATAGTTGGGTCATTCAAAAGACACGAACACCTCGAGGATTAGTATCATTCCCTCCTCTTGAATAGATTTGTCCTCAAATCATTGGAGCGTTTGAAATGTAGCAAGGATGGACATACGGATGATCACAATCTTAGTAACATGGTGCTTGGACAACCTCTTAATGCTCATGAAATCACTTGGTACATGAAACTCAGCATTTGTTGGCAGCAACATGTAAGAATTAGCAATATCTTCATGTGAACAAACAAATGATGAAGACATCAATGGCGACCAAATGCTGCTCAACTCCATGGACTGATGAAAGCTAGGAAAACAGTGATTCACTGCTGGTTTAGACACTTCATATGTGACTGGTACAAGCACAAAATCAGGTTGCACTCCTTTAACAAAGACTGAAAAATTACAGTCGACCTTACAACCTACAAAATGAAATAACTTTCAACTTGTTTCAAACCAGAAATTGGACATATAAGGAATGGAACATCATTAGCTAAATGGTAAGAAGGTATAGCATAAGAGTTAAATGTAAAAACTCCCTTAGAAACTTCACTATTCCTTCCATCAACTAAAAACCCGATTGCTAGCTCATTACTTTGACCTTCAAAATCTGCATGATAAAGACTGAAGTGAGAACTAGAATTATGCTCAAAACAAGGCAAAGATGATGAGTAATTCAAGATTAAAGAATGAGAATCAAAATCAAGAATTTTCCCTTCAAGATGACCACGAATTGCTGCTCCATTGGTTTGGACAGAATTGTGCTCCATGAATTGACAGCAAATAGATCTAACACTAAGAAGGCAAACTCCATGAAAACTTGTGGATTGTACAAGTGACTTTGGAATGGAACATTTCATGACTAACTCTACTTGACCTTGCTTGACCTGCACAAAATAAGAAACACTACACAAAGCAAAGGTAAGTTCGTTATAAAAATCATAAGTTCTCACATTCTTACTCATCTCACTTGATATTAACGTAGTTCGTATCAGTTGGTGCGCGGGCACGTCTAAATTTGTGAACATGTATCAGTTGTTTCATGTACCAAGTGATTTCATGAGCATTAAGAGGTTGTCCAAGCACCATGTTACTAAGATTGTGATCATCCGTGTATGTCCATCCTTGCTACATTTCAAACGCTCCAATGATTTGAGGACAAATCTATTCAAGAGGAGGGGAATGATACGAATCCTCAGAGGTGTTCGTGTCTTTTTGAATGACCCAACTATGGTGCGTTGGGGTCCAATGAATAGAGTTAAGATCAAGGAGTTTATGGTGCAAATTCAAGTTACAAGTACCTCCCAACTGATACGAACTACGTTAATAAGTAACGCAACCCGCACACGAAGAACGTAGGATCTAGGATTTTGGTAAACAAAGTTGAAAACACACACAGCGGAAGACCTTCACCCGTTGAGCACGTGGACAACGAACGTTGGTATAAAGGTAGAAGACGCCACAATTCAACGTGTTCTTGAATTGATAAGTCAATGAACCCTTAAAGAACACTCTAAGGTATTCAAGTCGCTTCAAAGAAGCAAGAGAGGTGATAAAACACTCAATGTTATTTCTGAAAATTCTTGTATATTAAAAATGAAATAAGGTGGCTTATTTATAGCCTACAAGACATGAAATCCTAGTCCAAATAGAAAACCTAAATTCGGCCAGCTTTGGAAGCTTAAAGAACCGAAACCCTAACTAACTAGGAAACTAGTTTTTAGAAACTACTAATAATCCTAAATACTAAACAATTAGGAAATAGCATAAAAGGCATTCGGCAAGGCCCTTGTTCACACCTAGCCAATTGCTTTATTGGACAAACAAGAACTTAACTAACAAATGAAAATAAATTATGTAGGCGTGATCATTAGACGTGGGCACGCCTAACTGATATCAACGCTTCTGTTCAACAGCACCTTAGGCGTGACCACTCGGCGCGGGCACGTCTAACTAGTGTCAACGCTTCTGGTCATCGATTGAAATTGCATTCCTTAGGCATGCCTGATGGGCGTGGGCACGCCTAACTAGTGAAGAGTTTCGATGAACCCTCATGAACACTTAGCATTGATCTTGCACATCACGAACCAATGCGGCTAATTCCTCCTTGAGCCGTTTGACTCTTGCACGCGTCATTGGACCGGAGGTACTTGTAACTTGAATTTGCACCATAAACTCCTTGATCTTAACTCTATTCATTGGACCCCAACGCACCATAGTTGGGTCATTCAAAAAGACACGAACACCTCTGAGGATTCGTATCATTCCCCTCCTCTTGAATAGATTTGTCCTCAAATCATTGGAGCGTTTGAAATGTAGCAAGGATGGACATACACGGATGATCACAATCTTAGTAACATGGTGCTTGGACAACCTCTTAATGCTCATGAAATCACTTGGTACATGAAACTCAGCATTTGTTGGCAGCAACATGTAAGAATTAGCAATATCTTCATGTGAACAAACAAATGATGAAGACATCAATGGCGACCAAATGCTGCTCAACTCCATGGACTGATGAAAGCTAGGAAAACAGTTATTCACTGCTGGTTTAGACACTTCATATGTGACTGGTACAAGCACAAAATCAGGTTGCACTCCTTTAACAAAGACTGAAAAATTACAGTCAGCCTTACAACCTACAAAAATGAAATAACTTTCAACTTGTTTCAAACCAGAAATTGGACATATAAGGAATGGAACATCATTAGCTAAATGGTAAGAAGGTATAGCATAAGAGTTAAATGTAAAAACTCCCTTAGAAACTTCACTATTCCTTCCATCAACTAAAAACCCGATTGCTAGCTCATTACTTTGACCTTCAAAATCTGCATGATAAAGACTGAAGTGAGAACTAGAATTATGCTCAAAACAAGGCAAAGATGATGAGTAATTCAAGATTAAAGAATGAGAATCAAAATCAAGAATTTTCCCTTCAAGATGACCACGAATTGCTGCTCCATTGGTTTGGACAGAATTGTGCTCCATGAATTGACAGCAAATAGATCTAACACTAAGAAGGCAAACTCCATGAAAACTTGTGGATTGTACAAGTGACTTTGGAATGGAACATTTCATGACTAACTCTACTTGACCTTGCTTGACCTGCACAAAATAAGAAACACTACACAAAGCAAAGGTAAGTTCATTATAAAAATCATAAGTTCTCACATTCTTACTCATCTCACTTGATTTTTCAATTTCTTTTTCTTGAGTGCCTTTCTCAATTTTTACCTCATGCTCACTCTCTAGTTTTACCTCTTCACTCACACTCATATTTTGTATGGCACATTCAACTACATTCTCCCATTCCTTAGGTTCAATGATGATTTCTTCTAGTTCAACTTCACTTTGAATGAGATTATGTTGGCTTTCATGAGTAATGATCTCTACAAGCTCTTCTTTAGGAGATTCTTGGATATTGCTTTCAACTTTTTCCTTCAATTGTTTTTCATGTAGAAGACGTTGATAAGTCTCCCACCATGATTCCTCCTTATATAGGTCATCCCTAGACTTAGATTTGGAAGAAATTGATGAATTTTGTTCCTTATGCCTCCTAGATGGTCTTTCTTCCTTTTGCTCACAATGCTTGGATTGACGATGCTTAGGTTCTTGACATCGCCACTTTTGATTTTCTTCATCAGCACGTCGTCCATTATATACTTCCTTAGCATGAAGATGAGCCGTCCTTTCTTTGAGTGTGTGACAATCATGATTAGAGCGCATGGAACCCCTCCTCTTGACTTCCTTATTCACCATTCGATCAAGTTGTCTTTCAAGAGGCTCAAAACTGTCATTTATCACTTGTTTTAATGCTTCTTTCAAGGACTCCATCATGAAACTAATTTCAGCTTGTTGGGATGCCATTTAAACCTGCAAAAATGATTAGTAATAAAAACAAATAGACCTCACGCACTCCCTTATGTGTATACACTCAACCCTCGTGTTTACACTCAATAAACACTCTATTACTCTCACCAATCACTTCTCAAGTCAACTTTGGTAACAACTTGAAGAAATTAGAGCTTCTTCTAGTGTTAACCCACTTACCAAATTAGACCACGGTGATTTGTAGACAAGAATGATGCAAGAATTTGAGAAAATAAAGAGTAAAAGTAAGAAACAAAAATTAGGACAGATTTGGAAAAAAGAAAGACTAAAAGAAACTGAATTCAAGATTCAATTAGAATTAGAACTTAGAAACAAGAAATATGAAATAACAATTTCATGCTCAATAAGAACAAGATTATAGTGAATTTAAGCAAGCTAAAGGTGCTGGAATTTACCTTAAAGGCTGAATACAAATCCTAGAAAACAAGGTGTCTTTATTGCTTAAGACAAGGAACCCTAATCCATACTTGAGAGGAATTTCTTGGCTTGATTTTCCAAAAAATTTCTGGACAGAATTTCAGGTTTTGGGTGCTGTTTGCAGGTGGTTTTTGGGCAGAAAACACGCAGCACTTATTCCCAAGGAGTGGTTTCAAAGCTGATTGGGAAAAAATGAATTAAAGCAATCTACCCACGGTTTGGCAGCTTTGATGTTTCGGATTTTCTTGGCTGAAGCTTGCTGATTTTTGGAATGTTTTGTGGCTGTTTGTGGATGATTTTCCAGACTCAATTTGGTCAGCCAAGTTGGCAGCAATTGTTTCCAAAAAAAGGAATTGAGAATGGGTTAAAATAAAGAGTCTTATGGCGGTGGCTTCTTTTTAATTCCAAAGCTGATTTGGATTCCTTGAGCCAACCGATTTTAAAGGCTTTCTTTTCTTGGTGGTTCTTGGTTTAGGCTTCCCTTATTCTTTTGCTGTTTCGTTGCTCTTTGTTTGTTTTTTTCTTTTTTTTTTCACAAAGCAACAATTCTCAACAACAAGAAACGGTTAGGGCTGCAACAAGAATGGTTTCAAGAACCGATTACAACTTGCAAGAATCAAATTGTAAGGTATGATATTTTCCAAGAATGGCTTCAAGATTGATGTAATAGTATCAAGATCACACAACCACAATCAAGAAAGCTTCAAGATTCAATCAGGTATGCCCAAGAACCTTTTAATTTTGCAAGGATCACAAAACAGATTTCTATTTTCCAGCAATGAGTTTTCGGACACAACCTCTACTTCTTCCTCTTTTTTTTTTTTTGACTCAAAGAAAACTAGATGCAAGACACAAACCCTAAACAGCACTTAGACAATCAAGATTGGTTCGACATCAAAGAACAACAAGCAAAAGACCGACTTTAATGAGAAGAACAAGAACGACGAAGAAGAAACAAGAACAAGAACAACTAAGCAAGAATCGAAACTATATATTTTTTTTCTCTGATTTTCTTGACATACAATAGACACAAAAACAGCAAGGACACGAAGGAAAAAAAAACACAGAATTTGAACGATGCAATCAAGAGGAATTCGGATGAACAGTAGCGGTGAACAGTATCGCTACAGTGCGATGAACAGTACTCCGTTTTTTTTTTTTTTGAATTTTGAAGATTCAAGAAACGAAAACAATTGACTCAAAATAAGAAAAAGATATACTTTGTTACCTCCAACTAGCTCTGATACCAACTGATACGAACTACGTTATTAATTAACGTAGTTCGTATCAGTAGAATGATGCGGATCATCCTAGCAGCAATGGAAGCGAGTCAAGGAATGGTCAATCTTCAAGCTCACTTCAAGTCCCTCATGGACCAATGACACGCGCACGCGCTAACAGGCTCAAAGAGGAGTTGAATGCATTGATTCTTGAATATATGGTAGCCCACTGGATTCGCATCATTTGGCTTCCCTATCTTCTTCAACATTTTCTAGTCCTAAATTACGTGTATTTACCCTCATCTAGGAGTCTAAGAATTCGTGGGAAATTTGACCAATTTACCCTCGGTTTCTTCAAGTCTTCTTCTAGGGTTTTCGTAGTTGTTCTCATTTGAAATTTTTCCAGCTTTGAGTCGTGTCATTCAAGTTACATTTTTAGCCATCTTCATTGTGTCAATTTCTAGCCTTGATCATCCTTCCCAATGGCGACTGGGTCACTGATGATGAAGGTGAGTATGAGGACATGCCACCTTTGACTGAAGAAGTGGATGAAGAGGAAGAGGAAATTCCCGACCATGACCAACTCGGGCTGGTGGTTAGACGTGCCCTAGCTACACATGTCAAAGCCAATGATGCCTTACAAAGGGAAAATATCTTCTACTCTCGCTGTCACATCCAGGGACGTGTATGTAGCCTAATTATAGATGGAGGAAGCTGTGCAAATGTTGCAAGTCAGCTCATGGTGGAGAAACTAGCTTTGCCTACACTCAAGCATCCAACCCCCTACCGTCTTCAATGGCTAAATGACAGTGGTGACGTGAGGGTTACCAAGCAAGTCCAAGTCCCATTTCGCATTGGCAAGTATGAAGATGTAGTGCTATGTGATGTGGCGCCAATGCAAGCCTGCCATATACTACTTGGAAGACCATGGCAGTTTGATAAAGCTGTCAATTTTGAAGGAGTAATGATGTGATTCCTACAACCCTAAGAAGGAGAGAAATCGCCCACAAGTCCTGGAATTTTTGAAGTATCGACGTTGGGATGGAATTGATTCAATTCTTGGACCGCACAAGAACAAAACCAAAGATAGAAGACGCCACAATCAAGAAGGTGCTTGATTGATAAGTCAACGAACATTAAAGGGCAGCCTTACAATGTTCAAGATTGGCTCACACAAGCCAAAAGTTTGCAAAGAGCAATTCTGGAATTTTCCTCAAAAATCTCGTTAAAAGTTATGTCTATGAAAACGGCTTGGGGCTTATTTATAAGCCTTACAAAAAACCCTAATCCAATAAGGAAACAACTAGCCACAATACGGCTTAAATAGAAATCCTAATTTTTAGGAAGGTTGCATTCGGATCTCAATTCACACTTGGAGATCGAATGGCTTTTATTTTAACTACTAGTAATAATCGAAAACTAACAAGACTAGAACAAGTCTTCAATCATCTTCAACCATGATCAAAGTCTTGATCGAATATGCTTGTGCTTCATCCTCTAATCCTTCAATGCTGGAATTTGTGCTATTTTGTTTTTGGATAGCTCGAACCAAAGCTTGAAGGGATTCTTTGAATTGTTTAGCACGGGCACGGGTCACGGGTCCAAGTGGTACTCTTGTAGGCTCATTGGCTTGCATTTGAACAGCACTTGATTCTTCATCATTCCCCTCCTCTTGAGAAGGATTTGACCTCAAATCGTGTATGTCACCTACATCAAAACGACTAAGATCAGCAACATTAAAAGTAGCACTAACGTGGTACTCACCTGGAAGATCTAGTCGATAGGCATTATCATTAATCGCTCAACCACCGGAAGGTCCATCTCCTCTTGGAGAGAGCTTGCTTTGGCGTTGCTTTGGAAATCTTTCCTTGCGAAGGTGTAACCACACCCAATCGCCTGGCTCAAAAACAACCTTACGACGACCCTTATTTGCATGCTTCACATATCAACTGATACGAACTACGTTAATAAGTAACGCAACCCGCAAGATTGCTGATATTGTAATCTTTGGCTAGGTGTGAACAAGGGCCTTGCCGAATGCCTTTTATGCTATTTCCTAATTGTTTAGTATTTAGGATTATTAGTAGTTCCTAAAAACTAGTTTCCTAGTTAGTTAAGGTTTCGGTTCTTTAAGCTTCCAAAGCTGGCCGAATTTAGGTTTTCTATTTGGACTAGGATTTCATGTCTTGTAGGCTATAAATAAGCCACCTTATTTCATTTTTAATATACAAGAATTTTCAGAAATAACATTGAGTGTTTTATCACCTCTCTTGCTTCTTTGAAGCGACTTGAATAAAGTGCTCTTTAAGGGTTCACCGACTTATCAATTCAAGAACCGTTGAATTGTGGCGTCTTCTACCTTTATACCAGCGTTAGTTGTCCGCGTGCTCAGCGGGTGAAGGTCTTCCTTGTGTGTGAGTCAAGCTGATGCGAACTACGTTAATAAAACGCAACCCGCACGAAGAGCGTGGGATCTAGGATTTTGGTAAACAAAGTTGAAAACACACACAGCGGAAGACCTTCACCCGTTGAGCACGTGGACAACGAGCGTTGGTATAAAGGTAGAAGGCATACAATTCAACGTGTTCTTGAATTGATAAAAAAACACTTTAAAGGTATTCAAGTCGCTTCAAAGAAGCAAGAGAGGTGATAAACACTCAAAGCAATTTGCTGAATATTCTTGTTAATAAAACGAAATAAGAGTGGCTTATTTATAGCCAACATGACACAAAATCCTAATCAAACTAGAAGACTAAAATTGGTCAGCCTAGCATAGGAAAACCGATTTCCAAAATGAAATGGAAAACTAGGGTTTGTTTTAGGAAACTACCAATAAACCTAACACTAAAGAATCTAGGAAAATTAAAAAGGAAATTGGACTCCAATTCGGTCAAAACAAGGCTGGCTTGACCAGATCTTCAATACTAGCGTAACAAATGGGCTTAGCTCATCCAAGTTGCTAATGGGCTTGACTTGCTCACGGACCTCAAGAATCAATGCATTCAACTCCTCTTTGAGCCTCTTAGCGCGTGCGCGTGTCATTGGTCCATGAGGGACTTGAAGTGAGCTTGAAGATTGACCATTCCTTGACTCGCTTCCATTGCTGCTAGGATGATCCGCATCATTCCCCTCCTCTTGAGAAGGATTTGCCCTCAAATCTAGTTCATCCTCTGCAAGAAATGGACTAAGGTCAGAAACGTTAAAAGTAGCACTAACGTGATACTCACCAGGGAGATCCAGACGGTAAGCATTGTCATTAATGCGTTCAAGGACTTGGAATGGTCCATCCCCTCTTGGTAGCAACTTGTTACGTCGTTGGGCTGGGAATCTCTCCTTTCTCATATGCAACCATACCCAATCGCCTGGTTCAAAGACCACACGACGACGCCCTTTGTTTGCTTGCTTGACATATTGTGCCGTGCGTTGTTCAATATTAATCCGCACTTTCTCATGAAGCTGTTTAACCAAATCAGCCCTTTTAGCTCCATCTAAACTAACACGATCACTTAGAGGCAACGGCAAAAGATCAAGTGGAGTTAAAGGGTTAAAACCATAAACAACTTCAAAAGGTGAAAATTGAGTTGCACTATGAGTAGAACGATTGTAAGCAAACTCAACATGTGGTAAACACTCTTCCCATGTTTTAAGATTACGTTTAATAATGGCACGTAAGAGTGTAGACAAGGTGCGGTTGACGACCTCAGTTTGGCCATCAGTTTGTGGGTGACTAGATGTAGAAAATAACAATTTAGTTCCAAGTTTTCCCCACAAAGTTTTCCAGAAGTAGCTAAGGAACTTAACATCACGGTCAGACACAATAGTACGTGGAATACCATGTAATCTAACAATTTCTTTAAAGAACAAATTAGCTACATGTGAAGCATCATCTGTTTTATGACAAGGTATAAAATGAGCCATTTTTGAAAATCTGTCAACAACAACAAAGATGCTATCATTTCCCCTTTTAGTCCTAGGCAAGCCTAAAACAAAATCCATAGATATATCAACCCAAGGTTCCTTAGGAATAGGTAAAGGAGAATATAAGCCGAAAGGGTGAAGTTTAGACTTAGCTTTGTGGCAAGTGACACACTTAGCCACCACACGTTCTACATCACGCTTCATCCTTGGCCAATAGAAATGTTCTTGGAGAATGGCAAGTGTCTTGGCAATTCCAAAATGCCCCATCAAACCTCCTCCATGTGATTCCCTTACAAGCAATACACGAATAGAGCAATTAGGGATACAAAGCTTGTTAAGATAAAACAGGAAACCATCATGAAAACAGAACTTACCATTCGCGGGTGTCTTACCTGGTGAACTTATCAAGGCCGAGAAATCTGCATCTTTTTCATACAATTCCTTGATAAACTCAAGGCCAAGTAATTTAGCATCAAGTACAGTGAGTAAAGAATGTCTACGTGATAATGCATCCGCTACAACATTAGACTTCCCTACTTTGTACTTAATAACATAAGGAAAAGTGTCAATGAATGCAACCCACCTAGCATGCCGCTTATTAAGCTTGTGTTGAGATTTAAGGTGTTTAAGCGACTCATGATCAGTGTGAATTACAAATTCCTTAGGTCTAAGATAGTGTTGCCACGTCTCTAAGGACCTAACCAAAGCATACATTTCCTTATCATATGTGGGGTAATTTAAGGCTGCCCCATTCAATTTTTCACTAAAGAATGCAATGGGACGACCTTCTTGCATTAAAACAGCCCCAATTCCCACACCCGATGCATCACATTCAATCTCAAAAGTTGTATCAAAACAAGGCAATGCAAGCACAGGTGCATGAGTAAGCTTATCTTTAAGTGCATGAAAAGCATGTTCTTGAGCTTCATTCCACATGAATTTCTCATTCTTTTAATCACAGGATGTCAAGGTGCAGCAATAGTACTGAAATCTTTAACAAACCTACGATAAAACTAGCTAAACCATGGAAGCTACTGAACATCTCCAACACTTTTAGGTGTCGACCATTCACGAATAGCACGCACTTTATCCTCATCAACATGAATTCCATTGGCACTTACAACATAACCTAGGAATACTACTTCACTAGTGCAAAAAGAACACTTTTTAATGTTAGCATACAATTGAGCATCACGAAGTGTTTCAAGCACAAGTCTAAGATGTTCTACATGCTTTTCTAGGCTGCGGCTATAAATCAAGATATCATCAAAATAAACAACCACAAATTTGCCAATGAAATGCCTAAGTACATGGTTCATTAATCTCATAAAAGTACTAGAGCGTTAGTCAAACCAAAAGGCATGACAAGCCACTCATATAAACCATACTTAGTCTTAAAAGCTGTTTTCCATTCATCACCCTCTTTCATTCTTATTTGATGGTAACCACTTTTTAAGTCAATTTTTGTGAAAATAATGGCACCATGCAATTCATCCAACATATCATCCAAACGAGGTATAGGGTGACGATACTTTACCGTTATAGCATTAACGGCTCTACAATCTGTACACATGCGCCACGTTCCATCTTTCTTTGGCACTAAGATGACAGGAACAGCACATGGACTTAAGCTTTCCAGCCCATCCTTTCTTCAAGAGCTCTTCAACCCGTTGTAGCTCCTTTGTCTCTTCAGGACCCATACGATAGGCGGGTTTGTTTGGCAATGAGGCTCCAGGCACCAAATCAATTTGGTGTTCAATTCCCCTAATTGGTGGTAATCCATTTGGAATCTCATCGGGGAAGACGTCCTCAAATTCCTGTAGAAGATTCAAAACACTTGGAGGTAAAACGTTAGCTAGGTCAGGGGGAATTACAAGTATTTCTTTACACAAGAGTACGAGTACTATCACATTGGAATGTAAAGCTCTCCTCACGTCTCTTGTTTTTACAAAAAGATTAGTTTTCCTTTGCAAATTTCCTCGCTTGGCCGAATTCTTTTTCCCTTTTTCTCTATCATCAGATTCGGTCTTTACTTCCTTTTGCTTGACCTCGGTTTTAACTTGCCGCCTTTTAGCAAGTTCCACCTCATACTCCTTATGCAATTTCTCTTGATCCTCACGAACTTGGCTTGGAGTTAAGGGGGCGAGGATAACCTTTCTTTGGCCATGTAGGAAGGAATATTTGTTAGTTACTCCTTCAAAATTGACAGCTTTATCAAACTGCCATGGCCTTCCAAGTAGTATATGGCAGGCTTGCATTGGCGCCACATCACATAGCACTACATCTTCATACTTGCCAATGCGAAATGGGACTTGGACTTGCTTGGTAACCCTCACGTCACCACTGTCATTTAGCCATTGAAGACGGTAGGGGGTTGGATGCTTGAGTGTAGGCAAAGCTAGTTTCTCCACCATGAGCTGACTTGCAACATTTGCACACCTTCCTCCATCTATAATTAGGCTACATACACGTCCCTGGATGTGACAGCGAGAGTAGAAGATATTTTCCCTTTGTAAGGCATCATTGGCTTTGACATGTGTAGCTAGGGCACGTCTAACCACCAGCCCGAGTTGGTCATGGTCGGGAATTTCCTCTTCCTCTTCATCCACTTCTTCAGTCAAAGGTGGCATGTCCTCATACTCACCTTCATCATCAGTGACCCAGTCGCCATTGGGAAGGATGATCATAGCTCTTTGATTAGGACATTGACTAGCAATGTGCCCTCTTCCTTGGCATTTGAAACACCTAGTATCCCTATTTCTCGATTGGGGATTGCTGGTGTTACGGGTCATTGGCCTAGAATCAGCCTTAGGAGCTTCAAGTCGAGGCTTTGGAGCAGTTGAACCGGTAGCTGGTTTTTCCTCCTTGCGGATTGGATAATTTCGACCACCTTGAGCAGGGTACATAGGCATAGATCGGGTGAAACCCCTCCTCTTGTAACGCCTCTCAATTTTGATGGCTTTGTCTACCAGGTCATTAAGTTCTACATAGTGTTGTAGTTCTACCTGCTCAGCAATATCAGGACGTAAGCCATTCAAAAATCGAGCCAAAGTGGCTTCCCTATCTTCTTCAACATTGGCACGTAGCATGAGCACCTCCATTTCCTTGTGGTAGTCTTCAACACTTTTAGATCCTTGAGTGAGGCTTTGAAGTTTTTGATACAAATCACGGTAGTAGTGATTTGGCACAAATCGTTTTCTCATCAAAAGCCTCAATGCATGCCATGTATCGATGGGTGGTTCTCCACTTCTTCTCATACTTGTTGTAACCTGATCCCACCACACAACAGCATAGTCAGTAAACTCTACAACTGCGAGTTTTACCTTTTGATCTTCAGTGTAATTGTTGCAATTGAACACGAGCTCAATCCTTTTTTCCCACTCTAAGTATGCATCCGGATCTGAACGCCCTTGGAATGAAGGAATCTTCAATTTAATACCACGAATAGAATCATCATTGAGTCTATTCTCACGCTTAGGTCGCCGTTGTCTATTGTCAAACTCCTCATTTGAGTCACTTGACTCATGCAAAGGTGTTCTACTACGGCTTCCTTTTACACTGGTAAGGGGTTTTTCCAAATTGTCGATTCTTTGATTCACAATCTCCAACTTTTGATCCAAAATGCGGCTAATGTCTCCCCGGAGTGATTCTGCAAACAATTTAAAATCAAAGGCTTGGGAAGATCCCTCACCCTCGTTAGACATGGTGATCACTTAAAATTGAGTGTTTTAGGGTTTTAGAGAAAACAAATCCTTACACACTCCCTCACGTGTGTTCACTCACCCTCGTGTTTGCACTCAATAACCACTCTAATAGTCTCACCAATCACTTCTTAAGTCAACCTTGGCACAACTTGAAGAAATTAGAATTTCTTCTAGTGTAAACCAACTTACCAATTTAAACCACGGTGATTTGTAGACAAGAATGATGCAGCAATTTGAGAAAATAAAGAGTAAAGTTAAGAAACAAAGATTAGGAAACAAAGACAAAAGAATTAGGAAACAAAGTTCCACCTGATACGTTCTCACATAAGTTCTCACATTCTTACTCATCTCACTTGATTTTTCAATCTCTTTTTCTTGAGTGCCTTTCTCAATTTTTACCTCATGCTCACTCCTTAATTTTATCTCTTCACTCACACTCATATTGTGTATGGCACATTCAACTACATTCTCCCATTCCTCAGGTTCAATCATTTAACGTGAAAAATGATTGAAAATGTTCTTTGTGTTCCATTGCTGGAAATTTGTGGCTGTCTAAACCAAAATTCCGTGGCTATTCCTTGTTGAAATTGTTGAGCCTTGAATGTTCCTTGAATTCTTGAAACAAACTCCAAGTTCTTGAACAATTTTCAACCAAAATCTTGAATCTTCCGGCTGTTTTCTTGAATCTTTTGAAACTGATTGAACCTTCCTAAAAATCTGGGAATTCTACAAGTGGTTCTTGAAGTTTAAAAGCAGAATTCAATTTGGCTGAAGTGAAAAAAAAAAAAGAGGAAAAGAAGAGAAGCGAAAGAAAGAAAAGAAAGAAAGCACAAGCCAAATTTCTGTTTGAACTCTTACTTGAAACTGGGTCTGCCTTCCATATTTTGATCCGAATTTTGTGAGTGCAATTGTTGTTCCAAGGTTGAACCATATCTTGTTGATTGATAGAACACAATTGCATGATTTGGAAAGGCCAAATCAGAATTTAGAAGCTGCAACATAAACAAGAAAAATCAGTTTCCAAATTCCAGTTTTCCTTTCCAAATTTGATAAGGGTTCTTGTTGCTTGAAAAATAGAGACCTAATAGGAAACCTCTTTCCAAATCCTTGCAAAGTAGTTTCCTAATCCCTAAACAGTAACAAAACCACATCCAAAAGGAATTTGACAGCCTTAAAACCAATCCAAAATAGGTTTGGAAGCCATTGCACCGCTTTGACCAAATCTTCATCCAAAACCGACTTGGTTTGAGCTTTCTTGAACCAAATTGCTACTTGTTGTTTTGTAGCCATTATTTACGAAATTTGTCTTGTTTTCCAGCATTTGGGTGTGTATTTAACTTATTTTATTGTCGGTCAAGTCAGTTTGTTTGTCTTTCAAAATCCGATTAAGAGTCAAGTTGAAGTTTCCTAATTTGAGTCATATTTCCAAATCTGGTTTTGTCTTAGTTTCCTAATTATTTCCAGCTTCTATGGTGTCCATTTTCTAGTCCTAAATTACGTGTATTTACCCTCATCTAGGAGTCTAAGAATTCGTGGGAAATTTGACCAAATTACCCTCGGTTTCTTCAAGTCTTCTTCTAGGGTTTTCGTAGTTGTTCTCATTTGAAATTTTTCCAGCTTTGAGTCGTGTCATTCAAGTTACATTTTTAGCCATCTTCATTCAAGTTCATTCCAGCTCTGATACCAACTGATACGAACTACGTTAATTAATAACGCAACCCGCACACGAAAGATGTAGGATCTAGGGTTTTGGTAAACAAAGTTGGAACACACCGCGGAAGACCTTCACCCGTTGAGCACGTGGACAACGAACGTTGGTATAAAGGTAGAAGACGCCACAATTCAACGTGTTCTTGAATTGATAAGTCTATAAACACCCAAGAAGATTCTAAGGTATTCAAGTTGCTTCAAGGAAGCAAAAGAGGTGATTAACACTCAAAGTAATTTTCTGAATATTTCTTGTTAATAAAACGAAATAAGCCACTCTTATTTCGTTTTATTAACAAGAAATATTCAGGTTAATCTTTTTTGAAGCAATACCTTAGAATCTTCTTAGAATTATCAATCATCGTGTTGTGTAACGCATGCAAGCAAGAACGTGGGATCTAGGATATTGGTAAACAAAGTTGACTCACACAAAGACCTTCACCCGTTGAGCACGTGGACAACGAACGCGTTGGTATAAGGTAGAAGACGCATACAATTCAACGCGTGTTCTTGAATTGATAAGTCAATGAACCCTTAAAGAACACTCTGGTATTCAAGTCGCCAAGGAAGCAAGAGAGGTGATAAAACACTCAATGTTATTTCTGAAAATTCTTGTATATTAAAATGAAATAAGGTGGCTTATTTATAGCCTACAAGACATGAAATCCTAGTCCAAATAGAAAACCTAAATTCGCCAGCTTTGGAAGCTTAAAGAACCAAACCTTAACTAACTAGGAAACTAGTTTTAGGAACTACTAATAATCCTAAATACTAAACAATTAGGAAATAGCATAAAGGCATTGACAAGGCCCTTGTTCACACCTAGCCAATTGCTTTATTGGACAAACAAGAACATAACTAATTGTAGGGATCGTTAGGCGTGGGCACGCCTAACCGATATCAACGCTACGTTCAACAACACCTTAGGCGTGACCACTCAGCGCACGCCTAACTAACCCTCATGAACACTTAGCATTGATCTTGCTCATCATGAACCAATGCGCTAATTCCTCCTTGAGCCGTTTGACCCTTGCACGCCATTGGACCGAGGTACTTGTAAGTTGAATTTGCACCATAAACTCCTTGATCTTAACTCTATTCATTGGACCCCAACGCACCATAGTTGGGTCATTCAAAAAGACACGAACACCTCTTAGGATTCGTATCATTCCCCTCCTCTTGAATAGATTTGTCCTCAAATCATTGGAGCGTTTAAAATGTAGCAAGGATGGACATACATGGATGATCACGATCTTAGTAACATGGTGCTTGGACAACCTCTTAATGCTCATTAGAACACTTGGTACATGAAACTCAGCATTTGTTGGCATCAACATGTAAGAATTAGCAATATCTTCATATGAACAAACAAATGATGAAGACATCAATGGCGACCAAATGCTGCTCAACTCCATAGACTGATGAAAGCTAGGAAAACAGTGATTCGCTGCTGGTTTAGACACTTCATATGTGACTGGTACAAGCACAAAATCAGGTTGCACTCCTTTAACAAAGACTGAAAAATTACAATCAGCCTTACAACCTACAAAAATGAAATAACTTTCAACTTGTTTCAAACCAGAAATTGGACATATAAGGAATTGGACATCATTAGCTAAATGGTAAGAAGGTATAGCATAAGAGTTAAATGTAAAAACTCCCGTAGGAACTTCACTATTCTTTCCATCAACTAAAAACTCAATTGCTGATTCATTACTTCGACCTTCAAAATCTGCATGATAAAGACTGGAGTTAGAACTAGAATTATGCTCAAAACAAGGCAAAGATGATGAGTAATTCAAGGTTAAAGAATGAGAATCAAAATCAGGAATTTTCCCTTCAAGATGACCACGAATTGCTGCTCCATTTGTTTGGACAGAATTGTGCTCCATGAATTGACACCAAATAGATCTAACACCAAGAAGGCAAACTCCATGAAAACTCATTAATTGTACAAGTGACTTTGGAATGGAACATTTCATGACTAACTCTACTTGACATTGCTTGACCTGCACAAAATAAGAAACACTACACAAAGCAAAGGTAAGTTTGTTATAAAAATCATAAGTTCTCACATTCTTACTCATCTCACTTGATTTTTCAATCTCTTTTTCTTGAGTGCCTTTCTCAATTTTTACCTCATGCTCACTCTTTGACTGAAGAAGTGGATGAAGAGGAAGAGGAAATTCCCGACCATGACCAACTCGGGCTGGTGGTTAGACGTGCCCTAGCTACACATGTCAAAGCCAATGATGCCTTACAAAGGGAAAATATCTTCTACTCTCGCTGTCACATCCAGGGACGTGTATGTAGCCTAATTATAGATGGAGGAAGCTGTGCAAATGTTGCAAGTCAGCTTATGGTGGAGAAACTAGCTTTGCCTACACTCAAGCATCCAACCCCCTACCGTCTTCAATGGCTAAATGACAGTGGTGACGTGAGGGTTACCAAGCAAGTCCAAGTCCCATTTCGCATTGGCAAGTATGAAGATGTAGTGCTATGTGATGTGGCGCCAATGCAAGCCTGCCATATACTACTTGGAAGGCCATGGCAGTTTGATAAAGCTGTCAATTTTGAAGGAGTAACTAACAAATATTCCTTCCTACATGGCCAAAGAAAGGTTATCCTCGCCCCCTTAACTCCAAGCCAAGTTCGTGAGGATCAAGAGAAATTGCATAAGGAGTATGAGGTGGAACTTGCTAAGAGGCGGCAAGTTAAAACCGAGGTCAAGCAAAAGGAAGTGAAGACCGAATCTGATGATAGAGAAAAAGGGAAAAAGAATTCGGCCAAGCGAGGAAATTTGCAAAGGAAAACTAATCTTTTTGTAAAAACAAGAGACGTGAGGAGAGCTTTACATTCCAATGTGATAGTACTCGTACTCTTGTGTAAAGAAATACTTGTAATTCCCCCTGACCTAGCTAACGTTCCATTGGCACTTACAACATAACCTAGGAATACTACTTCACTAGTGCAAAAAGAACACTTTTTAATGTTAGCATACAATTGAGCATCACGAAGTGTTTCAAGCACAAGTCTAAGATGTTCTACATGCTTTTCTAGGCTGCGGCTATAAATCAAGATATCATCAAAATAAACAACCACAAATTTGCCAATGAAATGCCTAAGTACATGGTTCATTAATCTCATAAAAGTACTAGGGGCGTTAGTCAAACCAAAAGGCATGACAAGCCACTCATATAAACCATACTTAGTCTTAAAAGCTGTTTTCCATTCATCACCCTCTTTCATTCTTATTGATGGTAACCACTTTTTAAGTCAATTTTTGTGAAAATAATGGCACCATGCAATTCATCCAACATATCATCCAAACGAGGTATAGGGTGACGATACTTTACCGTTATAGCATTAACGGCTCTACAATCTGTACACATGCGCCACGTTCCATCTTTCTTTGGCACTAAGATGACAGGAACAGCACATGGACTTAAGCTTTCCCGCGCCCATCCTTTCTTCAAGAGCTCTTCAACCTGCCGTTGTAGCTCCTTTGTCTCTTCGGGACCCATAATGATAGGCGGGTTTGTTTGGCAATGAGGCTCCGTGCACCAAATCAATTTGGTGTTCAATTCCCCAATTGGTGGTAATCCATTTGGAATCTCATCGGGGAAGACGTCCTCAAATTCCTGTAGAAGATTCAAAACACTTGGAGGTAAAACGTTAGCTAGGTCGGGGAATTACAAGTATTTCTTTACACAAGAGTACGAGTACTATCACATTGGAATGTAAAGCTCTCCTCACGTCTCTTGTTTTTACAAAAAGATTAGTTTTCCTTTGCAAATTTCCTCGCTTGGCAATTCTTTTCCCTTTTCTCTATCATCGATTCGGTCTTTACTTCCTTTTTTGACCTCGGTTTTAACTTGTCACTTTAGCAAGTTCCACCTCATACTCCTTATGCAATTTCTCTTGATCCTCACCTAACTTGGCTTTGAGTTAAGGGGGCGAGGATAACCTTTCTTTGGCCATGTAGGAAGGAATATTTGTTAGTTACTCCTTCAAAATTGACAGCTTTATCAAACTGCCATGGCCTTCCAAGTAGTATATGGCAGGCTTGCATTGGCGCCACATCACATAGCACTACATCTTCATACTTGCCAATGCGAAATGGGACTTGGACTTGTTGGTAACCCTCACGTCCTGCCATTTAGCCATTGAAGACGGTAGGGGGTTGGATGCTTGAGTGTAGGCAAAGCTAGTTTCTCCACCATGAGCTGACTTGCAACATTTGCACAGCTTCCTCCATCTATAATTAGGCTACATACACGTCCCTGGATGTGACAGCGAGAGTAGAAGATATTTTCCCTTTGTAAGGCATCATTGGCTTTGACATGTGTAGCTAGGGCACGTCTAACCACCAGCCCGAGTTGGTCATGGTCGGGAATTTCCTCTTCCTCTTCATCCACTTCTTCAGTCAAAGGTGGCATGTCCTCATACTCACCTTCATCATCAGTGACCCAGTCGCCATTGGGAAGGATGATCATAGCTCTTTGATTAGGACATTGACTAGCAATGTGCCCTCTTCCTTGGCATTTGAAACACCTAGTATCCCTATTTCTCGATTGGGGATTGCTGGTGTTACGGGTCATTGGCCTAGAATCAGCCTTAGGAGCTTCAAGTCGAGGCTTTGGAGCAGTTGAACCGGTAGCTGGTTTTTCCTCCTTGCGGATTGGATAATTTCGACCACCTTGAGCAGGGTACATAGGCATAGATCGGGTGAAACCCCTCCTCTTGTAACGCCTCTCAATTTTGATGGCTTTGTCTACCAGGTCATTAAGTTCTACATAGTGTTGTAGTTCTACCTGCTCAGCAATATCAGGACGTAAGCCATTCAAAAATCGAGCCAAAGTGGCTTCCCTATCTTCTTCAACATTGGCACGTAGACATTCTTTACTCACTGTACTTGATGCTAAATTACTTGGCCTTGAGTTTATCAAGGAATTGTATGAAAAAGATGCAGATTTCTCGGCCTTGATAAGTTCACCAGGTAAGACACCCGCGAATGGTAAGTTCTGTTTTCATGATGGTTTCCTGTTTTATCTTAACAAGCTTTGTATCCCTAATTGCTCTATTCGTGTATTGCTTGTAAGGGAATCACATGGAGGAGGTTTGATGGGGCATTTTGGAATTGCCAAGACACTTGCCATTCTCCAAGAACATTTCTATTGGCCAAGGATGAAGCGTGATGTAGAACGTGTGGTGGCTAAGTGTGTCACTTGCCACAAAGCTAAGTCTAAACTTCACCCTTTCGGCTTATATTCTCCTTTACCTATTCCTAAGGAACCTTGGGTTGATATATCTATGGATTTTGTTTTAGGCTTGCCTAGGACTAAAAGGGGAAATGATAGCATCTTTGTTGTTGTTGACAGATTTTCAAAAATGGCTCATTTTATACCTTGTCATAAAACAGATGATGCTTCACATGTAGCTAATTTGTTCTTTAAAGAAATTGTTAGATTACATGGTATTCCACGTACTATTGTGTCTGACCGTGATGTTAAGTTCCTTAGCTACTTCTGGAAAACTTTGTGGGGAAAACTTGGAACTAAATTGTTATTTTCTACATCTAGTCACCCACAAACTGATGGCCAAACTGAGGTCGTCAACCGCACCTTGTCTACACTCTTACGTGCCATTATTAGACGTAATCTTAAAACATGGGAAGAGTGTTTACCACATGTTGAGTTTGCTTACAATCGTTCTACTCATAGTGCAACTCAATTTTCACCTTTTGAAGTTGTTTATGGTTTTAACCCTTTAACTCCACTTGATCTTTTGCCGTTGCCTCTAAGTGATCGTGTTAGTTTAGATGGAGCTAAAAAGGCTGATTTGGTTAAACAGCTTCATGAGAAAGTGCGGATTAATATTGAACAACGCACGGCACAATATGTCAAGCAAGCAAACAAAGGGCGTCGTCGTGTGGTCTTTGAACCAGGCGATTGGGTATGGTTGCATATGAGAAAGGAGAGATTCCCAGCCCAACGACGTAACAAGTTGCTACCAAGAGGGGATGGACCATTCCAAGTCCTTGAACGCATTAATGACAATGCTTACCGTCTGGATCTCCCTGGTGAGTATCACGTTAGTGCTACTTTTAACGTTTCTGACCTTAGTCCATTTCTTGCAGAGGATGAACTAGATTTGAGGGCAAATCCTTCTCAAGAGGAGGGGAATGATGCGGATCATCCTAGCAGCAATGGAAGCGAGTCAAGGAATGGTCAATCTTCAAGCTCACTTCAAGTCCCTCATGGACCAATGACACGCGCACGCGCTAAGAGGCTCAAAGAGGAGTTGAATGCATTGATTCTTGAGGTCCGTGAGCAAGTCAAGCCCATTAGCAACTTGGATGAGCTAAGCCCATTTGTTACGTTGCTAAGTATTGAAGATTCGGTCAAGCCAGCCTTGTTTTGACCGAATTGGAGTCCAATTTCCTTTTTAATTTTCCTAGATTCTTTAGTGTTAGGTTTATTGGTAGTTTCCTAAAACAAACCCTAGTTTTCCATTTCATTTTGGAAATCGGTTTTCCTATGCTAGGCTGACCGATTTTAGTCTTCTAGTTTGATTAGGATTTTGTGTCATGTTGGCTATAAATAAGCCACTCTTATTTCGTTTTATTAACAAGAAATATTCAGAAAATTACTTTGAGTGTTAATCACCTCTTTTGCTTCCTTGAAGCAACTTGAATACCTTAGAATCTTCTTGGGTGTTTATAGACTTATCAATTCAAGAACACGTTGAATTGTGGCGTCTTCTACCTTTATACCAACGTTCGTTGTCCACGTGCTCAACGGGTGAAGGTCTTCCGCGGTGTGTTCCAACTTTGTTTACCAAAACCCTAGATCCTACATCTTCGGTAATGCGGGTTGCGTTATTAATTAACGTAGTTCAGATCGGTTCTGTAGATGAACAAGACTCGATTTTTTTTTTTTTTTTTTGACACAACTGAATTTAAGCAAGCTAAAGGTGCTGGAATTTACCTTAAAGGCTGAATACAAATCCTAGAAAACAAGGTGTCTTTATTGCTTAAGACAAGGAACCCTAATCCATACTTGAGAGGAATTTCTTGGCTTGATTTTCCAAAAAATTTCTGGACAGAATTTCAGGTTTTGGGTGCTGTTTGCAGGTGGTTTTTGGGCAGAAAACACGCAGCACTTATTCCCCAAGGAGTGGTTTTTAAAGCTGATTGGGGAAAAAAATGAATTAAAGCAATCTACCCACGGTTTGGCAGCTTTGATGTTTCGGATTTTCTTGGCTGAAGCTTGCTGATTTTTGGAATGTTTTGTGGCTGTTTGTGGATGATTTTCCAGACTCAATTTGGTCAATAAGTTGGCAGCAATTGTTTCCAAAAAAAGGAATTGAGAATGGGTTAAAATAAAGAGTCTTATGGCGGTGGCTTCTTTTTAATTCCAAAGCTGATTTGGATTCCTTGAGCCAACCGATTTTAAAGGCTTTCTTTTCTTGGTGGTTCTTGGTTTAGGCTTCCCTTATTCTTTTGCTGTTTCGTTGCTCTTTGTTTGTTTTTTTCTTTTCTTTTTTTTTTCACAAAAAATATAAAGATCTCAAGTTAAATAATCATTTTTGCAAACAATTTAAAATCATTTAACTCTTATGCTATACCTTCTTACCATTTAGCTAATGATGTCCAATTCCTTATATGTCCAATTTCTGGTTTGAAACAAGTTGAAAGTTATTTCATTTTTGTAGGTTGTAAGGCTGATTGTAATTTTTCAGTCTTTGTTAAAGGAGTGCAACCTGATTTTGTGCTTGTACCAGTCACATATGAAGTGTCTAAACCAGCAGCGAATCACTGTTTTCCTAGCTTTCATCAGTCTATGGAGTTGAGCAGCATTTGGTCGCCATTGATGTCTTCATCATTTGTTTGTTCATATGAAGATATTGCTAATTCTTACATGTTGATGCCAACAAATGCTGAGTTTCATGTACCAAGTGTTCTAATGAGCATTAAGAGGTTGTCCAAGCACCATGTTACTAAGATCGTGATCATCCATGTATGTCCATCCTTGCTACATTTTAAACGCTCCAATGATTTGAGGACAAATCTATTCAAGAGGAGGGGAATGATACGAATCCTAAGAGGTGTTCGTGTCTTTTTGAATGACCCAACTATGGTGCGTTGGGGTCCAATGAATAGAGTTAAGATCAAGGAGTTTATGGTGCAAATTCAACTTACAAGTACCTCCGGTCCAATGACGCGTGCAAGGGTCAAACGGCTCAAGGAGGAATTAGCCGCATTGGTTCATGATGAGCAAGATCAATGCTAAGTGTTCATGAGGGTTCAGTTAGACGTGCCCGCGCTGAGTGGTCACGCCTAAGGTGTTGTTGAACAGAAGCGTTGATATCAGTTAGGCGTGCCCACGTCTAACGATCACGCCTACAGAATTAGTTATGTTCTTGTTTGTCCAATAAAGCAATTGGCTAGGTGTGAACAAGGGCCTTGCCGAATGCCTTTTATGCTATTTCCTAATTGTTTAGTATTTAGGATTATTAGTAGTTCCTAAAAACTAGTTTCCTAGTTAGTTAAGGTTTCGGTTCTTTAAGCTTCCAAAGCTGGCCGAATTTAGGTTTTCTATTTGGACTAGGATTTCATGTCTTGTAGGCTATAAATAAGCCACCTTATTTCATTTTTAATATACAAGAATTTTCAGAAATAACATTGAGTGTTTTATCACCTCTCTTGCTTCTTTGAAGCGACTTGAATACCTTAAAGTGCTCTTTAAGGGTTCACCGACTTATCAATTCAAGAACACGTTGAATTGTGGCGTCTTCTACCTTTATACCAACGTTCGTTGTCCACGTGCTCAACGGGTGAAGGTCTTCCGCTGTGTGTGAGTCAACTTTGTTTACCAATATCCTAGATCCTACGTTCTTCGTGTGCGGGTTGCGTTACTTATTAACGTAGTTCGTATCAGTTGGTATTAGAGCTAGTTGGAGGTAACAAAGTATATCCTTTTCTTCTTTTGAGTCAATATTTCGTTTCTTGTGTCTTTCAAATTCAGTTGTGCGGGTTGCGTTACTTATTAACGTAGTTCGTATCAGTTGGTATCAGAGCCAAATTGCCAACGTTCTTTATACCAACGTTCGTTGTCCACGTGCTCAACGGGTGAAGGTCTTCCGCGGTGTGTTCCAACTTTGTTTACCAAAACCCTAGATCCTACATCTTTCGTGTGCGGGTTGCGTTATTAATTAACGTTCTTTATGATGCCAAATTGCTTGGGTTTGAATTCATGAAAGAATTGTTTGCTAAGGATGTCGATTTTGCTGAGATCTATGCTCTATGTGTCAAGTCTAAGTGTGACAAGTACTTCTTGCATGATGGTTTTTTGTTCTATCTTAACAAGTTATGTGTCCCTCGTGGTTCCATTAGAGATTTACTTGTTAATGAGTCACATAGTGGTGGGTTAATGGGACATTTTGGTGTGTCTAAAACTCTAACCACTTTGCAAGAACATTTCTTTTGGCCACATATGCGTAGAGATGTTGAACGTGTCATTCGTAAATGTGGTACGTGTCATCGTGCTAAGTCTAAAGTTAATCCTAGTGGGTTGTATACTCCATTGCCTATACCTAATCAACCCTGGGTTGACATTTCTATGGACTTTGTGCTTGGATTGCCACGTTCTAGAAAGGGTCATGATAGCATTTATGTTGTTGTTGATCGTTTTTCTAAAATGGCTCATTTTATACCATGTCATAAAACTGACGATGCTGTTCACATTGCTGATTTGTTCTTTAAGGAAATAGTCCGATTGCATGGTATGCCTAGAACAATTGTGTCTGACCGTGATGTCAAATTCTTGAGCTATTTTTGGAAAACTTTGTGGGGAAAATTGGGTACAAAGTTACTTTTCTCTACTTCTAGTCATCCTCAAACTGATGGACAAACTGAAGTAGTTAATCGTACTTTGTCTACACTTCTGCGTGCTATCATAAAGAAGAATTTAAAAACATGGGAAGAATGTTTACCACATGTAGAATTTGCATATAATAGGGTTGTGCATAGTGCTACACAGCCTTTGAAATTGTGTATGGTTTTAATCCTCTATCTCCTATGGATATGCTGCCTTTACCTTCTTCTGAGCATGTGAACTTAGATGGTAACAAGAAAGCTGAGTATGTGCGTCAATTGCATGAGAGAGTTCGAGCTAACATTGAGCACCGTACTACTCAATATGTGAAGCATGCAAATAAGGGTCGTCGTAAGGTTGTTTTTGAGCCAGGCGATTGGGTGTGGTTACACCTTCGCAAGGAAAGATTTCCAAAGCAACGCCAAAGCAAGCTCTCTCCAAGAGGAGATGGACCTTTCCAGGTGGTTGAGCGCATTAATGATAATGCCTATCGACTAGATCTTCCAGGTGAGTACCACGTTAGTGCTACTTTTAATGTTGCTGATCTTAGTCGTTTTGATGTAGGTGACATACACGATTTGAGGTCAAATCCTTCTCAAGAGGAGGGGAATGATGAAGAATCAAGTGCTGTTCAAATGCAAGCCAATGAGCCTACAAGAGTACCACTTGGACCCGTGACCCGTGCTCGTGCTAAACAATTCAAAGAATCCCTTCAAGCTTTGGTTCGAGCTATCCAAAAACAAAATAGCACAAATTCCAGCATTGAAGGATTAGAGGATGAAGCACAAGCATATTCGATCAAGACTTTGATCATGGTTGAAGATGATTGAAGACTTGTTCTAGTCTTGTTAGTTTTCGATTATTACTAGTAGTTAAAATAAAAGCCATTCGATCTCCAAGTGTGAATTGAGATCCGAATGCAACCTTCCTAAAAATTAGGATTTCTATTTAAGCCGTATTGTGGCAAGTTGTTTCCTTATTGGATTAGGGTTTTTTGTAAGGCTTATAAATAAGCCCCAAGCCGTTTTCATAGACATAACTTTTAACGAGATTTTTGAGGAAAATTCCAGAATTGCTCTTTGCAAACTTTTGGCTTGTGTGAGCCAATCTTGAACATTGTAAGGCTGCCCTTTAATGTTCGTTGACTTATCAATCAAGCACCTTCTTGATTGTGGCGTCTTCTATCTTTGGTTTTGTTCTTGTGCGGTCCAAGAATTGAATCAATTCCATCCCAACGTCGATACTTCAAAAATTCCAGGACTTGTGGGCGATTTCTCTCCTTCTTAGGGTTGTAGGAATCACATCATTAATGATGAAGAATCAAGTGCTGTTCAAATGCAAGCCAATGAGCCTACAAGAGTACCACTTGGACCCGTGACCCGTGCTCGTGCTAAACAATTCAAAGAATCCCTTCAAGCTTTGGTTCGAGCTATCCAAAAACAAAATAGCACAAATTCCAGCATTGAAGGATTAGAGGATGAAGCACAAGCATATTCGATCAAGACTTTGATCATGGTTGAAGATGATTGAAGACTTGTTCTAGTCTTGTTAGTTTTCGATTATTACTAGTAGTTAAAATAAAAGCCATTCGATCTCCAAGTGTGAATTGAGATCCGAATGCAACCTTCCTAAAAATTAGGATTTCTATTTAAGCCGTATTGTGGCTAGTTGTTTCCTTATTGGATTAGGGTTTTTTGTAAGGCTTATAAATAAGCCCCAAGCCGTTTTCATAGACATAACTTTTAACGAGATTTTTGAGGAAAATTCCAGAATTGCTCTTTGCAAACTTTTGGCTTGTGTGAGCCAATCTTGAACATTGTAAGGCTGCCCTTTAATGTTCGTTGACTTATCAATCAAGCACCTTCTTGATTGTGGCGTCTTCTATCTTTGGTTTTGTTCTTGTGCGGTCCAAGAATTGAATCAATTCCATCCCAACGTCGATACTTCAAAAATTCCAGGACTTGTGGGCGATTTCTCTCCTTCTTAGGGTTGTAGGAATCACATCATTTGGTATCAGAGCTTTGGGTTGAGGTATCTTCGTATATCCCTTTCAATTTTCCTTGTCACGTATTTTTAGGGTTTGCATCTAGGTGTCCTTTTGTCTTGAGTCTTGATCCGAAGCTGGATTGTTTTGTGTTGTGTCTCGTTTGTGATTTCTTGATTCCATCCGAATTGTGTCTTGTTGTTTGCCTTAGAGGAAGTCGAATCTGTCCAAACAAGTTGCGTGCTGTCCAAACTTGTTGTGGTAAGATCGCTTGCTGTCCATAATTCTTGGTGTGTTCTTGAGTCAATCTTGATCTTGTGTCGTTGTTTAGCTTTGTCAAAAAAAAAAAAAAGGAATCCAAATTGGATTTGGCCAAAAATTGCTAAACCTCCATTCTACCCTTCTTGAAACAAATTTGGAAACCTTCCTCCACTTGAAAATAGTACTTTCCAAATTAATTAAGGGTACAATTATCCAAAAAGACCAAATCTCCTTTGTTGACCAAGTCAAAGCTAGATTTCACGTGTTTGACTAAGTCAAGGATTGCCTAAATCACCAATTCTCTTTCCAAATCTGATTTTTCAAGATTCTTAAATCAATTTACAGATTTGTTAAGATATTTTTGAGAAAATTTCAAGAATTGTATTAGGCAAGTGTGAATTTACAATTTTGCCCTCTAGCCAAAATTTGTCAAAACAAAAATCTGGGCCAACCTTTAATTCTTAAGTCTGTTTTTTCCCCTTCATATCTGGTCCAAGACATCTCTCAAACGTCTCCTTGTCAAGTCGCTTTAGGCCACCCAAAATTTCAAGTCAAGTTGTCATAGTTTGTTGGTTGTTTGGTTTGGTGGGTTGAACGTGCATCTTGTGGTTGGAATTGCTTTGTTCAAGGTCTGCAAATCACGGCCAAGAGAACTGACTTGGTGAGTTCAATAGAGCGTATAAGTACTTGAGTGACATACACGAGTTGAGGGAAAACATTGTGTTTAGTGAAGTGAGGAAATTATTGTTTTCTACTAACCTTTCTTGCAGGGATTGAGCATGTCTAACGGGGACGAATCTCAGCCAATTGACTTCAAATTTCATATGGAAGCTATGATGAAGGAAGTTCAAAGAATGATTAAGGATTCCATAGAACCTTTGCATGAACGGTTGGACCAAGTTGAACAAGCTAAAAGTCGAACTAGCTCAACTAAGAATAAAGATAAGAAGGCTGAATCCGAATCCTCTAATGGTGAGGAAGAAGAATTTGAACCTCGGTTTAGAGCTGCCCGAGCTAACCGAAGACTTGGTGATGATGCCTTGAAGGGTGTTAAGCTCAATATTCCAGCCTTCTCGGGTAAATCCGATCCAGAGTTATATCTGGAATGGGAACGGAAAATTGAAGCAGCCTTTGAGTGCCATAACTTCTCAGAGGAACATAAGGTAAAACTTGCTGCTGTTGAGTTCGTTGATTATGCATCCGTGTGGTGGGATCAAGTTCGTCTGAATAGGAGGAGGAACCGTCAACAACCTGTGAGAGATTGGGAAGAAATGCGTGGTCTTATGAGGAAAAGATTTGTGCCAAGCTACTATCATAGAGACTTGCTCCGGAAATTGCAAACCTTGTACCAAGGTAGCTTAAGTGTGGAGGATTACTATAAAGAGATGGAAATGGCGCTAATGAAAGCCGATATCCATGAAGATGAGGAAAAAAAAAAAAAAAAAAAAAAAAAACCCTAATCCAATAAGGAAACAACTAGCCACAATACGGCTTAAATAGAAATCCTAATTTTTAGGAAGGTTGCATTCGGATCTCAATTCACACTTGGAGATCGAATGGCTTTTATTTTAACTACTAGTAATAATCGAAAACTAACAAGACTAGAACAAGTCTTCAATCATCTTCAACCATGATCAAAGTCTTGATCGAATATGCTTGTGCTTCATCCTCTAATCCTTCAATGCTGGAATTTGTGCTATTTTGTTTTTGGATAGCTCGAACCAAAGCTTGAAGGGATTCTTTGAATTGTTTAGCACGAGCACGGGTCACGGGTCCAAGTGGTACTCTTGTAGGCTCATTGGCTTGCATTTGAACAGCACTTGATTCTTCATCATTCTTAGGATTTTGTGTCATGTTGGCTATAAATAAGCCACTCTTATTTCGTTTTATTAACAAGAATTTTCAGAAATAACATTGAGTGTTTTATCACCTCTCTTGCTTCTTTGAAGCGACTTGAATACCTTAAAGTGCTCTTTAAGGGTTCACCGACTTATCAATTCAAGAACACGTTGAATTGTGGCGTCTTCTACCTTTATACCAACGTTTCCCTTCAGTTAGACGTGCCCGCGCTGAGTGGTCACGCCTAAGGTGCTGTTGAACAGAAGCGTTGATATCAGTTAGGCGTGCCCACGTCTAACGATCACGCCTACAGAATTAGTTATGTTCTTGTTTGTCCAATAAAGCAATTGGCTAGGTGTGAACAAGGGCCTTGCCGAATGCCTTTTATGCTATTTCCTAATTGTTTAGTATTTAGGATTATTAGTAGTTCCTAAAAACTAGTTTCCTAGTTAGTTAGGGTTTCGGTTCTTTAAGCTTCCAAAGCTGGCCGAATTTAGGTTTTCTATTTGGACTAGGATTTCATATCTTGTAGGCTATAAATAGCCATTCTTATTTCGATTTTTATATACAAGAATATTCAGCAAATTGCTTTGAGTGTTAATCACCTCATTTGCTTCCTTGAAGCAACTTGAATACCTTAGAATCTTCTTGGGTGTTTATAGACTTATCAATTCAAGAACACGTTGAATTGTGGCGTCTTCTACCTTTATACCAACGTTCGTTGTCCACGTGCTCAACGGGTGAAGGTCTTCCGCTGTGTGTGTTTTCAACTTTGTTTACCAAAATCCTAGATCCTACGTTCTTCGTGTGCGGGTTGCGTTACTTATTAACGTAGTTCGTATCAACTTACCTCTTGTTTTCTTCCAAGAACTTCAGCCCACACCTCCTTCTCTCTCTCCTCTTCCTCGGCTGCTAGGATGGTGAAGATGATGGTGGGTGTTGGTGTTTGAAGTTTCAAGAAGATTGGATGAAGATTGGAAGAAGAAGTTGAACACAAACTCTCTCTTTCTCTCCTTTCTCTCTCTCGGCAGCAGCTCTCTCTCTTTGTCACTGGTTTGGCAGCTGAAAATGGAAGCTTGGTGTTGCAAGAAGTCAAGGCTTTAAAGCTACAAAAAGTGCTTTTCCTTGTTTTGGGGAAAAAAGTGCTTTTTTGGCACTTTATGTCGCGTCACACGCGACAGTCCAACTTACACTGGTTTCTTTAATCCCGACACTGTCTCGCTATAATATTATTTCCAAAATATCACTACATATGCTCGATTTCAAGTCCAAGTCACTATTCACTCGTCGGAACAATTTTAACGCTAAAAATTGGCCAAAACCACACACCGGCAAACAATTCGTATAAAATTCTCTAAATTGAGAAATAACCACTTTAAATATATTTTCACTAATATTTCAATAAATAAACTCAATATAAATATTATTAGGCATTTTTAGAAATAAATTTGAATTTTTGAGGCCCTCACAATAATGACTCAAATAATTATCAAAATAACTGACAAAACATAAGCAACTAGCATGATCAACAACATCAGAAGAATGACTCAAAAGACTACCATAACAATCTACACAATCCAAACAAATGGCACGGCTTTCAAATGCAAAAAAATGAACTAGAGGATAAGATTGAAGACTCCCTTTCAAACTCAGAGGTTGGTTGGTGAAAACTGTCTTCAATTCTTGGGAGTGAATGTAGAAATTTGCAATGCCTCGAAAGAACATGGTTCCTTTTAAAGACTTTGCAATGGCGCACAACAAAACCATCTTTACTTCACCTTGTTGTACCTGAAAAAGACCATTAACACTAAACAAAGTAAAGTTAAGATTGTTAGAAAAATAATAAGCCCTTTCACGCTCATTTATTTTTCCACTCATAATTAGCTCACGTGCACTCTTTTCTTTTTCTTCTTCACTCAACTCACTCTCCTTTTTATTTACACTACACTCGGATTGTACATCTTCATATTCCTCACATAAATCCTTTCCAACTAGCTTTTGACTAGCGGCTAGTGCAGTGGACAGTGAAAGCTTTTTCTTTTCATGCTCAAGATACGACTTTACATGGGTATCCAATAGTTGTCAAAGGCTCGTTCTTGGACATTTGACGTGACTCTTTAATTTCTTGCTCATGCTTCTCACGTGAAGCATGTTTGGCAGCCAAAGAAAGTTTCCTTTGACGTCTCCTCTCGAGCTTCTCTTCAATGTCCATAGCAGCATGTGCAACTTCATACAACTCCATACGATTAGTCACTTCAAGATACCTAGCTATTTGATCATTTAATCCATCCAAAAAGTGATCAATAACAAAGGAATCCTCCACAATTTCAGCTTGTTGGATGATGGATCTCATCTCTTTGTAGTATTCCTTCACTGATTTAGTACCTTGACGAAAAGCATGGAATTTCTTCAACAACTCCTTTAGAGGATTGTGCCTCATGGTGATAAAATCTGCAAAGAAAGGTTAGGAAAAATACAAGATAATAACCTTACACACTCCCTTAGTGTATCCACTCAACTCTCGTGTATGCACTCAAATTCCACTCTAATAATCTCACCAACTCTTTCAAGTCCTTGTTCACAATCCTTGAGACAATATGAATTGGCTCAAAGTTGCTCAGGAAGACTACTCAATCCAATCTGGTTGGCATGTGACGACATATGAGAATTTGAAGGCACTAATGAAGCTAGACTCGGGAGAGATTCTTGAGGACACTTGACTCAAGAAAGACAAGAAATAATGACCCACAAGATGGACAAATAAGACTAGAGAAAAGGCACAAATAGAAGCTGGAATTAATGAGGAAAACTAAGACAAAAATAGTTTAGGAAGCTAGACACAACTTTAGGAAACTAAACTACAATTTGGACTTTGACTCCTAATCAATTTGAGAAAGGAACAACCTGATCTTAACCAAAAATAAATAGAAAAAGGACTCACACAAATGCTGGAAAATAGGAACAAAATCACATGGCACAAGGTTACAAAGCAATCAGCAATTCAGGTTCCAATCCAATTCGGATTTGGGCTGGTTTGGCTCAAGGCGGTGCAAAAGCTTCCAAACCTGTTTTGGATTGGTTTTAAGGCTGTTAAATCCCCTTTGGAGGTGATGGTGTTGCTGTTTAGGATTAGGAAAGAGGCTTTGCAAGATTTGGGATGGTTTTCTAATTAGTTTTGATCTTTTTTTTTTTGATAACAGGAAACCCATTTCAGATTTGGAAAGCAAAGCTGGAGTTTTTGGAAACAAAATTTCTGGTTTGGCTTTCAGCTTCCAAATTCCGATTTCACCTTCCCAAAGCATACACTTATGTTCCAACACCCACTGAAAAGTGTTTCAAGCTTTGAACAACAATTGTAACACAAAGTTTTGGATCAAAAAGCAAGGTAGATTCAATTTCCAGCAAAGTTCAAGAACAACAGGTTGGTTTTCTCCTTTCTTTCTTTTGTTTCTGTTTTTTTTTTCCCACTCCAGCCGACTTGAATTGCTTTTAGAATTCAAGAATCCAATGTTGAAATTCCAGAATTCAAGGATTATCAATCAGTTTCAAGAACTTCAAGAAAACAGCCCCTAGGTTCAAGGATTGGTTTCAAGACTCGGTTTTGTTTCAAGAACTCAAGAAAACATTCAAGGCCCAACAATTTTCAACAAGGGATAGCCACAGAATTTTGGGTTAGAGAGCCACAAATTTCCAGCAATGGAACACACAAGAACAACCAACAATAACGACACAACCAACAAGAAACAAGACGAATAACAAGAACACGTACGCAAGACACAAGGAAAGAGACCAACAACTCTTTTTTTTTTTTCTTTTTATGATTCAAGATTCAAAACACAAGAAAACAAGACCAACAATCAAGAATCTAGGGATTAAATTTCGGATGAACAGTAAACTCGGGTGAACAGTAATTACTACAGTAACTATGAACAGTAATCACTACAGTAATGATGAACATTACCTGATGAACAGTAACAGGTTTTTTTTTTTTAAACAAAGAGGAAAACAAGAAAGAAAAAAGGGATATTAACCTGGTTCAAGAGCCGAAGCTCTGATACCAACTGATGCGAACCCGAATCTCCAAGCTCTCGCTCTTGAAGACACGAATTGGCGACGCAGCGGAATGATCTATCTTGAACAGGTTATGGATACAAAAGGATGGGAATCCTACGACCCCTCTAACCCTCGAGATTGCGAACCTACGAATTGAATCTCAACCCACAATCTAGCGAACTAGCGAACCAAGGAATTTGGTAGAAAGGCGCCACAACTCAACGCGTTCTTGAATTGATAAGCCTAAACTTGAACAAAGGAACTCATTCACTTTGTATCAAGGGTCGTTCCCAAGGAACAAGAAAAGAGAAAACTCTCAATGTTATTACTCAAAGTCTTATGAAAAATATTGGAGAAGAAGGCTTATTTATAGCCTTTACAAACACTCAAAATCCTACTTTAACTTGGACTCAAAAATACCTAAAAACCTAACCTAACTAGAATAGGCCAATCATGGCTTTATCTTTTAAGAAACTACTAAATAACAATTATTGAATATATAAGCTACCAAAATTCGGACATCATGACAAAGCCTTGGTCCGATATTATTCCTACTAAAATGACTTAAAGAAAACACGGGAAATTTAGACAATTGTGCCCTTGTTCTAAAAGACTTCAAACGGTAGCTTCATTCTTCAATTTTGAAACAAAGTATAAATCTTTGATCCAAGCCTTGTTCAAAGGAAGGAATCTAACGACCATCTTGGAGCTTTAATCCCCTTGGATAAGAATATAAGAAATGATCCCAAATCAAAGCGTCCATCATTCCATTTCTCATCAGTTGTGCTTTGTGATGTAGTGCCAATGCAAACTTGTCACATTCTACTTGGGAGGCTGTGGCAATATGATCAAGCTGTCCAATTTGAGGGAGTAACCAACAAATACTCCTTCATGCACGGCCAAAGGAACGTAACACTCGTTCCTTTAACTCCAAGCCAAGTTCGTGAGGACGAAGAGAGGTTGGACAAGGAATCCGACTTGGAGAATGCCAAAAGGAGACAAGCAAAGTCCGAGGGAAAGAAAAAAGAGGACTTGGCCGAGACTATTGAGAGAGAGAAAGAAAAAGAACTCTCTACCAAAGAAAGAAAAATTGAGAGAAAAAACACTTTATCTAACACTTTATCTGTGAAAACAAAAGAAGTGAGGAGAGCATTGAGTTCTAATGCACTTGTACTGGTACTTTTGTGCAAGGAAGTGCTAGTTATTCCTTCTAACCTTACTAACACTTTACCTTCAAGTATTTTATCTCTCTTGCAGGAATTTGAAGGTGTCTTCCCCGATGAGATACTAAATGGTTTGCCACCAATAAGGGGAATTGAGCATCAAATTGATTTGGTGCTCGGGGCATCTTTGCCAAACAAATCAGCCTCCCGAGGAGAAAAAAGAGCTACAAAGGCAATTTGAGGAGCTTTTGATGAAAGGATGGGTGTAGGAGAGCTTAAGTCCATACGCGGTTCCTGTGATTCTAGTTCCAAAGAAGGATGGAACGTTGTACATGTGCACCGATTGTAGAGCCATCAATGCTATAACGATAAAATATCGTCACCCTATTCCTTGTTTAGATGACATGTTGGATGAATTGTATCGTGCCATAATCTTTACTAAAATTGACCTTAAAAGTGGTTACTATTAAATAAGGATGAAAGAGGGGGATGAATGGAAAACGACTTTTAAGACTAAGTATGGTTTATATGAGTGGTTAGTTATGGCTTTTGGTTTGACTAATGCACTAAGTACTTTCATGAGATTAATGAACCATGTGCTTAAACGTTTCATTGGCAAATTTGTGGTTGTGTACTTTGATAACATATTGATCTATAGTCGTAGTCTAGACAAACATGTTGAACATCTTAGACTTGTGCTTGAGACGCTTCGTGAAGCCCAATTGTATGCTAATATCAAAAAGTGTTCTTTCTACACTAATGAAGTAGTGTTCTTAGGCTATGTTGTGAGTGCACAAGGAATTCATGTTGATGAGGAAAAAGTGCGTGCTATTCGTGAATGGCTGCACCTAAAAGTGTTGGAGATGTTTGTAGCTTCCATGGTTTAGCTAGTTTTTATCGTAGATTTGTTAAAGATTTCAGTACCATTGCTGCACCTTTAACTTCTGTGATAAAGAAAAATGAGAAATTTGCTTGGGGTGAAGCTCAAGAACGTGCTTTTTATGCACTTAAGGATAAGCTTACTCATGCACCTGCTTTGATAAGACCTTTGAAATTGAATGTGATGCATTGGGTATGGATATTGGGGCTGTTTTAATGCAAGAGGTCGTCCAATTGCATTCTTTAGTGAGAAATTGAATGGAGCAGCCTTGAATTATCCTACTTATGATAGATAAGGAAATGTATGTATTGGTTAGGTCCTTAGAAACGTGGCAACACTATCTTAGGCCTAAAGAGTTTGTTATTCACACCGACCATGAGTCGTTTAAGCACCTTAAGTCACAACACAAGCTTAACAAGCGACATGCTAGGTGAATTGCATTTATTGATACTTTTCCTTATGTCATTAAGTACAAAGTAGGGAAGTCTAATGTGGTTGCGGATGCATTATCTCATAGACATTCTTTACTAACTGTGCTTACTTGGACTTGAGTTCATCAAAGAATTGTGGATGAGGACTTCTCGGCCATGGTAAGTTGTCCAGGTAAAACGACTACGAATGGTAAGTTCTACTTCCACGATGGTTTCTTATTTTATCTCAACAAATTGTGCATCCCTATTTGCTCTATTCGTTTGTTGCTTGTGAGGGAATCACATGGGGGAGGCTTGATGGGGCATTTTAGAGTTGCCAAGACACTTGCCATTCTACAAGAACACTTCTATTGGCCAAGGATGAAGCGTGATGTGGAACGCGTGTGGCTAAATGTGTCACTTGCCACAAAGTTAAGTGATACGATCCTTCGTCCTATTCCAGACGAAACCTGTAACATGACAAATTCACAGGATCTAGACGATTTCACCATGGTTTGGCAACGGAAATAGCAACATGATCAAGGGCAACTCGAGACCAAAGTTGATGGTAGAAGACACCATAATCAACGTGTTCTTGATTGATAAAGTCTTTTTGAACACCTAGAATTCTGTCTAAGGCACTCAAAAATTGTTCTCGCAAGAACCAAGAGAAAACTCTCAATAATTTCTGAAATAATTCGTCTACCATTAAAACGATGAAAAATAGGCTTATTTATAGCCTTTACAAAGCAAACCCTAATACTAATTGGAAATTGCTAAAAAAGACTTAAAATCCTATCTAAACAAGAAGAAGGAAATTCGGTCTTATCCTTCTTGACAAGCTGGCCGAATTTTAACCTAATCCAATGAGAAAACAAATAAAATTCAGAAATTAGAAAACAACAAAAATTCAAAAATTAAAAAAAAACTAAACGGCTAGAGAGGATTGCATCACTAAGCCTAAACTTCAACCCTTTGGCTTATGTACTTCTTTACCTCCTAAGGAGCCTTGGGTAGACATATCTATGGACTATGTTTTGGGGTTGCCTAGGACTAAAAGGGGTAGTGATAGCATCTTTGTTGTTGTTGTCTGGTTTTCAAAAATGGCACATTTTATACACTGTCACAAAACGGATGATACTTCACATGTAGCTAATTTGTTCTTTAGAGACATTGTTAGATTGTATGGCATTTCACGTACTATTGTATCTGACCATGATGTTAAATTCCTTAACTACTTTTGGAAAACTTTTTGGGGTAAACTTGGGACTAAGTTGTTATTCTCTACTTCTAGTCATCCACAAACTGATGGCCAAATTGAGGTCATCAATCGCACACTTTCTACACTCTTACGTGCTATCATTAGGCGTAATCTTAAGACGTGGGAAGAGTGTTTACCACATGTTGAGTTTGCTTATAATCGTTCTATTCATAGTGCAACTCAATTTTCACCATTTGAAGTTGTTTATGGTTTTAATCCTTTGACTCCACTTGATCTTTTGCCATTGCCTGTGACTGACTGTGTTAGTCTAGATGGAGCAAAGAAAGTAGATTTGGTAAAACAACTTCATGAGAAGGTATGACTTAACATTGAGCAATGCACGGTGCAATATGTCAAGCAAGCTAACAAAGGGCGTCGTTATGTGATCTTTGAACCTAGTGATTGGTTATGGTTGCACACGAGGAAAGAATGATTTCCTACCCAATGTCTGTGAGGATCCATATCAACATTTTAATTTATATATTACAAATTTCCATATCAATTTTTATTTGTTTTATTTAGAACTATTTTATTTTATTAAGTCAATTGCATCGGCACGAAAATTTCAAAATGCATTGTGCACGTTCAAATTATGTCGTTAATTTCACTACTTGGATGTTTAAATTTCATATACGAGCCTAGGGTCGACTATTAGACGTAACCTTTGAGTGTTAGAATATGCATTTGAGGTATATAAGTGAGAGAAATCGGGGTCGTAGTGTCACATCGCGCGAATCGACCCCGACATGACAAAAAGGTAGCTTTATGTCAAATTGATTGACTTCTTTCATTTCCTTCCTTTTCCCAACAAAACCCAAAAGGTCAACACAACCCACTCACTCTCTTCTTCTTCTTCTTCTTGGCCAAACCCCCTTTCCCCTCTTCCCATTCATCTCATTTTCAAAAACAACTTCAATCCTTCATCAATCAACCAGGAAAGCTTGAGAAATCTTTCACCTTTTCACTTGGAGCTTGAAGACCATCTTGTCTTGTGTGAGAGCCAAGCATTGGAGGAGAAAAAGAAGGATTTTGGGGCATTTCTAGATCACATTCAACCTAGGGTTTATATTTGAGAAGGAAGAGGTATTTTACTCCATCACAATCTTGCTCTTTTGATTCCATTTATGTAGCTCTAAGTTTTGATAGTTCATTATTGTTCTTGTTGGATGTGGATGGTTGTGTGGGCTCTATGAACTCCCACATTTCTTGATTGTTGGGTTGTTGTGATGCATATACATGTGATGGAGTGAGTTTGTGTTGAGTTCTTGGAGTTAGAAAGCTAGGAAGAAAAGAAAGAGGCAAAACCGAGAGAGAAGGAGCTCAATGCGGCCGGTTTCTTTTGCTAATTTTCTACCCTATTTTAGCTACCATTTTTTGTGAGTTTCTTAGCTATTTTGAGAGCTGAAATGTTGAGCTTTAAGTGGACATTTTTCCTAGCAAAAATCCTCTCATTTGGTGCTTCAAAAGTTCATGAAAAGATGGCCGCAAATCTGGAAAAATTTGGCCTCCATTCTGCCCGAAATTTTCTACACAGTTTTGGGTGTTGTTTGGTCCGAAATTTTCTACCATTTTACCACCATTTACTCAAGAAATGTTACTAGAGTCTTGGTTTCAAGAAATGGAATGGAATGGGGCTGTTTTGGATGATCTAAATGTTGCAAAAGAAAAGAAGTGTTGTTAGGCAGAATTGAGTTCAAAATTTCAGTCAAATTTGGTCATTTTGATCACTATCTTCCCGTAAAAATTTTTAGCTAAATTTTGGTAAAAACTTAGCTCACATACTGAGGTTTATGTGTGCAAAAATTGGTGTTTTTCTAGTACCATTTCGCTGCTCAAATGATGCCCCAAAGTTGCTTTTCAAACCTGGAAATTTAGTGACAGGACAGCTTTATGCCTTCTGTTCAAATGGCTATATTTTCTTGCTCAGGAGTCAAAATCGAGTTCCGTTTGTGGAGTTTGAAACTAGACTTCAAGGGCTTTCTAATGGTATATGGCTTGCATACTAAATCATTTTTTATCAATCCCAGAAAATCTAGAAAGAAGGCAATTTTTCGAGACTGATATCCCTGTCCTTTGTTCATTGTGGCATCTTGCGGCTCAGTTTAGCCTACTTTACAAAATGAATCTTAAAATGAGCTTTCCTAGTGAATTGTAGTACGCTGAGTCTAGTTTCTATAGCCATAGGCCTTGCCTAATTTTGATGAGTGTAGTCTTAGATATAGTCTGAGTAGAAAACTGTGGCAGTGTGGCCTTTGGTGATTTTAAGTAGTTTGAGTTAAGTTTTGAGTTTTAGTTGTTTAGCTAGTGTTTGATAGTTAAACTTTGGCTCAGGTGACCAAGACATTGTCGAGAGAGAACCGACTACTGAAGCTTAGCCTTCTTGTTTGCTTGCTCGCTTAAGTGAATCACGGAGTGTGTTCAAGTGCTTGTTACATAATGCTTTATTTAATGTCATTGATTTGAGAAGCATGTTGGTTTGACTTGGCGAGCATGTACTTTATCGCACTCACCCTTATTTGAATTGAATTTGTTAAATGCTTGTACTGTGCTTGTTCTTGAATTGTTAACGCCAAGCGGTAGAATGTACCACACTCAAGTGAGTGGGAGGTACCTCTCATCCCGTCTTGGTTAATTTTTGGCCAAGTCGATTGAAGCGTTGTCTCATTGACCCCTTTTTACCAAGCGGTAGTATGTACCACACTCTAGTGAGTGGGAGATGCCTCTCATCCCGTCTTGGTTTATTGATAAATTTTATTTTGACAAGGGGGTGTAAGTAGACAGGTAAGTGTAAAGTAATATCTACGGACAGTGAGATAGTGGTTGACGGAGTGTCAACATTCCAATTGAAATTGTGGCTTGGGATCAGACCGAAGGTGATTGCAGAAATTTCAAAAATGTGGAGCGGGCCATTTGTATCCTTATTTGAATTTTTAAATTGTTTTATGTGAGTTCTGAGCTTTTCTTCTGTCTTACTTTTAAATAGTTTTATTACCGCTTTGACCTACTTGCGTGTGATTTCTTGACCTCATTGGGTTTTGCTCACCCCTAAGCTTTGTTTTTTTCAACAGGTTTTGAAGTGGAGTTCATTAATTAAGACACTTAGTTTCATTTGTAGGATTTCTGCACTTTTGTATAAGATTGTTTTGATTTATGAACTTGATGATATATTGTACTTGGAGTAAAACTATAGTAATTTTAATGAAATTATTGGGGTTGTACTCTTGTAAGCTAACTAGTGGTTTTGATAGATTTCGATTATGGTTTTAAGAATGAATACTTGTATTTATATTTGGATTTTATTGTGAGTCCTGATGAGAGTTGGGCAGGCATCCCGCCGATACTCTTAGGTTTGCCCTAGGGAGAGGTAGGGGCATCACAGTTGGTATCAGAGCATAGGTTAGAGATTTATTTGGGAAATGTTTTATGGACTTTACTCTTGAGAGTAGAATTGAGATAACCTTGTCATGCCTTAAGTTGATGTTTTGAGCGGATTAGTGACTCTAAATTTCTAATCTTGATTTTTGTGGTTGTTTTGTAAGAGTGGAGAGCAGAAATGGTGTTTATGAGGCTAATGGGGTTAGTGGTACTGGAGAGACTAATGGTCACGTGGGGTCTCTTAGGCCTATTCGATGTCGAGTGCTTGGTGGAGGACCCCACGTCTGATACTCTCCCTTTAGTAGGTTCCCTCGCTATAACTGTAGGGAGACGTACACTTACCCTAATGATCTAGTGTTATCAATTGATGATCAGCGCTGGCAACTGGTACTTACTAATAGGGTGCTACTTGATGAGATTGAGGAACTGAGGGTTACTGTCAATGCCCATAGCCTTAGGATCTTAGAGCTCGAGGAGATAGTGGCTGAGGAGCGGGCTAAGGTGAGGCCGCCTGTGACCAGGTTCGGAGGTCTAGGGCCTGACTGACTAGGGTAGTCGACGAGGTCCGAAAGTGGGCCACCAGTATATTGGAGGACACCATCATGCTGATAGAGGAGGTGGGAGCGCTTGGAAGAGGATCCCTCAGAGGAGGAGCCGTCCGAAGAGGAGCCGTTTAAGGAGGACCCGGCTGATGAGATCCAGACTAGTGGTTCTGCTGTACACTAAACTAGGAATATTGATCTTTTGACTATTTTGTAAATGGATTAGCTGGGGTGAGGCTTGTAAGGCCGATGACTTTGACTACATAACTAATTGTATTTTTGGTGGCACGTGAGTGTTATATTTTGTAAATGCCCCATGACTTGCTGATTAATTGTGAACTTTTAAAATGTTAATATATGTTAGTTATTGTTATTTCAAATGCTTTCAATGTTGACTTTGTCTTTAAATTTTCTCTTGCGTAATTATTTCTATTTTTGCATTTAGACATAAATAAGACTATGGATACCCGAGGTCGAGGTCGAGGTCGAGTACGGGGGCGCAAGCGTAGACAGCCCCAACCCTTAGTGAGTGTTCGGTCTTCCAAGACAGGTCTAGAAAGGGGACCGGACGGTGGAAACAAGGACCAGGTGGCTATGGCCATCAATAGGATGACTGAAGTCCTTGAGCGCCTGGCCAACCATCAAGGCCCCGGTCAGCAAAATCAACCTATAGGCCCTAATCAAGGAGACGATAGAACCCTGGAGCGTTTCCTTAGGTTTGCACCGCCTAATTTCCTAGGAGGAGCTAATTCTGACGTGGCAAAAAGTTTGTTTGAGAGGATGACCGATATTTTTGCCTCCTTAAACTACACTGAGGAGAGGTGAGTGACTTTCACTACTTTCCAATTTGAGGGCGTGGCTAGATCTTGGTGGAACAAAATTAGAGCTAAATGGGAAAAAGAGTAGACCCTGTGGACTTGGGTAAATTTCAAGAGGAAATTTGATGAGAAGTTTCTGCCTCCAATGGTCCAAGAGAAAAGGGAAGACGATTTTATTAGGTTAAGACAGGGATCGATGAGTGTAGTTGACTACGAGACCCAATTCACAAAACTTTCCAAGTTTGCAATGGAGTTAGTGGCCACGGATCGAAGAAAGATAAAATGATTCGTACAAGGCTCAATGTAGAGATTCAAGAGACTCTAGCTGCATCCCAAATCAATACTTTTACTGAGGTCTTGGAAAAAGCCCAAAGAGTGGAGAACGCTAGACTTCAAGTGAGGGCTTTTCATGCTAAGAAGAGGAATGCCCCAAGTAGCAGTGGTATGGGGCTGGTGGATAAAAATGCGTCAGCCCCTGAGGTTGGAAGGGGCATGGGAGGAGTAAGATTGGTTGGGGATTCAAGAGGGTCTATGACTAGAGGAACCGCTAGTGGACGTGGTCAGTCTAGGAATACCTCGCAAGGAGGTTCGGTGTCGACGCCTCAAGTAGGATGTGGATACTGTGAGAAGCCAAATCACACTGTGGACGACTGCTGGAAGAAAGTGGGGAAATGTTTGAATTGTAGGAGCACCAAACATCAGATTGCCAACTGTCCGACGACTCGTCGTGCAGGAGGTAGTTCACAACAATCTGCTAGGCCAACTTCTAAACAGTCGAGCATAAGGGATAATCACCCGAGGGTGCCTTCTAGGGTCTATGCTATGAATCAGCATCAGGTCCCTGATCCTATGGAGGTTATAAAAGGTACAATTCCAATATTTCATCATTTAGCAAAGGTTTTAATTGATCCGAGGGCAACCCATTCCTTTGTAAACCCTACCTCTATGAAGGGCGTAGATGTTAAGTCTGAGAGACTACTATATGATTTGGAGGTTAGTACGCCAACTAGGAATCAGAGTTTGTTATCTAACTCAGTTTATAGGAATTGTGATGTTTAGGTTGGTGAGCGAAAATTATTAGCAGACCGTATGTGTTTGGCAATTAAGGGTTATGACATTATCTTAGAGATGGATTGGTTAGCCCGTTATCATGCCCAACTTAATTGTAAGACAACAATAGTGGAATTGCATATGCCAGGTGAGCTGACTTTAAGGCTAAATGTAAGGGGTAGATTAGCATCTTCAACTCTTATTTTGGGGATCCGAGATAGGAAATTACTGAGTAAGGGGGCCAAAAGGTTCTTAGCTTTTCTGATCAATACTCCGGGAGATAAGGTGAAAGTGGTGAGAGAATTTTCTGACATTTTTCCTGAGAAATTAGAATCTCTACCACCTGAGAGGAAAATAGCCTTTAAGATAGATGTGGCTCCGGGAACAGCACCTATTTCCAAGACGCCTTATAGGATGGCGCCAGCTAAATTGAAAGAATTGAAACTTCAATTGCAGGATTTATTGGAACGAGGATTTATCAAGGAAAGTGATTCACCTTGGGGTACACCAGTGTTGTTTGTTAAGAAGAAAGATGGAAACTTAAGATTGTGTATAGACTATCAAGACTTGAATGATGTCACCATTAAGAATAAATACCCTGTACCACACGTCAATGAGCTTTTCGATCAACTGTAGGGAGTAGTAGTATATTCTAAATTGGATTTCAAACAAGGTTATTATTATCAATTGAGGATTCAAGAGGAGCACATACCTAAAACAGCTTTTAACTAGAGATACGAGCATTTTCAGTTTGAAGTGATGCATTTCGGATTGACTAACGCACCTGCTGCATTTATGGACTTGATGCATCGAGTCTTTAAGCCGTATTTAGATCAGTTCGTAGTGGTGTTCATCGATGATATCCTAGTATATTCTAAGACTCGGAAGGATCATGAATGGTATTTGAGGATAGTATTGCAAACTCTGAGAAAGCATCAGTTGTATGCAAAGTTCAGTAAGTGTGAATTTTCGCTAAAAAAAAGTGACATTTTTGGGTCATATTATTTCTAAGGATGGAATCATTGTAGACCCAACTAAGGTGGAAGCAGTGTCAAAATGGAAACAACCTGAGAATCCGACGGAGGTTCAAAGTTTCTTGGGTTTAACTGGTTACTACCGTCGTTTCATTAAGGATTTCTCCAAAATAGCAGGACCTATGACCAAATTGACCAAGAAGCATGGCAAGTTCATATGGGACGCTAAGTGTGAAAGGAGTTTTCAGGAATTGAAGAGAAGGTTGATTGAGGCACTGGTTTTAGCTCTAGCGATAAAGATGGATATGTGGTATTCACAGACGCATCGAAGGAAGGACTAGATTGTATGTTGATGCAGAATGAATGGGTTATAGCATATGTGTCTTGAAAGTTGAAACCCCATGAGCAGAATTACCCAACCCATGAGCTGGAGTTAGCCGCTATTGTGTTTACGTTGCATAAGTGGAGACATTACTTATATGGGGTGACATTTGAGGTTTTTACCGACCACAAGAGTCTTAAGTATCTGTTTTCCCAGAAAGAATTGAATTTGAGACAGCGTAGGTAGGTGGAGTTCTTAGAAGACTATGATTGTACAATTAATTACCACCCTGAGAAAGCTAATGTAGTGGCGGATGCTTTAAGTCGCAAGGTCCAAGTAGCAGGATTGATGGTGAAGGAGTGGCACATGTTAGAGGAAGTTAGTATTTGGAATCCTCGTTTACAGTTCAAGAATGTTGTTTTGTGGAGCATTGTAGTGAGATCTACTCTTTTGGATAAGATTAAGGAAGTGCAAGAGAAAGATCTAGAGGTACAGAAATGGTTGGAGAAAGTTCAGAAAAAGGAGTTTTCAGACTTTAATGTTGGAGCAGAAGGAGTTCTTAGGTATCTTAATCGACTAGTAGTACTGAGAGATGAGGATCTTAAAAGAGAAATACTGAGGGAAGCCCATCGTTCTAAGTATACGGTACACCCTGGAGGGAATACGATGTACCAAGATATAAAAAGTCTCTATTGGTGGGAAGGCATGAAAACGAAAATTGCCCGATTTGTTCAAATATGTCTAGTGTGTCAGAGAGTTAAGGTAGAACATCAGAAGCCTTCTGGCCTGTTGGAAGTGTTGGAAGTGTCCGCATGGAAATGGGAGAATATTTCCATGGATTTTGTATCGAGATTGCCAAGCACACAAAGAGGGCATGATGCGATTTGGGTCATAGTAGATCGACTAACTAAGTTTGCACACTTCTTGCCCATTAGTATGAAGTATTCAATGGAAAAGTTGGCTAAACTACATGTGGATGAAGTTATAAGATTGCATGGAATTCCTATGAGCATAGTGTCGGATCGTGATCCGCGTTTCGTTTCTCGATTTTGGCAAAGGATGCAAGAGACATTAGGCACTAAGTTGAATCTCAGTATCACTTATCATCCTCAAACTGATGGATAATCAGAAAGGACAATTCAGACTCTCAAGGATATGTTGAGGTCTTGTATTCTGGATTTTGGAGATAATTGGAGCCAATATTTGATCTTGGTGGAATTCACGTACAATAACAGTTTTCATTCATCTATACAAATGGCTCCATATGAGACTCTCTATGGCTGTAAGTGTCGATCGCTGATTTATTGGGATGAAGTAGGAGAGAAGAAGGTCTTAGATCCGACTGTGATACCTTGGATAGAAGAGGCTCAAGAAAAGGTCAAGTTGATACGGCAAAAGATTCTAATCGCCCAAAGCCGTCAGAAGAGTTATGCGGACAATAGGAGGAAAGACTTGGAGTCCGAGATAGGAGATCAAGTATTTCTTAAGATTACACCTCTAAAGGCAAGTTTGATGGCGGGAAAAGGGAAAAAGTTACAACCGAGATTTGTGGGATCGTACACCATTCTTCAACGAGTCGGAAATGCAGCTTATAAGTTGGATTTACCAGCGAGCCTATCCCGTATTCACAACATGTTCTACATGTCATTTCTTAAGAAGTACCACCCTAACCCATCCCACATACTCCAACCAGAGGATATAGAAATTGATGAGGCTCTGACTTAGGAGAAGAAACTAGTAAAGCTTCTAGACTGGAAAGTGAAGGAGTTGAGGAACAAGCAAATTCTATTAGTGAAGATCTTGTGGTGGAATCATGATGTCGAGGAAGCTACGTGGGAGGTAGAAGAGGAAGTTCGGAGGAAGTACCTTGAGTTATTCTCTAGTTTAGGTATGAATTTCGAGGACAAAATTCTTTTAAGGAGGGGAGGTTGTGAGGATCCAAACCATCATTTTAATTTATATATGCAAATTTTCATATCAATTTTTATTTATTTTATTTAGAAGTATTTAATTTTATTAAGCCAATTACATCGGCAAAAATTTTCAAAATGCATTGTGCACGTTTAAATTATGTTGTTAATTTCATTACTTGGATGTTTAAATTTCGTATACGAGCCTAGGGTCGACTATAAGACGTAAGCGTTGAGTGTTAGAATATGCATTTGAGGTATATAAGTGAGAGAAATCGAGGTCGTAGTGTCACATCGCGCGAATCGACCCCGACATGACAAAAAGGTAGCTTTATGTCAAATCGATTGACTTCTTTCATTTCCTTCCTTTTCCCAACAAAACCCAAAAAGTCAACACAACCCACTCACTCTCTTCTTCTTCTTCTTCTTGGCCGAACCCCCTTTCCCCTCTTCCCTTTCCCCTCATCTTCAAAAACTACTTCAATCCTTCATCAATCAACCAAGAAAGCTTGAGAAATCTTCCACCTTTTCACTTGGAGTTTGAAAACCATCTTGTCTTATGTGAGAGCCAAGCATTGGAGGAGAAAAGGAAGGCTTTTGGTGCATTTCTAGATCACATTCAACCTAGGGTTTATATTTGAGAAGGAAGAGGTATTTTACTCCATCACAACCTTGCTAGGAGGTCAATGCTGCCGGATTCTTTTGCTAATTTTCTGCCCTGTTTTAGGTGCAATTTTTCATGAGTTTCTTGGCTAGTTTGAGAGCTGAAATGTTGAGCTTTAAGTGGACATTTTTCCTAGCAAAAGCCTTCTCATTTGGTGCTTCAAAAGTTCATGAAAAATGGCCACAAATCTGGAAAAATTTGGCCTCTATTCTGCCCTGTTTTGAGTGTTGTTTAGTCTGAAATTTTCTACCATTTGCTCAAGAAATGTTGCTAGAGTCTTGGTTTCAAAAAATGGAATGGAATGGGGCTGTTTTGGATGATCTAAATGTTGCAAAAGAAAAGAAGTGTTGTTAGGTAGAATTGAATTCAAAATTTCAGTCAACTTTGGTCATTTTGATCACTATCTTCCCGTACAAATTTTTAGCTAAATTTTGGTAAAAACGTAGCTCACATACTGAGGTTTATGTGTGCAAAAATTGGTGTTTTTCCAGTACCATTTTGTTGTTCAAATGATGCCCCAAAGTTGCTCTTTAAACCTGGAAATTTTAGTGACAGGACAGCTTTATGCCTCCTGTTCAAATGGCTATATTTTCATGCTGAAGAGTCAAAATTGACCGCCGGTTGTGGCATTTGAAACTAGATTTCAAGGGATTTCTAATGATATATGGCTTTAATGCTAACTCATTTTCTATCAATACCAAAAAATCTAGAAAGAAGGCTGTTTTTCAAGACTAATTTCCCTGTCCTTTGTTCATTGTGGCATCTTGCAGCTTAGTTTAGCCTACTTTACAAAATGAATCTTAAAGTGAGCTTTTCTAGTGAATTGTAGTACTCCGAGTCTAGTTTCCATAGCCATAGGCCTTGCCTAATTTTGATGAGTGTAGCCTTAGATATAGTTCGAGCAAGAAACTGTGGCAGCGTGGCCTTTGGTGATTTTAAGTAGTTTGAGTTAAGTTTTGAGTTTTAATTGTTTGGCTAGTGTTTGATAGTTAAACTTTGGCTCAGGTGACCAAGACTTTGTCGAGGGAGAACCGACTACCGAAGCTTAGCTTTCTTGTTTGCTTGCTCACTTAAGTGAATCACGGTGTGTGTTCAAGTGCTTGTTACATAATGCTTTATTTAATGTCATTGATTTGAGAAGCATGTTGGTTTGACTTGGCGAGTATGTACTTTATTGCGCTCGCCCTTATTTGAATTGAATTTGTTAAATGCTTGTGTTGTGCTTGTTCTTGAATTGTTAACGCCAAGCGGTAGAATGTACCACACTCAAACGAGTAAGAGGTACCTCTCATCCCGTCTTGGTTAATTTTCGGCCAAGTCGATTGAAGTATTGTCTCATCGACCCCTTTTTACCAAGCGGTAGTATGTACCACACTCTAGTGAGTGGGAGATGCCTCTCTTCCCCACTTGGTTTATTGATAAATTATATTTTGATGAGCGGGCCCGACACAGGGGGGTGAGTAGACGGATGAGTGTAAAGTGATGTCTACAGATAGTGAGATAGTGGTTGATGGAGTGTCAACATTCCAATTGAAATTGTGGCTTGAGAGCAGACCGAAGGTGATTGCAGAAATTTTGAAAATGTGGAGCGGTCCTTATTTGAATTCTTAAATTGTTTTATGTGAATTCTGAGCTTTTCTTCTGTCTTACTTTTAAATAGTTTTATTACCACTTTGACCTTCTTGCGTGATTTCTTGACCTCACTGGGCTTTGCTCACCCCTTAAGCTTTGTTTTCCTTAACAGGTTTTGAAATGGAGTTCGTTAATCGAGGAACTTAGTTTCTTTTGTAGGATTTCCACACTTTTGTATAAGATTGTTTTGATTTATGAACTTGATGGTATATTGTACTTGGAGTAAAACTATTGTAATTTTGATGAAATTATTGGGGTTGTACTCTTGTAAGCTAACTAGTGGTTTTGATAGACTTTGATTATGGTTTTAAGAATGAATGCTTGTATTTATATTTGGAATTTGTAGTGAATCCTGGCGAGAGCTGGACAGGCGTCCCACCGATACTCTTGGGTTCGCTCTAAGGAGAGGTGGGGGGGTCACAACGTCGCAACAAGTTGTTAATGAGAGAGGATGGACCATTCCAAGTCCTTAAACGCATTAACGATAATGCTTACCGCTTGGATCTTCCTGGTGAGTATCATGTTAGTGCTACCTTTAATGTTTCTGACCTTAGTCCATTTCTTGCAGAGGATGAACACGATTTGATGGCAAATCCTTCTCAAGAGGAGGGGAATGATGCTGAGCAACCAAGCAAGGACACTAGTAAGAATGATGGTGACTTAGCCACTCGGCCTTCAAGTGCATCATCCAAGTTTTAAGTGCCGTCCGGTTCAATTACGCGTGCTTGAGCCAAACCACTCAAAGAGGAGTAAGCCGCATTGATTCGTGATGTTCGTGATCAAGTGAAACCACTTAGCTCTTTGGAGGGGCAATTGATACCATGTGTCATGATTCTAAGTGTTGAGGCGGCTTCAAGCAACATTATATCATGATTGACCATTCTATCATTTGCTTGGAACTCTCGGACTTAGGTTTGATTCACATTCAGACTCATCTTCTTGTAATGACCGAATGTGTTAGTTGATTAATTCATTAAGTGGTTAGGCTAGTTAGTAGTTTCCTAATGTTAGTTCCCTAATTGCTTTGTTATAGTTTCCTAATTGTTGTCTAAGGCTGGCCGAACTTAGGAATCCCTGTTAGCCTTGGATTTTGAGTCATGTAAGGCTATAAATAGCCAATACTTTTCATTATTCACTAACAAGAATATTTTTCAGCAAATCAATTTGGAGAGTTAACACTTCTCTAGCTTCTTTGAAGCAACTTGAATGCCTTAGAGTTATTCTTTAGGTGTTCACTTGACTTATCACTTCAAGAACACGTTGAATTGTGACGTCTTCTACCTCATACCAACGTTCGTTGTCCAAGTGCTCAACGGGTAAAGGTCTTCCGCTGTGTGTGTCAACTTTGGTTACCAATCATCCTAGATCCTAAAGCTTTTCGTGTTCATATCAATAAGTCTTCTTTCTTAATGCATTTTTTGCATTCCATAACACCTAGTAAAACATTCTTATCATGTCAATATTCGTTTGGTAAACTTAGTTTTGTGTGTCTTATCTTTGATCCAGGGCTCATTGATTTCCTGTGGCAAGGATATTTCCTACTTCAATGGATGCAAGGTGCTCTAAGGAAGTGATGTGGATATGCTTGCCTAGGCAAGTAAAGATGGATATACGCTTCGCTGTCCATGAGAAGTTCTTTAACTTGTTCTCCTCTATGCAACGTTTTGATTCAAGGTCGAATTTTCTCAAGAGGAGGGGAATGATGCGCGTCTCATATGTCAATGTTCAAAGTGGCCTATGTGTTTATCAAGTTCCATCAAAGATCAAGTGGGGTCCTTAGAACAAGGTTCAGAACAATCTTGGAATAAGTTGGCTTTGAGTTTAGTTGAGTAGTTTGGTGTTTAGTCTTATCAATTGCTACATTATTCAATAAGGCTAAATTCAGTACTATCTAATCCTATGAGGGTCCGAATTTTAGTAGCCATTAGTTCCTTTTTTAGAAGTTTACAAGTTGTTTAGTTAGTTACCTAAAAGCTAGGGTTTCCTAATTCATTTAGGTTCCAAAAGTCAGTCCTTGTTTCCTAAGAGGTTGGCCAAATTGTTTTGTCTATTTTCTAGTAGTAGTAGGTCTTTGTAAGGCCATAAATAGTCTAAAATTCGTCCCAAAACATCAGCCTTTTGTGAGCTAATAAAATTTTCTAGATTTGCATCTTTTCGTGAGAGCAATTCATGTGGCTTGTATAAGCCTTCTTTGAACATCATAAGGCTGACCTTAGATGCTCGTTTGACTTATCAATTAAACAACTTCTTGATTGTGGCGTCTTCTACCCTGAATTCACATCTTGAGTAGTCCAAGTCTCGAAGTCGAACCATCCTAATGTTGATATCTCAAATTCTTGGGCCTTGTGGGACGTTCTTGCGTTCTTCGTAGGTGTAAGAATCACATCAAAAGTTGTGTATGGTTTTAGTTCTTTAACTCCTATAGATATGCTACCTTTGCCTTCTTCTGAGCATGTTAACTTTGATGGTAAGAAGAAAGCTGAGTTCATAAGGTCCTTGCATGAAAAGGTTCAAACAAACGTCGAACAATGGAGTGCTTCATACGTTAAGCAAGCCAACAAAGGTCATCACAAGGTTGTGTTTGAACCAGATGATTGGGTATGGTTGCATCTTCGCAAGGAACGATTCCCTAATCAACGTCAAAGCAAGCTTTCTCCAAGAGGGGATGGGCCATTTCAAGTGCTTAAACATATTAATGATAATGCCTACTAACTAGATATTCCAGGTGAGTACAATGTGAGTGCTACTTTAATGTTGCTGATCTTAGTCATTTTGGTGTAGGTGATGCATACGATTTGAGGACAAATCCTTCTCAAGAGGAGAGGAATGGTGAGGAATTGCAAGCTATTCAAATTTCAAGTGCTAATCCCATGAAGGTTCCTCTTGGTCTTATGATGCATTCAAGAGTTAAAAGATTCAAAGAGTCACTCCAAACCTTAGTGCGTTGATTCATGAGCAACAAGGTTCTCCTAGGGTTATTGAAGGAATCAAATGAGAGGTTGGAGATCAACCGTGCAAGACTTTGGTCTCAGTCGTGGATGAAGTGGATGAAGCCATCAAGTGATTATTCTTTCATTTAATTGTTTAGTCATTAGTTGTGTCATTCAGTAAAGCAATTCAGTCCAGCTTAAGTCCATAAAGGATCCGAATTAGCTAGTGTTTGTCTATTAGTTAAGTGTGTCGTTTGTTAGTTGTAACCCGGTTAGGGTTTTTCTATTTGGATTAGGTTTAACTTCGCTCCAAAATTGCCTAATTAAAGGCTGAATTTTATCTTAAGTATTTCCTTGTTTTAGTAGGTTTGTGTAAGGTTATAAATAGCATAAAACCGTGCATTGTTGCACACATTATTGAGCATTAATAAAATTTTCCAGATTTGCTTCTTTCCTTAAGAGCAATTCATGTGGCTTGTGAAAGCTTTCTTTGAACATCTCAAGGTTGTCCTTCGATGCTTGTTTGATTATATCAATCAAGCAATTTCTTGATTGTGACGTCTTCTATTCTCGATTCATGCTTGTGTTGCCAAATATCAAGGTCGAATCCATCCAATGCTGATATCTCTAAATTCGTGGGCTTGTGGGATGTTTCTTCATTCATCCTTAGGTGTAGGAATATCAGGTATAGAACGTCCCTCATTGATGCTCAATTGTTGACACAAGATTTCACCAATTTGAGTTGTGGGGACCAAATTAGGAACAAAACTTCTACTCCATGAGCTAGCACATTCCATCATAGACCCATATAGGTCGCAATCAGCTTCTATTGGAGCAGAAATGATGCTGGTTTCATGCTTCTAAGACCTCTTTAAACTTGCAAACAATCAAAAGAACACACTAGGCAACAAAAGATTAAGGGTGTTACTAGAAATAAATCTTCTCTCACACTTTTGGATTTTACAACTAGACTTTGTTTCCACTCTTTTCTTCCTTCTTTAGTTGAGCATATGACTGCCTTTTTCACCTCACCAGATTTGGCTATCATTTCATTCATTTTTCTCTCTTTTTTTTCTTGATTTTTCCTCTCAAGTTCCAACTCATACTCCTTTTGTAATCTTACTTGATCCTCATAAACCTATTTAGGGGTAAGAGGTACAAGTGTTATGCTTCTATTACAATGCATAAAAGAGTACTCATTGGTTTTTCCCTTGAAATCCATATCTTTGTCAAATTGCCAAGATCGGCTAAGCAAAACATGACTTCTTGCATTGGTACCATGTCACAAAGTACTTTGTCTTCATATCTTTCAATGCAAAATGGTACCACAACTTGACTATGTACTTGAACATCCCCACCTTCATTAAGCCATTGTAATCGACAAGGCTTAGGGTGTTTAGTGGTTGGAAGGCCCAACTTCTCCAATATAAGCAACTAGCAGCGTTGGCACAACTTTCTCTATCTATAATTTTTTTCCCCATCTATAATTAAACTACACACCTTGTCTTTAATGTGACAACGAGGGTAGAAGATATTTTTCCTTTACACAATATCTTCCTCTTCTATAGCATGGACAACAAGTACTTGGCACAAAACCAAACAACCAACTTCACCACTAGGTGGTTGTTTCTCTTTCAAATCATCACTTTCTTCTTAGTCATAACTTCTCCATTTGACAACATAATCATGGTACGTTGATTATGGCATTGAGAAGCTATGTGACCAAACCCTTGGCACTTAAAACACTTCGAATCCCAATTACGTGGCTTGGGATCTTCTTGGACAACCTTAGAATTGGACTTAGAAGCTAGTTTAGCATTGTTGCTTTTCGGCAATGGTTGTGATGAGTTGGCCGAATTTCTTTCCTCCCTTCTTGGTTGCGAATTCCTCCAATTTTGATGCGAATCCGGTGGGCTACCATATATTCAAGTTCAAGCCTTCTCATGGGTTAAGTCCATCATGCAAGGATTCATAGAATTCAAGCAATATCACTCCAAGATTTGATTTACTTTAGTTAATAAACGTGTAAACCAAAAGACTCACACCTGTTAGCCGTGGGCACGCTTTACAAGCTAAAGTCTCCTGGTCATTGAATTATTGAGCAGTCTTTTTCCATTCTTAGTTAGGTTAAAATAATTTCCTAATTGTTTAGCCTCTAGTATTATTAGTAGTTTCCTAAAAACTAGTTTCCTAGTTAGTTAAGGTTTCGGTTCTTCAAGCTTCCAAAGCTGGCCGAATTTAGGTTTCCTACTTAGATTAGGATTTCATGTCTTGTAGGCTATAAATAAGCCACCTTATTTCATTTTTAATATACAAGAATTTTCAGAAATAACATTGAGTGTTTTATCACCTCTCTTGCTTCTTTGAAGTGACTTGAATACCTTAGAGTGCTCTTTAAGGGTTCACTGACTTATCAATTCAAGAACACGTTGAATTGTGGCGTCTTCTACCTTATACCAACGTTCGTTGTCCAAGTGCTCAACGGGTGAAGGTCTTCCGCGGTGTGATCCAACTTTGTTTACCAAAACCCTAGATCCTACATCTTTCGTGTGCGGGTTGCGTTATTAATTAACGTAGTTCGTATCAAATTTGCAGCTTGATAATTGGAGTTTGGATCAGTGTTACCTCTCTTTTTCAGGTGCCTTTCTATCTTCACAGTTATGTCCAACATCTTATTCAAATCCATATAATGTTCGAGCTCAACATGTTTAGCCATTTCCAGCCTCATTCCATTCAAGAATCTAGCCATAGTAGCTTCCAAAGTCATAGCCATTTCTATCTCCTTGAAATAATCCTCGACAGACATATCATCTTGAGTAAGAGTTTGGAGCTTTTGGTGCAAATCTCTATGATAATAACTCGGCTCAAAACATTTCCTCATCAAACTCTTCAAGTCAATCCATTAATCAACTACACGTTCACCATTCCTCCTAGGCTAGTGCGTAATTGATCCCAGTATACCAGAGCATAATCCATGAACTCCACAATAGCTATTTTGACCTTCTGCTTGTCAGTATATTTATGGCAATCAAATATAATCTTGATGTTGCTTTCCCATTCCAAGAAAATTTTAGGGTCAGATTTTCCTTGGAATGAAAGAATTTTGAGTTTGATGCCTTTAATGGAATCATCACCTCACCTCGTAAACCTTTAATCGGATTTAGAATGCCCTTTCATACTCCTCTTCCTCATTAGATGAATCCGACTCAGCTTTAAGAGCTTTTTCATTGCTAGTTTTACTTGAATTCTTAGAATTCTCAAGTTGATCCACCCTTTCTTGCAATGGTTCAAAGGCATTCTTCATCATTCTTTGAAATTCGCTCATCATAGCTTCCATTGTGAATATATGATCAAAAGATTGTGAATCTTCTCCTTCAGGCATATTTGAAAACCTGTAAAGAGTTAGCAAAGAAATAAATATTTTCCTCACTTCACTCCCTCACGTGTATACACTCAACACTCGTGTATCACTCGTGATGTGATCCTACGATCAAAGAATGTGACAGCCCCACTTCTCCCTAGGGTGTACCTGAAGGTTTCAGTGGACCGCCTGCCTAACTCTCGCCAGGACTCACTCTTTCAAATGATCACTAACTCTTCAAACTAAACTTCAATAACAAATCTGAACCCAATATCCACTCACAAATTCCTTGCTCAAACCTTAAGATCCCAAAATACATCAAGTACTTAATCATACATTCAAAGTCTCATAATACAATACCAAATTCAAAGTTCAAGTCTTGCAAGCCAGATACATAAATAAAACCTAATTCTAATGGTTGGCACCTTCCCTTGGGTTCTCAGTCCCTGTTAAGGAAAACAAATTTAAAAGAATGAGTTAAGACCCAGTGAGTTCCAAAAGACATGCATATCACATAAAACATATAACATTTTGCTTCAAATTCACATTTAGAAACAAGCGTACAAAGAAAGCAAATAACATCACAAAGGTACGATACAGGGGCTCTCAGGAGCCAAGGTCCACAAAACTGAAGCACGTCCTTGGAATTTGAGCTCAAATCACGTAGTTGACATTCCATCAAATTTTACATATCCAAACTAAGTAGGCCACCACTTTTTCCTAACTCCACCAAACCCACCTATTTTATTTGTGTAATGGTCTCCAAAAGGGACAAGTCCATACGCCAAGTCTAGAGCACACAACACATCACGCAGCCCAAGGTTCGTTAATTTCATCGACCGGGGCCTTCCCAACGGCTTGATTCGATAACTTACCAAGGGGATTTAGGAATTCTCGAGAATAACAAATACAAAACACATCACGTCACGTCAAAATCAAGAATATCACCTTTCAAATGGTGGTGAGTGCAATACAGTACACACTACCCTATTTGAAAGATCATCAAACCAAAATTTTCAAGACACGACACGTCAGGTAATTAAAACATGCATGGAAACTCACAAAGTAGTAGGGTTCAAATTCCAAATTTGGCTCGATTTCGAAGTTGTCCACACTCCCTAAAACAAATAAGGAAAGGAATTAAGTTTCGCTCCAAACTTTAGCGAAACCGAACTAAAACAAACGTAGTTATTTGTTCAATCAAAATTCTTCCCAAAATCCTCCAATTTTTCTCAAGTGAAGAAGTAGTCACTCGAGTCCAAAAACATCATAAAAGATTCTATTTTCAAATTAATACGTCATTTAAACAAAATACTCCATCGATGTATTCCATACTCACAACTTCTCAACTTTTTAGAACAAGGAAATCAAGTGAGGTCTTTCAAACCATCCATTCAAGCTCAAGTTTAACACTAAAACTTAAATCAAGGTTTTAACACATGTTTGGAACATTTTCACCAAATTTCAGTGTTCAAAATTCATGAAAAATAGTTAAAACATTTCAAATCCTCAAATCTGTCCAAAAAGTATATTTATCCAAAAATTAGTGAAAACTCAACTTTTCACCATTAAAATTCAAGATTTTAACTCCAATCAAGCATATACTCATAAATGAACATAATACATATTTATTTAGGCAAAATCTAGCCAAGAAACATCATAAAGTTTTTTAAATCAAGCATCATAAAATTTCCACATGAGGTTCGGCCAGCAAGCAACTTATTTCTTCAAGATTTTCACTAATATTCTTACTTTCTACCCACAAAATAATTTCATCTCATAAACAACAATCACAACCACAACCAGATCCTCAAGTCCGCTACCTACAAGGTCACCTCAAGTCAGCTACCTAAGTTGGGAATCCAAGAACCCAACTCAAAGATCCAAGAATAACATTATTAGCAAAACAAACCATAGATTTGAAGGATCTAGCACTAATTAAGTCAAAACTAAAAGATTTAAGTTTTATACCTCAAGATCTAGCTAGATCAAGCAAGATCAAGTAGGATCTAGTGTTGCTCCACTCAAAAATGATCTTCCGAACTTTAACACCTCGAGATCCTTCAAGCTAAACCAAGATCTAGCTCAATCCTTGGTGATTTCCTCCACAAGCTTCAAGACCAAGAAGAAAGAGAACAAGATGAAGCTTTCTTCCCTTTTCCTTTCTCTCTCTCACTCTCAGACCTCACTCCCTATCTCTCTCTCACTCACGGCTGCAAGAAGGAGGAGAAGGAACAAGATGGAAGCTTCCAATGGTGTCTTCAAGCTCCAAGAAATTGATAAAGAAGATGAAGTTGAAGAAGACTTGCTTTCTCTCTTTTCTTTCTCTCTCTACTCGGCCCTCCCTCTCTCTCATAAGCTCCAAGAAGTTGCTGAAAAATGAAGAGGCAAGGAAGCAAGAAATGTGGCTTTTATAGACAAAAAGTGTGGTTCTCCTTAAATTATGAAAAAGTGGTCAACTTCCACTTTTTGTCGCATCAACATGCGACGCTTCAACTTTTACTGGTTTTTCTCCTTCCGACATTGCCCTACTATAAGTATATCTTTGTAATATCTCTACATAAGATCGGTTTCACCTTAAAGTCACTAATTCATGTCATGGCTCAAAAATCGATGCTTAAATTGGGCGAAACCAAACACCGGCAATTAATTCATGAAAAATTATCTAAATTAGAAATTAATAACTCAAAGCATAAATTCACTAATATTTTTGTGAATAAACATAATATAAATATTTTTATTTAATTTTCATTAAAAATAAAATTTTGAAGTCCTCACAAAGAAGATGTAGAAACAAACTACATGGCCCAAGAATTAGGTATCACATTGGATTGCGGAGTTAAACTCGCTCATGGACAACACGATGAACAAGATTAATGGTAAAGACACCGCAATCAAGGTGGATACTTGATTGATAAATGTGAGAGCACCCTAGAATCCCTCTAAGATGTTCAAAAGAAGCTTTTGCAAGCCTTCGAATTGGCCCTCAAATTGAGAAATGAATTCTGGAAATTTTTTTATTAAACTCACGATAATTGTCTTCTTGACAAGATGACCTAGGTTTTAAATAGCTTTACATTGACCTAATCCAACTTGAAAAACATTAACCTACTCCAACTAGGAAAAGTAAACCCAATTCAACTAAGAAAAGGTAAAAATCAGCCTAATCCAACTTGAAAAATGGCTGAACTACTTAGCAAATCACCTATCAATAATTGTTAACTACGAATGCTAATTCAAACCAACAAGCTGGCCGAGGCAAAAAAATTGCCTACAACTTGAATGGACAGATTTAGGAAACTAACACTTTCCTAATTGTAACACAAAGAAATATTCTTAGAACAATTTAGCAACCAGGGAAATTGACTTTTGTTCAACACAAATCAGGTTTCAAGAAAGATATTCTATGCTGGAAAAATCGATTCACAAACCAGATTTGGTTTTGGAAAGTTTAAGCTAAAGGAAACCAACTCCAATTTGAAAAACTTGACAAATTGCAGCAATGAACTAGGACTCAAAGAAACAACTTGACAAAGAATAATTTGCAGCAAGAAAAGACTCAATTCAGGCCATAGAAATAGCTGAAAGATTCACGAAATTGTTGGAATAAAACAACTTAAAAAGGATGGCCAAAACAGGTTTGATTTAGGAAACTACAAGCTAGAATTTAGAAACATGCAACTTTCCTAATTGAAACCCATTAGATTCCTCTTGGATTTGATGATGTAAGCTAGGAATCTACTTTTTCCACATGATTTAGGGATTTAAGTCTCTTTCTTGGCTGATTCTAACCACCTTAAGTAACCAAATTCAATTTTGGAAAATTAAGCAAAGAAACCAAACCCAAAGTGGAAAAGCTAGTGACACGGAATGTTATATTTTGTTTTCAAGTGTTCATGCCATTGCTTTAGTTTCCAAAAAACTGATTTGAAGGGAGTTTTGACTATTTTAAAGATCAAGAAAGGTTGTTCATCAATATTTTTTAGCCAAGATCTGAATTTAATTTCTTCAAGAATTTGATTTCAAAGATGCAATCTGTAATACCCGAGATTTTTGTATCCTATTTTACTTGTTTAATAATAAATATATGATAAATGAAATAATAATGATATTAACATCAATATAAGTACAAGTATTGTGTTAGAAAAAAATAATAACAATAATAATAATAAGGATAATAGTAAATAGTTAAAGAAAATTAAAGGGGAGTTTTCAACCCAAATTTTTAGGAGTTATGATAAGAGTGGGCAGTTAGTGGGGAAGTAACTCCTGTGAGTGAATAGGATAGTTATCAAACTACAAGTACCATATTATCAGATTTAGGAAAAAATTACTGTAGTCTTTTACAACCCCTTATCCATTTCTCATAACAGAAAAAAGAAGTGTGTGCGAGGAATTAGAGAGAGACTCTCTGAAGTTTCATTTAGGAAACACATCTACAGAGACCTAATCAAGTAAGTAACTAATTTATATTATCTCTTTTATTTATTATTTCAAGATTTCTAATTCATTCCATCATTCATTTACTATCTATGAATTCTTTTATTTTTTTCTTTAGATAAGATCATTTTCTATAGAATTTATTCTAACCCTACATTGGATAAGGATTTGTAATTCTAACTCTGTTAGAATAAGTAACACAAGTAAGACAACTAAAAGAAATAAATAAATAAACAAAATATAATGATTTAGAAACATTTATAACAAGTTGCATAAAGGTTTAAAGAATCTGGATTAGAGTAGGAATCTCCATTTTCGTGGCGTAGGTTTAAAGCAAGGGAAAGAAGTTTGAAAATAAAATTAAATAACTAGCTTTGTTATTAATCAAACTATATAAGTTGGATACAATTTAATGGCTTGGGCCTAAGAAATTTGCAGAACAAGGGAACATAATGGATTTATTTAATAAGTTAAACAATTAAAAATTACTAATGAATCCCAATATAACTTAAGTATTATAAATTAAAATATTATCAACTATGAAGTCCAATATAACTTAATGGTTGTAAATAGTAGCATTCTTAACAAAGCCTATGATCAAATTTCTTAAGCTAAAAAAAATGCTTTACAAAATCCAAAATATAGTCCTATAAGGTCCAATTTAATTTCTTTTCATCGAATATTAGTTAAAACCTAAACCCGATTAAAGGAAAACCCAACTATTAAATGGGCCTTATTCTAGTGCCCAATCCAAAACCAAATCCAGCCCAAATTCTTTTGGGCCATTTATATAATAATAACAACAATAGTAATAATAATAATTAAATAAAATAAATAATAAATTATGTGTATTATGGGAAACTAATTAATATCCACTTATTATTAAAGGAATTTTATAAGTCAACAAGTTTCTAAAAAGGGAAAACTTTCTATACTAGTAAACTTTCTAAAAATGGAAAGTTTCTATTTTGGGAAACTACTACCTACTTTTTGTAAATTGGCTATCTACGTATAATAGGATATTTAGATCAAGAAAGTGTACCTTATAAATAAAAAGAGGGAAATGCAAACTAATTAGAATGAAAACGTGTATCTCTTATAGGTTCAAAGTACGAGTAAAAGATCGTTAGAAGTATCTCACAAGCAGTCGAAGGTAGGTGGTACTTACCCTCTGTGCTTGTTCAAATGTGAAATGAAATTTCTTAAGTAAATGTTCTATTTTGATATATGCCAAAATGGATCATGTATGCTTATTTTAAATGCTTTGCTATGTTAGATTCCATGAAATTTAGAGGTATATTTTTATAAAATAAATGAGTTTTACATGTGATGTATGAAACGATTTAATTATTAAGAGCTCTCAACAGTCATGGAATAGACGGTAGGGGTTATAGTTCTATCGTGTGTAGCGATCCAGTGAAGATCAAGGAAAATGCTTTATCAATTATGGAAAGTCATGATGGTCGGTATAAAGTCCGATCGATTGACTCATTTATGGGTAGGTTAAGTGAAGATAAAAAAAAATGTTTACCTATCACCCTCCTAGAAGAGGTTAAACTCTAGGTTGAGTACTCAGAAGCCAAATATTACATATACTGTTCTATGAGCTACATTTAACGTATTTCTTATTTGTCAAGTATGTTATGCACGACTCATGTTATGTTCAAGATTTTATGCCTCTCTATTTTTAATATCATGACTATGTTTATTCATTGTTATTTCGAGAGCTTTATTTAAAAATACTTGTGATGTATTGTCAAAAGTGTTATATAAAATATTTCAAAATATGAAATAGCTACGTGATCCGACAGAGGAGTAATTATTACCTACTAAGCATTGTGTCGCTCAATGCATTTCCTTTTAACACTTTTGCAGACCTCGAAGAATATGAAGTGGTTTATATCGAGGACCAGAAGATGACTTTTACTAAAGAAATTAGTTCTAGAAAGCACGCTCTAGTGATAGGGTTCCAACAAATGCGTAGTATTGGTCATGTATTAGAGAATTCATATTTGTATGGCGTGTGGACCCGACTAGATGTCCTGTCATGTTAATTTGAATCATAGTATATCGCACTCTATGTTATCCTATGTTATGAATATTAAGGTAGTAGTTTAGTAATGTTAGCCTGATGTTCTCGAGTCATGGGAATGCTGTGAAAGTCTTATGTCTAGCATGTACGGGCTAGGGGCATGATATTTTAGTAGTATCAGAGCCAGGTTACATATTAGGTAAATAATGAGTTGAGATTAGGAAATTAGGCTGGAAAGGTTTGTGCATGTAATTTAAGTTGAAAATGTTACTAATGGTGTATTACAATTTTGTAGGAAAACGGCTAACCCAGTGCACGTAGAGAATCAAGAATATGATTGTCCGGTTCAACTGACAGGATATGACGTGGCTCACCTTAGAAAGAGGTAGAGGTTTTATAGACATATATACCTTGAGGAGTTAGAGCGAGCCACAGATAGAGCCAGAAAGGTGGAGGCATTAGCCGATCGTGTAGTTGACCAGACACACTAGATTTCCACTTTGATAGTGTCGAGGGAGCATATGAGGCAAGAGAAGGAAGCACTGCGTGAGGAGGTCCTTGGTCTTCAGGAGGAGGTTAACTATTTGAGAGTTGAGAAGGAAGAGCAAAATATGCTTGCTGATATGTGGCTGGACGGATTTCAAGAGGTGACTACCCTACTTGAAGAGTGCGACGCTGCGTACCAGACTTTAGTGGTGAAATATGAGGAGAGGAGGCAGCGTGTCTTGAACTAGATAGATAATCACATACCTCTAGCACCTGAGATGCCTGGATGGGCCCATTTGTGGCCAGATAGTAATGCTAAATTAGATCATGAGTCGGAGTCGGATCCTAAGGAAGAGCCCCTAGAGAATCCACCCATCGACGGAGATCCCAATGAGGAGGGAGTGGATGGACAGAATGGCACAAACGAGCATGATATAGGAGGTGGAGATGTTCACTATGGTGCAGACCCTCCAAGAAATGATCAGTAGAATTAGGCTTAAAAAAATATGTTTAGCAGTTATTTGACAAATGTTATTTGAAACAATTAGATGATTAGGATTTTTAGGATAACTTGCTTGAATATTTTTGCTCGTTAGTTGTTAGCAGTTAGGTAGGAAGTGTACAAACATTAGGTTCATTAGTTAGTCTTTCGATGTGTTAGGACTTTTGGATTTTGTATGAATTTGATGCTTAATGAAATTTTAAATTATTTAAATGTTATTACTATAAATATACATGCATATATATATATATATATAAAATAATAACATAGGAATATAGCATAGCATCCAACAATAATAATGATACGTGTAAACGCCTAGGGTTACACTTTCCTTTTGCATTTCATCAGATTGACGAAAGGTTTTAATTTAGTTTTAAAAAAAGAGAGAGAGTTTTTAAATTCTAACCATAGTTTTGAAAATTTAATGGTTCATGATAGGAAATGGCACCCAGCAATAGGCGTCGTGAGAATTGGCATAACAACAATAACACAGAAGATGGCAATGGCACTGGAGGCAATGGGATGAATTACGAAAATGCCAATTTGAACATGAATTCCCAAGGAAATGGGTCAAATGGGAACTAGACATTTATGATGGTGCCCACTGAAATGGTGGCTACCCTCACTGGAGTAGCACAAGCGTTACAAGGGCAAGTTCAAGCCCAGGTTTAGGCAGCCCAAAATCAGCCTCATGTTACCCGCTTTTACTATGAAAAGATGAAGAGAGTTCATGTTCCCACTTTTGATGATACCCCTAACCTGGATATAGCAAAGAAATGGTTTGATGAAATTGAAAACAATTTCATGCTATTACAAGTACCTGAAGACATGAAATCCTGATCATTAAACCGGTCTTAGTAGGTGAAACGAACAAATGGTGGTCTACCATAGAACCCATAGTAACCCCACTAGTTAACTAGATAATGTTTAAGGAAGAATTTCTTAAATACTTTTTCCTGCCGGCAGTTAGGATGTAAAAGATAGATCAATTTGATAATATGAAACAGACACCCGAAATGTCTGTTGTGGAATATGCGAACAAATTTACTACCTTAGGGAGGTTTGTTCAATCCACGATGATGGATTTGGAGTTAAAGAAATACAAGTTCACACGAGAACTACTAAGTCAAATTCAGAGTAGAGTGAATACATCCCACACTCCTACTTTTAGTGACGTATTGGATGCTTGTGTGAGAGTTGAAACTGATTGTAGGAGGTTGGAGGAGGAAGCTAGGACTAAGAGGCCTGGACCGGGTAATGAGCTTTCTATGTCTGGAATGTTAAAACCAGGTGGTCGATTTCGGTTGGTGAAAAAGAATCAAGGACCGCCACCCCCTAAGACGACTGGTGGGAAAATTTACCCTGAGTGCAAAATATGTGGTAAGCATTATTTGGGGAGTGCCGTTATAAGACCGGGGTATGCTTCCATTGTGGCCAATAGGGACATAGGGCTAGAGAATGCCCATATCCAAAGATTATTAGGAAAAGGACAATAAGACAGTAAACAACCAGACTAAGGTAAATGCAAGAGTGCATGCTATGACGGACTATGAGGTTGAAACTTCTGGGGACATGGTCACAGGTACACTTCTAATTAACTTTGTGCTCACATATATTTTGTTTGATTGTGGAGCTATTCATTCATTTGTTGCAAAGAAATTTGCTAAATTTTTATGCATGCACCCTGAATGGATGGATCACCCCTATCATGTGACTACTCCAAGAGATAGAGTACTAGTATCTCATACTAGATACAAAAATTGCATAGTGGACGTAGAAGATAGGAATTTGGAAGTGGATTTGGTACAAATAAATATGAGTGACTTTGATATTATTTTCGCAATGGATTGGTTAGCTAAGCACTATGCTCAGATTGATTGTAGGGAAAAGAAAATACTGTTTGCTGATCCTCATAAGGGGAATTATACTGTAGAGTACCCCTTCTATCTACCATGCAACATTATAGCACAGTGAAAAAGGGGTGTGAAGCATACCTAACTTATGCAGTGGATATTGAAAAAAGGTAAACCCCTTAAATCAGATACCGGTAGTAAAAGACTTTCCAGATGTATTTCATGAGGAACTTCCAGGTTTACCTCCGGATAGAGAGATAGAGTTTGAAATTAATTTAATTTCGAAGGCCACCCCTATATCTAAGGCTCCCTATAGGATGGCTCATGCAGAGTTAAAAGAGCACAAGGAGCAATTGCAAGAGTTATTAGATAAGAAATTTATTAGGCCTAGTGTTTCTCCGTGGGGTGCACCTGTACTCTTTGTTAAGAAGAAGGATGGTAGTTTAAGATTGTGTGTGGACTACAGAGAGTTGAACAATAAAGAGTAAGTACCCTCTTCCTATGATTGATGATCTCTTTGATCAATTAAAAGGGGCAAAAGTATTTTCTAAAATAGATTTGAGATCGGGATATCATCAATTAAAGATTAAAGTTTGGGATATTCAAAAGAGTGCATTTCGTACAAGATATAGGCACTATGAGTTTTTGGTAATGCCCTTTGGACTAACCAATGCCTCTGCAGCTTTTATGGATTTGATGAATAGGGTATTTAAACCACAACTAGACCGTTTTGTGGTAGTGTTCGTTGATGACATCCTAGTTTTTTCCCCAGATAAAGAGACACATGCTACACATCTTAAAGAAGTTTTGGAGATTTTGAGAAAGGAAAAGTTGCATGCAAAATTTAGTAAGTGTAAAAATTTGGTTAAAAAGTGTTACCTTCTTAGGGCATGTGATATCCGTTAAGGGTGTTTCCATAGATCCAAAGAAAATTGAGGCGATAGTAGATTGGCTGCAACCTACTAATGTAACAGAAGTAAGGAGTTTTTTAGATTTAGCTGGCTACTACAGGAAATTTGTGAAAGGGTTTTCCTCAATTGCCTTCCTCTTATGAAGTTGACTCATAAAGGGACGAAATTTGAGTAGACAGATAAGTGTGAAGTGAGTTTTCAAAAGTTGAAAGAAATGTTGGCCTCAATTCCAGTACTTACCTTACTGTCTGGGACTAAAGGATTTATAATTTATAGTGATGGGTCCAAAAATGGTTTAGGGTGTGTCCTGATGCAAAATGAGAGGGTAATTGCCTATGCATCTCGACAATTAAAACCTTATGAGCAAAACTACCCAACCCATGATTCAGAATTGGCCGCTATAGTTTTTACTCTTAAAATATGGGGACATTACCTATATGGAGTACAGTGCGAGCTTTTCACTGATCATAAGAGTCTTAATTATTTGTTCACACAAAAAGAGTTGAATATGAGACAAAGGAGGTGGTTAGAGCTTATTAAGAATTATGACTTGACGATTAGTTACCACCAAGGTAAGGCAAATAAGGTAGCTGATACATTGAGTGGAAAGTCGAGGACCATAAGGGAACTCTCGGTAGGAGAACAGATGGAGGATTTTGAATTGGAAATGGTGAATTCCACTGTAGAGATGCTAGCAGCCCTGGTCCTTACATCCACCTTAATTGATAGGATTAAGAATGTACAAAACTCAGATACAGAGTTCATTAGTATCAAAGAGAAAGTTAAGGTTCCACCCTTTAATGGATTTAAAATGCAGAGTGATGGAAGTTTATGGCTAAGAGGAAGGTTATGCGTTCCAAATGAAGAGGAGTTAAAATTATAAGTGTTGAAGAAAGCACATAACTCAAGGTTCTCAATCCATCCTGGTGGAACTAAGATGTATAGGGATTTGAAGAAAAATTTTGGTGGAGTGGAATGAAACGACAAATAGCGAAGTACGTATCGAGGTGTTTAGTATGCCAACAGGTTAAGGCTGAACATCAGACACTTGTGGTTTATTACAACCCTTAGAAATTCCACTGTGGAAATGGAAACATGTAATAATGGATTTTGTAGTAGGGCTACCCCGAACGATTCGTAAGAATGACACCATTTGGGTTATAGTTTATCAATTGACAAAATCCACACATTTCCTGTGATATTAAATGATTTGACTTTGGAAAAGTTAGTTGAGTTGTATGTAGAGAAAATTATCTATCTTTATGGGGTTCCAATAAGTATAGTATCAAATCGTGATCCGAGGTTCACCTCAAGGTTTTGGTCAACTTACCAGCAAGCTATGGGAACAAATCTGAGATCAAGCACCGCCTTCCACCCTCAGACCGATGGAAAATCTGAGGACCATCAATTACTCGAAATATGTTACGAGCCTGTGCTTTCGATTTCTCAGATAGTTAAGACAGACTTGTAAAATTGATAGAGTTTTCGTGTAATAATAGTTACTATAGTGGGATTGGTATGGTCCCGTTTGATGCATTGTATGTAAGAAAGTGTGGATCTTCACTGCCAGAACTAGTTGAAAGAACTTTGGAAAAGATCAAAATCATCCGGGAGAGGCTTAAGGTAACTCAAGACCGAAATAAAAGTTGGACAAACATGAAGCGAAGACCTCTAGATTTTCAACCCGGAGAAAAGGTGTACCTTAAGATGTCTCCTACAAAAGGGGTAATGGGGTTTGGAAAGAGTGGCAAATTAAGTCCGAGATATGTAGGACCCTATGAAATACTTGAGAGAGTTGGAACATTGGCATATCGATTGGCCCTTCCACCCTCATTATCTAGGATACACAATGTCTTTCACGTGTCTCAATTGAGAAGATACGTATCTAATCCAAGTCATATATTGGAAGACCAACCTATTAAAGTAAAGAAGAATCTATCAATCGAAGAGGTCCCATTGCGAATTGTCGATTGCAAGGATCAAGTATGAAGAATGAGAATAATACCTTATGTCAAGGTGCAAGGACAAACCATACCCCCCGAGAAGCAATATGGGAGTTGGAAGAGGATTTGAGGAACAAATATCCTTATCTTTTTGAGCAAGGTACGTAAGTTTCGAGGGCAAAACTTTATTGAAGGGGGGTAGAATGTAATATCCGAGATTTTTTTATCCTATTTTACTTGGTTAATAATAAATATATGATAAATGAAATAATAATGATATTAACATTAATATAAGTACAAGTGTTGTGTTAGAAAAAAAAATAATAATATTAATAATAACAATAATAATAATAATAATAATAAGGATAATAGTAAATAGTTATAGAAAATTAAAGGGGAGTTTTAATGCCAAATTTTTAGGAGTTATGATAAAAGTGGGCAGTTAGTGGGGGAGTAACTTCTGCGAGTGGAAAGGATAGTTATCAGACTACAAGTACCATATTATTAGATTTAGGAAGAAGTTACAGTAGTCTTTTTCAACCCCTTATCCATTTCTCATAATAGAAGAAAGAAGTATTTGTGAGGACTAGAGAGAGACTCTTTGAAACTTCATTTAGGAAACACATCTGCAGAGACCTAATCAAGTAAGTAACTAATTTATATTATCTCTTTTATTTCTTATTTCCAGATTTCTAATTCATTCCATCATTTATTTACTATCTATGAATTCTTTTATTTTTTTTTCTTTGGATAAGATCATTTTCTGTAAAATTTATTCTAACCCTATATTGGATAAGAATTTGTAATTCTAACTCTGTTAGCATAAGTAACACAAGTAAGACAACTAAAAGAAATAAATAAATAAATAAATAACAAGTTGCATAAAGGTTTAAGAGTCTGGACTAGTGTAGGAATCTCCATTTTCGTGGGGCAAATTTTAAAGCAAGGGAAAGAAGTTTGAAAAAAAATTAAATAACTAGTTTTGTTATTAATCAAACTATATAAGTTGGGACCAATTTAATGGCTTGGGCCTAAGAAGTTTGCAGAACAACGGAACATAATGGATTTATTTAATAAGTTAAATAATTAAAAATTACTAATGAATCCCAATATAACTGAAGTATTATAAATTAAAATATTATTAACTCTGAAGTCCAATATAACTTAATGGTTGTAAATAGTAGCATTCTTAACAAAGCCTACGATCGAATTTCTTAAGCTAAAAAAATGCGTTGCAAAATCCAAAATATAGTCCTATAAGGTCCAATTTAATTTCTTTTCATCGAAAATTATTTAAAATCTAAACCCGACTAAAGGAAAGCCCAACTATTAAATGGGCCTTATTCTAGTGCCCAACGCAAAACCAAATTCGGCCCAAATTCTTCTAGGCCATTTATATAATTTTTTTTTAACAAAAGGTGCAACTGCATTGCATTTATTAACTAATTAATTAAAGAACAGGAGGGGGACCAAACCTTACCTCCTTACAATTCAGCACTAGCTTAAACCTAAAAGATGGAACCTGCCATCTATCCATTGTACAAAGGCCACGAATGCGTTGTGGTAATTGGTCAAATCCGTTAAAGGTAAAATAACTCCCTAGGCTCCCTATTGCAGCTAAATCGTCAGCCACAGCATTACCTTGCCTGTAACAATGTTGAACTAAGCAAATGGAATCGGCAAACCCTCTAAGCTTCCTGGCCCATGATCGCAACTTAACAGGAAAATTCAGTCGACTTTTCACCATTTGAACCAAAACCTTGGAATCCAAATCTATATGCACCGGACAATAACCTCGCTCTTGACACAATTTCAAACCAGTCACCAACGCCCGAAGTTCTGCATACAATACCGTAATACCGTAGCTTTGGTATACGATTCACAAAATGCCACCAAAACCCGACCTTCTTCATCTCGAACCACCCCACCACCGCCCCCTCGACCGTCGTGTAAAACAAACCCATCCGTATTCAATTTAAAGCTTGCCTTTGGAGGTTTCTTCCAGCAAACAGCCATCCCATGTAGCCTAGGCTTAGCCGCACTAACGGCGAGAATAAAATCCGACTAGCTTAGCGTCCTTACTCGCCCATCCAATGTTGGGAACTGAAGCACAGCTAATTCCTGGACCTCCATAGCAATCAATCTTGATGTCACTAACTGACACGGATCCATGCCATCAAATACAAAACAATTTCACGCCTTCCAAATGTACTAGATAACCACCACCGGAGTCACCTGGAGGATCCACGAAAGAATAGGTAAGTGGCTGGTTTGCGACCATCAAATACCACATCTTTCGTGAATCTCTCTATCGGCAAAAAAAAAATCCAAACGGTTGTTCAAAAAAATCCCACACCCGTGAAGAGAAAGTGCCCAAAGCAAACACATGTTGTAATGTTTCAACTTGCTTATTGTTACAGTAGAAACACCAAGAAGGACCATGAACTTGTAACTTATGCAAGTTTTCCATCTCCGGCAGCCTATTAAGGATTACCCTCCAAAGATGAAATGACATCTTCAGCGGTACCCCGCTCACCCATATCCGTTTGAAGACCCATGAAACAGCATAATTTCCCGCGAGCAATTCCACCACTGATCCAACTTGAAAATCTCCTGCTGCCATATGCTTCCAAAACATCTCATCCTTTCCCATTAACGCCATGCACAATTCCATTGACAAAACACGCCTAGCCACTTCCACTAGCAAAACACTCCTAACCAGCAAAAAATTCCACTTATCGTTCTGCCAATAGTGTGAAAGGCTATTGTCTGACGCCTGATTCAGAAATTGCCACGCAAGTGGTCCATCCCCCGACCAGTTATCCCACCAGAAGGAGACCTCCCCGCTTATCACATCCCAGCGACTATTCATCTCAACCAGCGGCCGAGCTCGGAGCATATGCCTCTATAGAGGGGAATCCAAAGCACCGCCCGCAGCTTTGTTCGGATGAATACCAGAACAATAACGGAGTTTCATGAACTGAGCTCACAAGCATTCTTGCTGCTGAAATCTCCACCACAATTTGCACTCAAAGGCTTACAAAATCCTATTCAAAGGCCGAAGACCTAAACCACCCGATTCCAGGGGTCGGATCCCACCCAATGATACCGCAGACCAAAGTCCGAAGCACCCCATAGAAACTGCATAAACAGTTTCTTAAGCTGCTCCAAAACCCCTTTCGGTGGATGTATCACCGCCAGCAAGTATGTTGACATCGATTGCAAGACCGATTTCAACAAAAACATTCTACCCGCATAAGACAACCACTTAGAACTCCACACCTGGATCTGGGAATTAACCTTTTCCACCAATGACTGAAAATAAGAAACTTTCACCCTACCTTCGAATAAAGGGCAGCCAAGGTACTTTAAAGGGAAATCTGTATACTTGAAACCTGTCAACCGAGCCACCTTGTTCCTAAATTGTTGCGAGCGTTTTCTGGAGATTGTAAAGCAGCTTTTATCTTTATTTATCAACCGACCCGACCAATTCTAGTATTCTTGAAGCACCCGCATAACACAACCTATGGATGATGAGTCACCTAGCGAGAAAATTATTACATCATCCACATAGGCTAGGTGTGTAATCTTCATAGCTTTGCTAGAAACAAAGTAAGGTGAAAACTGAGATTGTTCCAGCAAGCCATTCAAATTTCTCGAAAACACCTCAACGGATATGATAAATAAGCCGGGGACAAAGGATCACCCTGACGAATGCCCCTCTTCGCTTTAAAATATCCACAAGGCTTCCCATTAACCAGTACCGATAGATAGCAATTAGATATCAACCTCCAAACCATGTCTATAAATTGCCCCCCAAAACCAAAGGACCTCAAAACCTGGAGCAAAAAATTCCACCGGACCCTGTCATAGGTCTTAGCCATATCCAACTTAATTAACACATTTGAACCCCTAGCCTTTTTGCCAATGTCACGAACCATCTCCTGAGCTAATAACACATTATCAGCTATCAATTGTCCCTTGACAAAGCCACTTTGTTGAGGTGAGATTATTTTTGGCAATATTCCCTCCAACCGAATCACCAAAATCTTGGAGATGATTTTATTAAGAAAATTGCATAGACTAGTAGGTCTAAATTGAGAGAATGCCGATGGTGCAGATACCTTGGGAATCAAGGCCAGTAGCGTCGAAGTGACCCCCCTAGGTAGTTCCGCTCCCAAGAAAAAATCCTGAATAGCTTCAACCACCTGGCCACCGACAATTTCCCAAGCTGCCATGAAAAACTGCCTAGTAAACCCATCAGGTCTAGCCGCTGATTCTCCATCCATAGCAAACACGACCTGTAGAATTTCATCTGCATCAGGCACAGCTTGCAGTACTAAATTCTCCTCTACCGAAACCATCTTTGGGATGGAACGTAGCGCAGCCTCAGGAACCAAACTATCTTTCTCCTCCAGATACATACTTTCAAAGTACTTCACTGCCTCCTGCCTTACATCCTCTACTTCTGTCAGCCATTCCCCTTCTTGACTCTTAATGCGATGAACATGAAGACGAGCTCGCTTCTGCCGAACTGTAGCATGGAAAAATCGAGAATTGGAATCCCCACACTTAAGCCATTTTAGCCATGCCTTTTGCTTCTAGAAATCCTCTTCCCTTCTTAACGTAATTTTTAATCTTGCCTGTGCTGCATGTACCTCTGAAGACACAAATTCTGATGAGTTATTATCCAGCAATTCCTCCTATTTCCTCAATTCCTCCTCGGCTAGCTTGACCCTATCAGTAACGTCACCAAATACCTCCTGATTCCAGCACATAAGGTGTGCTTTAACCTCTTTCAGTTTCAGCAATAATCGCCGCCAAGGCCTACCAGCAACATCTTTATCCCAGGCCCTTTGGACGACCTCCATAAAAGAATGATGCGAAGTCCAAACATTGAGGAACCAAAAACTCCTTGGTCCATCCCGAACCCTCAACTTACAAGAAATAAGGAGGGGGGAATGATCAGAATGCAGCCGACCTAAATGCTGAATTGAAAAATCCATACATAATCGATCCCATCCTTGGCTAACTAACAATCTATTGAGTCGCTTCCATATCCTAGCTCAGCCAAAACGATTATTACACCATGTGAAAGATGGACCAGAAAAATCCACATCAATTAAATCCACTATTTGTATGAAATTAGAGAAATCCAATGCTTCTGTAACATTAAAAGGTCTACCCCCTTCTTTTTCTCAGCCGAAAGTATTACACTAAAATCTCCCATCAACAAAAACGGGAGACCCGTCATGCATACATGAGACAATCGTAACCATAACTGTTGCCGCACCAATGCATCGCAAGATACGTGCACAAAAACTACCATACAGGATCTTTAAGCATTCTATGCGTTAAGCGAAGAGCAAGAAACTGATCATCTTGATCTTCAACAGTTACTACTATATCATCCGTATAAAAAACCCAAATCGTACCTTGGGAATTGGCCATCGCCTACTGAAAATTCAGCCTGCGGCGAATCCCATCTAACTTACTAATATCAACCATAGGCTCACAAATACCAACTAATGATAAAGAGTATAACGAACATAACTTTTTTAAATGAAATAAAGTAGGGTTGTTTGCTACCCCCCTAAACCCTGTGATAAAGCATGTGAAGAGGCGTACCCTCTATTCAAAGATGCTCCAGCCCCGCCTATCTCCTTTCTCGACCATAGCCCATCTAGCCATTGCTTCAGCAGCTCCATCGTTTCCTTATCATTACCATCTCGCCTGGGCGACAAGCTTAAAGAATTGATAAAACTATTTTGCTGCTTGATAGCTTCGTTTGTATCTTCCTCCCCGTCCTCATTCTCACTACACACCAGTGGGGACTCCTGTTGAACCACTTTATCAGCCATTGCCTCTATAATCTCCTCCGCTGCCTTAGCAATTCCTTACTCCACCAATGGCCCTAATGGAACTTCCATCATCCGAGGGCCTCCCTCATGAACCTCCTCCTCTTGACTTCCTTCATCCACAAAGTGATGAGTCGCCACAGGAGGCACTTCTTCCTCAACCTGATACTGCCCTTCCTTACCTTCCACCTGATTGACTATTCCTTCATCTGAGAAATTAGCAAGCGATTCTCAGCAGTAGAGACCCCGGGGGGTGCAGTCGAGTCAGCTTGCGGCTCCTTCAACCACTTCCATTCCTGACGAATTTCCTTATCCTTCTCCTGCTACTGCTGCTGCCTTCCCAACTTCTGCTTCTACACCCTTTCCGGCCGCTGTTGCTGCGTTCGCTCCTGCAATTGCTTCCGTAATTGAGGATTCCTCACATGACAATCCTCCAGCGTATGTCCTTGCCGAAAGCAATGCGAGCAGTATTTCAGCAAGCTTTCAGGCACGATTGATTGCCAAAACCTGTCCTGCTCCCCTAAGCCAATCCATACCCATCCCGGAAGATCCTTAAGAAGATCAATCTCGACACAAACCCGAGCTACGCTGGGCCAGGACAATTTCGCAGTTGCTGAATCCACAAACAAAGGTCAACCAAGAACCGATGTGATCTGAAACAAGCATTGCTTGTGAAAGAGATGAATCGGAAGCTTGGGTAATTGGAACCAAACCATAACCAGTAAGGACTCCTTATCAACGTGGAAGGAGGAAGTCCACTTGAATACACGCATCGGTACTCCGTGTACATACCAGAGACTCCGTGACCAAATACGCAAGAAGTCTGATTCGTTCGTCAACCGAACCAAAATATGTCGCTGATCGAGCAGCCCCAGATTTGCAAATTCCTTCAAACCTAATGTACAAAAAAACTTTTTGATCTCCTCCATGGTTGGTCGGCCCCTAGAGAACTTGCCGACTAAAGAATACTGATATGGCATAGCAATGGCGGCCAGGTCTTTCGGATCAAACCTTATTGCTAGTTCACCCCGCTGTGTAGAGACATCCACACGTACGTCATATTGAGCCACCGGATTAGATTTAAACAACTCAGAAAAAGCTTTTGCTGTAAAAGTCAGAGAAGATAATGATTCTGGCTGCCCTCCAGCCACTGGCCGGAGGGCTTCGGAACCAGACATTCATGAAGAAATACCAAAACCCTAGCGTGAGAGCACTCCCTCAATATTCTCTCCCTATTCAAAACCCTAGCGTGATCATGCTTCCATTTATATAATAACAACAATAATAGTAATAATAATAATTAATAAAATAAATAAGAAATTATGTGTATTATGGGAAACTAATTAATAGTGACTTATTATTAAAGGAATTTTATAAGTCAATAAGTTTCTAAAAAGGGAAAACTTTCTATACTAATAAACTTTCAAAAATGGAAAGTTTCTATTTTGGGAAACTCCTACCTACTTTTTGTAAATTGGTTATCTATGTATAATAGGATATTTAGATCAAGAAATTGTACCTTATAAATAAAGAGAGGGAAATGTAAACTAATTAGAGTGAAAACGTGCATCTCTTATAAGATCAAAGTACGAGTAAAAGAGCGTTAGATACTTACGAGCAGTCCAAGATAGGTGGTACTTACCCTCTGTGCTTGTTCAAATTGGAAATGAAATTTTCTTAAGTAAATGATCTATTTTGATATATGCCAAAATGGATCATGTATGCTTATTTTAAATGCTTTGCTATGTTAGATTCCACGAAATTTAGAGGTATATTTTTATAAAATAAATGAGTTTTACATGTGATGTATGAAACGATTTAATTACGAAGAGCTCTCAACTGTCATGGAATAGACGGTAGGGGCTATAATCCTGTCATGTATTGCGATCAAGTGAAGATCAAGGAAAATGCTTGATCAATTATGGAAAGTCATGATGGTCAGTATAAAGTCCGACTAATTGACTCATTTATGAGTAGGTTAAGTAAAGATCAAGAAAAATGCTTGACCTACCGCCCTTCTAGAAGGGGTTAAACTCTAGACTGAATACTCAGAAACCGAATATTACATGTACTGTTCTATGAGCTACGTTTAACATGTTTCTTATTTGTCAAGTATGCTATGCATGACTCATGTTATGTTCTACGGTTTTATGCCTCTCTATTTTTAATATCATGACTATGTTTATTCATTGTTATTTCGAGAGCTTTATTTAAAAATGCATGTGATGTATTGTCAAAAGTGTTATAGAAAATATTTCAAAATATGAAATAGCTACATGATCCTATAGAGGAGTAATTATTACCTACTGAGCGTTGTGTCGCTCAATCCGTTTCCCCTTAACGCTTTTGCAGACCTCGAAGATTATGAAATCATGACGACCCCATCTCCCCCTAAGGCGAATCAAAGGGTTCGGCAAACCACTTGCCCAACTCTCACTGGGACTCACTACAGTTTTTCAATCAAATTATAGACCTCAATTAATTACAATTCAAGATCTCCTAAATAAAATTACATTTCCAACTAGTCCAAATACACCAAAAGTACAACAGTCCAAGATTACAAATAGTACAAGAGATAATCCGACTAGTCACACTAAGAAAGATCACTACACATGATTTCCTTCATCTCGAACCTTATGGAGGGAAAATAAAATATTTTGGAGTGAGTTAGAAACTCAGTGAGTGTCCAGTGAAAACAAGTAGGCAAATAAGTAACTCAGTAATTCAGTTTATTGAACAGTGATCAGGTATCATATGAACAGATTTTATTTGCTCTTGTGAGCCTATAGAGCCATTGCACTCAAACACCCAATGGTTAAACAAGTCATTGAACAAGAGATCAAGTCATTACAAGTAGAGCCGTTGGCTCAAGCAAGTCATTGAACAGGAGATCATGTGGAACTGTTGGTATCAAGCACAAGACCACCACATACTCACCAAGCCAAATCATATACACACACAAGCACACACATATGTCATCATGAAGTGATGCAATTAACAGTGGGAACTTTAGATTTAAAAATAGTTTTAGGAACACTCACCAACCACAGTTCACTGCACTTGTCCATAGCAGATATCTCCATTTCAAGCCAAGTCCTAGAATCACAAGTTTCATACCAAATATTTCATCAAACACTTGATGTACATAACCACTAGTATCATACAAACATTTTATCAAACACTTGGTAGGCATAAATTCAAACCCTAAAGCCACACATATATCATACCCAACATTTCATCAAACACTTGGTAGACATTAAGGCAAAGATAATCATCAAACTATCAAGTATCTCTTGGTGTTTTGATCATAACTAGAGTTACACTCATCGAATTGAGATGAATCTTATACCGTTTCGAAACTAAGACATAGACCTATATTTCTTATGAGACATAGAGATCCAATTCATGTATTTTCATGGTCAAAAATTGAAATCTTAGAGGTTTAGAAAGCTGTCGAGTAAAACAGGATTTTTGGGCAGTTTGCGGTATTTTCATTTTTTCACATGCTACAGTGCTCCGATTGATCTGAAATTTTGTGAGTAGAAAGTTAACTCAATCCTCTACAACTTTTATGTTTTTCACAAGAACTGGTTTGGCCATTATCATAGACAAATTTGCATCTCAAAACTGCCCAACATTTTAGTTTAAACTGCTGGAAATTTCAGCATGGAAGAACAAGAGAAAAATGAGATAAAACTTCTTAAAACTCAAACTTTTGAGTCTAATACAACACACACTTTAAGTTTCAAGTCTTATAACATGTTTTGAGCAAAATTTAGCCAAAAATTCATCATGAAAATTGAAATCAAAGCTGGAATTATTCTTCCCTGTTTTCGGCCAGCATGGTCAATTTTTTTTTCCGTCAAAAACTCCCAAACACTTTCCTTAACTAACCACAATCGATCTCACTTCACACTTCATGGAAAGACTACAATAACTCAAGAGACTTAACCTCCAATTCCAACAAGAATATCACAAATTTAAGCATAACATTTAACCCTAAACTTCACCTTAAGCAACCAAACACCGCTTTCCATAATCAAAGCTTGAAGAGTTACTTCAAGTTTTCACTAAAACCAAAAGATCATCTTACTAAGCAAAAGATTAAAGAAGAGAAATAGTTTATAAATTACCTTCCTTGGTTCCTCCAAACAAGAAGAAAACAACCACAAACTCCTCCAAGCTTCTCCTCCCAACTTAAGCTAGGGTTTTGATGGAGTAATTGAGGTTTTCTTTTCATTTTTCCCTCAAATTCAAGCAAGATGATGGCTAGGTTTTGTAGTTTTTCCTCTCATCTTTTGCTATCAAGTTCGGCCCTCTCTCCCTCTCTTCACAACACAAAATTGAAGATAAGAAGAAAAGAAGGCTTGGTTGAAGTTGTAGGAAAAATTTAGTGGTTGAAAGAGCACCACTTGTCAAATTCTCATTGGGTTTTACCAAACTTTTTTGCATAAAACTTCCTCTTCTTCCTACAATTTCCTCACATATCCCACTAAATCACACCTATACTAATTACTAACCCCTACATGCAACAACTAATAAAATCATCGAGACTAAAGAAAATCATTTTTTTCCAAACATTAAATCAATAAATAGTTCAATGCAAATAAGGTACACAAGTCATTCATCGTGAAATCAACAAATGTAGATAATCCAAAGTGAAAAAATTGTAAAATAAATTTCATGAATTTTTGGGTCTTCACAGAAGTGGTTTATATCGAGGAACTAGAAGATGATTTTAACTAAAGAAATGTAGTTCTAAAAAGCAAGCTCTAGTGATAGGGTTTCAACGAATGCGTAGTATTGGTCGTGATGTATCAAAGTATTCATATTTGTATTTCTATTAATTGAATGGGCATATGGACCCGGACTAGATGTTGTGTCATGTTAATTTGAATCGTAGTGTACTGCACTCTATGTTATCCTATTTTATGAATATTAAGGTAGTAGTTTAGTAATGTTACGGTTGCCTTGTGTTCTCGAGTCATGGGAATGCGGCGAATGTCTCGTGTCTAGCACGTACGGGTTAGGGGCGTGACATTTTAGTGGTATCAAAATCAAGTTATGATAGACCCTATAGGAAAGTTACATATTAGGTAAATTATGAGTTGAGATTAGGAAATCAGGCGGGAAAGGTTTGTGAGTGGCGTTTTAAAAAAAAATTCTAACAATCAAAATATTCAAAAGATCAGATACGCCAATTTTTGCTCTTTGTTCCTTGAATACTAAAGTCACCAGGCCAAGTAAAAAAAAAAAGGCTGGAAAGGTTTGTGCATGTAATTTAAGTTGAAAATGTTATTAATTGTGTATTACAATTTTGTAGGAAAATGGCTAACCCAGTGCACGCAGAGAATCAAGAGTGTGATTGTCTGGTTTAGCTGACAGGATGTTACATGGCTTGCTTAGGAAGAGGCAGAGGTTTTACAGAGACATATACCTTGAGGAGTTAGAGTGAGCCATAGATAGAGCTAGAAAAACGGAGGCATTAGCCGATCTTGTAGCCGACCAGAGACACGATATTTCCACTTTGATAGTGTCAAGGGAGCAGATAAGGTAAGACAGGGAAGCTCTGCATAAGGATTTGAGAAAGAGGTTAACCGTTTGAGAACTGAGAAGGAAGAGCAAAAGACACTTGCTGATATGTGGCTGGAGGGATTTCAGGAGGTGACTGGCCTACTTGAGGAGCATGATGCTGAGTACCAAACTTTAGTGGTGAAATATGAGGAGAGGATGCAGCGTGTTTTTAACTGGATAGATAATCATGTACCTCTAGCACCTGAGATGCCTGGATAGGCCCATTTTTGGCCAGATAGTGATACTGAATTAGATCATGAACCAGCATTGGATCTTGAGGAAGAGCCCCTAGAGAATCCACCCATCGAAGGCGATCCCAATGAGCGCCGCTGAGGAAGATTTAGGAGGTGGAGATGTTGACGACGGTGCGGACCCCCCAGGAGATGATCAATAGAATCAGACTTAAAAAAAATATGTTTAGTAGTTATTTGACAAATGTTATTTGAAACAATTAGATGATTAGGATTTTTAGGATAGCTTGCTTGAATATTTTTGCTCGTTAGTTGTTAGCAGTTAGGTAAGAAGTGTACAAACATTAGGTTCGTTAGTTAGTCTTTCGATGTGTTAGGACTTTGGATTTTGTATGAATTTGATGTTTAATGAAATTTTAAATTATTTAAATGTTATTACTATAAATATACATGCATATATATATATATACACACACACAAAAAAATAACATAGGAATATAGCATAATAATAGCATCCAACAATAATAATGATACATGTAAATGCCTAGGGTTACACTTTCCTTTTGCATTTCATCAGATTGATGAAAGGTGTTAATTTAGTTTTAAAAAAAAGAGAGAGAGAATTTTTCAATTCTTACCATAGTTTTGAAAATTTAATGGTTCATGATAGGATATGGCATCCAACAATAGGCGCTGTGGGAATTGGCATAACAACAATAACACATAAGATGGCAATGGCGTTAGAGGCAATGGGATGAATTATGAAAATGCCAATTTAAACATGAATTCGCAAGGAAATAGGTCAAATAGGAACCAGAGATTTATGATGATGCCCGCTGAAATAGTGGCTATCCTCATTGGAGTGGCACAAGCGTTACAAGGGCAAGTTCAAGCCCAGGTTCAGGCAGCCCAAAATCAGCCTCATGGTTAGGGCGAGACCCACTTTTATTATAAAAAGATGAAGAGGGTTCATGTTCCCATTTTTGATGGTACTCCTGAGCCAAATATAGCAGAGAAATTGTTGGATAAAGTTGAAAACAATTTCATGTTATTGCAAGTATCCGAAGACATGAAACACCTAATCATTAAACCATTCTTGGTAGGTGAAGCGAACAAATGGTGGTCTACCATAAAACCCACGGAAACCCTACCAATTAACTGGATAAAGTTTAAGGAAGAATTCCTTAAATATTTTTTCTTGCCAGCAGTTAGGATGCAAAAGATAGATCAATTTGATAATCTGAAACAGACACCCGAAATGTTTGTTGTGGAATATGCGAACAAATTTACCACCTTAGGGAGGTTTGTTCCGTCCACAATGACGGATTTAGAGTTAAAGAAATACAAGTTCACATGAGGATTACTAAGTCAAATTCAGAGTTGAATGAATACATCCCACACACCTACTTTTAGTGACGTATTGGATGCTAGTGTTAGATCTGACGCTGATTGTAGGAGGTTGGAGGAGGAAGCTAGGAATAAGAGGCCTAGACCAAGTAATGAGCTGTCTATGTCTGGAATGTTAAAACCAGGTGGTCAATTTCGGTTGGTGAAAAAGAATCGAGGACCACCATCCCCTAAGACCACTGGCAGGGGAATTTACCCTAAGTGCAAAACATGTGGTAAGCGTCATTTGGGGCAGTGCCGTTATAAGACCGAGGCATGCTTCAATTGTGGCCAACAAGGACATAGGGCTAGAGAATGTCCACATCCAAAGACTATTGGTGGAAAAGATAATAAGACAGCAAACAACTAGCCTAAGGTAAATGCAAGGAAGCATGCTATGATGGACTATGAGGCTGAAACTTCTGGTGACGTGGTCACAGGTACTCTTCTATTTAACTCTGTGCCTGCATATGTTTTGTTTGATTGTGGAGCTAGTCCTTCGTTTGTTGCAAAGAAGTTTGCTAAATTTTTATGCATGCACCCTGAATGGATGGATCACCCCTATTGTGTGTCTACTCCAGGAGATAGAGTACTAGTATCTCATACTAGATACAAAAATTGTATAGTGGACTTAGAAGATAGGAATTTGGAAGTGGATTTGGTACAAATAAATATGAGTGACTTTGATATTATTTTAGGAATGGATTGGTTAGTTAAGCACTATACTCAGATTGATTGTAGGGAAAAGATAATATTGTTTGCTGATCCTCATAAGGGGATTATATCTATCAGGGAAATATGGATGTCAAGAAACTCCGTAACATGACATAAAAGTCAAGACATATACCTAACATGACATAAAAGTCAAGACATATACCTAACATGACATAAAAGTCAAAGCTGGACAAAAAGTCCAATACATGACAAATAAGATAATTGACTTTAAGCAAAGCAAATATGCTACGATAGTTCTTGAAGAGTCGGGCCTTTCTGGTATGATGAATGGCAATCAGACTTCATGATCTGGAGGGGCGTCCGAAGGAGTATCCGATGGGGTTGAATCAGGATCTGTGATGTTCATTTCTTCAATAAATGCTTGGTGTCGGAGATGATTTTTTCTTTTGTTGAGCTGTCGACATCTTTCACTTCTGGATTTCCACTTGGGCTTGGGCTATGATGTGCTGGGCTCATCTGGTGTCTGTGAATCTTGCATCATAGAATCTTCCATTATTTCTTTATACTCCTGCTGGGCTTTCCGAATGGCTATGAAATGAGGATGACTTCTTTGATAATTCCATGGCCCATGAAAGCCTGGCCAAATAACCTCTAAAATGACTCCATTGATTTGAAAAATGTATCTCTGGGCTTCATCATAAATAGCATCATCTTCTTGGACAGAAAAATTCAGAACTTTATAGATCAATACAGAAGGGAGTGCTGTAAGAACATTTTCTTGGATGTTGATAGGCCTATGGGCTCCCACATAATCTTTATGAGTTTTAAAAAGATTGATGCACCACTCTTTTGCTTTGAACCATTTAAGGAAAATCTGATGGTGTGGGGCTAGTGTAGTAAAATTTTCAAAAGACATGGAATGAAATTCCATGAGAATATGATAGGAATGACAAAGATACCATAAAACCCAAAGTAATGGTTCAGGAAAAATCATGGTCTGGGCAATGAAGACTTGTGAAAATGTGTATTCAGGATTGATACCAAAAGGATTTAGAATAGATCCTCCATAATTGGCAAACACTGAGATTTCATGGTTTCTTCTGGCATTTTCCAGTGTTTCTTTTTCCCAAGGTTGAGATAAAGACAGAATTTCTGGTGGATTTGGGAAAGAATGGATGATACTGGAGTACATCCGAATTGAAGGCAGAGAATCTTTTGGGGGATTTCTGGAGAAGAAATCAGCAACAATGTTTGACTTGCCTTTAATGTGAGTGACCTTAAATGAGAACTGGGAAAACCAATTTGACCATCTAAGCAATTGAGTATTTGGAATTCCTATTCTTGAAGGAAATCATTCGAGGAAAACTTCCCATAACCATTTCAATTGTGAAAGAAATTGGTCTAAGATAAAATTCAAATTTCTCAATTGCATTTTTGGCTGCAAGGATTTCTTTATAAGAAGAGTGGTAATGCAACTGATTGTCTTTGAAACTTCCACTGGCAAATCCACAACATTTTCTTTCTTTTCCATGTTTTTCTAGAAGGGTGGCTCCCCAATGGTAATCACTGGCATCTGTGTGGAGGATGAGATTGTCAGAGGATGGAATATGAAGAACAGGGAGATTTTTCAAGATTTGTTTCAAAGTCTGAACTGATTGGGTCTGTTCAGTTCCCTAAGGGATGGGATTTTTCTTGAGAAGCTTGGTCAAAGGTTGGGTATACTGGGAAACATTAGGGATAAGTCCCTAACATAATTTACAATACCCAAGAATTGGCGGACCTGTTTGACAGAAAGATCTTTTTCAGGGAAATGCTGAATATTATCTCCAATGTGTGTCTCAGGAACACAAGTACCATTTGAGATTTTCATCCCAAGAAAATTAATTTCTTGTTGGCACAAAATCATTTTTTTCTCAGAAAGCATAACGCCATATTTTTCAACAATTTCTGGAAATTTGTAGAGCAAAGAAATATGCTCTTCAAATGTTTTTGAAAACAGAAGAATATCATCAATATACACAAGACAAGTGTGAAGGATAGGTTCAAAGATACGAATCATGGCTTTTTGAAAAAGAGAAGGTGCTGTTTTTAAACCAAAAGGCATCATCTTCCACTGATAATGATGATTCGGTATACAAAAGGCAGTTTTATACCTGTCTTCAATGCAAATACCAAGTTGCCAAAAACTTGATTTTAAATCAAATTTTGAGAACCATTTTGCTCCTACAAGCAAAGAGAACAAAGAATGTCTATTTGGAATAGGAAATTTGTCATCGGCCAAAAACAGATTTAAGGGCTGGTAATTGATGACAAGCCTCATTTTCCTTCGAACTTGTTCAGATCACTTATTTACATAAAAGGCTTGACATGCCCATTGCGATTTTGAAATTTTGATGAGATCAAATTCTAGAAGTTCTAGACATTCGTTTGCAGAAAGTTTGGAATGATCAGGGTTCATTCCTGGATGGCTGGCTTTTGTAGGATTGGCCTCTTCACTTTTAGAAAAAGGAAGTTTAATGAAGAAGTCTGGGTTTTGCCACAGATGATGGTCACATTTTTTAATGAATTCCATATGATTTTCAGCACATGATTGTTTAACAATGAAATCCCTGAAATTTTCAATTTGAGTTTTTTTGGAATCATAGATGAAAAGATTTTGGATATCGGTAAGGGTTTAAAAATTTTTTTTGACTGAATCCCTTTTACTTTTGACACATACAAATCCAATAATCAAATCTTTTCCTAGCATTTTTCCACCAATAATATGAATTTGAAGTTCACAATTTAGAAGAAATCTAATGATAATTGGATTTTTGGTTACCTTAGTTGTTTCAAACAACTCTCCATTGACTGACCTAAAAGTATGAGATTCATACTTTCAACACTGTTCTGGTATAATATCCTGATTTAGGATTGACATTTCAGCACCTGAATCAAAGAAACCAATTAGAGGAATTGGTTTATCATACTTGGATTTCAACACATGAAGTAAAGCTTGTGGGCACGTTTTTGCTGCTTCCATGTAATGAAATTGATTCTTCGGCTGCTGAACCTGTAAAGCAAAAATAGTTTTATCAGTAGTAGGTTCATCTTCTTCAGAAAAAACATATTCCAATTCACTGAGGATAGGGATTTTGAGCTCATCCTGGACTTTTTGAATGAGATTGAGACCCTTTTTCTTCTGGGGACACTTTGAAGCATAATGTTCTTTCTATTCACAAATAAAACATCTATCAGAGGATGTATCAATTCTTTTCTTCTTCCTGAAGAATTTCCATTTTCTGCCTCTTTTGTAGAATTTTCCTGCTGTCTTGATCTTTCGGAATTTCTTTGCAGAGAACTTGGGAAAGTTTTTCTTCTTCTTTTTAGTAGAGTACGACTTGCATCTACTCTTAATGATTAATTCAGGCTTCTTGCATGCTTGATCCATGCAAACATCTCCTTTCATGTATTCTCTTATCACTTTTCTCTTGTTGCAAACCTCTTCAAGTGAAAGGAATACTGCCTGGCGAATTTGACCTACAGTGAGATTCAAAATAGAACCATAGCAGTTATGGATGTAAATTTCAGCACTGTTGGACAAAATATGGGGAAGGGATGTTAAGAAAGCTTGTTTCAAATTAATATCTACACCAAGGATATAAAAAAGTTGTGTCATTCTTTTGAAATGTCTACTTAAATCTTTTCTTTCATACGACTGACACTTCATCTGGAAAAATTCTTTTCTCTTCGGTTCCTTGTTTTCAACAGGACTTCCTAAGAATGTGGTATTCAAGATTTCAATGGCTTGATCAAAATCTTGTCTAGTGAGAAAAATTGTTTTATCTTGATCTCCTAGAGAAACCCACCAGTCTTTCAATATTCCTGCAAAATGAGCAGTAAATTCACTTAGAATATCAAAAGTTGAGTCAACTGTAAGATTTCTAACAGTCATCCATGCATGAAATTCTTGGAATCTTTTTTCCCATTGAGAAGAAGGAATATCATCAATAGTAAAGATCGAAATACTCCCTTTATTGTTATTTTTCTTGGGCTGCCGTCTTCTTAGTTCTTCATCAACGATGTCTTCTTCATCAGAAGGGAAATGAACTTCTCCTTCAGTTTCTGCTTCTCTGGCCATGAAGACATGAGGAATCTTTCCAATGGATTCTGAATAATCAGACAAAGTTTCTTCCGATTCTTGAGAATCTGAGAATTCTGAGTTAGAGAAGTCAGAAATTATTTCTTCAGAAATATCCTCCGATGTAGACTTGTCAGAGGTAATCTCCTTGTCAGACTCAGAAGCATTTTTCATAACATTGATTTTTGGAAGACTAGACTCAACTTGTTCCTGCAAAAATGAAGAGATTGGATTATTTCCATGAGAAAACATAAAAACATCTTTTATGTCTTCTGACTTTTCTTTTGTTTCCGACGTTTCTGCTTTTTCTTTTCCTGTTTCTTTTTTCTTTTGTTCTTGTCTTGTCCTTTCTTTTCTTCCTTTCTGCTTTCTCACGAGCACTTTTTTGTTCTGAGCCATTTTGGATAATTTTGGATGAGGCAAGTAATTCTTTACGGGCGGCATTGGAAAATATGATGGGAGAGCACCAAGCAGATGGGAAGCCATTTCTCTTAATGGCTTTGCTGCAAATGAGACATGTAGTCATCTTACGGTGGTGGGCGGCTTGGGAACAACTGATTGATTGAAAGTTTGCAGGTTTCACGACTCGAATCGTCTTTTAAGATGATCAATATCTTTCTCTTTCTGTTCACAAAATTGAGACAGAGGTTTACCAATCTCAAGAATTCTGTGATATACTTCATCAAGTCTTTTTGAAAGACTTTGATCATCTTTTGGGTTTCAGAATTCTGCATTTTTGTCTTATCTCTAAAGGAATCAATTTTGGTAGAGATTTGGGTAAGCTTTGCATGAATCATAGAAAGAGCTTTATTTTGACAGATTTTTTTTCTGACTGCCAGTTTAGAACTTGTTCAGTTCTGTCAAGAGGGGCAAACTGTCCTAAAGGAGGACAGTTGTCTGTGCATTTTCAAACTTGGGGACATGGCTAGAATTGTCTTTTGTGAAGGGTTGTAGAGGAGGAAAATCTTCAGGTTGAAACATGCAGATCTGAGGAATTGGCTTAGACTCTGGTCGCTTAATTCTTAAACCTTCATGGTCAAGAATTTTCAAACATTTTCGATAGTAGGGAGAAAGCTTTGGCTTAGATTTTGGCTTTTCCACCCAATCAGAAGGAATAGAAAGACCATCAAAACTATTTCGAGATGAAGTAAAAGGTGGTTCTTTTTTCTCTGTATTCGGATCCTTCTTTTCTGGGCAACAACTAGATCACCTTTCTGGACATTTTTTTTATGCATTTCCTGCAATAGCAAACATTAAAATAAGTATGTCTGGAAAATGGATCTTGGAAAAAATATACAGGTTTCCCTTCCTGATCAAAATGAGAAATGAGATCTATAAGGGATTCTCTTGGTTTCCTCCATGGGACTGGTTTATCCAAGGGGATTTCAATGGATATAGACATAATTCGGGAACATCTTTGACTTTTCTCAGGTGAGAATGATCAAAGGAAACAGAAACAGAACCATCTGGTCTTGATGAAATTTTTGAGCTTGTAGATTCCACCGGACTGTTTGAAGACTGATTCAAATTCTCATAATCAATGATCCAGGAATCAGGTAAGAGTTTGATTAACTCTTCTCTCGGGATCTGCCGAGAAATGTTCGTACATGTAGTAGTATTTTGCTCATCTACTCTTATGAGTAGAGCATCTTCTCCTCCAGGAAGAGTAAGATCAAGAGCATGATTCTGAACACGATAAGCCATTTGGTAGTGAAGTGTAGCAGCAATGGCTTCAGGGACCTGTTCTGCACCTGCTATCTATACCTAAATCTTAAGAGCACTCAACAAATATGGATCATCAAGGGACATATTGAAATAAGGAAACAGAGTAACAAACACAGTACTAGCATTTAAAGTTGTTTCTACTGTCCCTATACAAGCATGTTGAAATTTAACAAATCTACTGTCTAACAAAGCAAGACGAGCATGAACTGGAAGACCTTTTCTGCCATGAAAAGACAGAGAAAACCGGATTGCACCAAAATGGATATGCGTATAACCTTGCTGTTTCCACAAATTGGGAAAATCAGGAGGAATATGCAGAGTGATAAATTGCTCTTTTCCTGTTGCAGGGATCTTGTGCTGGTCTAACTTGGAAGACTGAACATATTCTTTAACACCTTTAGGTCGATGTTTGATCAGAGATTTAATAGTGCCTAAAGGAGAAATATTCTTTTTAGCAAAAGAGGAATACGGGTCTAACAAGGGTAGATCAGTGGGGCTGACTTGCTCTGGTTCAATTGAAATTTCGTACAGATAATCTAGTTTTTGAACAGATGACGTTCTTGAAAGACTCATCTTTTGTAAATTTGGTACTGGAGCAGTGACGTAGGCTTGTGCGATGGGTTACTATATTCACCCTTATGCCACAGTGTGCTTATTTCGATATACCAAGATTCACAGATCAGGCTCAGACTGAATAGTATGAATCCTTTGCCACAAAAGATCAATATAGATCTGACACTTACTAACAAGATCTGAATGTTGATGATAATCTTTATCTAATAATTGAGAATAGTATAACCAAAGCTTATGAATATAATTATATACTTCCTCTATATCTAGATGCTGAAAAATTACACAGGGTGGATAATACTCTTTTGGATTATGAGGACCAAACAGATGCTGAGAGTGACAAATCTTATCTAATTGAGACTTATAATATGCTGAAGATAAAGGAGTAGTACTACGGGGATGAGGGGTTCTTTGAACTAATGGACGATTAGGATGAAGATGAGGATCAAAATCGTGACCACAACGATGAGTATGAGACCACAATTACCTCCTCCCTGAAAAGATATCAGAATGGCTCTGATACCAACTTGGGTTCCTTCCAGATTTTCACGATAATTGGTGTCATCAGAGTCTAAGCTTTACCAGAGTTTCGTCTACTTCTTTCGCCTCCTGCTACTTTTTTTCGACTACTTTTGAGGTTAGCTTAAATCTCAGAAGGACAGACAACGAAAGTGTTTTAATCTACTAGGAATCTTTGCTGATAACTTCTGCCAAATATTTTGTACAACAGGGGAATCAGATAATTGGGTTGCTTGAGAAAAATTAGAATGCCATCTTTTGAGAAAACAACTTCTCGACTCTAAAATTTTATTCCGTAAAATCTCGATGATCTAAAAAGATCAGAGAGTTCCCTTATATACTGATTACAACCGCCTCAAAACAACTGGCACTCTGAATCCTTGACATAAAAGTCAAGACATATACCTAACATGACATAAAAGTCAAAGCTGGACAAAAAGTCCAATACATGACAAATAAGATAATTGACTTTAAGCAAAGCAAATATGCTACGATAGTTCTTGAAGAGTCAGGGGTTTCTGGTATGATGAATGGCAATCAGACTTCATGATCTGGAGGGGCGTCCGAAGGAGTATTCGATGGGGTTGAATCAGGATCTGTGATGTTCATTTCTTCAATAAATGCTTGGTGTCGGAGATGATTTCTTCTTTTGTTGAGCTGTCGACATCTTTCACTTCTGGATTTCCACTTGGGCTTGGGCTGTGATGTGTTGGGCTCATCTGGTGTCTGGGAATCTTGCATCATAGAATCTTCTATCATTTCTTTATACTCCTGTTGGGCTATCTGAATGGCTGTGAAATGAGGATGACTTCTTTGATAATTCCATGGCCCATGAAAGCCTGGCCAAATAACCTCTGAAATGACTCCGTTGACTTGAAAAATGTATCTCTGGGCTTCATCATAAATAGTATCATCTTCTTGGACAGAAAAATTCAGAAATTTATAGATCAATACAGAAGGGAATGCTGTAAGAACATTTTCTTGGATGTTGACAGGCCTATGAAAATGTAAAATCACATAATCTTTGTGGGTTTTAAAAAGATTGATCTACCACTCTTTTGGTTTGAACTATTTAAGGAAAATCTGGTGGTGTGGTGGATTTGGGAAAGAAGGGATGATACTGAAATACATCCGAATTGAAGGCAGAGAATCTTTTGGGGGATTTTTGGAGAAGAAATCAGCAACAATGTTTGACTTGCCTTTAATGTGAGTAACCTTAAATGAGAATTGGGAAAACCAATTTGACCATCTAAGCAATTAGGTATTTAGAATTTTTCTATTCTTGAAGGAAATCATTCGAGAAAAACTTCCCATATCCATTTCAATTGTGAAAGAAATTGGTCTGAGATAAAATTCAAATTTCTCAATTGCATTTTTGGCTGCAAGGATTTCTTTATAAGAAGAGTGGTAATGCAACTGACTGTCTTTGAAACTTCCACTAGCAAATCCACAACATTTTCTTTCTTTTCCATGTTTTTCTAGAAGGGTGGCTCCCCAATGGTAATCACTAGCATCTGTTTGGAGGATGAGATTGTCAGAGGATGGAATATGAAGAATAGCGAGATTTTTCAAGATTTGTTTCAAAGTCTGAACTGACTGGGTCTGTTCAATTCCCCAAGAGATGGGATTTTTCTTGAAAAGTTTGGTCAAAGGTTGGGTATACTAGGAAATATTAGGGATGAAGTCCCTAAAATAATTTACAATACCCAAGAATTGGCGGACTTGTTCGACAGAAAGATCTTTTTCAGGAAAATGCTGAATAGCATCTCCAATGTGTGTCTTAGGAACACAAGTACCATTTGAGATTTTCATCCCAAGAAAATTAATTTCTTGTTGGCACAAAATCATTTTTTTTCTCAGAAAGCATAATGCCATATTTTTCAACAATTTCTGGAAATTTGTAGAGCAAAGAAATATGCTCTTCAAATGTTTTTTAAAACAGAAGAATATCATCAATATACACAAGAAAAGTTTGAAGGATAGGTTCAAAGATACGAATCATGGCTTTTTGAAAAAGAGAAGGTGCTGTTTTTAAACCAAAAGGCATCACCTTCCACTGATAATGATGATTCGATATACAAAAAGCAGTTTTATACCTATCTTCAAGGCAAATACCAAGTTGCCAAAAACCTGATTTTAAATCAAATTTTGAGAACCATTTTACTCCTACAAGCAAAGAGAACAAAGAATGTCTATTTGGAATAGGAAATTTGTCATCGGCCAAAAACAGATTTAAGGGCTGGTAATTGATGACAGGCCTCGTTTTCCCTCGAACTTGTTCAGATCGCTTATTTACATAAAAGGCTTGACATGCCCATTGCGATTCTGAAATTTCGATGAGATCAAATTCAAGAAGCTCTAGACATTCGTTTACAGCAAGTTTGGAATGATCAGGGTTCATTCCTGAATGGCTAGCTTTGGTAGGATTGGCCTCTTCACTTTTAGAAAAAGGAAGTTTAATGAAGAAATTTGGGTTTTTCCACAGAGGATGGTCACATTTTTTAATGAATTCCACATGATTTTCAGCACATGATTGTTTAACAATGAAATCCCTAAAATTTTCAATTTGAATTTTTTCAGGCAATGTGGAATCATATATGAAAAGGTTTTGGTTTAAAAAATTTTTTTGACTGAATCCCTTTTGCTTTTAACATATACAAATCCTTTTCATAAATATCAAATCCAATAATCAAATCTTTTCCTGACATTTTTCCACCAATAATATGAGTTTGAAGTTCACAATCTGGAAGAAATCTAATGATAATTGGATTTTTGGTTACATTAGTTGTTTCAAACAACTCTCCATTGACTGACCTGAAAGTATAAGATTCATACTTCCAACACTCTTCTGGTAAAATATTCTGATTTAGGATTGACATTTCTGTACCTGAATCAAAGAAACCAATTAGAGGAATTGGTTTATCATACTTGGATTTCAACACATGAAGTAAAGCTTGTGGGCACGTTTTTGCTGCTTCCATGTAATGAAATTGATTTTTCAGCTGCTGAACCTGTAAAGCAAAAATAGTTTTATCAGTAGGTTCGTCTTCTTCAGAAAACATATTCTAATTCACCGAGGACAGGGATTTTGAGCTCATCCTGGACTTTTTCAATGAGATTGAGACCCTTTTTCTTCTGGGGACACTTTGAAGCATAATGTTCTTTCTATCCACAAATAAAACATCTATCAGAGGATGTATCAATTCTTTTCTTCTTCCTGAAGAATTTCCATTTTCTGCCTCTTTTGTAGAATTTTCCTGCTGTCTTGATCTTTCGGAATTTCTTTGCAGAGAACTTGGGAAAGTTTTTCTTCTTCTTTTTAGTAGAGCACGACTTGCATCTACTCTTAATGATTAATTCAGGCTTCTTGCATGCTTGATCCATGCAAACATCTCCTTTCATATATTCTCTTATCACTTTTCTCTTCTTGCAAATCTCTTCAAGTAAAAGGAATACTGCCTGGCGAATTTGACCTACAGTGAGATTCAAAATAGAACCATAGCAGTTATGGATGTAAATTTCAGCACTGTTGGACAAAATATGGGGAAGGGATGTTAAGAAAGCTTGTTTCAAATTAATATCTACACCAAGGATATAAAAAAGTTGTGTCATTCTTTTGAAATGTCTACTTAAATCTTTTCTTTCATACGACTGACACTTCATCTGGAAAAATTCTTTTCTCTTCAGTTCCTTGTTTTCAACAGGACTTCCTAAGAATGTGGTATTCAAGATTTCAATGGCTTGATCAAAATCTTGTCTAGTGAGAAAAATTGTTTTATCTTGATCTCCTAGAGAAACCCACCAGTCTTTCAATATTCCTGCAAAATGAGCAGTAAATTCACTTAGAATATCAAAAGTTGAGTCAACTGTAAGATTTCTAACAGTCATCCATGCATGAAATTCTTGGAATCTTTTTTCCCATTGAGAAGAAGGAATATCATCAATAGTAAAGATCGAAATACTCCCTTTATTGTTATTTTTCTTGGGCTGCCGTCTTCTTAGTTCTTCATCAACGATGTCTTCTTCATCAGAAGGGAAATGAACTTCTCCTTCAGTTTCTGCTTCTCTGGCCATGAAGACATGAGGAATCTTTCCAATGGATTCTGAATAATCAGACAAAGTTTCTTCCGATTCTTGAGAATCTGAGAATTCTGAGTTAGAGAAGTCAGAAATTATTTCTTCAGAAATATCCTCCGATGTAGACTTGTCAGAGGTAACCTCCTTGTCAGACTCAGAAGCATTTTTCATAACATTGATCTTTGGAAGACTAGACTCAACTTGTTCCTGCCAAAACGAAGACATTGGATTATTTCCATGAGAAAACATAAAAACATCTTTTATGTCTTCTGACTTTTCTTCTGTTTCCGACGTTTCTGCTTTTTCTTTTCCTTTTTCTTTTTTTTTTGTTCTTGTCTTGTCCTTTCTTTTTCTTCCTGCTCTGCTTTTCTCCTGAGCGCTTTTTGTTCACAGAGCCATTTTGGATAATTTTTGGATGAGGCGGGTAATTCTTTCTGGACTGGCATTGGAAAATATGATGGGAGAGCACCAAACAGATAGGGGGAAGCCATTTCTCTTAATGGTTTTGTTGCAAAATGAGACATGTAGTCATCTTCTGGTGGTAGAACTAGCTTGGGAACAACTGATTCGATTGAAAGTTTGCCAGTTTCCTGTAGATTCTGAATCTGTCTTTTAAGATAATCAATATCTTTCTCTTTCTGTTCACAAAATTGAGACAGAGGTTTACCAATCTCAAGAATTCTGTGATATACTTCATCAAGTCTTTTTTTGAAAGACTTTGATCATCTTTTGGGCTTCAGAATTCTGGATTTTTGTCTCATCTCTAAAGGAATCAATTTTGGTAGAGACTTGGGTAACCTTTGCATGAATCATAGAAAGAGCTTTATTTTTACAGATTGCATTTTCTGACTGCCAGTTTAGAACTTGTTCAGTTCTGTCAAGAGGGGCAAGCTGTCCTGAAGGAAGGACAATTGTCTGTGCATTTTCAAACTTGGGGACATGGCTGGAATTGTCTTTTGTGAAGGGTTGCAGAGGAGGAAAATCTTCAGGTTGAAACATGCAGATCTGAGGAATTGGCTTAGACTTTGATGGCTTAATTCTTAAACCTTCATGGTCAAGAATTTCCAAACATTTTTGATAGTAGGAAGAAAGCTTTGGCTTATGTTTTGACTTTTCCACCCAATCGAAGAAATAATCAAAACTACTTCGAGATGAAGTAAAAAGTGGTTCTTTTTTGAAATTTACATCCATAACCGCTATGGTTCTATTTTGAATCTCACTGTAGGTCAAATTCGCCAGGCAGTATTCCTTTTACTTGAAGAGATTTGCAAGAAGAGAAAAGTGATAAGAGAATATATGAAAGGAGATGTTTGCATGGATCAAACATGCAAGAAGCCTGAATTAATCATTAAGAGTAGATGCAAGTCGTGCTCTACTAAAAAGAAGAAGAAAAACTTTCCCAAATTCTCTGCAAAGAAATTCCGAAAGATCAAGACAGCAGGAAAATTCTACAAAAGAGGCAGAAAATGGAAATTCTTTAGGAAAAAGAAAAGAATTGATACATCCTCTGATAGATGTTTTATTTGTGGACAGAAAGGGCATTATGCTTCAAAGTGTCCATAGAAGAAAAAGGGTCTCAATCTCATTCAAAAAGTCCAGGATGGGATCAAAATCCCTGTCCTCAGTGAATTAGAATATGTTTTTTCTGAAGAAAACGAACCTACTGATAAAACTATTTTTGCTTTACAGGTTCAGCAGCTGAAGAATCAATTTCATTACATGGAAGCAGCCCACAAGCTTTACTTTATGTGTTGAAATCCAAGTATGATAAACCAATTCCTCTAATTGGTTTCTTTGATTCAGGTGCAAAAGTGTCAATCCTAAATCACGATATTTTACCAGAAGAGTGTTGGAAGTATGAATCTCATACTTTCAGGTCAGTCAATGGAGAGTTGTTTGAAACAACTAAGGTAACCAAAAATCCAATTATCATTAGATTTCTTCTCGATTGTGAACTTCAAACTCATATTATTGGTGGAAAAATACCAGGAAAAGATTTGATTATTGGATTTGATATTTATGAAAAGAATTTGTATGTGTTAAAAGCAAAAGGGATTCAGTCAAAAAAATTTTTTAAACCCTTTACCGATATCCAAAACCTTTTCATATCTGATTCCACATTGCCTGAAAAAACCCAAATTGAAAATTTCAGGGATTTCATTGTTAAACAATCATGTGCTGAAAATCATGTGGAATTCATTAAAAAATGCGACCATCCTCTGTGGCAAAACCCAGACTTCTTCATTAAACTTCCTTTTTCTAAAAGTGAAGAGGCCAATCCTACCAAAGCCAGCCATCCAGGAATGAACCCTGATCATTCCAAACTTGCTGCAAATGAATGTCTAGAACTTCTTGAATTTGATCTCATCGAAATTTTAGAATCGCAATGGGCATGTCAAGCCTTTTATGTAAATAAACGATCTGAACAAGTTCGAGGGAAAATGAGGCTTGTCATCAATTACCAGCCTTTAAATCTGTTTTTGGCCAATGACAAATTTCCTATTCCAAATAGACATTCTTTGTTCTCTTTGCTTGTAGGAGCAAAATGGTTCTCAAAATTTAATTTAAAATCAGATTTTTGACAACTTGGTATTTGCGTTGAAGATAGGTATAAAACTGCTTTTTGTATACCAAATCATCATTATCAGTGGAAGGTGATGCCTTTTGGTTTAAAAACAGCACCTTCTCTTTTTCAAAAAGCCATGATTCGTATCTTTGAACCTATCCTTCATACTTGTCTTGTGTATATTGATGATATTCTTCTGTTTTCAAAAACATTTGAAGAGCATATTTCTTTGCTCTACAAATTTGCACAAATTGTTGAAAAATATGGCATTATGCTTTCTTAGAAAAAAAATGATTTTGTGCCAACAAGAAATTAATTTTCTTGGGATGAAAATCTCAAATGGTACTTGTGTTCCTGAGACACACATTGGAGATGCTATCCTGCATTTCCCTGAAAAAGATCTTTCTGTCAAACAGGTCCGCCAATTCTTGGGTATTGTAAATTATGTTAGGGACTTCAACCCCAATGTTTCCCAGTATACCCAACCTGTGACCAAGCTTCTCAAGAAAAATCCCATCCCTTGGGGAACTGAACAGACCCAGTCAATTTAGACTTTGAAACAAATCTTGAAAAATCTCCCTGTTCTTCATATTCCATCCTCTGACAATCTCATCCTCTAAACAGATGCCACTGATTACGATTAGGGAGCCACCCTTCTAGAAAAACATGGAAAAGAAAGAAAATATTGTGGATTTGCCAGTGGAAGTTTCAAAGACAATCAATTGCATTACCACTCTTCTTATAAAGAAATCCTTGCAACCAAAAATGTAATTGAGAAATTTGAATTTTATCTCAGACCAATTTCTTTCACAATTGAAATGGATATGAGAAGTTTTTCTCGAATGATTTCCTTCAAGAATAGGAAAATTCCAAGTACCGAATTGCTTAGATGGTCAAATTGGTTTTCCTAATTCTCATTTAAGGTTACTCACATTAAAGGCAAGTCAAACATTGTTGTTGATTTCTTCTCCAGAAATCCCCCAAAAGATTCTCTGCCTTTAATTCGGATGTACTCCAGTATCATCCCTTTTTTCCCAAATCCACCAGAAATTCTGTCTTTATCTCAACCCTGGGAAAAAGAAACATTGGAAAATGCCAGAAGAAACCATGAAATCTCAATGTTTGCCAATTATGGAGGATCTATTCTAAATCCTTTTGGTATCAATCCTGAATACCCATTTTCAAAGGTCTTCATTACCCATACCATGATTTTTTCTGAACCATTACTTTGGGTTTTGTGGTATCTTTGTCATTCCTATCATATTCTTATGGAATTTCATTCCATGCCTTTTGAAAATTTTACTACACTAGCCCCACACCACCAGATTTTCCTTAAATGGTTCAAACCAAAAGAGTGGTGGATCAATCTTTTTAAAACCCATAAAGATTATGTGGTTTTACATTTTCATAGGCCTGTCAACATCCAAGAAAATGTTCTTACAGCACTCCTTTCTGTATTGATCTATAAAGTTCTGAATTTTTCTGTCCAAAAAGATGATGCCATTTATGATAAAGCCCAGAGATACATTTTTCAAATCAATGGAGTCATTCCAGAGGTTATTTGGCCAGGCTTTCATGGGCCATGAAATTATCAAAGAAGTCATCCTCATTTCACAGCCATTCGGAAAGCCCAGTAGGAGTATAAAGAAATGATGAAAGATTCTATGATGTAAGATTCCCAGACACCAGATGAGCTCGGCACGTCACAGCTCAAGCCCAAGTGGAAATCCAGAAGTAAAAGATGTTGACAGCTCAACAAAAGAAGAAATCATCTCCGACACCAAGCATTTATTGAAGAAATGAACATCACAGGTCTTGATTTAACCCCATCGGATACTCCTTCGGACGCCCCTCCAGATCATGAAGTCTGATTGCCATTCATCATACCAGAAAGGCCCGACTCTTCAAGAACTATCGTAGCATATTTGCTTTGCTTAAAGTCAATTATCTTATTTGTCATGTATTGGACTTTTTGTCCAGCTTTGACTTTTATGTCATGTTCGGTATATGTCTTGACTTTCCTCCATGGGACTGGTTTCCTCCATGGGATTTCAATGGACATAGACGTAATTCGAGGAACATCTTTGACTTTTCTCAGGTGAGAATGATCAAAGGAAACAGAAACAGAACCATCTGGTCTTGATAAAATTTTTGAGCTTGTAGATTCCACCGGACGGTTAGAAGACTGATTCAAATTCTCATAATCAGTGATCAAGGAATCAAGTAAGAGTTTGATTAACTCTTCTCTCGGGATCTGCCGAGGAATGTTCGTACATGTAGCAATATTTTGCTCATCTACTCTTATGAGTAGAGCATCTTCTCCTTCAGGAAGAGTAAGATCAAGAGCATGATTCTGAACACGGTAAGCCATTTGGTAGTGAAGTGTAGCAGCAATGGCTTCAGGGACCTGTTCTGCATCTGCTATCTATACCTGAATCTTAAGAGCACTCAACAAATATGGATCATCAAGGGACATATTGAAATAAGGAAACAGAGTAACAAACACAGTACTAGCATTTAAAGTTGTTTCTACTGTCCCTATACAAGCATGTTGAAATTTAACAAATCTACTGTCTAACAAAGCAAGACGAGCATGAACTGGAAGACCTTTTCTGCCATGAAAAGACAGAGAAAACCGGATTGCACCAAAATGGATATGCGTATAACCTTGCTGTTTCCACAAATTGGGAAAATCAGGAGGAATATGCAGAGTGATAAATTGCTCTTTTCCTGTTGCAGGGATCTTGTGCTGGTCTAACTTGGAAGACTGAACATATTCTTTAACACCTTTAGGTCGATGTTTGATTAGAGATTTAATAGTGCCTAAAGGAGAAATGTTCTTTTTAGCAAAAGAGGAATACAGGTCTAACAAGGGTAGATCAGTGGGACCGACTTGCTCTGGTTCAATTGAAACTTCGTACAGATAATCTAATTTTTGAACAGATGACGTTCTTGAAAGACTCATCTTTTGTAAATTTGGTACTGGAGCAGTGACGTAGGCTTGTGCAAAGGGTTACTATATTCACCCTTATGCCACAGTGTGCTTATTCCGATATACCAAAATTCCGGTCGACCTCGAATAGTATGAATCCTTTGCCACAAAAGATCAATATAGATCTGACACTTACTAACAAGGTCTGAATGTTGATGATAATCTTTATCTAATAATTGAGAACAGTATAACCAAAGCTTATGAATATAATTATATGCTTCCTCTATATCTAGATGCTGAAAAATTACACAGGGTGGATAATACTCTTTTGGATTATCAGGACCAAACAGATGCTGAGAGTGACAAATCTTATCTAATTGAGACTTATAATATGCTGAAGATAAAGGAGTAGTAATACGGGGATCAGGGGTTATTTGAACTAATGGACGATTAGGATGAAGATGAGGATCAAAATCGTGACCACAACGATGAGTATGAGAATTAAATGACATAATTTCAGACAAACCACAATTACCTCCTCCCTGAGAAGATATCAGAATGGCTCTGATACCAGCTTGGGTTCCTTTCAAATTTTCACGATAATTGGTGTCATCAGAGTCTAAGCTTTACCAGAGTTTCGTCTACTTCTTTTGCTTCTGCTACTTTTTTTCGACTACTTTTGAGGTTAGCTTAAATCTCGGAAGGACAAACAACAAAAGTGTTTTAATCTACTAGGAATCTTTGCTGATAACTTCTGCCAAATATTTTGTACAACAGGGGAATCGGATAATTGGGTTGCCTGAGAAAAATTAGAATGCCATGTTTTGAGAAAACAATTTCTCGACTCTAAAATTTTATTCCGTAAAATCTCGATGATCTGAAAAGATCAAAGAGTTCCCTTATATAGGGATTACAATCGCCTCAAAACAGCTGGCACTCCGAATCCTTGACATAAAAGTCAAAACATATACCTAACATGGCATAAAAGTCAAGACATATGCTCTGGGCAACTCAAATTTGTCTAGCCCAAGCTGTAGATATCAGAATGTCGACTTGAGTTGGTAACTCAAGTTTGTGGAAGCATTTCCCTGAAAAAGATCTTTCTGTCAAACAGGTCCACCAATTCTTGGGTATTGTAAATTATGTTAGGGACTTCATCCCTAATGTTTCCCAGTACACCCAACCTTTGACCAAGCTTCTCAAGAAAAATCCCATCCCTTGGGGAACTGAACAGACCCAGTCAGTTCAGACTTTGAAACAAATCTTGAAAAATCTCCCTGTTCTTCATATTCCATCCTCTGACAATCTCATCCTCTAAACAGATGCCAGTGATTACGATTAGGGAGCCACCCTTCTAGAAAAACATGGAAAAGAAAGAAAATATTGTGGATTTGCCAGTGGAAGTTTCAAAGACAATCAATTGCATTACCACTCTTCTTATAAAGAAATCCTTGCAACCAAAAATGTAATTGAGAAATTTGAATTTTATCTCAGACCAATTTCTTTCACAATTGAAATGGATATGGGAAGTTTTTCTCGAATGATTTCCTTCAAGAATAGGAAAATTCCAAGTACCGAATTGCTTAGATGGTCAAATTGGTTTTTCTAATTCTCATTTAAGGTTACTCACATTAAAGGCAAGTCAAACATTATTGTTGATTTCTTCTCTAGAAATCCCCCAAAAGATTCTCTGCCTTTAATTCGGATGTACTCCAGTATCATCCCTTATTTCCCAAATCCACCAGAAATTCTGTCTTTATCTCAACCCTGGGAAAAAGAAACACTGGTAAAGCATAGACCCTGATGACACCAATTATCGTGAAAATCTGGAAGGAACCCAAACTGGTATCAGAGCCATTCTGATATCTTCTCAGGGAGGAGGTAATTGTGGTTTGTCTGAAATTATGTCATTTAATTCTCATACTCACCATTGTGGTCACGATTTTGATCCTCATCTTCATCCTAATCGTCCATTAGTTCAAAAAACCCCTGATCCCCGTATTACTACTCCTTTATCTTCAGCACATTAAAAGTCTCAATTAGATAAGATTTGTCACTCTCAACATCTGTTTAGTCCTGATAATCCAAAAGAGTATTATCCACCCTGTGTAATTTTTCAGCATCTAGATATAGAGGAAGCATATAATTATATTCATAAGCTTTGGTTATACTGTTCTCAATTATTAGATAAAGATTATCATCAACATTCAGACCTTGTTAGTAAGTGTCAGATCTATATTGATCTTTTGTGGCAAAGGATTCATACTATTCAATCTGAGGCTGATCTGTGAATTTTGATATATCGGAACAAGCACACTGTGACATAAGGGTGAATATAGTAACCCATTGCACAAGCCTACGTCACTGCTCGAGTACCAAATTTACAAAAGATGAGTCTTTCAAGAACGTCGTCTGTTCAAAAACTAGATTATCTGTACGAAGTTTCAATTGAACCCAAGCTGAGGATATGGCCATCAAAACTGATAATCATACTTGAGGTACAAGGAAAATGCTGATAATCATATAAGACTTGAGTTACAAGGAAATGCTGCAAAGTCTTTCGAAAAAGACTTGATGAAGTATATCACAGAATTCCTGAGATTGGTAAACCTCAGAAAGAGAAAGATATTGATTATCTTAAAAGACAGATTCAGAGTCTACAGGAAACTGGTAAACTTTCAATCGAATCAGTTGTTCCCAAGCCAGTTCCACCACCAGAAGATGACTACATGTCTCATTTTGTAGCAAAGCCATTAAGAAAAATGGCTTCTCCCTATCTGTTTGGTGCTCTCCCATCATATTTTCCAATGCCAGTCCAGAAAGAATTACCCGCCTCATCCAAAAATTATCCAAAATGGCTCCGCGAACAAAAAGCACTCAGGAGAAAAGCAGAGCAGGAAGAAAAAGAAAGGACAAGACAAGAACAAAAGAAAAAAGAAAAAGCAGAAACATTGGAAACAGAAGAAAAGTCAGAAGACATAAAAGATGTTTTTATGTTTTCTCATGGAAATAATCCAATCTCTTTGTTTTTGCAGGAACAAATTGAGTCTAGTCTTCCAAAGATCAATGTTATGAAAAATGCTTATGAGTCTGACAAGGAGGTTACCTGTGACGAGTCTACATCGGAGGATATTTCTGAAGAAATAATTTTTGACTCTTCTAACTCAGAATTCTCAGATTCTCAAGAATCGGAAGAAACTTTGTCTGATTATTCAGAATCCATTAGAAAGATTCCTCATGTCTTCATGGCCAGAGAAGTAGAAACTGAAGGAGAAGTTCATTTCCCTTCTGATGAAAAAGACATCGTTGATGAAGAACCAAGAAGACAGCAGCCCAAGAAAAACAACAATAAAGGGAGTATTTCTATCTTTACTATTGATGATATTCCTTCTTCTCAATAGGAAAAAAGATTTCAAGAATTTCATGCATGGATGACTATTAGAAATCCTACAGTTGACTCAGCTTTTGATATTCTAAGTGAATTTTGTGAGGCCCTGATTTTTCCCGAATTTTTGGAAAATATTAAATAATGCTAATTATAGTAATTATTGTTTGCCAAGGTGTTTATATGGTTGTTTTACTTCTTAAAGTGTTTTTTTAACTATTTTGTTTTACAGGTTTAAAAACCCTAATTTGAAATTAAACTCTAGTTTGCTTTGAAAACCCTAAATTTTGACAAAACTCTAATTTGTTTGCACACTAAACCCTAAATGTACTAACCCTAATATATTTTCTCGAAACCCTAATTATATGTACAAATCAAACGTTTGTTATTTCATGAATTTTCGGTGTGAACTTGCATGCTCATGGGAATTAATTACGGTAAATGGGTGATTAGTGACCTAACTAGGTGTGACTAAGTATTATTGGACTAAGTTGGATTTACAACTTATGGACTTAATTGACAGGAAAAGAAATCATTTGGGGCAAGAGTGAAACATCACCTAAATTGCTAGGTTGCATTTGGCATGACATCTTTGACTTGGACTTGGACTAAATTTGGATTAAGCTAAAGAAATATCTAAGACTAAAAACCAGCCAAGAGGGTCGGTTGGAAGGCTGGAAAAGAAGAAGGAAAAACCGTGGGGAAGAGAAGGAAAAGAAGGAGAGAAAAAAGGGGAAGAAACCGTGAACCAAAGAGGAGAAAAGAAAGGAAAGAAAAGAGAGGAAAAAGTGAGGTTTGCTCCATGCTCCAAGCAGCTGAAACCAAGAGAAGATAAAAGAAGACTGCAGGCTGCTCTAGCTTCCATTTTCAGCTTTGTTCCTTGAAGGTTTTAGAGGTAACCTAGCTTGCACAATCCTTGAATCTTGTAGTATAGCTTGTGGTTGATGTTTAGAATGGATTAGGATAGCTGAGGACAGATTTTGGATGGATATCATTGCTTGGTAAATTCGTTTGATGAAGTAGGGTAAGAGTGCACACCAACTGTTTGATCATAAATTCCAGATTTTTGTGTTCAATTCCTCTGCGAATTTGACCATGTTAGAGTCCAAACCAGTTCTTTCTCAAAACATGAAAGTTGTAGGGATTTGAGTTATATTTCCACCCAGAAAATTTCAGAGCAATGGGAGCACTGTAGACTGAGAAATGTCCAAAATTCCCCTGATGCCCTGTTTCTAGCAGAAATGGTTTTTTGCTACGGTAATGGGTCATTTTGACCAGGAAGATGAATGTGTTTGCTTTTGATGTCCTCTTAAGAATTGTAGCCTTGTATGTTAGCTTTCTAACGGCTTTGGAATTTCTTGATTTGGATTTGTGAGCGTTGAGTTATGATCGCTTGAATCAAACCTGTTGAAAATCCTGATACTGAAATTCCTGAACATGTTTCCGCACTTTTGACCTAGAAAGAGTGAATCTGGGTAAAAATGGTCTTCATAAAAGTTATAGCTTGTTCTCCGAGTTTCGAAACGGCAACTCGTGCACTTCAATCTGACACTCGTACCATGAGTTATCATCCAAATGGCAAAAGGTGTCAAATCTGCCTTTCACACCTTGTAGTGTGTGTGTTCCATTGTGAATCGAATGTCGTCCGTTTTGGTTCGAGCACCCATGCATGTGCTCTCTTTGCTGTTTTGAGTGATTTTAAGTATTGTTTTGGTTTGAGGTGATGGTTATATACGTTGGTTGTACGTAGGGCTCGAAGGTGATATCGAGGGTGACCGAGGCACGTTGGTGAGTGTTCCAAACCCTTTTCAATTGACAATTTGACTACTAGTTTGTTCCAACTTATTTTAAAAGAAATGTTCCACTAAAATTATTTTTGTGTTAATATTTTTTTTTGAAGGAATCCTTGGTGAAATACTTTACCACGAATTTACTATCGACTTGCATTGGTTTACGAGTGTAACGATTTGATTTACCTTTGAAGTGATTTATATGTACTTTTAAGCTGATTTATTGAAGTGAAAATTGTGGTTTGGGTGCTCTCTAATTGAACGTGATAAGTGGGCGCTTGGATAAGGGTGTACCTTATTGTATTCGGCCTAAACTCCATATATGGTTCTTGAATGCATGTGTTGTGTGATATATGATCTGTGAAATGTGATATTGTTAGTGATAAATGACCACTTGGATGGTTTGATCCCAAGGGATGCCTTTGGGGTCTCAATGTCAATGTTACTCTCTAACCACTTGGATGGTTTGATCCCAAGAAATGCCTTTGGGGTCTCAATGTCAATGTTGCACTCTGACCACTTGAATGGTTTGATCTCAAGGGATGCCTTTGAGATCTCAATGTTAGTGTGGCTCTTTGACTACTTGGATGGTCTGACTTCAAGAGTTGCCTTGGGGTCTCAATGGTGAATGTTATTCCCTGACCAAGTAGATGGTCTGATCCCAATGCCCTTGGGATCTCAATGTTACTATTACTCATTTGTTTGTCAACTTATTTGTGATGTGCTTGTTTTACGTATTGATTTATTAATATGTACAAGTGAAATAATTGCTGTGAAAGTAATTTCCATTTAACTTGCTATTACATGTGAGTATTCTTAAATATTAATTGCATTGCATGTGCGGTTGTTAAGTGGTTGAGTGTTAAGTGTTATTTGTTTGAGTGTGATGAATTACCTTATTTCGTGAACTGTTTTCGTCTTGCAAATTTTTAGTGAAAGGTACTTTTCACGTGATTTCAAAAATGTGAATATTTCAATGTTTTCGTGCTCTGACAAAACAGTTAAATTCTAAAATACTTGTTTTCTTGGAACCTTACTGAGCTTATAGCTCACCCCAAAATATTTTATTTCTTCCCCCCCTCCCCCACAGGGCTCGAGATGAAGGAAGCAAAAAGTAATCTTCCATAGTGTGACTAGTCGAGTTACCTCATGTACTATTTGTAATATTAGACAGTTGGACTTTTGGTGTATTTGAATTAGTTGGAAATGTAATTATTATTTGGAGATCTTGTGGTGTAATTATTTGAAATTTGTGATAATTGAGGAATGTGAGTCCCCAGAGTTGGGCTGATACCCTAGGGTTCGCCCTAGGGAGAAGTGGGGCTGTCACAAGTGGTATCAGAGCTTTGGGTTTCAGATCTCTGTAGTGTATCATAGGTTTAAAGTTTAGGATACCGGACAGTGGGACTAATTGGATGTTAAGTGAAATATGGAGTGTTAGAGCTTCTTCTAATGTAGTGAAAGAAGAAAATTGTGTGGAATTGATTTGAAAAAGTGATCTGTGAGTTCTTGAACAATGGTATTAGTCGATATTTATGGGAGTGAATTTGACTATAGTAAATAGTAGAATTTGAGGTGTTCTTTAGGATTTTAATCTTCATATGTATGTGTAAGAGACTGGATGTGATTATTTAAGTGAGACTTTTGTGAATTTTCTATGAGGAATAATGGGGATTGAGTTGATTTGCACCTGGAGATGGCCAGTCCTAGTGTGAATTGACTTGGTTCCTATTTGACATTAAGTTACCACGTTGTACCTATTTTCCGGATTCGAATTTGGAACTTGAGACTTTGACTAGAAATCCGAATGCAGGTGATTCTTGAAGTATTTGCGTTTAAGTGAAGTTGTTCCTGGACAAGGGCAAATTTTAGAATGTCGCGGACAACATTCTCTTAAGGGGGAGAGATTGTGAGGCCCTGATTTTTCCCAAGTTTTTGGAAAATATTAAATAATGCTAATTATAGTAATTATTGTTTGCCAAGGTGTTTATATGGTTGTTTTACTTCTTAAAGTGTTTTGTTTTAACTATTTTGTTTTACAGGTTTAAAAACCCTAATTTGAAATTAAACTCTAGTTTGCTTTGAAAACCCTAAATTTTGACAAAACCCTAATTTGTTTGCACACTAAACCCTAAATGTACTAACCCTAATATATTTTCTCGAAACCCTAATTATATGTACAAATCAAACGCTTGTTATTTCATGAATTTTCGGTGTGAACTTGCATGCTCATGGGAATTAATTACGGTAAATGGGTGATTAGTGACCTAACTAGGTGTGACTAAGTATTATTGGACTAAGTTGGATTTACAACTTATGGACTTAATTGACAGGAAAAGAAATCATTTGGGGCAAGAGTGAAACATCACCTAAATTGCTAGGTTGCATTTGGCATGACATCTTTGACTTGGACTTGGACTAAATTTGGATTAAGCTAAAGAAATATCTAAGACTAAAAACCAGCCAAGAGGGTCGGTTGGAAGGCTGGAAAAGAAGAAGGAAAAACCGTGGGGAAGAGAAGGAAAAGAAGGAGAGAAAAAAGGGGAAGAAACCGTGAGCCAAAGAGGAGAAAAGAAAGGAAAGAAAAGAGAGGAAAAAGTGAGGTTTGCTCCATGCTCCAAGCAGCTGAAACCAAGAGAAGATAAAAGAAGACTGCAGGCTGCTCTAGCTTCCATTTTCAGCTTTGTTCCTTGAAGGTTTTAGAGGTAACCTAGCTTGCACAATCCTTGAATCTTGTAGTATAGCTTGTGGTTGATGTTTAGAATGGATTAGGATAGCTGAGGACAGATTTTGGATGGATATCATTGCTTGGTAAATTCGTTTGATGAAGTAGGGTAAGAGTGCACACCAACTGTTTGATCATAAATTCCAGATTTTTGTGTTCAATTCCTCTGCGAATTTGACCATGTTAGAGTCCAAACCAGTTCTTTCTCAAAACATGAAAGTTGTAGGGATTTGAGTTATATTTCCACCCAGAAAATTTCAAAGCAATGGGAGCACTGTAGACTGAGAAATGTCCAAAATTCCCCTGATGCCCTGTTTCTAGCAGAAATGGTTTTTTGCTACGGTAATGGGTCATTTTGACCAGGAAGATGAATGTGTTTGCTTTTGATGTCCTCTTAAGAATTGTAGCCTTGTATGTTAGCTTTCTAACGGCTTTGGAATTTCTTGATTTGGATTTGTGAGCGTTGAGTTATGATCGCTTGAATCAAACCTGTTGAAAATCCTGATACTGAAATTCCTGAACATGTTTCCGCACTTTTGACCTAGAAAGAGTGAATCTGGGTAAAAATGGTCTTCACAAAAGTTATAGCTTGTTCTCCGAGTTTCGAAACGGCAACTCGTGCACTTCAATCTGACACTCTTACCATGAGTTATCATCCAAATGGCAAAAGGTGTCAAATCTGCCTTTCACACCTTGTAGTGTGTGTGTTCCATTGTGAATCGAATGTCGTCCGTTTTGGTTCGAGCACCCATGCATGTGCTCTCTTTGCTGTTTTGAGTGATTTTAAGTATTGTTTTGGTTTGAGGTGATGGTTATATCGTTGGTTTATGCGTAGGGCTCGAAGGTGATATCGAGGGTGAGAGAGCCGCGTTGGTGAGTGTTCCAAACCCTTTTCAATTGACAATTTGACTACTAGTTTGTTCCAACTTATTTTAAAAGAAATGTTCCACTAAAATTATTTTTGTGTTAATATTTTTTTTTGAAGGAATCCTTGGTGAAATACTTTACCACGAATTTACTATCGACTTGCATTGGTTTACGAGTGTAACGATTTGATTTACTTTGAAGTGATTTATATGTACTTTTAAGCTGATTTATTGAAGTGAAAATTGTGGTTTGGGTGCTCTCTAATTGAAGCGTGATAAGTGGGCTTGGATAAGGGTGTACCTTATTGTATTCGACCTAAACTCCATATATGGTTCTTGAATGCATGTGTTGTGTGATATATGATCTGTGAAATGTGATATTGTTAGTGATAAATGACCACTTGGATGGTTTGATCCCAAGGGATGCCTTTGGGGTCTCAATGTCAATGTTACTCTCTGACCACTTGGATGGTTTGATCCCAAGAAATGCCTTTGGGGTCTCAATGTCAATGTTGCACTCTGACCACTTGAATGGTTTGATCTCAAGGGATGCCTTTGAGATCTCAATGTTAGTGTGGCTCTTTGACTACTTGGATGGTCTGACTTCAAGAGTTGCCTTGGGGTCTCAATGGTGAATGTTATTCCGACCAAGTAGATGGTCTGATCCCAATGCCCGGGATCTCAATGTTACTATTACTCATTTGTTTGTCAACTTATTTGTGATGTGCTTGTTTTACATTATTTATTTATTAATATGTACAAGTGAAATAATTGCTGTGAAAGTAATTTCCATTTAACTTGCTATTACATGTGAGTATTCTTAAATATTAATTGCATTGCATGTGCGGTTGTTAAGTGGTTGAGTGTTAAGTGTTATTTGTTTGAGTGTGATGAATTACCTTATTTAGTGAGCTGTTTGTCTTGCAAATTTTTAGTGAAAGGTACTTTCACGTGATTTCAAAATGTGAATATTTCAATGTTTTCGTGCTCTGACAAAACAGTTAAATTCTAAAATACTTGTTTTCTTGGAACCTTACTGAGCTTATAGCTCACCCCAAAATATTTTATTTCTTCCCCGAGAAGAAGGAAGCGAAGTAATCTTCCATAGTGTGACTAGTCGAGTTACCTCATGTACTATTTGTAATATTAGAGCATTGGACTTTTGGTGTATTTGAATTAGTTGGAAATGTAATTATTATTTGGAGATCTTGTGGTGTAATTATTTGAAATTTGTGATAATTGAGGCTGTAATGAGTCCGTGAGAGCTGAGATACCCTAGGGTTAGCGCCTAGGGAGAAGTGTACATCCAATTCTGCTCATTTTGCAGGAATATTGAAAGACTGGTGGGTTTCTCTAGGAGATCAAGATAAAACAATTTTTCTCACCAGACAAGATTTTGATCAAGCCATTGAAATCTTGAATACGACATTCTTAGGAAGTCCTATTGAAAACAAGGAACTTAAGAGAAAAGAATTTTTCCAGATGAAATGTCAGTCGTATGAAAGAAAAGATTTAAGTAGACATTTCAAAAGAATGACACAACTTTTTTATATCCTTGGTGCAGACATTAATTTGAAACAAGCTTTCTTAACATCCCTTCCCCATATTTTGTCCGACAGTGCTGAAATTTACATCCATAACCGCTATGGTTCTATTTTGAATCTCACTGTAGGTTAAATTCGCCAGGCAGTATTCCTTTCACTTGAAGAGATTTGCAACAAGAGAAAAGTGATAAGAGAATACATGAAAGGAGATATTTGCATGGATCAAGCATGCAAGAAGCCTGAATTAATCATTAAAAGTAGATGCAAGTCATGCTCTACCAAAAAGAAGAAGAAAAACTTTCCCAAGTTCTCTGCAAAGAAATTCCGAAAGATTAAGACAGCAGGAAAATTCTACAAAAGAGGCAGAAAATGGAAATTCTTCAGGAAAAAGAAAAGAATTGATACATCCTCTGATAGATGTTTTATTTGTGGACAGAAAGGATATTATGCTTCAAAGTGTCCCCAGAAGAAAAAGGGTCTCAATCTCATTCAAAAAGTCCAGGATGAGTTCAAAATCCCTGTCCTCAATGAATTAGAATATGTTTTTTTCTAAAGAAGACGAACCAACTGATAAAACTATTTTTGCTTTACAGGTTCAGCAGCCGAAGAATCAATTTCATTACATGGAAACAGCAAAAATGTGCCCACAAGCTTTATTTCATGTGTTGAAATCCAAGTATGATAAACCAATTCCTCTAATTGGTTTCTTTGATTCAGGTGCAGAAATGTCAATCCTAAATCAGGATATTTTACCAAAAGAGTGTTGGAAGTATGAATCTCATACTTTCAGATCAGTCAAAGGAGAGTTGTTTGAAATAACTAAGGTAACCAAAAATCCAATTATCATTAGATTTCTTCCAGATTGTGAACATTAGATTTCTCTGGTAAAGCATAGACCCTGATGACACCAATTATCGTGAAAATCTGGAAGGAACCCAAACTGGTATCAGAGCCATTCTGATATCTTCTCAGGGAGGAGGTAATTGTGGTTTGTCTGAAATTATGTCATTTAATTCTCATACTCACCATTGTGGTCACGATTTTGATCCTCATCTTCATCCTAATCGTCCATTAGTTCAAAAAACCCCTGATCCCCGTATTACTACTCCTTTATCTTCAGCACATTAAAAGTCTCAATTAGATAAGATTTGTCACTCTCAACATCTGTTTAGTCCTGATAATCCAAAAGAGTATTATCTACCCTGTGTAATTTTTCAGCATCTAGATATAGAGGAAGCATATAATTATATTCATAAGCTTTGGTTATACTGTTCTCAATTATTAGATAAAGATTATCATCAACATTCAGACCTTGTTAGTAAGTGTCAGATCTATATTGATCTTTTGTGGCAAAGGATTCATACTATTCAATCTGAGGCTGATCTGTGAATTTTGATATATCGGAACAAGCACACTGTGACATAAGGGTGAATATAGTAACCCATTGCACAAGCCTACGTCACTGCTCGAGTACCAAATTTACAAAAGATGAGTCTTTCAAGAACGTCATCTGTTTAAAAACTAGATTATCTATATGAAGTTTCAATTGAACCAGAGCAAGTCAGCCCCACTGATCTACGCTTGTTAGACCCGTATTTCTCTTTTGCTAAAAAGAACATTTCTCCTTTAGGCACTATTAAGTCTCTGATCAAACATCGACCTAAAGGTGTTAAAGAATATGTTCAGTTTTTCAAGTTAGACCAGCACAAGATCCCTGCAACAGGAAAAGAGCAATTTATCACTCTGCATATTCCTCCTGATTTTTCCAATTTGTGGAAACAGCAAGGTTATACTCATATCCATTTTGGTGCAATCCGATTTTTTCTGTCTTTTCATGGCAGAAAAGGTCTTCCAGTTCATGCTCGTCTTGCTTTGTTAGACAGTAGATTTGTTGAATATCAGCATACTTGTATAGGGACAGTAGAAACAACTTTAAATGCTGGTACTGTGTTTGTTACTCTATTTCCCAATTTCAATATGTCCATTGATGATCCATATTTGTTGAGTGCTCTTAAGATTCAGGTACAGATAGCAGGTGCAGAACAGGTCCCTGAAGCCATTGCTGCTACACTTCACTACCAAATGGCTTACCGTGTTCAGAATCATGTTCTTGATCTTACTCTTCCTGGAGGAGAAGATGCTCTACTCATAAGAGTAGATGAGCAAAATACTGCTACATGTACGAACATTCTCAGCAGATCCCGAGAGAAGAGTTGATCAAACTTTTACCTAATTCCTAGATCACTGATTATGAGAATTTGAATCAGTCTTCAAACCGTCCGGTGGAATCTACAAGCTCAAAAATTTCATCAAGACTAGATGGTTCTGTTTCTGTTTCCTTTGATCATTCTCACCTGAGAAAAGTCAATGATGTTCCCCGAATTATGTCTATATCCATTGAAATCCCCATGGATAAACTAGTCCCATGGAGGAAACCAAGAGAATCCCTTATAGATCTCATTTCTCATTTTGATCAGGAAGGGAAACCTGTATATTTTTTTCAAGATCCATTTTCCGGACATACTTATTTTGATGTATGCTATTGCAAGAAATGCATAAAAAGAAAATGTCCAGAAAGGCGATCTAGTTGTTGCCCAGAAAAGAAGGATCCGAATACAGAGAAGAAAGAACCACCTTTTACTTCATCTCGAAGTAGTTTTGATGGTCCATGGAACCTAAAGGTGTTTCTGGTATGATGAATGCATTCCCATTCGGAAAGCCCAATGACTGTGAAATGAGGATGACTTCTTTTGACAATTTCATGGCCCATGAAAGCCTGGCCAAATAACCTCTGAAATGACTCCATTGACTTGAAAAATGTATCTCTGGGCTTCATCATAAATAGCATCATCTTCTTGGACAGAAAAATTCAGAACTTTATAGATCAATACAGAAGGGAGTGCTATAAGAACATTTTCTTAGATGTTGACAGGTCTATGAAAATGTAAAACCACATAATCGTTATGGGTTTTAAAAAGATTGATCCACCACTCTTTTGGTTTGAACCATTTAAGGAAAATCTGGTGGTGTGGGGCTAGTGTAGTAAAATTTTCAAAAGACATGGAATGAAATTCCATGAGAATATAATAGGAATGACAAAGATACCACAAAACCCAAAGTAATGGTTCAGGAAAAATCATGGTCTAGGCAATGAAGACCTGTGAAAATGGGTATTCAGGATTGATACCAAAAGGATTTAGAATAGATCCTCCATAATTGGCAAACACTGAGATTTCATGGTTTCCTCTGGCATTTTCTAGTGTTTCTTTTTCCTAGGGTTGAGATAAAGACAGAATTTCTGGTGTATTTGGGAAATAAGTGATGATACTGGAGTACATCCGAATTGAAGGCAGAGAATCTTTGGGGGGATTTCTGGAGAAGAAATTAGCAACAATGTTTGACTTGCCTTTAATGTGAGTAACCTTATATGAGAACTGGGAAAACCAATTTGACCATCTAAGCAATTGGGTATTTGGAATTTTCCTATTCTTGAAAGAAATCATTCGAGGAAAACGTCCCATATCCATTTCAATTGTGAAAAAAATTGGTCTGAGATAAAATTCAAATTTCTCAATTGCATTTTTGGCTGCAAGGATTTCTGTATAAGAAGAGTGGTAATGCAACTGACTGTCTTTGAAGCTTCCACTGGCAAATCCACAACATTTTCTTTCTTTTCCATGTTTTTCTAGAAGGGTGGCTCCCCAATGGTAATCACTGGCATCTGTGTGGAGGATGAGATTGTCAGAGGATGGAATATGAAGAACAGGGAGATTTTTCAAGATTTGTTTCAAAGTTTGAACTGATTGGGTCTATTCAGTTCCCCAAGGGATGGGATTTTTCTTGAGAAGTTTGGTCAAAGGTTGGGTATACTGGGAAACATTAGGAATGAAGTCCCTAACATAATTTATAATACCCAAGAATTGGCAGACCTGTTTGATAGAAAAATCTTTTTCAGGGAAATGCTGAATAGCATCTCCAATGTGTGTTTCAGGAACACAAGTACCATTTGAGATTTTCATACCAAGAAAATTAATTTCTTTTTGGCACAAAATCATTTTTTTCTCAGAAAGCATGATGCCATATTTTTCAATAATTTCTACAAATTTGTAGAGCAAAGAAATATGCTCTTCAAATGTTTTTGAAAACAGAAGAATATCATCAATATACACAAGACAAGTGTGAAGGATAGGTTCAAAGATATGAATCATGGCTTTTTGAAAAAGAGAAGGTGCTGTTTTTAAACCAAAAGGCATCACCTTTCACTGATAATGATGATTCGGTATATAAAAAGCAGTTTTATACCTATTTTCAACGCAAATACCAAGTTGCCAAAAACCTAATTTTAAATCAAATTTTGAGAACCATTTTGCTCCTACAAGCAAAGAGAACAAAGAATGTCTATTTGGAATAAGAAATTTGTCATCGGCCAAAAACAGATTTAAGGGCTGGTAATTGATGACAAACCTCATTTTCCCCCGAACTTATTCAGATCGCTTATTTACATAAAAGGCTTGACATGCCCATTGCGATTCTGAAATTTCGATGAGATCAAATTCAAGAAATTCTAGACATTCGTTTGCAACAAGTTTGGAATGATCAGGGTCCATTCCTGGATGATTGACTTTGGTAGGATTGGCCTCCTCACTTTTAGAAAAAGGAAGTTTAATGAAGAAGTCTAGGTTTTTCCACAAAGGATGGTCACATTTTCTAATGAATTCCACATGATTTTCAACACATGATTGTTTAACAATGAAATCCCTGAAATTTTCAATTTGAGTTTTTTCAGGCAATGTAGAATCATATATGGAAAGATTTTAGATATCGGTAAAGGGTTTAAAAATTTTTTTGACTGAATCCCTTTTGCTTTTAACACATACAAATCATTTTCATAAATATCAAATCCAATAATCAAATCTTTTCCTGGCATTTTTCCACCAATAATATGAGTTTGAAGTTCACAATCTGGAAGAAATCTAATGATAATTGGATTTTTGGTTACCTTAGTTGTTTCAAACAACTCTCCATTGACTGACCTGAACGTATGAGATTCATACTGCCAACACTCTTCTGGTAAAATATTCTGATTTAGGATTGACATTTTTGCACCTGAATCAAAGAAACCAATTAGAGGAATTGGTTTATCATACTTGGATTTCAACACATGAAGTAAAGCTTGTGGGCACGTTTTTGCCGCTTTCATGTAATGAAATTGGTTCTTCGGCTGCTGAACCTGTAAAGCAAAAATAGATTTATCAGTAGGTTCATCTTCTTCAGAAAAAACATATTCTAATTCACTGAGGACAGGGATTTTGAGCTCATTCTGGACTTTTTGAATGAGATTGAGACCCTTTTTCTTCTGAGTACACTTTGAAGCATAATGTCCTTTCTGTCCACAAATAAAATATCTATCAGAGGATGTATCAATTCTTTTCTTTTTCCTAAAGAATTTCCATTTTCTGCCTCTTTTGTAGAATTTTCCTGCTGTCTTGATCTTTCGGAATTTCTTTGCAGAGAACTTGGGCAAGTTTTTCTTCTTCTTTTTAGTAGAGCACGACTTGCATCTACTCTTAATGATTAATTCAGGCTTCTTGCATGCTTGATCCATGCAAACATCTCCTTTCATGTATTCTCTTATCACTTTTCTCTTGTTGCAAATCTCTTCAAGTGAAAGGAATACTGCCTGGCGAATTTGACCTACAGTGAGATTCAAAATAGAACCATAGCGGTTATGGATGTAAGTTTCAGGACTGTTGGACAAAATATGGGGAAGGGATGTTAAGAAAGCTTGTTTCAAATTAATATCTGCACCAAGGATATAAAAAAGTTGTGTCATTCTTTTGAAATGTCTACTTAAATCTTTTCTTTCATACGACTGACACTTCATCTGGAAAAATTCTTTTCTTTTAAGTTCCTTGTTTTCAATAGGATTTCCAAAGAATGTGGTATTCAAGATTTCAATGGCTTGATCAAAATCTTGTCTGGTGAGAAAAATTGTCTTATCTTGATCTCCTAGAGAAACCCACCAGTCTTTCAATATTCCTGCAAAATGAGTAGTAAATTCACTTAGAATATCAAAAGTTGAGTCAACTGTAAGATTTCTTACAGTCATCCATGCATGAAATTCTTGAAATCTTTTTTCCCATTGAGAGGAAGGAATATCATCAATAGTAAAGATAGAAATACTCCCTTTATTGTTGTTTTTCTTGGGCTGCTATCTTCTTGGTTCTTCATCAATGATGTCTTCTTCATCAGAAGGAAAATGAATTTCTCCTTCAGTTTCTGCTTCTCTGGCCATGAAGACATGAGGACTCTTTCCAATGGATTCTGAATAATCAAACAAAGTTTCTTCCGATTCTTGAGAATCTAAGAATTCTGAGTTAGAGGAGTCAGAAATTATTTCTTCAGAAATATCCTCTGATGTAGACTCGTCAGAGGTAACCTCCTTGTCAGACTCAGAAGCATTTTTCATAACATTAATCTTTGGAAGACTAGACTCAACTTGTTCCTGGAAAAACCAAGAGATTGGATTATTTCCATGAGAAAACATAAAAACATCTTTTATGTCTTCTGACTTTTCTTCTGTTTCTGACTTTTTTTTTTTTTTTGTTCTTGTCTTGTCCTTTCTTTTTCTTCCTGCTCTGCTTTTCTCCTGAGCGCTTTTTGTTCACGGAGCCATTTTGGATAATTTTTGGATGAGGCGGGTAATTCTTTCTGGACTGGCATTGGAAAATATGATGAGAGAGCACCAAACAGATAGGGGAAGCCATTTCTCTTAATGGCTTTGCTGCAAAATGGGACCATGTAGTAATCTTCTGGTGGTGGAACTGGCTTGGGAACAACTAATTCGATTGAAAGTTTGCCAGTTTCCTGTAGACTCTAAATCTGTCTTTTAAGATAATCAATATCTTTCTCTTTCTGCTCATGAATTTGAGACAGCGGTTTACCAATCTCAGGAATTCTGTGATATACTTCATCAAGCTTTTTTTGAAAGACTTTGACCATCTTTTGGGCTTCAGAATTTTGGATTTTTGTCTCATTTCTAAAGGAATCAATTTTGGTAGAGACTTGGATAACCTTTGCATGAATCATAAAAAAGAGCTTTATTTTGACAGATTGCATTTTATGACTGCTTGTTTAGAACTTGTTCAGTTCTGTCAAGAGGGGCAAGCTGTCCGGAAAGAAGGACAGTTGTATGTGCATTTTCAAACTTGGGGACATGGCTAGAATTGTCTTTTGTGAAGGGTTGCAGAGGAGGAAAATCTTCAGGTTGAAACATGCAGATATGAGGAATTGGCTTAGACTCTGGTGGCTTAATTCTTAAACCTTCATGGTCAAGAATTTTTAAACATTTTTGATAGTAGGGAGAAAGCTTTGGCTTAGGTTTTGGCTTTTCCACCCAATCAGAAGGAATAAAAAGACCATCAAAACTACTTCGAGATGAAGTAAAAGGTGGTTCTTTTTTCTCTATATTCGAATCCTTCTTTTCTGGGCAACAACTAGATTGCCTTTTTGGACATTTTCTTTTTATGCATTTCCTGCAATAGCAAACATCAAAATAAGTATGTTCGAAAAATGGATCTTGAAAAAAATATACAGGTTTCCCTTCCTGGTCAAAATGAGAAATGAGATCTATAAGGGATTCTCTTGGTTTCCTCCATGGGACTGGTTTATCCATGGGGATTTCAATTGACATAGACATAATTCGGGGAACATCTTTGATTTTTCTCCGGTGAGAATGATCAAAGGAAACAGAAACAGAACCATCTGGTCTTGATGAAAATTTTGAGCTTGTAGATTCCACCGGACGATTTGAAGACTGATTCAAATTCTCATAATCAGTGATCCAGGACTCAGGTAAGAGTTTGATTAATTCTTCTCTCGAGATCTGCCGAGGAATGTTCGTACATGTAGTAGTATTTTGCTCATCTACTCTTATGAGTAGAGCATCTTCTCCTCCAGGAAGAGTAAGATCAAGAGCATGATTCTGAACACGGTAAGTCATTTGGTAGTGAAGTGTAGCAGCAATGGCTTCAGGGACCTGTTCTGCACCTGCTATCTGTACCTGAATCTTAAGAGCACTCAACAAATATGGATCATCAATGGACATATTGAAATTGGGAAACAGAGTAACAAACACAGTACGAGCATTTAAAGTTGTTTCTACTGTCCCTATACAAGCATGCTGATATTTAACAAATCTACTGTCTAACAAAGCAAGACGAGCATGAACTGGAAGACCTTTTTTGCCATAAAAAGACAAAGAAAACCGGATTGCACCAAAATGGATATGAGTATAACCTTGCTGTTTCCACAAATTGGGAAAATCAGGAGGAATATGCAAAGTGATAAATTGCTCTTTTCTTGTTGCAGGGATCTTGTGCTAGTCTAACTTGGAAGACTGAACATATTCTCTAACACCTTTAGGTCGATGTTTGATCAGAGATTTAATAGTGCCTAAAGGAGAAATGTTCTTTTTAGCAAAAGAGGAATACGGGTCTAACAAGGGTAGATCAGTGGGGCCGACTTGTTCTGGTTCAATTGAAACTTCGTACAGATAATCTAATTTTTGAACAGATGACGTTCTTGAAAGACTCATCTTTTGTAAATTTGGTACTGGAGCAGTGATGTAGGCTTGTGCAATAGGTTACTATATTCACCCTTATGCCACAGTGTGCTTATTCCGATATATCAAAATTCACAGATCAGCCTCAGACTGAATAGTATGAATCCTTTGCCACAAAAGATCAATATAGATCTGACACTTACTAACAAGGTCTGAATGTTGATGATAATCTTTATCTAATAATTGAGAACAATATAACCAAAGCTTATGAATATAATTATATGCTTCCTCTATATCTAGAAGTTGAAAAATTACACAGGGTGGATAGTACTCTTTTGGATTATCAGGACCAAACAGATGCTGAGAGTGACAAATCTTATCTAATTGAGACTTATAATATGCTGAAGATAAAGGAGTAGTAATATGGGGATCAGGGGTTCTTTGAACTAATGGACGATTATGATGAAGATGAGGATCAAAATCGTGACCACAACGATGAGTATGAGAATTAAATGACATAATTTCAGACAAACCACAATTACCTCCTCCCTGAGAAGATATCAGAATAGCTCTGATACAATTACCTCCTCCCTTTTATCATTTCTTTATACTCCTGTTGGGCTTTCCGAATGGCTGTGAAATGAGGATGACTTCTTTCATAATTCCATGGCCCATGAAAGTCTGGCCAAATAACCTCTGGAATGACTCAATTGATTTGAAAAATGTATCTTTGGGCTTCATCATAAATAGCATCATCTTCTTGGACAGAAAAATTCAGAACTTTATAGATCAATACAGAAGGGAGTGCTGTAAGAACATTTTCTTGGATGTTGACAAGCCTATGAAAATGTAAAACTACATAATCTTTATGGGTTTTAAAAAGATTGATCCACCACTGTGAGGGCCTCGAAATTTCAAATTATTTTTAAAATGCATAATATTATTTATATTACGTTTATTTATTTATTTATGAGCACAATTGTGTTTAAATTGAATATTTTACAATTTATAGCATTTTATACGATTTGTTTGCCGGTGTGCGATTTTGGCGTATTAGGTCTCTAATTTTCTACCGGAGCGTGATTAGTGACTTTAAGTTGAAATTAAGCATAAGTGGCAATATTTTGAGAACATTAATAAGTTTGGACAGTATCGGAATGGACTAGAGCAGTGTAAGTTAGATTGTCACGAGCGACGCGACATAAAGTGCCAAAAAGCACTTTTTCCCCTGAATCAGGGAAAAGCACTTTTTGCCATTAAAAAGGCTTGACTTCTTGCCATCTTCCCACTTCATTTTCAGCTGCACATTTGGGAGATAGAGAGAGAAAGAGCCGAGAGCTCTAAGGAGAAAAAGAGAGAGAAATAAGTTCAAGTTCCTTCCATTTCTTTCTTCTACCTTTCTTCCACTTTCAAGCACTCTTGAAGCCACCATCATCCTCACATTTCCAGCCGAGGAAGAGAGCAAGGAAAGAGAGGGCTGGTCCGATTTTGGAGGGAGGAAGAAAGGTGAGTTTTGTGGTTAAAAATCTTTCATTTTTCTTCAACTAGAATCTTGAGCTTATGAAACTTGATGGATGGATTATGGGCTTGATTTCTTCTTCCCTATTTCAGCTGAACCAAGGAGAGAGGAAAGAGAGAGAGGGCCGAAGTTCTTGAGGGGAAAAAGGAAGAGAAAAGTGAAGAAACAAGGCTTGATCTAGTGATGGGTTGCTTGATCGTGGGCTTGGAGTCGTAGATCACCATCGAAATCCGTAGATCTTGGGTGAAGATCGAGGCTTGAGAGGTTTATTGAGCTTGGAAGCGACCTTCTTGAAGGAAAGCTTGATGGATTTCGTTGGATCTTGATAGATCCGAAGGTACAAGTCTCGAATCTTGTAGATCTAGCCTTATTAATGATGATTAGTGTAGATCTGTGGTTAATATTGAAGGAATGATCTCATCTGAAAAGATGAAGTTGGGCTCTTGAAATCCCAACCTAGGTAGCGGACTTGAGGTGACCTCTAGGTAGCGGACTTGAGGACCTGATTGGGAATTTGATTGTTATTTGTGAACTTGCTTTGATATGGTTAGAAATTAGGGTTTTTAGTTGTTGAAAAGTTTGAAGGAAAAATGATTAAAATGGCCAAAACCACACTTGAAAACTTCTATGTTTGATTTTGAAATTTTGTATTCAGTCGTGATGGATTTCTGTTTAAGAAAATATTTGATATGTATATTTATCGGTGTATGACTTTCGAAAAGATAACGAATAGAATTTCTCCTGAAAATTGAGTGAAAAATGTCATTTGAGGGTTTCGTAGTGTTATGGTTTCCTTTAATGAATTTTGGAAGAAAGGTTATAGTTTAAAGTGTTTTAAAGTTATATTAAAGCATTTTCAAGAAGGCAATGTTGAGTTTATGTTAAAAATGATTTTGGGTTGATAATTTTCACCTGAGTGATTTATTAAAGAAAAGGTGGAAAAGTGCTTAGTGAGTACATCGGTAACGTGTGGTTTTTGAAATGAGATAGTGATTTTTTTTCAAAAATTTGTTTGAAATACCGTATTGGAAATGAAAGTATTTCCTTGAGAGAATTTTTGGGGAAAACATTGATTGAAAACTAAAAAGGTGTAAATGAGTTGTTTTGATTAAAGAGTGAAAGAACAGAATTCTCAACTACTGTTTTTATTTGTTTAGGGTTTGAAGAGGAGAGTGAATTGACCCTTACGTGAGGTAGCCTTATTACTTTGGTGAGTTTCCATGCACATGGTTATGTGAAATGATAATGATGTTTCCCTCGCTGATTGTCTTGTGAAACCTAGTTTTGAACTCTCAGATAGGGTAGTGTGTACTTTATCGCACTTACTCTTATCTGAGGGAAATGACTATGAAAATGCTTTGAAATGAATGACTGTTACAGTTCCACTTAGTGACTGCATGTGTTTGTAAAGGTCGAAATACGAGACCTATCGGTGAACCCTTCGACTCGGCCGGAGGCTAGGCCTAGGTCGAGAAGAAGGAAGAGCCATAGGGTTATTTCAATGTCACAAAACGCTCCAGTGACTTATACCAATCTTGTGCTTCGAGATTGAGTTCCTGGAACCGAACCTATCTCCCTAAGAGCAACCAACCAACATTCACGCCCGAAAAAAGTGCACTGACTTGGCATATGGACTTGTCCCTCATGGAGAGTGCTTAAACCTCTTGACTACCGTCTTGTAAACCCACTTGAACTATTACTCTGCTGCAAACCAGCGCCACACACGGGCTGAACTAACAACCAAACCTGCATCGTTGAGGCGGACGGTGGGGTTTTGGGAGGAATAAAAGGGAAGTGGAGTTCTTACATGGTAATGAGTGGCAAGTTGACGGAGGTGGGGTGTCAACTCTGGTTCGCGGGACAAGCGGCGTGAAACTTTGGCTCTGAGAGCCCCAGGGGATCCATACTTGTATTGTTAAATGCTTTCTTATCCCATTTAAATTCAAGTGAAATCTTGTTGAGTGAATATTCTTATTTGTTATGTGAATTGCATGTTTTTGGGAACTCAGGCTTTCTAGCTCACCCTTTCCCCCCCATTTGTTTTCCTTAGAGATGAGATCCCTCGATGAAGATGCCTACCCCTAAGATTAGGGTTCCTCTTGTTTTGATGTTTTTGAAGAACTTGGATGTTATCTTTTGAGAACTTTTGTATAATATCTTTTGAGAACTCATGTATGATGAAACGAGGTTGTAAGGATGAATGGTCTATGTATTATGGATTGTAATTCGAATGTTATGTATTGTAAAGCATTGCCCTCTTTTATTTTGGGCTAAGAGTGTTGACATGTCAGGTTTGAATTTGATAAGTGAAGTGATTATAGAGTGGAGTGAGTCTGAAAGCTAGGGTGGCAGCTGATACCACAGGGGATTAGAGGGAGAGGTGGGTCGTCACAACCACTCTTTTGGTTTGAACCATTTAAGGAAAATCTGGTGGTGTAGGGCTAGTGTAGTAAAATTTTCAAAAGACATGGAATGAAATTTCATGAGAATATGATAGGAATGATAAAGATACCACAAAACCCAAAGTAATGGTTCAGGAAAAATCATGGTCTGGGCAATGAAGACCTGTGAAAATGGGTATTCAGGATTGATACCAAAAGGATTTAGAATAGATCCTCCATAATTGGTAAACGCTTAGATTTCATGGTTTCCTCTAGCATTTTCCAGTGTTTCTTTTTCCCAGGGTTGAGATAAAGACAGAATTTCTGGTGGATTTGGGAAAGAAGGGATGATGCTGGAGTACATCCTAATTGAAGGCAGAGAATCTTTTGGGGGATTTCTAGAGAAGAAATCAGCAACAATGTTTGACTTGCCTTTAATGTGAGTAACCTTAAATGAGAACTGGGAAAATTAATTTGACCATCTAAGCAATTGGGTATTTGGAATTTTCCTATTCGTGAAGGAAATCATTAGATTCCATGGCCCAAGCTGCAAAGTTTGGCCATATCACCAGGCTGCAATCTTCTGGGGCACAGTTTGAGACCCTAACTTGACAGAACATTAGTTTGAGACCCTTTGTCTTCTGGGGACACTTGGAAGTATAATGTCCTTTCTGTCCAGAAATAAAACATCTATCAGAGGATGTATCAATTCTTTTCTTTTTCCTGAAGAATTTCCATTTTCTGCCTCTTTTGTAGAATTTTCCTGTTGTCTTGATCTTTCGGAATTTCTTTGCAGAGAACTTGGGAAAGTTTTTCTTCTTCTTTTTAGTAGAGCACGACTTGCATCTACTCTCAATGATTAATTCAGGCTTCTTGCATGCTTGATCCATGCAAACATCTCCTTTCATATTTTCTCTTATCACATTTCTCTTGTTGCAAATCTCTTCAAGTGAAAGGAATACTGCCTGGCGAATTTGACCTACAGTGAGATTCAAAATAGAACCATAGCGGTTATGGATGTAAATTTCAGGACTGTTGGACAAAATATGGGGAAGGGATGTTAAGAAAGCTTGTTTCAAATTAATATCTGCACCAAGGATATAAAAAAGTTGTGTCATTCTTTTGAAATGTCTACTTAAATCTTTTCTTTCATACGACTGACACTTCATCTGGAAAAATTCTTTTCTTTTAAGTTCCTTGTTTTCAATAGGATTTCCAAAGAATGTGGTATTCAAGATTTCAATGGCTTGATCAAAATCTTGTCTGGTGAGAAAAATTGTCTTATCTTGATCTCCTAGAGAAACCCACCAGTCTTTCAATATTCCTGCAAAATGAGTAGTAAATTCACTTAGAATATCAAAAGTTGAGTCAACTGTAAGATTTCTTACAGTCATCCATGCATGAAATTCTTGAAATCTTTTTTCCCATTGAGAGGAAGGAATATCATCAATAGTAAAGATAGAAATACTCCCTTTATTGTTGTTTTTTCTTGGTCATTGCGTCTTCTTGGTTCTTCATCAATCGATGTCTTCTCATCAAGGGAATTGAACTCTCCTTCGGTTTACGCTTTCTCGCCATGAAGACATGAGGAATCTTTCCAATGGATTCTGAATAATCAGACAAAGTTTCTTCCGATTCTTGAGAATCTGAGAATTCTGAGTTAGAGGAGTCAGAAATTATTTCTTCAGAAATATCCTCCGATGTAGACTCGTTAGAGGTAACCTCCTTGTCAGACTCAGAAGCATTTTTCATAACATTGATCTTTGGAAGACTAGACTCAACTTGTTCCTCCAAAAACGAAAAGATTGGATTATTTCCATGAGAAAACATAAAAACATCTTTTATGTCTTCTGACTTTTCTTCTGTTTCCGACGTTTCTATTTTTTCTTTTTTTTTTGTTCTTGTCTTGTCCTTTCTTTTTCTTCCTACTCTTTTCTCTCTCTCCTTTCGAGCTTTTTTTGTTCAGAGCCATTTTGGATAATTTTTGGATGAGGCGGGTAATTTTTTCCTGACCTGCATTGGAAAATATGATGGAGAGCAATCAGATAGGAAGCCATTTCTCTTAATGGCTTTGTTGCAAAATGAGACATGTAGTCATCTTCTGGTGGTGGAACTGGCTTGGGAACAACTGATTCGATTGAAAGTTTGCCAGTTTCCTGTAGACTCTGAATTTGTCTTTTAAGATAATCAATATTTTTCTCTTTCTGTTTACGAAATTGAGATAGAGGTTTACCAATCTCAGGAATTCTGTGATATACTTCATCAAGTCTTTTTTTGAAAGACTTTGATCATCTTTTGGCTTGAATTGGATTTTGTCTCATCTCTAAAGGAATCAATTTTGGTAGAGACTTGGGTAACCTTGCATGAATCATAGAAAGAGCTTTATTTTGACATTGCATTTTCTTGCTTTAGAACTTGTTCCATCAGAGGGCAAACTTGTCCTAAAGGAAGGACAGTTGTCTGTGCATTTTCAAACTTGGGGACATGGCTAGAATTGTCTTTTGTGAAGGGCTGCAGAGGAGGAAAATCATCAGGTTGAAACATGCAGATCTGAGGAATTGGCTTAGATTCTGGTGGCTTAATTCTTAAACCTTCATGGTCAAGAATTTTCAAACATTTTTGATAGTAGGGAGAAAGCGTTGGCTTAGGTTTTGGCTTTTCCACCCAATCAGAAGGAATAGAAAAACCATCAAAACTACTTCGAGATAAAGTAAAAGGTGGTTCTTTTTTCTCTGTATTCGGATCCTTCTTCTAAAGGTGGTTCTCTGTATTCAGTTTTCTCTGTCTTTTCATGGCAGAAAAGGTCTTCCAGTTCATGCTCGTCTTGATTTGTTAGACAGTAAATTTGTTAAATATCAGCATGCTTGTATTGGGACAGTAGAAACAACTTTAAATGCTGGTACTGTGTTTGTTACTCTGTTTCCCAATTTCAATATGTCCCTTGATGATCCATATTTGTTGAGTGCTCTTAAGATTGTGCAGATAGCGGTGCGAACAGGGTCCCCAGAAGCCATTGCTACACTTCACTACCAAATGGCTTACCGTGTTCAGAATCATGCTCTTGATCTTACTCTTCCTGGAGGAGAAGATGCTCTACTCATAAGAGTAGATGAGCAAAATACTGCTACATGTACGAACATCCTCGGCAGATCCCGAGAGAAGAGTTAATCAAACTCTTACCTGATTCCTGGATCACTGATTATAAGAATTTGAATCAGTCTTAAAACCGTCTGGTGGAATCTACAAGCTCAAAAATTTCATCAAGACCAGATGGTTCTGTTTCTGTTTCCTTTGATCATTCTCACCTGAGAAAAGTCAAAGATGTTCCCCAAATTATGTCTATGTCCATTGAAATCCCCATGGATAAACCAGTCCCATGGAGGAAACCAAGAGAATCCCTTATAGATCTCATTTCTCATTTTGACCAGGAAGGGAAACCGTATATTTTTTCCAAGATCCATTTTCCGGACATACTTATTTTGATGTTTGCTATTGCAGGCTGAAATCATTAGATCCCTGCAAACTTATAGGGCAATGAAAAAGGGGTGTGAAGCATACTTAACTTATGTAGTGGATATTGAAAAGGAGGTAACCCCCTTAAAGCAGATACCAGTAGTGAAGGACTTCCTAGATGTATTTCTTGAGGAACTTCCAGGTTTACCTCCAGTTAGTGAAATAGAGTTTGAAATTAATTTGATTCCAGAGACCACTCCTACATCTAAGGCTCCCTATAGGATGGCCCCTGTAGAGTTAAAAGAGGTCAAGGAGCAATTGTAGGAGTTATTAGATTAGAAATTTATTAGGCCTAGTGTTTCTTCGTAGGATGCACCTATACTCTTTGTTAAGAAGAATGATGGTAGTTTAAAATTATGTGTAGACTATAGGGAGTTGAACCGAATTACAATAAAGAGTAAGTACCCTCTTCCTAGGATTGATGATCTCTTTGATCAATTGAAAGTGGCAAAAGTATTTTCTAAAATAGATTTGAGATCGGGATATTATCAGTTAAAGATTAAAGTTGGAGATATTCAAAAGAGTGCATTTCGTACAAGATATGGGCACTATGAGTTTCTAGTAATGCCCTTTGGACTAATCAACGCCCCTGCAGCTTTTATGGATTTGATGAATAGGGTATTTAAACCACAACTAGACCATTTTGTGGTAGTGTTCGTTGATGACATCCTTGTATATTCCCCAAATGAAGAGACGCATGCTACACATCTTAAAGAAGTTTTGAAGATTTTGAGGAAGGAAAAGTTGTATGCAAAATTTAGTAAGTATGAATTTTGGTGAAAAATTATTACTTTCTTAGGGCATATGATATGTGCTGAGAGTGTTCCGTAGATCCAAAGAAAATTGAGGCGATAGTAGACTGGCCGCAACCTACTGATGTAATAGAAGTAAGGAGTTGTTTAGATTTACCCGGCTACTACAGAAAATTTGTGAAAGGATTTTCCTCAATTGCCCTTCCTCTTAGTAAGTTGACTCATGAAGGGACAAAATTTGAGTGGACGGATAAGTGTGAAGTGAGTTTGCAAAAGTTGAAGAAAATGTTGGTCTCAACTCCAGTACTTACCCTACCATCTGGGACTAAAGGATTTGTAATCTATAGTGATGCGTCCAAAAATGGTTTAGGGTGTGTCCTGATGCAAAATGAGAGTGTAATTGCCTATGCATCCCGACAATTAAAACCCTATGAGCAAAACTACCCAACCTATGATTTAGAATTGGCCGCTATAGTTTTTACTCTTAAAATATGGAGGCATTACCTATATGGAGTACAGTGCAAGATTTTCACTGATCATAAGAGTCTTAAATATCTATTACACAAAAAGAGTTGAATATGAGATAAAGGAGGTGGTTAGAGTTTATTAAGGATTATGACTTAACGATTAGTTACCACCCGGGCAAGGCAAATAAGGTGGCTGATGAATTGAGTAGAAAGTGGAGGACCATAAGGGAACCCTGGTAGGAGAACAGATGGAGGATTTTAAACTAGAAATAGTGAATTCCACCGTAGAGGTGCTAGTGGCCCTGGTCCTTATGGCCACTTTCATTGATAGGATTAAGAATGCACAAAATTGGGATACGGAGTTAATCAGTATCAAAGAGAAAGTGATGTGAACCCGAATCTCCAAACTCCCGTTCTTGAAGAAATGAATTTGCTACGCAGCGAAACAATCTATTTTGAACAGGTTATGGATATAAACAAGTAACAGAACCTTCACCCGTTAATCACATGGTTAACGGACGTTGGTATAATTGCAGAAAGATGCCATAATCAAATGCGTTCTTTGATTGATAAGTCTAAACTTGAATAAAGAAGACACTCTCACTTTGTATCAAGGACGTTCCTAAGGAACAAGAAAGAGAAACTCTCTCAATTTCTGGAATCATTCTTGTCTAACTTGTCTATTGAGTAATAAAGATACTTGGCTACTTATAGCCTTACAAGACCCAAAAATCCTAATTCACATTGGAAAATATTAACCTAATCCTACTGGTACTAAACGACATAAGAATTACTAATAAGAAAATTAAGAAAATTCCACATGACCATATCACGTGCCCGCATCCAAACGAGGACTAGTCTTCTGGTCGTAATCAAATTCCACGTGCCCACATCACGTGCCCGCATCCAGGCTAGTACTAGTCTTCTGGTTGCCACTTTTGGGTTCAGTCAGATAGTGTGCCCACATCTAACAAAAGCTAGTCTTCTGTCCGAACCATTAATGATCCCGACTCGTCTCTTGACCCTGTGCCTTGAACGCCAATCATCCTGGACTTGTAAAATTCGCTTCTTCTTGGCCAGCCCCGGATCTTATCAGAAAGTTAAGGTTACACCCTTTGATGGATTTGAAATGCAAAGTGATGGGAGTTTATGACTAAGAGGAAGGTTATGTGTGTCAAATGAAGAGGAGTTAAAATTAGAAGTGTTGAAGGAAGCACATAACTCAAGGTTCTCAATCTATCCTGGTGGAACTAAGATGTACAGGGATTTGAAGAAAAATTTTTGGTGGAGTGGAATGAAATGAGAAATAACGGAGTACGTATCAAGGTGTTTAGTATGCCAACAAGTTAAGGCCGAGTATCAGAGACCCGTTGGTTTATTACAGCCCTTAGAAATTCTACTGTGAAAATGGGAACATGTAACAATGGATTTTGTAGTAGGGTTACCCCAAACGATTCATAAGAATGAAACCATTTGGGTTATAGTTGATTGATTGACAAAATCTGCACATTTCCTGCGATGCCAAATGACTTGATTGTAGAAAAGTTAGTTGAGTTGTATGTGGAAGTCAAGCCCATGTGTTGGCCAATTATTCGCCAGTTGTTAAGCAAACCGGCTCTCTATTCTCTCTCTCTTCTCTCTTCTCTCGTTGTTAAGTAGGGTTTTTTGGCAGTCATGGCAGCCCCGGCTGCCCTTCAGCTGCAGACTGGAGGGCATCCCACCAGCTCCAATCCTTCTGTAAAGCAACAATCTTTCCAACACAAATCTTTCTCCTCTCTCTTCTCCTTTTCAGTGGGGAAATCCGCTTCATTATCGATGGAACGCACTACGCATCGCGGGGAACCCGTGGTGATGTTCTCTCCAACTGATCTGGCAGCAATGGCAGAGCCTTTTCAATTGGTGCTCATCGGAAGTTCTCTCGGGGACGTCTATCCATGAAAGATATTCGGAAGTTCTTCTTGACGCTTGACTTAAAGGAAACCTTTTCCATTGGATTGCTCGACTCACGACATGTACTGATTAGGCTAAACTCGGAGCATGACTTTCATAGGATTTGGGGGCGAAACACCTGGTATGTCTATGGTTGCCCTATGCATGTATTCAAATGGAGTTCCGCATTTCATGTTGACAAGGAGCCCTCGGTTGTGCCAGTTTGGGTATCTCTTCCCAAGCTCCCAATTCACTTCTTCAACAAGCAGTCCCTATCTCATATTGTCTTGTGCATGGGGCGTCCGTTGTTCATAGATGCAGCTACAATTGCACTCTCCAGGCCTAGTATGGCTCCAGTACGGGGGGAAGTGGATTTGTTGAAGCCTCTGTCGAATCATGTTTCGATTGGAACAGGTGGGGGGGATCGCGATGGTTTTTGGCAAGCTTTGGAAGTTGAAGATTTGCCCAAGTATTGCAATGGATGCTTCCAGCAAGGACATGGGGAAGAGGATTGTCAGCGGTTGCACCCAGAATTGCGGGTGGGAAAGCAGGTGATGGCAAGTAAAAACCCTAGCCATATCATTAGGAAGGTTCCTTCCACCACAGTTGCGGAAAAGGCTACTGATGGGCCTGGGAAGGCGTTGGTGGTGAAGGGTGATCCGGACAATGATTCGCTGGGGAATGCCCGAGAGGTATCTGTAATGGGGAGTGACAGTCGTGATTGCATTGAATTGGGTCGAGGGGATCCCCCAATGGGCACCCTCGCAGCAGGTGAGGGAGCTGTGGTGGTGGTGCCTTCCGCTGTGGTGGGAGAGACGGCTAAGGCTGAAACGGCTTCAATGGCTGCGATTGTCGTAGAACAAAAGGCAGAAAGTGTAGGGGAAGTAAAGGCGGATGCTGAAGCTAGGGGTCAGCCTGCATCAATTTTAGAATAGCTGAGCTTTCAAAAATATGTTGAGGATATGCATGGCACGCAATCTACTGCATTGCAGTTGCAGACGCTGCCGGCGGTGGAAGTTGTGGTGGAGGATGCTATTTGTGTGGCGGCAACATCGGAGATCGAGCGGATTGCTGAACTTGTGGTGCATGAGCATGAACAACAGGAGGAAGAAGATGCAGATGACCTGACTTCGCATGGGCCTATTGCTGTGATGAACCTTTCTCCCTGAAAGGCTAATCAAGAATCGTTGGATCAGCTTCGCCGTTGTCTGGATGGCCTTCGAAAATAGCATTTGGATCCAAGTTTTTCCTTTCATTAGCTTTATCTTTTTACTTTATTTTATGAATAAGGTGTTATTTTGGAATGTCCGTGATGTTCGTAAATTGATCACCATTGCTAGATTAAGGAAGCTGCGTAGGATTCATAATTTTTCATGCTTGGCTCTTTGTGAACCTTTAATTCCTGTGATGCACCTGGAGGAGTATAGAGTTAAGTTAAATTTTTAGTCGGCGATTGCGAATGACGAGGGAAGGCTGTGGGTGTTTTTTGAGAGGGGCTATGAGGTTTCGATTGTAGCTCAAGCTTCTCAGTTCCTTGCTGTCCGTGTGGGTTGTTCATTTCTTGCTAGTCCAGTGGTGGTGGTCTTTGTTCACGCCTCATGTGACCAGGTGGAACGATGTGTTCTCTGGAATGATTTGTCAAAACTCGATAGGTCGCTCCCAATGATGCTTGCAGGTGACTTCAATGTTATTATCTCAGCAGAGGAAAAGAAGGGAGGGAGGCCGTTTCGGATGAATGAGGCCTTAGATTTCCAAAATTTTATGCGGGATCTACAATTGGAGGATATTAGGTTTATGGGGCCCCGGTTCACTTGGTGTAACAACAGAAGGGGGAGGGCTCGGGTATGAAAACGGCTTGATAGAGTATTATTGAATCATCACTGGTTGGGTTTGAAGGTTGCATCCTCTGTTGAGCATTTGAGCTGCATGGGGTCAGATCACGCCCCGTTGCCTATGTCCTTTCGGGAAATGGGGGGTGAGGGGCCGAGGAGTTTTGTTTTTATTAACGCATGGGTGAAGCATTCTAGTTTTCTAGAGGTGGTGAGGCGGGCATGGGAGGAGCCTGTGGAAGGTTGGCCTATGCGTCGTCTTCTCCTGAAAATGAAAATGTTAAATTTGCATTGTCTCTGTGGAATCGTGAGGTTTATGGGAATGTTGGTGATCATGTTAAGCGAGTGGAGAAGGAGGCTGTTGCCATGGAGATTGCCTTGGAGAATGAAAATTCTGCTGAAGCTCAGGCTGCATGGCTGGCGGCACAGGAGGCTCTATGTGCTGCACATAGCCGTGAAGTTGCATTTTGGCGCCAAAAATCTAGGATAAAATGGCTAAAGGAAGGGGAGGCCAATACTAGATTCTTTCACTCCATTGTCCAAGCTAGGAAAGCAAGAATGTACATTCATCGGATTAAAGATATGGATGGCAATTGGGTGGACGATCAGGGGCGCATCCAAGAGAAGGCCGTTTGATTCTTCTCGACAGCTCTGTCCCATGAGGGGGGAATGGGATGTACGAGCTTGTCTCTGCGAAAGCTCATACCGAAGCTGGTCTCGGAGGAGGACAATGTGTGACTGACGCAGGCCTCGTCGGCTGAAGAGATTAAAGAGGTTGTGGACTCGTTGAATGGGGAGTCGGCACCCGGACCTGATGGATTCTCTGGCTTGTTCTTTTCGGCTGCGTGGGATATCATTGCGGAGGATCTGATTATGGCAATTCAAGATTTTTTTCGTTGGGGCTCAACTACCGATTGGCGTCTCGGCTACGTTGTTGGCCCTTATTCCAAAAAATACATGTCCCTCTTCATTTGTGGATTTCCGACCGATTAGCCTCTGCAATGTTGTTAATAAAATTATAACCAAGCTGCTGGTTAAGAGGCTGGAACCAATCCTACAGAGGATAATATCCCAACAGCAAAGCGCTTTTGTAAAGGGAAGGGTGATCTCTGACAGTGTTTTGTTGGCCATGGAGTGTTTCTCATCCCTTAATAAGAGGCTAAAACAGGTTAATATTGCTCTTAAGTTGGATATGGTAAAGGCATATGATCGGGTTTCATGGCCCTCTCTAATTGAGGTGCTGCGAGCATTTGGCTTTTTGGAGGGCAGGATTGACATAATTTGGAGATGTATCTCTACACGTAAGTTTTCGGTTTTGGTTAATGGTCGGCCTTTGGGGTTCTTTTCCTCGTCTAGAGGGCTACAACAGGGCGACCCCTTGTCACCGGCCCTGTTTGTGATATTTGCAGAGGTATTATCAAGAAGTTTGAATGGGCTGGTAGAGATGCGGAGCTTTTTGCCATTTTTTGTGGCACGGGGTTGCCTTCCTGTGACGCATTTAGCTTATGCTGACGATGTGCTAATTTTCTTTAAAGGGGATGGTAGATCATTGAAATTGATAATGGCTGTGTTGGATCAATATCAGAAATGGTCAGGCCAATTGGTTAGCGTGGCTAAAAGCTACTTTGTTGTTGGCCCAAGGGCAACTTCAAGGCAACGGTCTCTGATTAAGTCAATTACGAGATTCTCTCATAAGCCATTGCCGATCAAGTATTTTGGTTGCCCTCTCTTTGTTGGTCGCCAGCAGAGGGAGTATTACTTGGGTATGCTTGATGCCGTTAATGGGAGAATTTGGGGCTGGAGCGACAAATATTTGTCGGTGGGGGCGCACCTTGTTCTGTTGAAATCTGTGTTATCCTCTCTCCCAGTATATCTTTTATCTGTTACTCGACCTTCGCGGGGTATACTAATCCAATTAGAAAGACTTTTCTCAAGCTTTTTGTAGGGTGAGTCGATGTTTGGACGTCGTTATCACTGGGCATCATGGGCAAATATGTGTGGCCCGTTGCATGAGGGGGGGTCGGCCTTCATATGCTGTCTCAGGTGTGTGATGTTTTCGCAAGTAAGATGTGGTGGAGGTTCCGGCAAGGGGCTTCATTGTGGGTAGAATCTATGAAGGCTCGTTACTGCTGGGATTGTCACCTGAATAGCGTTTCGTTGGTAAGGTCAGCTACCTGTACATGGAAACAAATGCTAGGGCAACAAGCATTGGTTGAATCTCAGCTGATTTGGGATTTATCCGATGGTTCATGTTCTTTCTGTTGGGATAATTGGTCTGGGTTGGGCCCTCTTGCTTGGAGGTACCCGAACATGGACTTCACATCTTCGGTGTCAGACTTCTAGACAGGTGGAAGATGGAATCTAATGCTGGTAGCCGCGAAGGTGCCAACAGAGGTGATGCAGGTGGTTCAGCGAATGTTTCTGGGGATGAGTGAGGATTGGGATGTGATGATCTGGTCTTTCAACAGTTCGGTCGGTTTGAAGTCCGTTCGATGTTTCCCCTTCTGCGTCAACCAAAGGTGAGGTCATTGGTCTATTCTACTATTTGGCAGCTAGGCCTCCCTCTTAAAATATCATTCTTCATGTGGCGGCTGTTGGGGTCTATGTCGCCGGTCGATAGTAATTTGCATAAATTTCGGGTGCATGGCCCATCACAATGTGAGTGTTGTCAAAGGCATTCAATTGAGTCTGTTGAACAGCTCATTTCAGCTAGCGAGCTCGCTTCTATAGTCTGGAAATATTTTGAGTATCTATTGGGAATTTTCTGTCCAGATTTGCCTGTGAGGGGGTGGCTGCTCTCTTAGTGGTCGTTAAAGGTGTCAGATAAGTATATGCGCTGGCTTTTGTTGATAGCCCCGTCGGTGATCTTCTGGTTCATGTGGAAGTTTCGGAATAAGATGAGACACGAGGGACGGAGTGAGGTTGGTAGGTTGTGCTTGAAGATTACACGAGAGCTTGGTATGCTGATGCAAGCACATTTTGGCATTCAGGGATACCACTGCTCTTGGATAGAGCTCATTGATTGCTGTAGAGGCTCGCCTCGTAGATGTGTGTCGAGAATAGTGGCCTGGTCAATGCCTGCTGCTGGGTAGGTTAAGCTTAACTCGGATGGATCATCAAGAGGAAATCCTGGCATTAGTACTGGAGGGGGAGTGGTAAGAGATGCCTCTGGAAATCTTCTATTTGCATATGCGGAAAAGTTTGGTAGCCTGAAGTCTTTACAAGCGGAAGCATGTGCTTCGTATATGGGTTTGGACCTTTGCTGCTTGAGGGGATTCACAAAGGTAGAGGTCGAGATTGACTCAAAGGTGCTCTAGACCATTCTAGTGGGTTCGGGATTAGGTCCGCTTTCTGTGAGGCTAGGATCGGTCAGATTAGGTTTCTTTCAGTCTCGTTTGCACATTGCTTCCGGGAGGCTAACTTGGTAGCAGACTCATTGGCATCTTTTGCTCAGTCTCTATCATCTTTTGTACTTTTTGAATCTCTTGTAGCCCTCTCAAAGCCTTCTACGAGTTACTTGCTATTAGATAGAAATGGTGTGTCAGCAGTTAGATTTAGATGACCTGCCTGTTATAGACAAACTGACATTTGTTGTATGCAAGGGGTTTTCCCTTTTCGTGTGATCCTTTGAAAGTATTAATAAAATGGGTATGCAAACCCGCCCGCCAAATATGATTTGTGGTTATATAGAAAAAAAAAAAGTTGAGTTGTATGTGGAGGAAGTTATCTGTCTTCATGGGGTTTCGATGAGTATAGTCTCAGATCGTGATTCGAGGTTCACCTTAAGGTTTTGGTCAACTTACTAGCAAGTTATGGGAATAGATTTGGGATTAAACACTGCCTTCCACCCTCAGACAGATGGACAATCTGAGAGAACCATCTAAACACTCGAAGATATGTTATGAGCCTGTGCTTTTGATTTCTCGGATAGTTGGGACAGACTTGTAAAACTGATGGAGTTTTCGTATAATAATAGTTACCATAGTGGGATTGGGATGGCCCCATTTGAAGCATTGTATGGAAGAAAATGTCAATCTCCACTGCATTTGGATGAAGTGGGTGAGAAACTCATCACTGGTCCAGACCTAATTGAAAGAACTCCAAAAAAGATCAAAATCATCCAGGAGAGGCTTAAGGTAGCCCAGGACTGAAATAAGAGTTGAGTAGACATGAAGTGAAGACCTCTAGAATTTCAACTTGGAGAAAAAGTGTACCCTAAGATATCTCCTATAAAAGTATGAAGTGGGCGAGAAATTCATCACTAGTCCAGACCTAGTTGAAAGAACTCCGGAAAAGATCAAAATCATCCAAGAGAGGCTTAAAGTAGCCCAGGACTGAAATAAGAGTTGGACAGACATGAAGTGAAGACCTCTAGAATTTCAACCCGGAGAAAAGGTGTACCTTAAGATATCTCCTACAAAAGGGGTAATGAGGTTTGGAAAGAGTGGCAAATTAAATCCGAGATATTTAGGACCCAATGAAATACTTGAGAGAGTTGGAACACTCGCATATCAATTGGCCCTTCCACCCTCATTATCTAGGATATACAATGTCTTTCATGTGTCTCAATTGAGAAGATACATATCTGATCCAAGTCATATATTGGAAGACCAACCTATTGAAGTGAAGGAGAATCTATCAATAGAAGAGGTCGGATTATGAATTGTCAACTGCAAGGATCAATTATTAAGAAGGAGAACAATACCCTATGTCAAGGTGCAATAGACAAACCATATCCCACGAGAAGCAACATAGGAGTTGGAAGAGGATATGAGGAACAAATATCCTTATCTTTTTGAGTAAGGTACTACGTAAGTTTCGAGGACGAAACTTTATTGAAGAGGAATAGAATGTAATACCCGAGATTTTTTTTATCCTATTTTACTTGTTTAATAATAAATATATGATAAATGAAATAATAATGATATTAACATTAATATAAGTACAAGCATTGTGTTAGAAAAAAATAATAACAATAATAATTTGACGCCCCACCTCTCCCAAGGGCAAACCCAAGGGTATCAGTGGACGCCTGCCCAACTCTCGCCAGGACTCACTACAAAATTCAAGGTAGAATTACAAGCTTTCATTCCTAAAACCCTAACTAGCGTCCCACCAAAAACAAATCATCAATAATTATCATCAAAGTTACAACAGTAGTAACTTCAAGTATACTAAACTATTAACTTCACAATTAATACCAATCCTATATAAAAATACAAAATCCTACCAAAGGAACTAAAACCTCGATCTACGATTCCCACTTCGATACCTGTTAAGGAAAACAAATATATTGGAGTGAGCGAACGCTCAGTGAGGCCAAGAAAGCATGCACGCAAGCAAGATAAAGCAACACTTTAGCAAATAATACAATTGAAAGTAAAACAAACAATATTTCACGTAAAGTAAGTTAATAACACCATATAAAGGATACAGGTGGACACGGTGGTAAAGGTGTCTCTTGTCCTCATGGACGTAGCGCCCCGGTCCAAATTTCTCATTTCCATAATCATGTCCGGTCCATTTCATAAGCTCGACTTCCAAATCAAAATGTTGACACCACAACCACACTCTCACATCCCAGACACCACTTGAAACCCTCACCTGCCTACTTACACCGGGCCCGCTCGTCAAAATATATAAAGGTGGTAATACTCGAGTATACCTTGGTCGGCGAGCGCACTCCAACCGACGTAACACTTTTAAGACCCATGGTTCACCAATCCCTCGACCAAGCCCCTATTGCTGGCCGAAGCGAAAGGTTTCCCAATGGGGTTTGGGCGTCCCCACAACTTTCAATGGCAATAGCAAGCAATTCAAGCAGTTGTAATTCAAGTATCCACTGTTCAAGTGGTCAAACAATGAACAATTCAAGCAGTGGAATTCACTTAAAAGCAATTCAATTATGGTGAGCGTGATAAAGTACACGCTCATCGAGCATACAATCATGCTTTTCAAATCATGCACATTAATTGAAGCACAATATCAGGCACTTGGACACTCACCAAGAAAAAGGCAAGGAATCAGTCGAGCAAGTTTTACTTTTCCAGGTATTTTCCCTTGACGACTTTAGTCACCTGGAGACAAAATCTCGATCACAAACTAGTTCACGGATAAAATAATTTTTCGGGTCCTCACAAATAATAATAAGGATAATAGTAAATAGTTATAGAAAATTAAAAGGGAGTTTTCATGCCAAATTTTTAGGAGTTATGATAAGAGTGGGCAGTTAGTGCGGGAGTAACTTTTGTGAGTGGATAGGGTAGTTATCAGACTACAAGTACCATATTATCAGATTTAGGAAGAAGTTACGGCAGTCTTTTACAACCCCTTATCTATTTCTCATAACAGAAGAAAGAAGTGTTTGTGAGGAATAGAGAGAGACTCTTTGAAACTTCATTTAGGAAACACATCTGCAGAAACCTAATCAAGTAAGTAACTAATTTATATTATCTCTTTTATTTCTTATTTCTAGATTTCTAATTCATTCCATCATTTATTTACTATCTTTGAATTCTTTTATTTTTTTTCTTTGGATAAGATCATTTTCTATAGAATTTATTCTAATCCTACATTGGATGAATTTGTAAGTCTAACTCTGTTAGAATAAGTAACACAAGTAAGACAACTAAAAGAAATAAATAAATAAACAAAATATAATGATTTAGAAACATTTATGACAAGTTTCATAGAGGTTTAAAGAATTTGGACTAGAGTAAGAATCTCCATTTTCGTGGGGTAGGTTTTAAAGCAAGGGAAAGAAGTTTGAAAAAAAATTAAATAACTAGTTTTGTTATTAATCAAACTATATAAGTTTGGCCCAATTTACTGACTTGGGCCTAAGAATTTTGCAGAACAAGGGAAACTAATGGATTTATTTAATAAATCAATTAAAAATTACTAATGAAGCCCAATATAATATAAGTATTGTAAATTAAAATATCATTAACTATGAAGTTCAATATAACTTAATGGTTGTAAATAGTAGCATTCTTAACAAAGCCTATGATCCAATTTCTTAAGCTAAAAAAAATGCTTTAGTAAATAGGAGCATTCTTAACAAAGCCCACGATTGAATTTCTTAAGCTAAAAAAATGCTTTACAAAATCCAAAATATAGTCCTATAAGGTCCAATTTAATTTATTTTAATCGAATATTATTTAAAACCTAAGCCTGACTAAAGGAAAGCCCAACTATTAAATGGGTCTTGTTCTAGTGCCCAACCCAAAACCAAATTCGGCCCAAATTCTTCTGGGCAATTTATATAATAATAACAACAATAGTAATAATAATAATTAAATAAAATAAATAATAAATTATGTGTATTATGGGAAACTAATTAATAGCCACTTATTATTAAAGGAATTTTATAAGTTAATAAGTTTCTAAAAAGGGAAAACTTTCTATACTAGTAAACTTTCTAAAAATGGAAAGTTTCTATCTTGGGAAACTCCTACCTACTTTTTGTAAATTGGTTATCTATGTATAATAGGAAATTTAGACCAAGAAATTGTACCTTATAAATAAAAAGAGGGACATGCAAACTAATTAGAATAAAAAAGTGTATCTTTTATAGGTTCAAAGTATGAGTAAAAGAGCGTTAGAAATATCTCACGAGCAGTCCAAGGTAGGTTGTACTTGCCCTCTGTGCTTGTTCAAATGTGAAATGAAATTTTCTTAAGTAAATGTTCTAGTTTGATATATGCCAAAATGGATCGTGTATGCTTATTTTAAATGCTTTGCTATGTTAGATTCCATGAAATTTAGAGGTATATTTTTATAAAATAAATGAGTTTTACATGTGATGTATGAAACAATTTAATTACGAAGAGCTCTCAACAGTTATGGAATAGACGGTAGGAGCTATAGTTCAGCCATGTATTGCGATCAAGTGAAGATCAAGAAAAATGTTTGATCAATTATGGAAAGTCATGTTGGTCGGTATAAAGTCCGATCGATTTACTCATGTATGGGCAAGTTAAGTGAAGATCAAGGAAAATACTTGACCTATTGCCCTCCTAGAAGGGGTTAAACTCTAGGCTGAAATCAGAAACCGAATATTACATGTACTGTTCTATGAGTTACGTTTAACATGTTTCTTATTTGTCAAGTATGCTATGCATGACTCATGTTATGTTCTACGATTTTATGCCTCTCTATTTTTATATCATGACTATGTTTATTCATTGTTATTTCGAGAGCTTTATTTAAAAATAATGTGATGATTGTCAAAAGTGTTATAGAAAATATTTCAAAATATGAAATAGCTACATGATCCGGCAGAGGAGTAATTATTACCTACTGAGCGTTGTGTCGCTCAATTCATTTCCTCTTAACACTTTTGCAGACCTTAAAAATTATGAAGTGGTTTACATCGAGGAACCAGAAGATGATTTTTACTAAAGAAATGTAGTTCTAGAAAGCAAGCCCTAGCGATAGGATTTCAAAAAATGAGTAGTATTGGTCATGTATTAGAGTGTTCATATTTGTATTTCTATTAGTTGAATGGGCGTGTGGATTCGGACTAGATGTTATGTCATGTTAATTTGAATCGTAGTGTACCACACTCTATGTTATCCTATTTTATGAATATTAAGGTAGTAGTTTAGTAATGTTACGGTTGCCATGTGTTCTCGAGTCATGGGAATATGGTGAATGTCTCGTGTCTAGCACGTGCGGGCTAGGCATGATATGAATCCAAATTCCCCAAATGATGCGGATCATCCATGCAAGGTGGGCAAATCTTCAAGTTCATTCCAAGTCCCTCCAGATCCAATGACACGTGCAAGAGCTAAAAGGCTCAAGGAAGAATTGGCCATGTTAGTTAGTGATGTTCAAGAGAGTGTCAAACCACTTAGCAACTTGGAGGATCAATGTTTGTCTTGTGTTACCTTACTTCGAGTAAAGGGTGATTAATGGAGTTTTGGTGCGCATAACTTTTCTGCGACCAGAAGACTACTTGTCGTCTGGATGCGGGCATGTCATCTGGGCACGTGAACTTTTCTACGACCAAAAGACTAGTCCTTGTCTGGACGTGGGCGAGTCATATGGGCGCGTGAAATTTTCTTAGTTTATTATTAGTACTTTTGTATCGTTAGTATTAGTAGGTTAAGTTTTGCATTTTCCAAATTGGATTAGGGTTTGTGAAGGCTATAAATAAGCCTTAAGCCAACGTTTTTTTATTATTGAATCAATCATACAAGAAATTTCATTGAGTGTTTATCACCTCTTTTGCTTCTTTGAAGCGATTTGAATACCTTAGAGAATTCTTTAGGTGTTCACTTGACTTATCAATTCAAGAACACGTTGAATTGTGGCGTCTTCTACCATTATAGCAACGTTCGTTGTCCAAGTGCTCAATGGGTGAAGGTCTTCCGCTGTGTGTTTTCCAACTTTGTTTACCAATATCCTAGATCCTACGTTCTTCGTGTGCGGGTTGCGTCTTTGTAGGCGTAGTTCGTATCAGTTGGCCTCAGAGCTAGTTGGAGGTAACAAAGTATATCCCTTAGAGTCAATTTCCTTCGTTTATTTGTGTCTCAAAAAAAAAAAAAAGCGGAGTTACTGCTCATCGGTACTGTAGCAGCACTGTAGTGATACTGTTCACCACGACTGTTCACCTCTACTGTTCATCCGAATTCATCTTGGTTGCATCATTCAAATTCTGTCTTTTTTTTCTCTGTGTCCTTGCTGTTTTTGTGGTTCTTGTGTGTCAAGAAAATCAACAAAAAAAAACAAAAAAAAAAGTTTCGAGTTTACCTCTCTTCTTGTCGTCTTGTCTAGTTCTTGTTTCTTCTTGTTGAGTTGAGTCGTTCTTGTTACTTGCTGTTCTTGTTGAGTTGAGTCATCTTGTTGTTGCTGTCCAACATTTCCTGTAGGGTGTCTTGCCTCTAGTGTCGTTTCTTGAGTCAAAAAAAAAAATTTTGCTTTGTTCTAACCGAACTTGTTTCTATCCAAACCGTACTTTGCTGGAAAAATTGAGAATTGTCTGGTGATTCTTGCAAATCTGAAGTTCTTGGGCAAATTTGATTGAATCTTGAAACCTTCTTGATTGTTACCTTGAGATCTTGATATTATTGTGTGAATCTTGAAGTTTTGGGCTTGAAAAAAATTGAAGCTTCCAATCAGTTCTTGAGCTTGCAAGATTACTTTCCAATTTCTGCTCAAATTTCCTTGATTGCCGAATCTGGTTGCTGTGAAAAAAAAAAGAATAAAAGCAAGAGGCAATGAAAAGAGAAAGAAAGGAAAGAAAGGGGTAAGCCCAAGATTCATCAAGGAAAGGAAGTATCCTAATTCGGTTGAGATAAGGTCTCCAAAACAATTTTGGAAACAAACTACCAAATCTGATTTGAGCCAAGAAACCGCCCCACTTGTTTCCTTTTTCCTAGCCGAATCTGCTCCTCTTTGGAAACAAGCTTGTGCCGTCTGGGCTGCCAAAATCCACCTGGAAATTAGTCCAAAACAGTTACAAACACTGCCCAAAATTCCAGAAATCTGAAGCAACAAAAAACTATCCAAGCCGCGGGTAGGGTTCCTTAATTTGCGATCATTTGTTTTTGCTTCTGGTTTTAATCTTCAGCTTTTAAGTAAATTTCCAGTAGTCTAATTGCCTAAATCTGCATTTCCCTCTTTATTTTGTTGAGCACTTAAGTTGGTTCTTTGTCTCCTAAATCTATCGTGTATTAGTTTCCTAATTCTTCTTGTGTCTTTGTTTCCTAATCTTTTGTGTCTTAGTTTCCTAATTCTTTTTGTAGTGTTTCCTAATCCTTTGTGTCTTAGTTTCCTAATCTGTTTGTGTCTTTGATTCCTAAACTTTGTGTCTTTGTTTCCTAATTTTTCATGTCATTCTTGCCTAATTCACCGTGGTCTAATTTGGTAAGTTGGTCTACACTAGAAAAAGCTCTAATTTCTTCAAGTTGTTGCCAAAGTTGACTCGAGAAGTGATTGGTAAGAATAATAGAGTGTTTAGTGAGTGTAAACACAAGGGTTGAGTATAAACACGTGGGCTTGTGTGGTGAGGAAAATATCTTTTGTTTCACTAACTTTTTGCAGGTTACATCATGGAGGGTAAGAGGCAAAGGAGAGCTAGCTTTGACTAGCCTCTGCCGAATCCTAAGGGAGTCGAAGATGTGGTGTTACGTAGTGTAGATGATCAATTGAATATCATCAATTCACAGCCACATGGTTGGTTTTATTCTCAAAGCCATATCAAAGATAAAGTGTGCAGCTTGGCCATCAATGTGCGTTGTGAAGTTAACCTCGCAAGTGCTCTCATGGTTGAGAAACTTCAACTTCCAACCATTGATCATCTTCGTCCATATAAATTGTAGAGTACTAATGGTGATATTTGGATTACTAAACACACACTCGTTCCTGTTCGTATTGGCAAGTACCTTGATGAGGTGTTGTGTGACGTAGCTCCAATCCAAATTACATATGTGCTGTTGGGTAAAGCATGGATGCTTAGGTGTGATGTTAAATATGATGGACATACTAACAAGTATTCCTTCACATTTAATGGACATCGTACTATACTTGTATCACTTGATTATGAGAGACTTTGTATTGATTTAGATATTATGAAAAGTGAGCATGAGTCCCATAGCATGAAAAAAGAGTTAGTTGAGGTAAAATCTGAGAATGATAAAATGAGTATTCAAGCCGTAAGTGTTAAGAGTGACATTTCAGTTTGTGAGCCGAGTGTTGAGCTTGCAAAAGAGAGTGAGCAGTCCAAGCTTGAGTTGGTAGCAAGTGAGAGTTCAAAGTCTTATGTTTCTTCTAACGAACTTAACTTTGCTTTGTTTAGTGTTTCTTGTTTTTTGCAGGTTACACAAGGTGAAGTGAAGCTGGTTTTGACATGCACTATTGCTAAGTCATTTGATGGATTCTTGATCTTTCAAGGAGTTGCTAATTTCTATCATCACTCTATGGCGAAATACACTGCTTTAGCAAACCAGCCACTTGCTTTGAAAGGGAGTTTACTTCCAATTGATTTTGAAACTGAAATTACTCCTTTCCAATCTGATTTTCTTATTTGTGTTATTCGTTCTAGCATTGAAATAGGTCATTTTCAGCATTACGTTTTGAGTCCTTATGTGTCTTTTATTTTTCTTGAGTCGTGTGCCCATTGTGTTGGTCATTATGATGCATGTTTGTGTAGTGAGTCTAATGTGTCATTAGAGTTTGTGAACATTATTCCCATGAAGCATGGAAATCATGTATTTCCTTCGTGTTATACATTGGGTGAATTTAGTGTTCTTACTTCTTTCATTCCTACTAATGCCTCATGTTTTGTCTTTGATCCAGGCATCGATTCGAGGTCGAATCTTTTTCATAGGGGAGGGAATGATAGATGCCCTACTAGTGATCTGTTGAGAATGAGGCATGCGCATTGGTTCATGTTCATGATAAAGTTGAGTTGGCGACATGCTTCATGGCTTGCTTTTATACACACATTCCCCGATGAGCTTCAACATAAGCAAAGCGCAGATTTGAGGACAAATCTTTTTTAAGAGAGGGGGAATGATATGAATCCAAATTCCCCAAATGATGCAGATCATCCATGCAAGGTGGGCAAATCTTCAAGTTCATTCCAAGTCCCTCCAGATCCAATGACATGTGCAAGAGCTAAAAGGCTCAAGGAAGAATTGGCCATGTTAGTTAGTGATGTTCAAGAGAGTGTCAAACCACTTAGCAACTTGGAGGATCAATGTTTGCCTTGTGTTACCTTACTTCGAGTAAAGGGTGATTAATGGAGTTTTGGTGCGCATAACTTTTCTACGACCAGAAGACTACTTGTCGTCTGGACGCGGGCACGTCATCTGGGCACGTGAACTTTTCTGCGACCAGAAGACTAGTCCTTGTCTGGACGTGGGCGTGTCATCTGGGCGTGGCATCTGGGCGCGTGGAATTTTCTTAGTTTATTATTAGTACATTTGTATCGTTAGTTAATAGTTAAGTTTTGCATTTTCCAAATTGGATTAGGGTTTGTGAAGGCTATAAATAAGCCTTAGCCAACGTTTTTTTATTATTGAATCAATCATACAAGAAATTTCATTGAGTGTTTATCACCTCTCTTGCTTCTTTGAAGCGATTTGAATACCTTAGAGAATTCTTTAGGTGTTCACTTGACTTATCAATTCAAGAACACGTTGAATTGTGGCGTCTTCTACCATTATACCAATGTTTGTTGTCCAAGTGCTCAATGGGTGAAGGTCTTCCGCTGTGTGTTTTCCAACTTTGTTTACCAATATCTTAGATCTACGTTCTTCGTGTGCGGGTTGCGTCTTTGTAGGCGTAGTTTGTATCAAGGCACGTGGTACAATCAGTCCTAGATGTTTGCACAAGGTGCTCAAGATTCCCAAGATCCCACAATTTGGTTTCAAAGAGTTTCAAGAACTTCGACTTTTGAACAAGAATTTTCAAGAAGCTTCCATTTTAAAGTTCGAACAATCAAGATTTATTCAAGAACTCAAGAATTCTAGTAGATTGGTTCAAGAACTTCAAGAATCTAATGTGAACAAGTTGCACAGCTCAAGAAACAACAAGAACGCAAAAGGAAATTCTAGGCAAACCTTCGGATTTCACAAAACTTGAAATAATTTTTTTTAAATAGAAAGTGACTTAACAAAAGTAAGACAAACAATTGGACACAAGAACAATATCACGGATAGAATTGAAACTTAACAAACGGGCAACAATTATACACGATGCGACTCAATAACAAGAAACAAGAATGTCCAAACAAGATGCTACTAAGGTAGAACAAAAACTGGAACAAACATGATCAAAAGGGCTGCACAAAACATGGAAAAAAACTGGAAAGGAGCATGCACTAGGGCTGCAAAATTTTCTGGAATAATTTGAACAACAAAAACACATAAAGGACAAAAGAATAAAACCCTAGAAAAAAGAAACAAATGAAAACAAAGGGATATAACTTGATACCGTAAACCTGTGCTCTGATTACCAATTGATATGGATTCTAGATCTTGAAGAGTCAAGAAACCTACCCACACACCCACGACAAGGTATCAAAGTTTAGAAAGTGGATTGAGTTCGTTCAAGGACAACACAAGAATGAATTCAAGGGTAAAACGACTCCACAATCTAGTGTGTTTGGTTGATTGATAGGTTGAAGATCGCCTTAGGAATGCTCTAAGATGTTCAAGGCAGCTTTCAGAAGTCAAAAGAAATGATTCACTCAAGAATCAATTTGCTGGAAAATTCCTCAATAATTCATTCTAAGGAAAACATTTTTGGTTTAGTCCTTTTGTAGCCTTACAAGACTCCAACTAAAACTAGGAAAACTAGCTAAAACCATTCGGCCTAAGGATTAAGAATTGGCCAACCGACTTTCCAACCGAAATTAGGACAAATATTTGACCATTTTAAAGACTAAGCTGGCCGAATTTTTAACAAATAAACAACCTAACAATTCTCTAGTTAAATGACTAATTAAACTACTAATGTGAACCAAACTCAATTCATGAGATGGTCAATTATTAACTCAACTAACAACTAATAAACAAACTAAGTAAAGCATCAAATCTTTCTAACTAAGCTCAACAAATCTTCTTCTTAACTCGTTCTTCATTTTATTCATTGGACCCCAACGAACCCTTAACGGCATTTGAAGAATGGTTGGGACTTGACTTGAACTTTGAATATGAGCACATGATACTCGCGTCATCTAAGTTATTCAAAGAAAGTTCACGAGGAACCAAGAGAAACCTCTCTCAAATTTTATCAACCAAATATCTCTAAAATAAAAGAAATCTATTTGGCCCTTTTTATAGAGTTTTACATCACATAATCCTATTTGAAATTGAAAACTAACTAGCTAACAGATCTCCTAAACTTAAGCTAAACTAGGGTCAGCCATAAGGATACTTGAACAGCCGACGTTATTGAATTAAAAGGACACTAAATATTGGTCAAAAGACTGGAAATAACAACTAAAATAATCAGCAACTCAATCAGTCCAACTTGCATTTTAAATGTGGCCTAAACTAGCAATATGGATTGGCCCACTTTAAGGTTTCATGGACCGACTGAACCTTGGCTTCATCAGCAAATTTTTCCTTTACATTCTTGAACTTCTTGAATAGCTCAAGAATAAAGGTTTTATCACACTCAAGCTCCTTAATCAGCTCGTGAAACTTGTGAACTCCATCTTGATCAATGAGCTTCCCAACATGGTCACCACTTGAGTTTTGGAAATCAACTCTTAATCTTTGGTTTGAACTTTGGTCCGCATCACTTGAGCTGACTCTCTTAACTTCTTTACATGAGCTCTTGTCATTGGACCCATCAGAACCTTCACTTGACATTCTCGATCACTATGATCAACCATGATCATCACAGTAGTAGAGCAACATTAAGTGTATTCAACAAATTAACTCGAACGAATTTCTTATTTAACTATAATAATCCAAGGTAGTTTAAATCTTACTTAATATCTATTTAGAGGAATTTTACACAATATGATTTTAAAGTTGGTCTCATAAAATGTAGCATGCATACTAACTCATCAAAATAAATAAACAAATATAAATAGCTGAATATGGATGATTATTAATTTTATTCCTAGACTAGTTTCTGTGTGTCAAAAGGAAACTAGATAGTCAATCTATGTAACAAAAAATACCTCCATGCCCTGTCACCTTTTATATGTAGTGAAATTAGTGTCATTTCCATCTGTTTCGTACGTTACATATGTGTATCTAATCTAAACATTTTAGATCTTTATCCTTTCCTTATTCCTAATATAGTATAATATATGATATTAAGAGAAATCTTGAGTTACATATGACAAAAGAATTTATATAAAGAATGTTTAAAGAATACACAACAGGCTGGCCCTATTTTAAAAATATAAAAACCAAAAGTCATTCATACATTCAGTTATTCATAATCACATTGGTGTAAATCCATAATTATCGATCATACATTCACATAAAACAATATTAAATAAAAGGCATAATAAACTATTCATTTAATTCTAATTAATATCATCATATGCTTAAATTTTAAACTATTTAAAGTTTCAAATCTTGAAGTTTAAGATTAATAAAAACTAAAAGAATTCTATCTCAAATCCAATTCCGCCTTTGGTCGTGAATCCAGTTCAAATACCCCCAATATCAGATCTGCGACTTAATCTGCGCCTGGAGCATGCAATCATTAGATGAATGGTACCTCTTTGATCATGTTTCGCGTCTGTAATCAGCTCCATGTCCACATGGATCTGGCATCAAATCTCAATATTGAATACTAATTTTTTTTATTTGGCCCATGGATCCGCACTAATCCAAATGGATCTGGCCAAGGATCCATGTAAAACACTAGGTGAAAATTTTTATATTTTGTGTTTTAAAATTTATAAAAAAATACATTCTAATCTCATTAGAAACAATTTTAAAATATTAAAACTATGAACAAACATTACTATTCGGAGTAAGAACTAACTGTTAGAAACAAGAATTATTTTTCTAGTCAAACGAGTATTTAGTGTTTCCAATTCTAGTTTTGATTGGCAATTGAAAGTAGTTCACCATTTACCTGTATTTTAAAAAAGAAAAAGAAGAAGAGGAAGAAGATTGCTGCATCCTTTTGTTTAATTGAAAACAAATTACACAGTTCCATGTGTATAATCATTGTAAAAGTTCAATAACTATCTCAGGGAATTGCTGTTAAAATTTTGTATGCATTTTAGTTTTGATGAATATTATCACGTTATTTAAATTTAAGGTGTAAAAAGCTTTTTAAAATTAGTATGGCGGTAGTACACTTAGAATATAATATTTTTCTAGAAAACATATTTAAAAACATTGTTGCTATTTCTTTCTTGATTTATTTGACAAATATTATTTATCATAATAAATTTGAAATATAAAAAAATTTTAAAATTAATATGGTAGTTGAAACTTGAACATTTAGGCCACAACATATCTTTAGAATAAAAATATTTTTGGCATTTCTTTCTCGGATTTTTTATGCCTTATAAAGGTTCACAACTACTCACGAGGGAAAAAAAAAATCCAGTGCTAAATGTGCGAAAAATACTACTAGTATGTGTTAAAACAATACGTCAAAATAAATAAGAAAAGAAATATAACTCTAATCACACATTAATTAGCTATTATTGTAGCTTTTTGTTACCTATATATGTAGATTCTGTTTAACTACTATAAACTGGCGACGGTTACATTTTTCGGGTCGGCGTTTTTGTAGGCGGGATTTATCCACCCTTGGCCGCTGATAGCTGCCGGAATCTTGGGCCCCCAAAATTTCAGTGAAATTGTACATGAGCCCTTCTTTGAATATTTACTTTTCTTTTAGCTCTATCTTTTTATTTTTTTGGTTTACCCTTTTTAATATATATATTTTATGTGGGGTTGCTTTATAGATGTGCCCTTTAAGGATCCTTAGATTTGGTCAAGATCTGAAGCAAATTTGAGGATCAAGGTAGCTTTTTTTCATCTGGGTCTGCTTCAGTTCTCGCTGCAAATCAAATCTCGGTAAGTTCAGTACAACTCTGTGATCTTTGATAGTGCTCATCTTTTTTCTTTATTTTTTCTTTTTTTAAGCCCCCCACTTCAGCTTAATATGTGAAGAAATAAAATCTGATTGTTACAAAGTTTTCTTCTTTTTTTTTTGGTGTTGGATTTTGTTTCGATCTTGTTGCTTCACGAAGAATTTTGGTTTTTTCTCAGTGATTACGGAGCAGTAATTGAAATTTTATTTTATTTTATTTTATTTTTTGAATTTTGACTTCAGACTTGAAATAAAGTTGAAATCTTTTGACTGAAATGAACTAGTTTGGGAAGCTGAAATTAGCTGATTCAGGATATCCAAGGAGCTAGTCTGTAAATTAAATGGATTATGTTCTCTTTTTACCATATTTATTAGTTAAAAATAAGAAATATCTAGGTTCACTTAATTATGATTTCCGAGTTATTATTGACAGTGCAATGTGAAATTGGTACGGTCTATTTGTTAATTGAATTCATATGATCGTATAGACTAAGAATCATGTTTACTGGTGAAGACAAAAGGGTGGGTTTTCGAGTTCGGATTGAATTCTTTGCATTTATCTAGTTTTTGGAATTTGGATTTAATTGTTACTTGCTGAAGTGATTAGAAACACTGTATTGTTTATACACATCCATTTAATTCCTGTAGAGGTCCTGCTGAAGCCGGAATTTAAGAGTTGGGGAATGATGATCCTGTTATAGAATCTTCGTGGTAGTTGTGGTTTGGATCCCCGTGTTCATATGGAGTCAAACATAGAGGAAGCGCTTACAGTGAAAGCATATGCTGAGAAACGATTTGTGGAGAGGGACTTTGCAGGTGCGAGAAATTATGCTTTGAAGGCTCAAATGCTCTGCCCTGAATTAGAGGGCATAGCGCAAATGGTCGCAACATTTGGAGTTTATACTGCTTCGGAGGTGAAAATTAATGGGGAGTTTGATTTTTATGCAATTCTTGGATTGAATCCTTCTGCAGACAAGGCTAAGTTGAAAAAACAATATAGAAAGATGGCTGTGTTGCTTCACCCTGATAAAAACAAAACTGTGGGTGCTGATGGAGCTTTCAAGCTTGTTTCTGAAGCATGGACAGTTTTATCTGATAGTGCTAAAAGGAACTCTTATGATCATCGGAGAAACTATTTTGCTGCACATTCTCCTGGGGTCAGTGGTTTTGACAATTATTCCAAGTCTTCTGGTTCTCATCAGAGACTTGATACATTTTGGACTGTCTGCACCTCCTGTCATGTTCAGTATGAATATCTCCGGAAATATGTCAACAAGAAGCTTTCCTGTAAGAACTGCCGTGGTGTTTTTGTTGCTGTTGAAACAGGAGTAGCTCCAGTTAATGGTTCTTTCCCATATTGTCCCTGGTCATTTGTCCCTGAAAATGGATATACAAGTCATGGATGTGGGGTCACATACGTGCCAACAGCTTCTGCATATTGTTCGGGCAATGGGATCTCAGGACATCATTCTGGACATGGGCCGGCCGAGTATGTCTCTAACGTTTCATTCCAGTGGACTTCCTTTACGGGACATTCTGCTGGAGTTTCAGATTCTAATGGCTTGTCTGCTGTTACCAATGCATCCCATCAGGTAAATGGAAAGGCAAACAGAGCAAAGGCTAATGGGAGACATCGTATGAGGAATGCTACAGCTGATGTTTCTTTGAATGGTTGTACAGTTTATACCGAACAACCTGCACCCAAGGTTACTAGACCATACAAGAAGAGAAAGTTTGATTCGGGAGGCAATTGTGCCAGTGGCATTGCAGATTCTGCAAAAAGTGTTGCAGAAGAGAGATTGGCGAATGCAAATGGAAGTTTGAAACTTAATACTAAGCCTTTAACTCCATCTGATACCTCATTAAGACGTTGTTCAGCTGCTCCTGCATTTGATGCAAGACAATTGTTAATTGACAAGGCTAGAACAGTAATCCGTCAGAAACTGGAGGAAATTAAGCTGGCTTCAGCAGCAGCAGCTGCTGCACAAGCTGAGAAGAAGAAAAAAGCAGAGGCTGAGGTAGATAAATTTAGTGAGGCACCTAAAAGGGTAGGTTTGGGTGGTTTGGGGCATCAGTCAGAGCCAAAAAAGGCTGGTTCACTGTCAATAACTGTCCCTGACTCAGACTTCCATGATTTCGACAAGGACAGGTCTGAAGAATGCTTTAAGCCGAAGCAGATATGGGCTCTATATGATGAAGAAGATGGTATGCCACGTCTGTATTGTCTAATCCGCCAGATTATCTCTGTTAAGCCTTTTAAGATTCACATCAGTTACCTGAGCTCAAAAACTGATAGTGAATTTGGGCCTGTAAATTGGTTGGATTCTGGGTTTACAAAATCTTGTGGAAATTTTAGGGCATATAATGCTGAAGTTGTTGAGCAAGTTAACATTTTTTCCCATCTGCTGAGCAAGGAGAAGGCGGGTAGAGGAGGGTGCATTAGAATCTACCCTAGAAGTGGAGATATTTGGGCTGTTTATCGTAATTGGTCACCTGATTGGAACAGAACAACCCCACCTGAAGTAAGACATCAGTATGAAATGGTGGAGGTGCTCGATGACTATTCTGAAGACCTTGGTGTCTGTGTGACTCCTTTAATTAAGGTGGATGGATTCAAGACTGTGTACCAAAAAAATACAAGTAAGGATGCCATCAGGTGGATTCCTCGAAGAGAGATGTTACGGTTTTCACACCAAGTGCCATCTTGTTTACTAAAAGGAGATTCCCTTAACTTGCCTGATGGGTGCTGGGATCTTGATCCTGCTGCGACTCCAGATGAGCTTCTTCTCGGAGTTAGTGAAGGGCAAAAGGAAGACAGGCCTGCTCAGATTGACATAATATCAGATTACACTTTTCTGCCTCAAAGCAGCACACAGGCTGAAGAAAACCTGAGTCAAAAAGACAAATGCCCTGCATTTCGAGAGAATGGTTCCCAGATTTTATGTGAAGTTCGGAGTGAGGAGATTTCTACTCAGGCTGAAAACATAGCCATAATCCCAGCTAAGGTTCATCAAGCTGAGACCAATGTGCAGGCTTAGGGTAGAGCCTAGTGAAAAGGGAATTCGCAGTGCTGCTCAGCATAAGCATCTAAAATGTACCCATACATGGTCACGAAGCATGGAGAATGATAAGCATCTAAAACCTAGATAAGCATCTAAAACCTAACCATACATGGTCAGGAAACATGGAGAAGGCTAAGCAAATTCGGAATCAAGGTCTGAGGTCCAACTATATTCATTATTCTAACAAAGTTGAGACTAAACATGTATAGATTTAAATACACAGCGAAGGATCAGTTTCTTAAAATTTAGATAGCTGGAAGGGATCACAAACGATCCACATCATGTGTCTCCTATTGTTTTAGCTGGCTCTAAATTTGTTGAGCAACTTGTAATGAGAACTCAGTTGTATTGACTGCTTGTTTACATGAACAATTGTCATATTAATTCAGTTGTTTGATTGCTGATTTAGATAGAATGCTTCAAATGCTCTTCATGGTCTGTGAAACCCGAGGTTTATGGGGGATAATTGAAATTGTAATTGAAATTATAATTGAAATTGACGTTATATCTTGATATACTGCTGTGTATCTGTGGCTCCATTCATTTATGCGGGATAATTCTGAAGAACCCGAGGTTTTGTGGATCCGGATACGGGTGAGTGTTGACGTTCCTGATTTATGGTTTGTCCTTTGTGCGCCTGCCTACCTATCTTCTTCTTTCGAATAGCTGTAGCTAAATTCAGCTGTAGCCACCCACGACCACCCTGAAAGTGGTTTTGTGTGTTTTTAATTTTACCAAAGTATTTATTCATTTTGTTGGTTCAAGGAAAAATTTGAGGTTCTACAAGAGGGAAGGGAAAAAGATGATGTCTTGAGAGTTGAGTCAAGGATTTCATGGTCACTTAATTAATGCCACTTTCGATTAAATTGTGTTGAGAATCTGAAACATTGACACTTATTGAAGTCCCATTGAGATCGAATATTAGTTTCAGACTAAATAAATTTATTCCGAGTCTTACCTTAATCCTTCCAAAATTCTATAGCTAAGCCTTTAAAACTTTTTGACATTTTTTGACAGTTGCTCAATTCCGTTTTGAGGTGTTGCTGTCGCATCGATGTTATACTTCTCACAATAATTGTAAAGGGTTAGTTACAATTTATCCTCCTAAATTTAATCCTTTATAACACTCTACTGCCCTGAACTTTAAATACATATACTTTGCCACCTTCATTGACTAGTCAAATGTTAATGGTAAATTATGCCTCCAAAATTTTAACAAAATAACAGTAATGCCCCCACACAACTATTCTAAAGAATGCTATACTTTTAATCGCTATATAAAACATCTTATTAGAAAAAACATAAGAGTCACGTGATTTGAAAAAATTAAAAAATAAAAGATGGTATAATACCAAAGAATTGAAAATTGTATTATGGAAAAAAAAAGAATTTAAAAATTTCTAAGGCTTCTGCACAATTTTTCCATCACTTGTCTTTCTTCCTTTAAGTTATAAACGGATTGATTTTGATAATTTTTATTACCTTGTAAGTTTCACAAGATTTTCACAAGTCAACAAGATGGTATTTGATATTTTTATACCACATTCACACCTTACTTTATAATTTGTTTGAATCCTACATTTTTTCAAAAAAAAAAAAAAAAGAACTTGAAAATTACCTAAATATGTTCTGCAATACATTTTTTTAATCGGTTTTTATCTCACATAAAAAGCATTAAAATAGTAAAAAAAACAAAAGCAAATAATTTTCATTTTCAATGCACCAATTGATTTTATTTCATTTAAAATAAGTATTGCCATCAGCATTGAGATAAAACACATTGAGCTACTTAGACTTCTTTTTGGTGGATTATCGAATTCATGTTAGTACTAAAAGATCCAAATGCATAGTGTAATTGATGAAGAAATGAAATATAATCAAGGTATATATCTTTTTAATTCGAGGATGAATCGATCATCAAAAGAAGAACTAGGCCAAAAATTAGGATACATTCTATGTTTAAATGCATTTACCAATTATTAAAGAAGTAGATGTGTATTATGTTACAATTATTATGTGTTCAAGAATTAGTCAGGATATTTTCATCATGAAAAATATAATTTCATCTTAATCCCGTTAAAAAATTCATCACAAGAGGTAAAGTGTATATATATATTTGAAACTTAGTGGGGGCAAAGTGCTAAAAGGGCCCAAATTTTGGGGGACAAAGTATAATTAACCCTAATAGTAAGCACTCTTTGAAGGATATCAAAATTAGGCAACGAAATATGTTCTGTAATGTATTTTTCAAATAACTAGGAGGTATGAACTGTGCTAGCAATTAAACAGTAAATGCCCACCTAAATGTAAATTATGAAGGCAGTTTTCCTGTACTGATGTTTTTATGATTGAAAATCTTTATCAGAGCTACACTTGTTATATATTGTTTTTACTTTTTCTTTTTAAATTTTTCTTTACCTTTTGTCCTTAATGCAAATCATTGTAGCAAAGCAAATGCAGAATGAAGTACTATAAACCATTGGCCATAGATCAATATTGCTTAAAAGAACTTCTATCTGCATCTTGCATTTACACTGGTTTGTTGCTTGGTTCTCTAAACCTATTCAGAGTTTGACACTATCAGTACGAAGAACCTTATATGTCTATAACTAAATCTTGGAAATGAAGATTCAATGTCCCCAACCTACCACATAGAATGATAAGACCGGTATCCTAATGCTAAAAGACTAAACGAAATTGATACTAAGGGTGCCTGTTTATGCCGCTTAGGCGCAATATACAGGTTAAACTTATTCTGCTTTCCAACTAAAAGATAATTGAAAAATGAAGTCGTGTAACACTATATGTACAATAACTAAATTGAATTGCAAGCACTTCTCAACTCCATTGATGTCAAAAATTACAACAGCGAAAAGAATAGAAGACGCTGGAATAAAAACAAACACTTCTTGATACGAATCTCGTTGGTGAAACGAAACTCGTGTACAAGCCCGGATCTTGATGGTTTAGGCAGCGGAAACCCTACGACCCCTCTAACCCTTATGATTGCAAACTTGTTCATATGATTTCAACCCACAACCAAGCGAATTAGCGAATCTCAGGTGAATGTAAAAGGCGCCACAACTCAAGTGTGATTCTTGAATTGATAAGCCAAAGATGAACACTAGAGAACGAATTCTAAAGTATTCGAAGGAGCTCAAAAGCTTGTGAGAAACTCTCTCAATTTTGTTGAATAATTCTTGTTGTTGAAAAACGGAAAGACTTGGCTATTTATAGCCTTACAAGATTCAAACTCCAATTAGACTTGGACTCACCTAAAATAATTACCTAAACCCTACTTGGCTAGGTTCGGCTGGTCTACTTGGTCAACATGACCTTATGGTCGAATTTATTTAATGAAACAATTAAGGAAACCTAGTAACATAAGGAATCACTTACGAACTAACAAACAAAAATAAATTCTTTAGATGTGACCGTTAAGCGTGGGCATGCCTAACTAGTGGCAACGCTTCTGTCAAGCCGCTCCTTAGGCGTGACTACTCGGCGCGAGCACGTTTAACTAGTGGCAACGCTTCTGCCTCCGACTTACATGAATGAAGACAAACACCAATTGGCTAGAAGGATGACAACTACACTTCAATCAACTCTCGGGTGAAACCCGAATGACATTAACGATCGACTTTTCATTTGGATCAACTCCTGGTACGCCCCAGCAGCCTTCAATCGATGTGTGAATGGTTTGAACAGGGTCTTGAACTTGCTCTTTTAACTCCCTAACTTGGGTTCTTGTAATAGGTCCATTCGACACTTGAACTTGTTCACTATCTTGGCGCATCCTCGAGCCATCATCAACATGAACCGGTACCATGATGCTATCATTCCCCTCCTCTTGAGAAGGATTTGACCTCAAATTAGAAGCATCATCTGCATCAAAAGGTGCCAAGTCAAACACGTTAAAAGTAGCACTGACACCATACACACCAGGTAACTCGAGCTCATAAGCATTATCATTAATGTGCTCCAAGACTTGAAAAGGTCCTTCACCACGCGGCTGTAACTTGTTCCTCCATTGAACGGGGAAACGTTCCTTCCGCAGGTGTAGCCATGCCCAGTCGCCGGGTTCAAAAACCATCTTTTGGCGACCCTTATTGGCATGTTTAACATATTAGGCAGTGCGCCGTTCAATGTTGGCCCTGGCCTTTTCATGTAGCCGTCTAACAAACTCTGCTAATTTCTTTCCATCTAAATTGACATGCTCATTACTAGGTAATGGCACTAGATCAAGAGGTGTTAGTGGATTAAAATCATAAACACATTCAAATGGTAATTGACAGCCCTATTATACGCGAATTCTACATGTGGTAGACATTCCTCCCAGGTTTTAAGATTATGTCTTATTATAGCACGTAGCAAGGTAGACAAGGTGCGATTAACTACCTCGGTTTGACCATCCATTTGAGAATGACTCGAAGTAGAAAACAACAACTTAGTGCCTAATTTAGCCCATAATGTTTTCCAGAAAGATGAAAGAAATTCGACATCTCGATCGGACACTATTGTCCTACGAATGCCATGCAACCGCACAATTTCCTTAAAGAACAAATTCGCTATATGAGATGCATCATCGGTTTTGTGACATGCAATGAAGTGTGCCATCTTTGAAAACCGATCTACCACAACATAAATGGAATCATGGCCAAAACGCGATCTAGGTAAGCCAAATATAAAGTCCATAGACAAATCCACCCATGGTGCACTAGGAATAGGCAATGGGGACTATAAACCGTAAGGGTGTACCTTAGACTTGGCTTTCTTGCAAGCAATGTGTAGACACCAAATTTTGACTATTTCATTTGTTTTCTTATGTTTTTATCTATTAATGTTTAGTTATTTATTTTTGAACATGCTAACACATTTTTCTCATTTTTGTAGGTTTTTCTTAAAAAAAAAAAAAAAAGAGAGAGAAAAGTCAAAAACGCGGACCAGTTACGCGTATAAGTCCGCGTAACTAGTCCGCGTAACTTGATCAGAAGCGAAAAAAAAATACGCGCGGATTTTTCCAGAACTCGGATCATCCTTTTCCAGCTGTAATTTCCGATACTTGAACGATAAGAAACCTATTTAAACATTTTCCAACTAGCCCCTAACCCCTAACAACTCATCTAACGTTCAAAATTAGCTCACCTCAGCCCAAGAACATCAAAACCCTTAGTTCTAGGTTTGGTGGCTATAAATAGCCTAGATTAGGGTTTAACAAAAAGAGGTTGGAAAGCTGAGAGAGAAAGTGACAATTAGGAGAGCTTTTGAGAGTGAAAAAGCAGAGAAAAACGGCTGGGAATTGGAGAGGAAAAAGAAAAGAAAGGAGAAAAGGAAAAGCTAGGGTTTCATACTTGAGAAGATTATTCTTGGGATTTCTGTCCTCTTCTCTTGTTTAAATTCAAAGATTTCGATTCAGGTAACATCCTTCTACTTTATTTACCGTTTTTTGATCGTAAAATTACTGGAAATTCGGGCCTTTTGGTGGAACCAAGGTCTTGAATAATTTTTCTTTTAGTTTATGATATTTGATGATGATTATCAGTTGTTATATGAGCATGTTGTGTTTATAAAGCCTTGGTAAGGCTAGTAGATTTGTTTTTACGTTTAAAATCGACGTTTGATACTTACGTGATGATCTTTGTTGTGATTCTCGAGAAATTTCGGAAAAATGTTCTTCATGTTTTGAAGATGTGAAGAAGCGGACTTCTTACGCGGACTGATCCGTAACGCGTCCAGCGTTTCTTCTTGAAGGTTTGAAGATGTGAAGAAAGCGCCGGTAGTTGCTTGAGCCGCGTAACTACGCGTTTCTAACGATTCTTTTCCTTCCTCCTTGTTGTTCATTTGATGATGTCAATGCTTATGATTTGATCTTTGTGGGTTTAGCTTGTTTTGACATATCGAATGATGATGTTTGATGTTTTGAATGGATCCCCTGCCTCGAATATTTCGTTTGTGTTATTGTTCCAAAAGCTGGAAGCAATCTTCCGATGTTTTGAAGATGGGAAGAGGACTGTTACGGTGAGTCAGCGTTCTAGTCCGCGTTTCCTCTCGAACTTTGATTTTTTTGCACGCTTGTGTTTGCGCTGCTCTATCCGCGTTTCTTCTCCGCGTAACCTCTCTGTTTCTGTATTCTGTTGATATTTCCTGCTCCTTTGTTCCGAATCTTACTCTATTTCCTAGTCTTATCGTGTTGCTTGCGAATCTGTTTAGATACCCTCTTTGAAATTTTGATTGGTTTTTCCTTTAAATTGGTACCTTGATCCCTTTTGTTGATATTGAGTCTTAGATAACCATTCCCATCATTTAAGGATTCAGTTAAGGCATCACATCAAGGGATGGTAACTTCTTTCTCCTATTATGTGCTCTTGTGTGTTTTTTGCTTGATCTTGCATGTTTTAAATTAAGTTTTCCTTTGCTTTTTTATTCATGCCTAGTCTTTATTTATGTCATTTAATTTTTGGGTAAATCATTTGGAGGCCTTGGATGCCAAGTTGTAATAGATAGGTTTAATTTGGCAAAAAGTGTATTTATTCTAGAAAATGTAATAGTTAGATTATTATTCCGAATTTTTCCCTTTAGAATGTATTTAGGTTCTCCCAATGTAATAATTAGGTTTTTATATGCTTATTTTGCATGCTTGCATGACTATGTGTTTACTTGCTTTCCTAGGGTCTTGCATCTAGACATTATGCCTATGTGTTACGTGTTTATATGTTTTATGTGTTTATTTGCTTTATTATCATGTCTACATGTTTATTGTGTAAATATATTGACGTCACCACACTAGTCCAACGCTAGTTGTGACCTTTCCTTTCGATTTCTCACTAATCCAATGTTAGTGAGAACCTTTTGACGAGGGCTAGTCCAATGCTAGACCCTTAAATGCCGTTCATGCATTAGATACAAATTCCACACACTTTCCACTTTTAGAGTTTCTTTCCCATTTTGCATGTCACTATTCTCCCATCCCATATGCGAAACATCTCATGTTAGTTTTCTTTTTATTATTAGATTAGTGCATTTAAGGCATTACCCTTTGAAATAGGGAAAAGAGCGAGTATGGCTTTTTAGCCTTAGCACGCTTTTATTTCCTTCTATGAAAAGGAAGATTTAAAGTCACGAACTTAGTTCCCCGCACCCATTATGCTGCATTATCCCTCTCTAGGACATACATGTGCATTATTTTAAATGCTATCAAAACTATTCTTTAAAAAGCAAGTTTCTTCATGTTTAGCAATTCAAAATCAAAAAACCATTTTTCTTAAAATTGCATCTTTTGAAAAATTCAAGTTCCTCTTTGCACTTAAAATTGATCTTTTCAAAAATCCAATTTCATTTTCCCTTGAGATTTTATAAAAATTGCACTTCTTTTGAAAACCCTATTTTTCTGTTTGTTCGAATCTCATCACTTGCATTCTTCGTGACCTCCTCGAGGGATCAAATTTGGATGACACGACTAATGTGATCAATTCCAATCACACCTCAAGGAGACATTTTGCCCCTCTTGATCCAACATTAGGTCTAGGTTTTGCATCCATATAGATAACATCCAAATGTGATAAATTTTGAAGTTAGAATTAGGAAATTTTTAACTAAATCTTGCAACTAGCTTTGGCTAGGTTAGAAGGGTGCCTTAGAAACGAGTAACATCGAATCTTTGCCTTCCCTTCTTTCAATTGTGACCCCCGAACCTTTTTCTCTAGTTTTTCAAAGACCTGGAGTCGTCTAAAAAGGGTTTTCTTAGTTTATTTTCATTAATTAAAATTTTTGGGTGACTTGGTACACCTAAACTCCATACCAAGTGGTGACTCCAAACTTTTCTAAAAACCCTTTTCTAGACTTTTATTTTGGGTCCAAACCGTCGCATTTTCTTTAGTCCCATGACCCCTTTCCCTTTCTTTTTTCAAAAAAATCAAATCTTTCCCTCTACCAACAACATTTGGAAAAAAATGGGGCGCGACAGTTTGGCGACTCCACTGGGGATTTTCCTAAGAGGGTCCGAGCACTTGATTTAGTTGATTATTTCTTTTTTCTAACTTTCTTATATATCACATTTGGATGTTTTAGGTTGCATTCCTTTTTCTTTTCTCTTTTAGGGTTTTTCCGTGCAATCACTCCCTACACATCGTACATGATGAATGAATTATTGTTTATTTATTTACTTGTATCAGCTTTGCATTTGGGGTGGGTGTGCATCTATAGAGCCAGAGAATGTTTGGTATTTGAATCCCTCCTCTCAAGGGAATCACTCTCATGCGTGCATATGTATTTTACTTTGACCCTATTTTTTTTACTTTTAGTGGCTTGTCACGCCACTATTCCCTATTAGGATTAGGATCGATCCACTTGGACATGTGGCGCGACGCACGTAGCAATGTTTGGGGATCACTTTCGAACCACCGACTTGAGGCATTTGGATTGATGACCTTTTGCCTTTTGGTCTGAAGGTTTGGGAGCCTGTAACCTTTATCGAGTCTAGATGCATTAGTGAGCCCAACCTCATGCATCCATGTTAGAATTGCCTAGGGTAGAGTCTACCTTACCCTATTAAGGACCACTAGACACGAGAGGAGGATTCCACCCCTTTATTTTTGTGCAATTTGTTGCTCCAACGTGTTATGTGATATCTGTTGATTAAACTAACCTTTTGTTGTCTTTTCTTGCATTTCACAAACTCTAGAAGATAAGAGTTTTGGCACTCTTTTAAGACAAGCCATCCTTCTAGATAGGCTATTGCACGTTTGAATTTATTGCATTTAAGTTGTAATGGCATATCACCTTTAGGCTTACCCAGGCATTCAAATGGGGCTCCTATAGGCCATGTTTCATTTTGCACTTTTACTTGCTTCAATAAACTGGCATCATGCATAAACCATAGAGGGAATGCCGCATAAGGAATCCCATGTTAGGAATAAAACTACCCTTGTGTCTCGGATATATAATCCAGTGAGATTTGCATGTTTATGTTTTCAGTAACATCCAAAGGGGTAGCGCACAAGGTAAGGTAGGGTCCGATCCTTCTATGATGGCACCAAAGATATGGAGTGACCTTCGTATGCTAGAATATAAGCCCCTAATAATCACTTTTTGGCCATTTTATCAAAGTTGGTAAAATCCCATGCATAAGGACACTAAATCGAAAAAATTCACAAATAATTTCTCATTGTTGAGATAATGATTTTATCAAGGCCAAATCCTGATTTTAGAAGGCTTATGAGCTAGTGTGTTGCAAATAAAATGGAGATGTGGAGTTACAGGTGAGCAATAAACCCAGTCGACTTTTGAGTAAACCATCAATCCCGTCCAATCTATTTGAGCTAGATCCATATTTCCCTCAAGAATAATCCTTTTCATGCTAAATTAACCTTTTAACCTCTCTTTACATATCAATTAAAGTAATGAATCCATTCGAACTTCGTCCTCATAATGTGCCAAACAGTGCATATTCTTTTGGTCAACCCTGTTGATCGATTACTAATCGCATATCAACAGAGTGATCGGACCCATCAGGTATTGTATGGTGCGTACCCCAGAGGATTGCATTTTTCATGCTAGGCCTACCCTTGGCATAAAAGGGCTCCCCTCTAGGACATGCATCCGAATTATATAAGCAATCACTAACTTTGTTCTTTTTCCTTTTTTTTCTTTCAAATAAATCTCCATAGCTCCCCTTTGGAATAAGCTCCTAAAGTGTGTTTCCTTTCCCACTCAGGTACTTTTAAAAATAGCTTCACGTAGAAGCCCCATCGTTACCCGATCTAAGAGCAAAAGCTCAAAGCAGCTCGTAAGCATGAGTTCTGCACCAGAAGGTTCAGATAGGAGTACTTTGGTTATTTCGCCTGACTCTGCTGCTTTGGGAGCTCAGTTAAGTGAAGTATTGGGAAGGTTTAATGAGATGAGCGCCGAGATGGCTGCACAAAGGCGTGTAATTGATTAGTTGGTGGCAAATAACAGTAGTGGAGTTGGTACTTCGAATGATCATGAACATGTTGTTAGCATTCCCCCGCTGACAAGTAATCCACCCCTTTTCTCGACCAATATTCAAACCACTCTTGTTCCACCTATTCCTAACCTTCATGAGATTGCTTTTTCTCAACACAATGCCGGTTTTCCATACACTCACCCTGACTATATCTTGCTAAACCCAACCAAAAAGGCAAACCATCATACTCAACCTGATGTGAGTTGGTTTAGGACCTAGACGAATATCAAGTTGGAGTTGCGGAAAACTCTTGACCCCTCTAACCCGCGGAACTACGAACCTTGAATTTAATCTTAACCCGTAGAACAATGAATTAGCGAACCAAGGCTGTTGGTAGATGACGCCACAATCAAGTGCGGTTCTTGATTGATAAGTCGATTGAACACTCGAAACCTCTCAAGTATTCAAGAAGGAATCTCTTAGAAAAGAGACATGTTATTCTCACAAGAATAAACTGAAAATTGATTGATAAACTTGGTTAATAATTTCGTCCATCATAGGCTGTATTTATAGCCTTACAAGTAATCCTAATACTACTAGGAATCAATTAACACTTAAGTTGAAAACTAATCCTAATTGAACTAGGCTTTTGGCCCATTAAACCATGTAGGTAATTTGGCCAAAGCTTAAGTAATCAAAACAGAAATTAAGCTAACTTACTAATGGTAATTGGACTTAATTAACCAAGCTGAATTAGCAAGGTGTAATTCGGCCCATTACAATAAAAACCAACTAAACGATAATTAACCCTAATTCGACCCAAGCTATCTAGGGTTGAGTCTTCAAATCACTTTCTCATCTTCAATAACTTGGATTAACGTGTAAAGCTTGAGATCTTCATCTCCAAGCTTTTGAAGATCACTTGAATGATGAATCCTTCTTTGGACAGCGTTTAGGTCTTTCATCATTCCCCTCCTCTTGAAGGCGATTTGTCCCAAATCGAAGGATCGTTTATGATGAAGAACTTCAGGGAATGTTTGAATGAAAGCAAGCCAAGAGACATGCCTTCTAGTCAATTTGAACATAAACCAGCATACACGCTTCAGCTTACTTGAATTTTGCCAATTGCTCATCACATGTATACCTGGATCAAACACAAAGGATGGTGAATGAATGTTAGTGAAATAAATATAATCAAAACAGTCCCCTAATTGATAACACAACGGGTATATGTGAATGTCATGCACTATCCTAACATGTTGAAGACAACTTATAAGGACATTAGGACCACTAGGTAAACTAGGATATGAATGGATAACATCAAGACACTTAAAATGAGTACAATATATGGAACTCACACAGTTAGAACAAACAGGAGTACTAGAGTAATTCAAAGATAAACTAAAAGAATTGTAAGACTCAAAGGAAACATATGACATAGAAGGATTTAAAATAAATGCCACACAAATAAAATGAACAAGATACCTAAGATGACGTAGACTATCCAGAGCATAAGGGTCATAAAGTAAGTAGACAGCTTTGTCAAACTTCATGATTCCTTGATAGTTAACCATATGACTTACATAAACAACTTTTAAAACAATGCCAATTAACTCTAGAAGTTTTGCATACATGAACAAGTCAAGAAAATGAACTATGCACAAGAAGGTAGTAACCAATTCGTCAAGATTAGGCATAGAACTACTCATAGCCAACTTAAGAGTACTTACCTCCTTAGGCAACACAAAGGTAGTAGTTGTATGATGAAAACAAAGAGAATTAGGGAAGAATTCTACCTTTCTCTTGGCAATTGAAGTAACTACAATTTTACCAAATTTAGTCAAGACAATTGGCTTAGGAGTTTCATCATGTGGCAGCATGTGATTTGTCTTGAAAACCTGTGAAAACGGAACAAACATACTAGGCAAAATAAGTTGGTTAGTAAAAAGTACATGATGTTTGCTCTCAACGTTGGCTTTTGCAAGTATTGCTTGCTTCCTCTCTTTTCTTTCCACTAAAACCAAGCAATCTTTTGCCTTTTTCATGGATTTTGCCTCGACTTTATCCTTCAATTCTTCCTTTTGTGCAGCAACTTCCTCTCGAGATGATTGCACATCGCCTTTGACTAGCTCCCTTGATTGCTTTTCATGTAGAAGAATAGCAAGGTCTTCACAAAGTTGCTCAGAAGTAAGTGACCCAAGCTTGAAATGACGTCCATTAAATATGAAGGAATACTTATTAGTTTTCCCATCATACTTAACATCGTTTTTAGACATCCATGATTCTCCCAACAATACATGCGTCACTTGAATAGGAACAACATCACAAAATACCTCATCTACGTATCTACCAATACGGAAAGGAACAAGTGTATGCTTAGTAACCCAGATATCATCACTAGCACTTTGCAACTTGTATGGCTGAATAAGATCAATGGTTGGAAGATTCAATTTCTCAACCAAGACAGTGCTTGCAAGGTTGATTGTACAACTCCTGTCAATGGCTATGCTAAGAATTTTATCCTTGATGTAGCAACGAGTGTAGAACCAGGTACTTTGTTGAGCTTTAATGACATTCAGTTGTTCTTCTACATCACGCAATGCCAAAACATTTACTCCTTTAGGCACATAAGGGCGATGTTCTCGATGGCTACTAGAAGGTTTGGAACCCCTCCTCTTGAAGGTTTTATCCTCCAAGCAATCAAACTTATTCATGGTTATCTCATCTCCTTTGGTAGACATATTTCAAAACCTGCAAAATGAACAAACTCGTGATAGAAAAGACCTCACACACTCCCTCACGTGTTTCCCTCGCGCTTGTGTATCACTCAAGTGTTTTTATTTCACTCTAATGATCTCACTAAGCACGCTCAGATTTCTTGATCTTCCTCCTTGAAGAAATCAGAAAATTCAAGCGCAATTCAAGGACTTATCACCAATTACCTTTCAAGAATGTGATGTATCACCTTTTGGTTCACTTGAAGAATGAATGAAGAAAAGATTGAAAAAAAATTAAAGACTAAAGTTGACTCAAAGCGAAAAGAATTCAGTAAAACACTAAGGAATCCCTAGAAAGAAGACTTGGAAAATTGGGGGTCAAAATAATAGGACAAAGAAAAAAAACCAGTTCGGCAAGGAAGACTCAAACCAGACTTTGGAAAAAAGTAACAGGACAAGAAACCAGACGTTGGAAGAAGGCTTTCGGGCAGTCTAATACAATTGTATTTAACCGACAATGAGACAAGACAAAGGACTCAAACAATTGCTGGGAAAATGACAAAAGAAAAAACGACCGACTTGGACACCAATTAAGGACACAAGGATGCTGTAGAAAACAAGGAAATAAGAACAAATGCACCAGCTTTGTCGGTTCAAGAAGGCACTCGGTGACTTGTTGCAAATTGTGCCGGAGGTCTTCTTTTCAAAGCTGTTGGGATTTGTTTAAGGTGGCTGGATTCCTTTTTTTTTGGATAGGATTACAAGTTGCTTAGGAATAGGAGACTGACTTGCTGGATTTGTGGTGTTTTCCTAATCGGTTTTGGGCTTTTTTTTTTTTTTGGACAACCAAAAATTTGTTCAGATTTGGCAGGTTTTTTTTTTTTTTAGCTTTCAGCCGATTGACTCTTATAACTTCAAGAATCAGGTTGAAATTCCAACAATAAAGATTTTGTAACTGGTTTCAAGAATCCCAAGCGACCCAAGATTCAAGACCGCTTTAGGCTTGTTCAAGACTTAGGGTTTGTTTCAAGAAACCAAGAAGGTCACAAAATAATGTCAAGATTCAAGGAGTTTCTGGTTTAGGACAGCCACGAATCTCCAGCAATTTGACTCAACAACACACACGGACAAGATTTAAGAGTGGGACAACAACAATAAACAAAGCGACACACAAGAAACTAGAGCAATTTGGGATGCAAGACACAAGGAGTTTTTTTTTTTTTTGACTCTTAAACAACTTGAAGAAGGTACGAAACAAGGAGAAAAGACCAGATTGCAAGACTCAAAACAAAACAACGACTCACTACAACAACCAGAAATTGGCCTTAAGAAATACAAGAAACCCTAGACTAAGAACAAGAATTTGGGACAGAATTGCAAGACAACTACGGATGCCAATTCAAGGACTCAAAACGGACACAAGACAAAACAAGACACGGACAGCAAGGACAAGAAAGAAATCAAGGCATGAACAGAAATATAAATATATATATATATATATTGGACAGATTCGACACAAAGGCAAGAAACGACAATAACAAGAATTAAAAGGGATATACTTGATACCGTCAACTAGCTCTGATACCAGATGATGTGAGTTGGTTTAGGACCTAGGCGAATATCAAGTTGGAGTTGAGAAAACTCTTGACCCCTCTAACCCGGAACTAAACCTTGAATTTAATCTTAACCCGTAGAACAATGAATTAGCGAACCAAGGCTGTTGGTAGATGACGCCACAATCAAGTGCGGTTCTTGATTGATAAGTCGATTGAACACTCGAAACCTCTCAAGTATTCAAGAAGGAATCTCTTAGAAAAGAGACATGTTATTCTCACAAGAATAAACTGAAAATTGATTGATAAACTTGGTTAATAATTTCGTCCATCATAGGCTGTATTTATAGCCTTACAAGTAATCCTAATACTACTAGGAATCAATTAACACTTAAGTTGAAAACTAATCCTAATTGAACTAGGCTTTTGGCCCATTAAACCATGTAGGTAATTTGGCCAAAGCTTAAGTAATCAAAACACAGAAATTAAGCTAACTTACTAATGGTAATTGGACTTAATTAACCAAGCTGAATTAGCAAGGTGTAATTCGGCCCATTACAATAAAAACCAACTAAACGATAATTAACCCTAATTCGACCCAAGCTATCTAGGGTTGAGTCTTCAAATCACTTTCTCATCTTCAATAACTTGGATTAACGTGTAAAGCTTGAGATCTTCATCTCCAAGCTTTTGAAGATCACTTGAATGATGAATCCTTCTTTGGACAGCGTTTAGCTCTTTCATCACAACCTCAGATCACCTTAAACATGCCTCCTCACCCTCTAGAGCCTCAATACCATACCACTGAACCATTTGTGTGGGATCTGACTTCCCAAGAAAAACCAGCGGTGGATGACCTTATTGCACCAGTTGACAAAGATTTATTGAAAAGGCTGGATAAATTCGATGAGTTCATAAGGAAGAATCAGGGACTAAACCGACACGGTGGCCTGGACTATGACGACCTTTGCCTGTTCCCTAATGTGCAGCTACCTATGGGTTTTACAAGCCCCAAGTTCAGCAAATATGATGGTACCGGTAACCCCAAGACGCACCTTAAGATGTTTGCCAACAAACTTGGTAAACCGATAGACGATGAAAACTTGCCCATACGTCTGTTCCCTGAGAGCCTAGAAGGGGATGCTTTGGATTGGTACTCGAACCTGAAATCTCAAGAGATCAAAACTTGGTTGGATTTGTCAACAGCTTTTGTGAAGCAGTATGAATTCAATTGTGAGTTGGCACCGACACGAACAACATTTGAAGGAATCAAAAGGAGACCCTCAGAAGATCACAAGTCATATGCCAAGCGTTGGAGAAAATTAGCTGCGAGGGTGGAGCCTCCTATGACTGAAGAAGAGATTGTTCGCACTTTTATCAAGGCACATGATCCGCCTTATTTTGAGGAGATTTTTCGAATGACTGGGAGTTCTTTTGCTGCAATTGTTAATAAGCTAGAAGAGTATGATGAGTTTGTTAAAGCTGGAAAAATTGTCAATGTGACCGCCCTGAAACAGCAATTGGAAGCATTGCAAGGGCAAAATGGCAATGGGAGGAAACTCCCGTTTAGAAAGAATGAAGGAGAAGCTGCTTTTGTATGGGATCAGGACCCACCTTTCAGGCCCAGAGCTCGGAGTTACCCCACCAATTCAAGCTCATACTTACCTTATCCTTACCATCAACCTGTTTATCACACTGCCGCCCAGATGCCTCACCCCCGACCTATTCATTTGGACCCCCAACCTTTGTTTTCAACTTCCCAACATATCTCCCACCCGTCGAACTATACTCTAGACACCCCACAAAATCCTGTCCAAAATTCTTTTACGCATAATGAAATGCAAAATCAGAAAACCTTTGGATTTTCATATCTGGGCCGCCCGTTGACCGTATGAGCGGTTGAAGGCCGTTGGGAAAATCGACCTTGTCTCTCCCAAAGCTGTATCCCAGGACCCCTGGGTATGATCCCCATGCTATCTGCACTTACCATTCTGGAAGTCCGGGACATTCGACGATTAATTGTTGGGCCTTGAAGCATAAAATTCAAGACATGGTGGATGCCGGGGACATAGTTCTGAGAAGAAAGAATGAGCAAGGGCCAAACGTCAATAGGAACCCTCTCTCAGAACATAAAAACGTCATTGGAATGATCAGTGTGGAGGAGGAATTTATTGACTATGCTCAGTTCATTAAGGAAGAAGATGAGGATGGTGGTGGATCATTTAAAGAAAGGTCTGATGATGATATAGAGACAGGGTTATCTCAACTGTTTGTCGGGGTTACCTTTGATGCCGATCCTACGGAGAACGTGGAGTTTCCTTTTGATTCCTCAAAAGGCCATGCAAGATTAGACTCTTGATTATGCACCTTTCGAGAGGAGGTTTGGTAAATCGAGGGATTGTCCTTAAAAATGAATCATGTTTTAATATCAATCATTTCTTCAAAAACAATGCATTTGTTATTTTACTTTTTGCTTGTTTAAAATTATGCCTTTAATTATGCTTCCATGGTATTATCTGTCATCTTGCTCTTTGTCAAATGAAATGAAATTTCTCTTTTGTCCTTCAGTTATGTTCCACTCATTTTACTTTCGCACATTTATTTTATTTGCTCTTGGATAACCACAAATAAAAACCTTTGTCCCTTGGATGTCGCTATTTTGGAATTTGATGGGCGAAAATTCTGATATCTCGTGAACTTGGATGTCATCATTTGTAAGATGATCGAAACACACCGAGATTGGCTTGAGAAACTACCTTCTTGGCATATAGGGCTGCAATCAGGATTTCTACTGGGGCAACACCTTACTCTCACATGTATGGGATGGAAGCGGTATTACTGCTGAAGTTGAAATCCGATCTTTGCATTCTATTGGAAGCTTCGGTTGGAAGAAGCGAATGGACCAAGCAACGTCCACGAGCAAGCTGTCTTTGATCGATGAAAGGAGATTGAATACCATTTGTCATGGGCAATGTTACCAGAGAATGGCTCGAGCTTATAACAAGAAAATCAAGTCTCGCATGTTCAAAGTGGGGACAAGGTTTTGAAAGCGAATCCTTGATACAAGAAGAAGCTAAGGGAAGTTCTCCAATTGGCAAGGGCCGTTCATTATTCAAAGGTGCTACGGAGGGCATTGGTTCTCATGGAGATGGATGGACAGATTTTTTCTCAACCAATCAATTCAGACATGTGTAAAAGATTTTTCATATGATTGAGCAAGGTTTCTTCAGAAATTTTTTGCAAAAGGTTGGTCGGAAAAGCCGACCTTCTTCCTTTAGTTTAAACACTTCAACCCCAATTTTCCGTTTGAGCCTATAAAGAATAATTAATTATTTAGCAAACCCTCTTGAGAATCACAAACCCCCACACTGGGGCAATTTTTGTATTTAAAAAAAAAAGAAAAAGGACCAAACTGGGGCAATTTTTGTTTTTTTTTTTTAAAAAAAAATTTGCATTTAAGTTTAAACCTGCCCCTACACCTTAACCCCCTTGCAAAAGCCTAGTGTTATAGACCTCCACCTTTTTGCAAAAAAAATTTCTGAAAATAACTTTCTCAATCAAGAGGCAAATGATGCAAATACATTCCCTCTAAATCTTGTCAGAAGGGATTGTCTCACTGATGCCACCATTTTAACAAACATGTTTAAATTGATGAAATTGGAGTTTAAGTCTGTCCATTTCATTAGACTACCTTATCAGTCAACTTCAGTGCAAATCTGAAAGGGTACTAAGGCAAGTTTTGAAAACAAAGATTACAAGCGAAAAGGAAAAGTTCATGGGACAAGAGAAGCCGGTGACTACGTTTATCAGGGTTTACCTTATATCAAGCACTCCCTTGCCGTCAGTAAATTCCAAGGAGATGATATCCAAGGGGGTCAAGTGTGGCGCTTTTGTTTTAAATAGTTTTCCTGGCGTTTGGCCTTTTATCGATTTAAAATGTCATGTTTAGCATTCATTCTATGGTCATGATGTCATTTTAAAATAAATTTTTTCCTTCGCACAAATTTTGCACATATTTTCATCAAAATGGCACTTTCATCAAAGGACAATCCTCTTAGTTTACCATGAAGGTATGGGTGATATGGGTCCAGAAGCAAGTAGAACGACAGAACAGATCTGCACCGGTAAAACAAAATGAATTCAGCTGACACCGCTCATCGACATCCAAGAACTCATGTTTACGGGCTGTTTGAGATAAAAGGGTAGAACGGTGGCGGCGTTATCATTATTTTTCACCATTTCTTTTCTTTTGCAGAGAAGCAGGGACGAGAGACCAATCGGTCCAATCGAGGAAGCTAGCTTTATTTTTTGAATAAATGTTCAGATTGTATGATTAAATCATTTTGAAGATTGATTAATTGCAAAATTGAGGAAGGACAAGCGCCTTTTCGGAAAAATTTGGAAACGGGGTTTCACGCACACACTACTAGGTGTTATAACCCACAGTTCTTTTCAAATTCTTTTCTTCTGAAACGTGGCATGCCTCGATGTTCTGCCTGAGCAACCTGTCCCAGAGGCCACCGCAGGCGATGATGGAGTTGAGGGGGGGATGGATCCGCCCCCTGATTTGCAGTTTATTCTATTCTTGCTCTATTTCTTTTTTATGTTTGATCTTGTGTTTTGATTTTTAGACATAGGTTTAAAGGTTAGAAATACTTTTGATTAAATTGCTGCATCAAGATGTATTTGTTTGTTTAAATTTGGCTCTTATGTGCTTATGTGTGTAAAAAAAAAAAAACAAAAAATAAAAAAAAAATTCTAAATTGCACATTTGCCCCACAAATTGATTTGTTCTTCGAAATTTGATTCGAAAAGGGTGCAAATGTCCAATTTTGGTTGCAATTGCTTTCATCCTTCTGAAATAAAAGCCCGTGTGATGCGAAAAATCCTTTTTCCATCTTACTCGGAAATAATTGTTATGTGATTAAGACATTGGCATTTTAGAAAGTATGTTTTGTAAAATAGGAAAAATTATGCCTCAATTGTTTTCTTATTAAATGAGATTTCTTCTTTCATTGGATTTTACAAGAAAATGATTGATATAATTGGCAAATGATCCTTTTTCACTTGATATGCTAAAAAAAAGAGAAGAAAAAAAAAAGAAAGAAAGAAAAAGCAAGAAAAAGAGCAAAGTGAGATCTAAAGTTCTACTCCAATGATTCTAGTACTAAGTAACCGGAAGTTTGGCATCTACAAATGTTAACTTTCACGTAAAACGGTGCTTGAATTACGAGTATGCAAAGCAGTTTGAACAAGTAAAATGTTGAGTAACCGGGAATCTTCATCTAAAAGTGTTGATTTTCGTGTCAAAAGACATCTTTACTATTTGAGCAAGAAGGCATATGTCGAGTAACCGGGAGTCTTCACCTAAAAGTGTTGATTTCCGCGTCAAAAGGCATTATTGCAATTTGAATAAGAAGATATGTTTCAGTAAATCCTTTTTAGCAGTAAAATCTGAGAAAATATGGAAAAGGCAAGCTTGAATTGACTATATGAGTCGTTTGATTGCAAAATTTGGTGAAAGTGAGAAATCAAGCTTGATTTGTTAAAATTGAGGTATAATTGTCTCTCTTTTGCTTGATATTATGAGTACTTGATGCAAATTGAATAATTGCATAACAATGTTTTGCCTAGTTTATGAGGATTTGGATTTCCAAGATCACATGGTTTATTTCAATCCCATAACTTGTTTGGATGAATATTTCCTATCACTTGAAAACAAGCAATGTTTCACAAGCACGAATATCTGATGAATGTGTTTTATTGCATGTTTTTCATACGTTTTAGTCATTTAATGGCCAACAGCTATGATCACAAGAGTTTTTTACATTTTATGATTTAAAAAAAAAAAGAAGAAAAAGAAAAAGAAAAGAGAAGAGGAACTGAATTTCCATGGACTAATTGGTTAATATTTCATGACTTACTGGGGTTAACGATTCAGTTGACACTGGGGCAATTTGTTTTGAGAGACTCTCAATTTTGGATAATGCATTCAAAATTAGTTTTACCGGAAAAGGTTTGCAGATCAAGACGATGGCAACATATGTGGATTTGTTCCAACCCTGCAGAGGAAAGATTTCAGTTACACTTTTCAATTTTGCAAAATCCGTCAATTATCAAAAAAAAAAAAAAAAAAGAAAGAAAAAGAAAAAAAAAAGTCTTTGTTCCTATCAATCACTTACTTTTCAAGTCAAGAAAAATCAAAATCAGAATGGCACCATTTCGCGAGTGCATCATTACTTGCATTTTTACATTCATCATGTTTGAACAACTTGTGTTTTATTTTTCAAAGTCTGGCAATCCAGCATTCATATTTTCATTTTCCCATTTAGTCATTCAGGCTTGGGTCCAATCCCACTGAATAGTATGTTTAGTCATTCAGGTTTGGGTCCAATCCCACTGAATAGTATATCTAGTCATTCAGGCTTGGGTCCAATCCCACTGAATAGTATGTTTAGTCATTCAGGCTTGGGTCCAATCCCACTGAATAGTCTAAATTTGCAAAGAATTTAAATTTACGTTGAGCTGTCTGACCCTCCCTTCTATCCCCTTGCTTCAATTTAAATTTTGTTGGCTATTTGCTCACCAGCCCTTCTATCCCTTCTTCAAATTTAAATTTCGTTGGTGAGGTCTCAGACCTCCCCCTTCTTCAAAATTTAAATTTCTGTTGGTGAGTCTCAACCTTCGCGGTGTTCTATCTCCCATTCTTGATTTTAAATTTACGTTGGTGAGTCTCAACCTCCGTAGATTTCCTTCTATCCCCTTCTTCAAATTTAAATTTCTTGGTGAGTCTCATCCGTAGGGTACCTTCTATCTCCCATTCTTGATTTTAAATTTCTGTTGGTGAGTCTCAACCTCCGCCGGGTACCCTTCTATCCTTCTTCTTCAAATTTAAATTTCTGTTGGTGAGTCTCAGCCTCTGCCGGGTGCCCTTCTATCCCCCTTCTTCAAATTTAAATTTCTGTTGGTGAGTCTCACCTCCCCTTCTATCCACTTCTTCAAATTTAAATTTCTGTTGGTGAGTCTCAGCCTCCGCCGGGCACCCTTCTATCTCCCGTTCTCGAATTTTACAAGATTCAGTATTCATTTCATTATAGTTCATTCGCATTGGAACTACATTTGACCTGATTCTCATGTCGAGATACGTAGGCAACTCTACACGAGTTCGGTCACATTATGCATTTTAGTTTGAAAATTTGGCAATCTAACATTCCTGTTGTTTACAATGGTTCAGATACAACCAGCAAAACCAGGTAAGCATTTGGTGTCTACGTCTTTGTCTAGAGTTTCTTCGAAACTCAGACAAAGAGGGGCAAGCTGTAGACACCAAATTTTGACTATTTCATTTGTTTTCTTATGTTTTTATCTATTAATGTTTAGTTATTTATTTTTGAACATGCTAACACATTTTTCTCATTTTTGTAGGTTTTTCTTAAAAAAAAAAAAAGAGAGAGAGAGAAAAGTCAAAAGCGGACCGATTCTGGTATAAGTCAATAACTAGTCCGTAACTTGTCGTGAAAAAAAAAAAAATACTGTGCAGTTTTTCCAGAATTGGATCATCCTTTTCCAGCTGTAATTTTGATACTTGAACGATAAGAAACCTATTTAAACATTCCCCAACTAGCCCCTAACCCCTAACAACTCATCTAACGTTCAAAATTAGCTCACCTCATCCTAAGAACATCAAAATCCTTAGTTCTAGGTTTGGTGGCTATAAATAGCCTAGATTAGGGTTTAACAAAAGGGTTGGAAAGAGAGAGAAAGTGACAGGGGAGAGCTTTGAGGTGAAAAGCAGAGAAAAAAGCGGTAGAATTAGAGGAAAAAAGAAAAGAAAGGAAAAAGGAAAAGCTAGGGTTTCATGCTTGAGAAGATTATTCTTGGGATTTCTGTCCTCTTCTCTTGTTTAAATTCAAAGATTTCGATTGGGTAACATCCTTCTACTTTATTTACCATTTTTGATGCAAAATTCGGAAATTGGACCTTTTGGTGGAACAAGGTCTTGAATAATTTTCTTTTAGTTTATGATATTTGATGATGATTATCGGTTGTTATATGAGCATGTTGTGTTTATAAAGCCTTGGTAAGGCTAGTAGATTTGTTTTACGTTTAAAATCGGCGTTTGATGCTTACGTGATGATCTGTTGTGATTCTGAGAATTTCTGGAAAAATGTTCTTCATGTTTTGAAGATGTGAAGAGCGGGACTTCTTACAGCGGACTGATCAGCGTAACGTCCAGCGTTTCTTCTTGAGGGAAGATGTGAAAGCTTGGTAGTAGTTGCGAGCGATCAACTACGCGTTTCTAACCTGATTCTTTCCTTCCTCCCTTGTTGTTCATTTGATGATGTCAATGCTTATGATTTGATCTTTGTGGGTTTAGCTTGTTTTGACATAATCTGAATGATGATGTTTGATGTTTTGAATGGATCCCTTGCCTCACGAATATTTCGTTTGTGTTGTTATGCGAAAAGCGGAAGCAATCTTCCTGATGTTTTGAAGATGGGAAGAAACTGTTACGTGAGTCCGCGTTTCTAGTCCGCGTTTCCTCTCTGAACTTTGATTTTTGCCTGTAACGCGGACTGTGTTGCGCGGCTCTATCCGCGTTTCTTCTCCGCGTAACCTCTCTGTTTCTGTATTCTGTTGATATTTCCTGCTCCTTTGTTCCAGAATCTTACTCTATTTCCTAGTCTTATCTGTGTTGCTTGCAGAATCTGTTTAGATACCCTCTCTTTGAAATTTTGATTGGTTTTTCCTTTAAATTGGTACCTTGATCCCTTTTGTTGATATTGAGTCTTAGATAACCATTCCCATCATTTAAGGATTCAGTTAAGGCATCACATCAAGGGATGGTAACTTCTTTCTCCTATTATGTGCTCTTGTGTGTTTTTTGCTTGATCTTGCATGTTTTAAATTAAGTTTTTCCTTTGCTTTTTATTCATGCCTAGTCTTTATTTATGTCATTTAATTTTTGGGTAAATCATTTGGAGGCCTTGGATGCCAAGTTGTAATAGATAGGTTTAATTTGGCAAAAGTGTATTTATTCTAGAAAATGTAATAGTTAGATTATTATTCAATTTTCCCTTTAGAATGTATTTAGGTTCTCCATTTGTAATAATTAGGTTTTATATGCTTATTTTGCATGCTTGCATGATTATGTGTTTACTTGCTTTCCTAGGGTCTTGCATCTAGACATTATGCCTATGTGTTACGTGTTTATGTGTTTTATGTGTTTATTTGCTTTATTATCATGTCTACATGTTTATTGTGTAAATATATTGACGTCACCACACTAGTCCAACGCTAGTTGTGACCTTTCCTTTCGATTTCTCACTAATCCAATGTTAGTGAGAACCTTTTAACGAGGGCTAGTCAATGCTAGACCTTAAATGCCGTTCATGCATTAGATACAAATTTCACACTTTCCACTTTTAGAGTTTCTTTCCCATTTTGCATGTCACTATTCTCCCATCTATATGGAAACATCTCATGTTAGTTTTCTTTTTTATTATTAGATTAGTGCATTTAAGGCATTGCTTTGAAATAGGGAAAGAAGCGGTATAACTTTTAGCCTTAGCGCTTTATTTCCTTCTATGAAAAGGAAGATTTAAAGTCACGAACTTGGTTCCCAGTTATGCTTGCATTATCCCTCTGGGACATACATGTGCATTATTTTAAATCTATCAAAACTATTCTTTAAAAGCAAGTTTCTTTCTTCATGTTTAGCAATTCAAAATCAAAAATCATTTTTCTTAAAATTGCATCTTTTGAAAAAATTCAAGTTCCTCTTTGCACTTAAAATTGATCTTTTCAAAATCCAATTTCATTTCCCTTGAGATTTTATAAAATTGCACTTCTTTTGAAAACCTATTTTTCTTTTGTTGAAGTTTCATCACTTTGCTATTCTTGTGACCTCCCGAGGGATCAGAATTGGATGACACAACTAATGTGATCAATTCAATCACACCTCAGGACATTTTGCCCCTCTTGATCCAACATTAGGTCTAGGTTTTGCATCCATATAGATAACATCCAAATGTGATAAATTTTAAAGTTAGAATTAGGAAATTTTTAACTAAATCTTGCAACTAGCTTTGCTAGGTTAGAAGGTGCCTTAGAAGCGAGTAACATGTCAATCTTTGCCTTCCCTTCTTTCAACTATGACCCCGAACCTTTTCTCTAGTTTTCAAAGACACAGGAGTCGTCTAAAAGGGTTTTCTTAGTTTATTTTTTATTAATTAAAATTTTTGGGTGACTTGGTACACCTAAACTCCATACAAAGTGTCAAACTTTTCTAAAACCCTTTTCTAGACTTTTATTTGGGTCCAAACCATTCGCATTTTCTTTAGTCCCATGACCCCTTTCCCTTTCTTTTTTCAAAAAAATCAAATCTTTCCCTCTACCAACAACATTTGGAAAAAAATGGGGCGCGACACAATGCATCGGTCCACTATCTTGGCAACATCCCTTTTCATGTGCGGCCAGTAGAAATGTTCCTGCAACATAGCAAGGGTCTTGTCAATCCCAAAATGTCGCATAAGTCCACGGGTGAGACTCTCTTACCAGAAGTTCCCGAATTGACCCTTGCGGAATGCAAAGCCGGTTTTGGTAAAACAGATATCCATTAGAAATGAAAAACTTACCTTGGCCAGCATGACTACAAGATGCATAGATCTCGCCAAAATTAGTATCTTGAGCATATAGCTCCTTAATCAACTCAAATCCAAACAGCTTAGCATCTAGGGATGTGATTAGAGAATACCTTATGCTCGAGGTGCATCCCACGCAACTATGTTAGACTTACAGGTCTTGTACTTGATGACATAGCGAAAAGACTCCATGAATGCAATCCACCTTGCATGCTTTTTGCTCAAAGCTGTCTTTGAGACTTAAGGTACCCAAGGGACTCGTGATCAGGTGGGTCCAAATTCTTAGGCCTCAGTAGTGTTGCCATACTTGTAGTGCTCAATGAGGGCATATAATTCTTTATCATACGTTGAATAGTTTAATGCAGCCCCATTGAGTTTCTCACTAAAGTGGCCGTGATAGGCCTCTGCAACACCCAGGTTGCTTACCGCTCCTATTCGATACACGGAAGCATCTGGACAAGTTCAAATGTTTTGAAATCGGTAGAGTAAGAATAAGCAAGTGTGTGTTGTATTTTAATTCACAAAAGGCCTTCTCTTGAGAGTCCCCCCACTGGAATCTCTCATTCTTTTGATCAGGGGTGCTTGACAGTGAAAGTCTCTCACGAATCTCCGAGCAAAATCTCAAAGTGATCATGGAAGGCTGTGAGCGTCTCCCTACAGATCTTGGTCACGGCCATTCTGAATTGCTTTGATCTTTTGTTCATCCACCTTCATACCACCTTTCACATAACAAATCCTAAAAACACAAGTTCATTACATTTTAAGCAATTGCAATTCTTGGGGTTGGTGTAGGCCTTTCCCATGACTTCCATTACCCTAATATGTTCAGATTGCTCTCTCCATGGGTTACTCCTGATTAGGATGTCATCAAAATAAACTCTGCCACAAATTTGCCTAAGAATGGTCGTAGTCATTTATCTATTAGTCTAGTACATTGTAGGTCAACTGAAACGTAGCACAGGTGCATTGTCAAACCAAATGGCATTACTAACCACTCCTTCACAACCATTACTTAGTTTGAAAGCGGTTTTCATTCATCCCCTCTTTAATCTAATTTGATGGTACCTTTTAAGATCAATTTTGGTAAAGAGTAAACAGCCTCATATAACTCATCAAGCATATAAGTCAATCTCCGAGGGATACCAGCCGGTACTTTACCGTAATGGTGCAGCAATACAATCGTACACATATACTGTAAATTCATCCTTTTGATTACTAAAATAGCGGGTGCATACTTACGGGGACTTGAACTTTTCGGTGCGATGCTTTACTTTTAATATCCACTTGTCGTTACAATTCTTTTGTTCGGGTTTACTTTTGTATGGGTCTATTAGGTAAGAGGCTGGGATGAAGTCAATCTGATGCTTTCAGTACCTCTGAGGTAGTGGTGGGTCCTTGGCAAGGTAAAGTCTCATGGGAGCAAGTCTGCGTCAATTCTTTACAAAGAAGCGACCTCTCAATTAAAATTAATTATCAATTTCGTAATACGTTTCAAAATACTTTCCTTGCTTACTAGCGAGAGATGGGCATAATCATTCATCAATACGTAACTTTCTCGCTTTTTGGCTTTTATCAAAACGTTTGCCTCATTTTTTACCTCTGCATTGGCCGAACTAACCGCAGCCTTTTTCCTCTCTTTTTTTTTGCCTACGGCCGACTCCTTAACTTTCTTCTTTCAATGAATTTTCAGAGCTTGTTACGAATTTCAGTGATCTTAGGTACTTGTTTTGGGGTGAGGAGGGGTAGGGTGGCTTTCTTATTGATGGCATGAAAGGTTATTTGTTAGTCACACCTTCAAGGGGTAATTTTTTTTGATCCAAGACTGCCAGGGCGACCTAGTATAATGCTGACTTTAGCTTGCGCGGGAACTATATCAGCCTTCCTTCAGAATACTTTGCTAATTTGATATAAGAACCTATTTGGATTTTCAGACCTCCCCAATTATTGAGGCAGGTTTGTAAGGCCGTGGGTGCTCCCACTCGTGTGCTTCAAGTTTTCTACCCGCGTAAGTGTCTTTGCAGCCCGCGTTTTATGCGACTACCGCCGTCGATAATTACACTACAAAGTCATTGTTGACCAAACATCCTGGGTATACAGATGTTTTCATGTTGAAACTCATCCTGCAGCTTCGATGGAGGTGTTGCTCTTCTTGCATGGCTGGATATACCAGATGTATTACTCGAGACTTGAAATTCTTCTTCATTGGGTGACTGATTAATCGCTGCCTCCATGCAGTGGTGGCGTGACTTCCAGCAATTCTTCCTCGTTGTCCTCACTATTTCACCGATGGAACATGAGCGTTGTCCTTTGGTTGGGACATTGATTTACAGCCGCCAGCTTTCCATGGCATTTAAGATATGGCGATCTGAGACCTAGTTTGAGCCCACAGGAGTTTCTCCAGGATTTTAGGGTAGAAAATTCCCGGCATTGGTTTCCTCCTTTGCGCAAATTCAGAGCCACTTGGCTTCATTGTGGAGGAGCCGGTTGGGCTTGGCGTCACTCTTAGGTTGGAATGGTCGATTGGGTATTAAAGGAGTTATACGGTGCAGATACAAGTCGGTACCCACATCCCTCTTAAACCTTTGTTTACACGACCTTAGTAGTATACATGTGACAGCTAGGTGTAAACTCCAGCATGGTATTGAAGTTCCCATAAGCTCTGACAATGCTCCGGTCTCAGAAGCGGTTCAAAAATGTCGAACCATTGTTGTATAGGGATCTTGGTAAACTCTCAACATCAACGTCTCTTTTCCTTATGGTATTCATCCAATACTTTCTACGACTTCCCTTGGACAAATTGCTTTACCCATTCGTTGGTATAAATCCTGGTGGTAATGTCGAGGGCCACAAAGCGAAGTCTTATTGCCTTGAACTTCGATCCATAACATGAGTTGAGTGAATACCATGTCCCAGACTGCTTGATTTGATCAACCACCTGACATACTCAAATGGTGGTAGTTTGCTAGCTTTTGGTGCGCCTCTTGATTGTGCTTTGGCAGAGGAGCACCATCTCAATGCCAGTGCGACCATTCCGGGGAATGCCCGGGGTCGGACCGTCCATAAGTGGGATATTTGTCTGCTTATTCCCGAAGCGTTTGGTTAGCTTCGTTTGGTTGCAGTACCTGGGATTTGTGCATGGTGGTCCTTCTTCTTTCTCCGGTGCGGTAAGCCGGACTCATCGCATGCTCTGTTTCTTCCGTTGGATCCCTCAACGCGATTATCATTCATTGGCCCGAATCCACCGTTTTATTTCTTTGAGTCAAACTAAGTCTCATCTGTTGGTCCAAATTAGCGATAGGAGCTGTCGCGAGTGGCGGGTGATTGAGCCTTTGGTACGAATTTTTTTCTTCACGGGAGACATGGTACAGGGTGTACACCTACTGAAGCGTTAATGGCACAGAAATGGTACCACTCCTTCACTTGCCTTGTGTTTGCAGCGCTTCCTGCCTCTCTCCTTCTGTGTGTGTGCCTGTTCTCTTTACAGATATCCTGCAATGATCTCACCAAAATGGCTTCCTGTTGCTGCAACCACTTGGAGAGAGTTCAGAACACCAGGTGAACCATTTATCTGCAATCAGGACCTTTCAATTGAGGTGTAGTAGGGTGAATTAAGTGTGTGAAATGAGGATACTACTTGATTCTAGAATTTTGTGGATGCTAGGCTTCGGGACAATGACACGAGGGTAATCACAATTTGAGCAGTTGGAATGCAGCAGGGCTCTTATGAGTTGTTAGGAAACTGCCAGGAAAATAGGAATTTGGAAACTGGAATTTGGAATTGGAAACTTCCTTGGGCAAGGTGGTATGCTTGATTTGAAAAGCCACCATATTTTTCTAATGGAATGAGTTATTTGATCCCCTTTTAAAACCAACTTCTACAAGAGCACACACACAAGACAGCATTGCAATCTTAGAATCAAATTGGGGAAACAAGAAAGTAGTTGCTATTTGGATACCACCTTCAGTTCTTGATTTGGTTACCTAATTCCAGTCTGAGATATGGAGGGTGTAATTGAGCTTCACAATTTGAACGTGATTCACTCCTTTGTACCTCTTTTCTCTCTCTCTCTCTTTTTGCTAGAATCCAAGTTAGGGGTTTCAAGAACCTGGTGAGGTTCAATCAGAGCTCTAAAAATTCAAGAGCAGTGAGAAAAAACAATATTACAATCAAACAGCTCAAGAATCAAACGTGAACAGTGTTTCCGAGATGAACAGTGATGATGAACAGTAACCTCCCTTTTTTTTTTGGACAGCAACAAATTCTCAAGAACAAAACAAACAAGATAATCAAGAATACTTGGACAGCAACAACGACGCAAACAACAACACGAAGTGAGACAACAAGCGACGACAATACTAGAGTAACTAGAAACAAGAACAATGATACAACACAATCAAGACACGATGGCAGAAACCCTAAGGACACGTGACTCAAGAAATGAAAAAAAGGAAGATATAACCTGAATACCATCAACCAGCTCTGATGCTAACTGATACGAATCTCGTTAGTGAAACGAAACTCGTGTACAAGCTCGCATCTTGATGGTGGAAATTCAAGTTTTTTGGGTGGGAAACCCCACGACCCCCAACCCTCGTTGATTATGTAACTTGTTGATACGATCTCAACCTACAACCAAGCGAATTAGCGAACCTCAGGTGAATGTAGAAGGCGCCACAACTCAAGTGTGATTCTTGAATTGATAAGCCAAAGATGAACACTAGAGAACGAATTCTAAAGTATTCGAGGGAGCTCGAAAGCTTGTGAGAAACTCTCTCAATTTTGTTGAATAATTCTTGTTGTTGAACAATGGAAAGACTTGGCTATTTATAGCCTTACAAGACTCAAACCCCAATTAGACTTGGACTCACCTAAAATAATTACCTAAACCCTACTTGGTTAGGTTCGGCTAGTCTACTTGGTCAACATGACCTTACGGCCGAATTTATTTAATGAAACAACTAAGGAAACCTAGTAACATAAGGAATTACTTACGAACTAACAAACAAAAATAAATTCTTTAGATGTGACCGTTAAGCGTGGGCACGTCTAACTAGTGTCAACGTTTCTGCCTCCGACTTACATGAATGAAGACAAACACCAATTGTCATTCGGGTGAAACCCGAATGACATTAACAATCAACTTTTCATTTGGATCAACTCCTTGTACACCCCAGTAGTCTTCAATCGATGTGTGAATGGTTTGAACAGGGTCTTGAACTTGCTCTTTTAACCTCCTAACTTGGGTTCTTGTAATTTGTCCATTCGACACTTGAACTTGTTCACCACCTTGGCGCATCCTCGAGCCATCATCAACATGAACCGGTACCATGATGCTATCACTTCTCCTTCTTGAGGACCATGCACAACCACAAAGGTGTTCCAGTTCTGATAGAGCCTTTGCCAGACAATCCAATGTGGTAAGTTTTAGTTCTGCTGAAATTAACAAACTTTGGAATTTCTTGCAAGCAAATGATGTGTAAGGGCAATTATCCAAAAAAAAAAAAATTATATATGTGACAACCCCATCTCCCCTTAGGGCGTAGCCTAAGGTTCAGCGGACTGTCAGCCTGGCTATTGCTAGCTCACTGCATTAACTCAATCACCAAAAGACTTTAACAATTAACATTTGGTTCAATCCATCCCATCATCTCAATTCATACTTAATTACAACTAAAAGATACAAAAGATAAACCCTTAGTCTAAACAATAATACAACTAAAAGTCTTTCAAGTGAAGAAAAGTTTCAACTTGTTCTAACCGACCCCGACGCCCTCGCTCAACCCCTATAAGAAACAAATTTTGGTTGAAAAATGATCTATTATACTCAAGACACATTATAGCACATAAATTTTAACATGCATGTGATTTTCATCAAAATTTGAGGGAGAAAATTTGATGAGTTTTTTCTAATAAAACTGAGGTACAAATTCTAAAAATTCTCTAAGTGAATGGCTGGGAGTGAGGAAGTGATTTTACAACCTTATTTCCACCATTTTGGCTAGAACTTGACAAGATTTTACTCAATGTTTTCCTACTATTTTATCTTAACATGCATGTTGTCCTTGGTTTGATTTAAGTAAGAAAAGTTTGTAATTTTGGATGAGAGTGAATGAGCATAAAATCTAAAAGTTTCTCATAGCTTTACATATAAAAGTTTGGACCTTGTTTTCATGGTTTTAAACTTTGAGTTTTGAGAAAACTTTGATACAATATTATTTTATACTTACTCTTCTATACATAAGTGAATTTTGTATTAAGTTTTGTGAATTTAAAGGTATGAAACAAGTAAGCATTTAGGAAAATGTGGACTCGTTTGTCTAGAATAAAACTTATATGTAAGGTAAATACTATTGTGAATACTTAGGGTAGATGTAATCAATGTACAAGAAAGAAACATTGCCTTAAAAGGCTTAGTTATCAAGTTCAACCTTTACTTAGTAAAAACTTGAAAATTATTGTCGTATAATAATTTACAAACCTTATAACTTATCACAGCATTTGAAGAGGCAGATCGGAACCCCGAACCCCAAACTTGAGCTTTTTTTTAGATTGGTGAGTATTCCTTATGTGCAAAAAATTATGATTTAAATATCTACCATGACTTGATTGGTAAATACTTGTTATTTGAGATTATTTAAATGAATTATTGATTGTCTATTGTTATAGGAGAGTATGTACTTTATCGCACTCGATCTAATTGATATGAGATTTCATGTTCCTACATATTGAAATACTTGTGCTTGATTGCAAATCGTTGGTGTGCTTTACCATATCGGCCATACTGTTTTGGGAACCCAACCCGCATCAGTTAATCGGCCTTTTCGAGCTGGCAAGAGTTTGGTTGGATAAGTCGTTAATCCTTGGGTATTGTTCGGTATACTTGAGTATTACCACCTATTGAGGTGATCATCGAAAATGAAGGGAAGTGTACTGTTGGGAATTGTTTATTATTTTGGAGGGTATAAAGATGAGAATGGCGGAGTATGTAGTGCCAGTGAAATGGCTCATGGAGAAAAAAAGTATCCTTTGATTTGAATGATTTACTGCTTTGAAAATGTGAATGATATATCCTAATTGTACAATAATTGTTTATTGTATGATTTGATTGGAACCTCACTGGACATAAGTTTATCCCTCTTGTTTATTTTCCTTACAGGATATGAGAGCGAAAGGAGTCGAGATTAGTGATAGCTAAGGTTGCAAACGATTCAACCCACTCGCGAGTGACTCAAATTCGGGCTCGACTCAAGCTCGATATTGATCAATCTCGAGTCAAGTTCGAGTAGCTTGTTTTCATATTCGAGTCGAGTTCGAGTAACCTTCTCTCATGCTCGATAACTCGTGAGTCAGCTTGAATGGGTTCGAATGTATATATTAATTTTTTATTGTTTATTTTAATAGTGAAATTATATATATATCTCTAATATTTTTGTTATTTATTAAGAAAAATAATTATTTTATTCATTTTTTAATAAATAAAATAATTATTATTTATTTTTTTTAGCTCGAGCCAAACTCGATTAGGCTCGAATTCAAACTCAAACTCGAGCTCGTCCAGTCGAGTTTGATAAAAATTGAGTCGAGATCGGCTCGATAAGGCCAAAAGTCGACTCGGTTCGGCTTGTTTGCAGCCCTAGTGATAGCTAGATCTTGAAGTGCTATTTTATACTCTCTCTTATGTTGGAGACGAAAGTTGTACTAAGAATACTATACAACCATAAGTACTTAAATCCTTTGGATCTGTATCTAAATAAGATTATTCTGAATAATTTGAAAGAATGAATGCTATTTTTGGAAGACAAATATGTACTATGAGATTTAGTGGTTTAATCGTTACTTTACCCCCTTTTGGTTTGTATATAGGTTGATTATTTTGGATGGCTTGATAGAGTAAATGTTATTTTGGGAGTGACTATAGTGAGTCATGATGAGAGCCAGACAAGTAGTCAGTTAAACCCTAGGGTACACCCTACAGAGAGGTGGGATCGTCACAAGTGGTATCAGAGTGTAAGAACCTGGGGTTGGAATGATTTAGAAAATTAAGGAACTGTGTACTTGTGAAATTTTAAAGTTCAATAGAATGAGACATTAGGTGTAAGATTTCTTAGTTAGTTTGAATAAGATTATAATTCTAGTTGTAAATTGTAGGAATGGAAGGAAATGAGGGCAAGTGTGGCCCAGAGGCCACGTCAGATAATTTTGTTCCAAGAGGGACTGGGGCCCCATTTTAGTTATATGTTCCAGACATCATATAATGAGTCGCTTTGATTGTTGGAGAATCTATTCATACCCAGATCGAGTGGTGCTAGCGATAGTGGATGAGAGGCATAGGCTAGTACTGGAAAATGAGAGGATTCACAGTAGAGTGCAGGAGATGAGAGAAATTCAGAGGATGTAAAATGATAGGATATGGGAGCTGAAGACTAATGTGATCGAGGAACAGGAGTGGACTAAAGCTTTACATGATCAGTTGCAGGAAGTTAATAACCGTCTTACTCGAGTACTTGGATAGATGAGGGATAGGACTGAAGGAATTTTGGCAGAGCGTGAGATGATGATCAAAGAGGCTATGGAGGTGAATCTAGATCAGGAGAACCAGGGAAGGAAAGAGACCAGGAATGGAAATGAAGTCGAGCCATTAGAATAAATAAGATCCACTAATTCTATGATGGATTAACCTAGCAAAATACTAGGTTAAAATCTTTTGTAAGGATGGCTAAGTTAGAATCTCGGCATGATGTTTTGATTTTGGATGTATTGTATCAATGACTTGTTTGACTTTCATAAGGTGTACTTGAACTTACTGTGTTTTGTAACCTATTCGTTTATGATAAACTTGCTTTTGTGATATTAGTATATGAAAATGAATGTGTTTATGTGTTTTTCATTATGGCTAATTGTTATTTTATGTGTAGATAATTGATCTTTACCCATTCATACATAGACTAATTGTGAGAAATATGGAAGTTGGGAAGATGTATTTATTATAGGAGCATAGTTTCATGGTATATGATGAATAAATTGGTGTATTATCACCATTTGAATTGTAAAATGAAGATAAATTTGCTTTAGTACATGGGACAATTCGATGTTAAGGATGTTGATTTGGTGCTAAAACTAAACTTGATTATAATTGTATATATATGCAGACATAGTTATAGTTTAAGAGCATAAGTTATTTGTTCATGAGGGTAGTGAAGGAGTTTTATATTATGTTTAGTAGTTAAGGCCTAAGAATTAATAATTGAAAGGAATATGAAGCGTTCTCCTTTGCGTGAATGGAAAAGATGAGTTTAGAATACCCTTTAAGTAGTATAAGCTATCGCTTATTGGAAGGATTATAGCAGGATTTTTAGCAACATAACTGTGACGGTCCCACTTTCCCCAAAGACGAACCATAACAATTCACATACGTAATTACCATAAAATAACTGATAATTCATGCTTAGAAAATTTCCAACTTATACATATCCGTTTTACAATCCAAAACTAGGTTCAAACCTAGAACTATGCATATAATTTACAGTCAAAAGTACCTACCAAAGTCCTGTGTAGGTTTATTCACCACCCAGCACCACCAGCCGGCCACGCTCAACCCGGAAGGGAAATAAGTAAAGGGGTAAGCCTAAAAGTGTCCCGATACGCAGTGAACATGTTAAAATTCCAGAACGGGCATGTAAAATTTAACATATAGATCCCAAAATGGGGTAAACAAATAATCATGTCGATAAGTATAACGGGTCATGTATCAAGATCAAGTGTATTCCACGTGAAAAGTATACCGTCCAGTTCGTGAAAAGTGATACCGTTTCCAGCATACAGTGTCCTGAATTGGGCTTTCTTCCACACCGCAACATTTCTCCTCGTATTACTGGGCCCAAAACCTTAAACCACCTAAGGAGCAAGTATTACTCACGAGGATAAACCTAAACAAACCTAAGGTCGTTAACTTGTCCGACTAGCCTGGATGTCGTGTGGTCAAGCTTACACGCCACCAATGGGGTTGGGATCCCTAACAGGGTTGGGATCCCTAATTGAGAAAAGTTGCCTTTCGCGTAAATTGGTAGTGCATAAAGTATGCAAAGTACTTTCAACTTTAGGTGAGCAGTTCCCTTTTTTTCAATGTACGGTCTACACACCGGTATGTTTTTTTCAATGAAATATAAACCGGTATGTATACAAATAAACATAGCACGTGATTACTATAAACAAGAAAAACAAGTCGGGTCCTCAAGTAATAGCCTAAGTCCGAATCCGACCGCATAGTCCTCCTAGACTGACCGTCCCGTAAAACACGATGGATCAAGCACTTTTTATTTTAGAGTACTTTATAATTAACTAACAAGTCAACTAGTAATAGTATGAACTAGGTTCGAGTCATAGGTCGGATTTGACTCCGGTCTGGGTTGTCGTAGACAAAGGGTCTGGATGGTGTCCCATGATCCAGGTATGCAGGTCGTAGTTAGAACTTAATTAGTCAATTAGTTTAAGTGTTATCGCAACTTCGGACACAAGTCGATAGGTTTCGTACTAACGTCGGCAACGGCATCGGTCGAGAGCTTGTCGGGCACGCCGACATCCGCTAGCTGTAATCGGGCCGACGGTGTGGTCGCTGCACCGGCTGGTTGCCGATGAGGCGATCACGCACCGCTTAGGTTTGAATCGGGTACCGCTGGCATGCCTCGCTGGGGTAAGTCGGGGATTGGGCACCGGTTGAGGCGTTGTGCAAGTCTGTGGGGTTGTCGTCGCCCAAGCGCGCACTCAGTCGGCGCCGACGCCGCCGGTGTGTCCATGGAAAAGAAGGGTTGTCGGCTTTTCCCTATGGATTCATCAGTTACGCACTGGGCCGCCTCTTGATTTGGTAACGATCCGGAAAGATCGGCTTTATCTACGTGTAGTAGGTCGCAACGTCGGGCGTCCAACCGGACATAGGCGGTCGTGGTGATCGCTGGTAGATTACATCGGACGGGCTTGTGGGCAACCGTACGCCGGTGATTCGCAGACGCCAGGCTGACGTTAGGCGATAAGCTTGGTTACCCGATCCGGTCTGGTGTCGTGCCGTTCACCCTTAGACGCTGGTGTATTCCGCGCCAGGCGCTGGCACCGCCCTTCGAGCAGGAGTGCCGAGGGGTCGCTTGGACGGCTCGACCGCTATTCAGAACTTCCGGTGCTCGAGATAGGCTACTTTTGGTTGATGCTGGTTGACAGTTAACGGAACCCTCCAATTACATCTAACGCATCTGTGCGATCGGGGCGATGGGTTGCGTTAGCACCAAACCTGGTCTATTAATGGATATACATCGCCGCCAGTGGCTAAGCAGTCGCAACGCGTGTATTGGTCGGCAAGTCCGCTTAACCGCTAAGGGCACCGGGTTGGCTAGGGCCCGGGTACATCGTTGATCCGCATGTCCGCTACGGGTTTGGCAAGGTTGGGCTAGACAATTGCTAACGGGTCGGCACGGTGGCTTTGGTCAACACAACGTGATCGGCAAGGCTCGCTAGCGCGTTGGCGGGATCGAGACGATCGGTCGCGCTGCTAACTGGCGATCGGACAGCACATCCGCTAACCCATCGGGCACGGAACGGGCACCATGGCTAACGGACGCAGTCGTCGCATATTCCATCACGTATCGCTAGAGGCGATTGCACATCCGCTAACGGACGCCAGACACCGGCGGTGTAACCGTTAACGGTACAGTACGCACGTCGCGCCATAGTTCACGCCAGGCCATATCTCCCAATCTGCTCGTGAAATTTTGCCCATTTGCCATTGGAAACGGTATTCAGAGCACTACAACTTCGTAGTAAGGGACCAAGTTCAAATTATGGGCGATCAAGTTCAAATTCAAGTTGAAACAGTAGGTGTAAAACCCAAGTTATCACTGAAAATCAGTGGAACTTAAACCATTTTCTGAAAGGGATGGAATCTGGTGTACCATACACCGTTGGAAATCCCTTCGCTCCTAGTCTGGCCTGCGCCACCAACGGCAACCGAATTGGACCTTCCTACAGCAGTGAGTTATGGTTGTTTTACTGAAACTGGTTCTCTGGGGACTGACAGCACCGAAAAACTATGTTCTGGTGCGAACAGGATTTCTACTTGGCCTAGGGTGCTTGTTTTTGCTTGAAATTCATCATCAACATACCACATATATAGACCAGCATGTATAGCACGTCTACCATCAGATTTATATCAAGAAACAGCCACAACAAAACTACACAAGACATTCTATAGAAGCTGAAATTCAAAGCATGCATAACTTGTCTTAATCTTGGTTTTCCAGCATACTCAAATCAGAAATTTCTTGCCATATCAAACAAATTTTGCATCATAAATTCAGTAGTTTGTTGGTTTGAAAATACCTCAAAAGTGCTGAAAATCTGCTGAATAGCTTGAGCAAGAACAAAGGAAACCAAGCAAGGAAATCAAAGCTTACACCATCTTCAAGCTAGCTTTACTTTGATTTGTAGCTGGTTTGTTCTAATGTTTTGGGAGATTTTGTGAGTTGTTTTGCAGCAATTTTCGTCCAAGGGTTGAAGGGAAATGGCTTGTTATCAGCTGAAGTTGGAAGCATTTTATACAACATTTTAAGCAAGCATGTCAAGGACTTCAACTAGCTAAAAGCTTGAAGCTTAAATTTGTCATGTTCTTGAGGAAATTCACAACAATTTTCAGCAATTCCTTGGTGCTATTTCATCCAAGCATGTAGCTATTAAAAGGCTGAAGTTGCTGGTATTAATAAAGGAGAAAACAAGCAACGACAAGGTAAGAACACAAGCACACAGTAGAACGATAAGGCTTCAAGTCGCGGTCGCGGCTTTTCGGGCAAATCTTAAACAACTCGGGCTTATTTCTAGCTGTGATTTCACAAAAACATGAAAATCAAAGACACGATCTCAGTGGCCCTGCGGATAAAAGGGGTTGGTTACGACGAACCTAATTTTAGCAATAAAGCCCAGATTCCTTTCATGAATTGCCGGTTCCATGTATTTTTCTAAGAACTTTGAAAGATGTTTGGTAATCATCTAGCACGTGAATGGACACGACAAGTATTTTAAAATTTGGGCATGAAACCACATGAGTTTCGTGGGCAAGAAACAGAACACCGGGTCAAACAAGGCAAACGGTCTGGCTATCCATATAGTAACACGCATATACCATGGACCGCGAGGCGTGGCTGGGCTATTACAAGCCCACACCTCCTCCTATGAAATTTCGTCTTCTAAATTTAGTAGCCACCCTCCTTATAACCCAAAGGTCGATATTTTACATCTCATCTCTCTTCTTCCAGCTCCCACGTAGCTTCCTCTGGCCATGACAGCCCATAACACCTTACTGTGGGAATTTGTTTATTCCTTGCAAAACCTTCACCCTTCGACCTGTAATCTTGAATCTGGCTGTTCTTCATAGGTTAGGATTCGCCTAACTCCACATCGACCGGTGACATCACATGTGATGTCTTATGGTATTTCTTTAACAACAGAGACATGAAAACATCATGAAGTGGACAAACTGATCGGTAATTCTAGTCGAGTAGGCCACCTTCCTATCTTTTGGTGATTCTAAAGGGCCTATATATCTTGGTTTAAGCTTCCTTCCTTTCCAAATGCCTTTTAAGGTGTCCTCTTAACGGAGTAATTCTAAGGAAAACCTCATCACCAACTTCAAATTCTAGGTCTTTCTTTTTCTCCTGGTCAAGATAGCTTTTGCCGACTGGCCACCCGGATTCTCCCGCCACTAATTAACTTGAATTTCATATGCCGCCTCTCCATCCATGGAACTCTTCAGCACCCAATAACTTTCTTCCCGATTTCATCCCAATAAATATATGGTGACCTGCACCTCGACTCATACAAAGGCCTCATACCAGCAATACCTGATTGGAGTGATAGCTGCTGTTGTGCCCTGATTAGAGTTACATGTCATCCCATCTTCAAGTCCATTACACTGTGTTCGTAGCATATCCTTCAAAGTCTCTGCACGTATGGTGGGGCAATGCGGACCCACTTTGTATGATGCCGATTCAAGTTCAGTTTTGATGCCTAAGGCTTTATGGATCTCTGCCACAACCATAAATGAAACGGTGATCTCGACGAGACATTACCATAGCAATTCATGCAATCTTATAATTTCATCTATAGATCTTGGCCAGCTTTTCCAATTTAGGCTTCATATTAACTCGGTATTTGTCATTTATATAACCCACATTGCCATGGCTAATTGGCGTGTAACTTGACGAAACCATTGTTATCCGGATCCCATTTCCATTCTGGCACTTCCAGGGGTTGCAGCAATCCTGACGGCCTCTGGTGCTCGGCCTTGACTTGTTGGCAAGTAAGGCAAGTCTGCACAAGCTGGGTAATGTCCTTTTCATGTCTCCTTCCCACCAAGAGGCTTTCTTTCACCGCCTTGGTACATTTTATTTCTACTCAGGGTGAATGGTGTACTCTAGATTTGTGGGCTTCTTCCAGAATTTCTTTCTCAACTTAACCCCTCCTTAGGTAATTGCTACTCATCCCGTCCCGGTATCTTAGTATCCCATCATCACTCAAAATTAAACTCAGGTAGCTTTCCTCCCTTTACCTTGTCTATGTACTTCTGTATCCTAGGGTCTTGTTCTTGGGCATCCTTGAGTTGCTCCATTAAAACTGGTTTGACAGCCATGTTTCCTAGAAATACCCCATGAGATCCTAGTAATGGATTCCAACAACTTACTTCCTCCAGCATATTCCATTCCTTGATCATAAGTCCTGCAACCTGAATTTTCCTAAGGGTATCTCACCATATTTGCCTACCTGGTGGTGATTTAATAGTACACTCCATAATCTTCTAAAAATTCCATCCATCTCGTCTTAAGTTCAAGTCCTTTGGGTGAATAGGTATTTGAGGCTCTTGTGATCTGTATACCCGCAAAGGTTACTCCATAGCCAAGTAGTGCTCCATTTTTCAAAACAAACACCGCGGGCTAGCTCTAAATCAATGGGTCGGGTAGTTCTGTTCATGAGGTTTCAATTTCCTTGATGCATAGGCTACTACACTTCCATTCTGCATCAGCACACATCATAATCCTTCCCTTGAGGCATCCTGTATACGCAAATCCATCCTTGTCATTTTGGCGTGGACTAGAACCTGAGCTATAGTCAAGTCATTTTAATTTTGAAAGCTTTTCACATTTTGCATTCCAAATGAAACTACCACTTTTCTTGGTCAAATTGGTCAAAGGGCCAGTAACCTTGAAAAGTCCCAAATCTCCGGTAAATATCCAGCCAGCCTAGAAACTACACACTCTTCAGCTTATTGCTCCAAATACAGATTTTACCTTGGGTCTACGGTGATGCCTTTCAGAGATTATCTGACCTAAAAGGATACCTCCCCAACCACTCACCTTACCGAAGCTTAGTATATAACTTGTAATCTTCGGAATGGTCCAAGTACTATCCTCAAATGTTGGGCATGTTCCTCTTGTGACTTGGAATAAATCAATATAACATTTATGAATATCACCACGAATTTATCCAAGTAGGGCTTGAATACTCTATGCATTAGGTCCATAAATGCGGCTGGGGCATTGGTTAACCCAAACGGCATAACTAGAAACTCATAATGCCCGTATCTGGTATTAAAAGCAGTCTTTGGGATATCTTCTTCTCTAATTCTCAATTGATAATATCCCTACCTAAGGTCAATTTTGGAAAATACCACTGCTCCTTGTAGTTGGTCAAACAATTCCTCAATGTGGGGTAATGGATACTTGTTCTTGATTGTAAGGTTGTTCAATCCCCGATAATCTATACAAAGTCTTAGATTCCATCTTCTTTCCTGGACAAACACCGGGTGCTGCCAAAGTGATTCACCTAATCGCAAAAAAATCCTTGATCAAGCAAATCCTCCATGTCTCAATTCCTTAAGTTCGGCAGGGGCCATCCTGTAGGGAGTTTTCGAGATCGGTGTTGCTCCTGGCATAAGCTCAATCTTGAATTCAATCTCCCTTTCTACAGGTAAAGAAGTCAACTTCTCGGGAAATACTTCCGGATATTCTCTTACAAGCGGTATATTCTCCAATTTCACCTTATCTTCTTAAGAATTTATCAGAAATGCTAAATACCCTTGAGCTCCTTTGAACAACAGTTTCCTGGCTTTAAGTCCTGAAATAAAGACTGGAGGGTTTGCATTTCTCTTGGTGTCCAATCAAGACGGGAATGTGGAATTTACGGTCTTTGTCCTCTGACAGCTTGGGCATTGTGTCGGGCTAAACTGTCCATCCCAATTATACTATCATAGCCTTTAATGGGCAAAACAATGAGGTCCACTAATAATTTCTTTTTCCCTACCCCAATCTCACAATTTCTATACAAATTGTATTACAGGGTATGGTTCTGGTGGGGTTTGTATTTCTACATTATATGGCATATATTCGGGTTGAATTGCTAAACCATGCACAAATTCTGAGCTATAAAGGGGAATGACTGCACCGGGATCAATTAGAACTTTAGGCGAAGTATGAATGGGAATGGTACCTTCAATGACCTGATGGACTTGGTACATTCGTTGGTCGATGGCGTGAACTTCGACCGTTTTCGGGACTGCTTTCCACAGTTAGTAGCAGTCTGGATTGGGCTGGTTGGTGGGTGGTAGTTATCTCACCTGGTCCCGTTTCTTTGGGTACAATGGCCAGTTGTCCCATATCCCCACAAGCCAAACATTTTCCAGCTTTCAGCCAGCATTCTCCCTCTGTGTGATTTGGCTTGTTACAGTATCCACATATCACTCGCGGGGTTGGGTTCTGCCTAGGTTGGGGCACTTCACCTTCTCGACCTCTTCCTGGTTGTCTCCTTCCAGTGTTGTTCCCCGGTCTACCAGTGCCTCTTCCAGTTCTCTGGGGTGCTAGATTGTTTCCTGATCTCCCAAAATTACCACTTGGCATGGCCCGTTTTCTGGCTTGGAAGGCTTTTATTTGAGCTTTAGTAATTTCTACCCTTTGAGCCTTTTCCATAGCATCTGAAAATGTAGTTATCTGGGCGGTAGCAAGTGCTTCCTGTATTTCCAAATTCAAACCTTGGATGAAGCGTCTAACCCTCCTGGGTTCCGTCATCACCAATTCTGGAACAAATCTGGAAAAACAAGTTAACTGTGCCTTGTACTAGGCTACACTCATGGTTCCCTGTCGTAGCCTAATGAACTCGTTCTCCCTCTTTTCCTAGACCAAGGGTGGAAGATATTTCTTGTTAAATTCCCTGGTAAAGTTGGCCCAAGTCCTTGGCGTACCGTCCCTATTCCATTTCTCCTTAATCACATTCCACCAATTTCTTGCTCCACCTTCAAATTGGAAAGCAGCAAAGGTAACCTGTCTTTCCTCAGAATAATTTAAAGCTTCGAAGATATTTATTATGTTCTCCAGCCAACGTTCTGCTACCTCCGAGTTTGGTTCTCCAGCAAACTTAGGGGGTAAGAACTTCTGGAATCTTTCTAAGGCTCGGTCCTCACTAGTTTCAGTTCTTTCCTGACCTACTCTTCCTTGTTGGTTTGTCACGATTGTTAATAGGTCAGTTACCCTATGTAAAGCCTCAGCTATGGGGTCTATTTCAGGGTCACTTAGTTCAGGTTCTTGTTGGCCGACGGAGGTTTCGCCTTCTACTTGAGTGCGGGGGCGTTTGTGCTTCTTAACTCGTGGCCTACCCTCTTCTTCCATGCTGGTCTACGTGTACATGCATAAAACATAATTTAGAAATGGAAAATTTAAACAAGTTATGGTAAATGGTAAGCAACTTGAAAACGCACACTTTATTCACAATGGATAGCAAAACATGATTTACAAGGCTGCTGATGACAAAAATAATTTACATGTAGCTACTGCCCGTAGGCAAGCAGAGCAGCACAGGTCAGTCATATATACAATATTTACAGCAAAAGGTGGGACACTACTAGGCACTACGGCTTATCCATCTCAAGGGGTGGAAGTCGATCCTCGATGGATCAGACTCTTATCTCAAGGTGGCTATCCTCTCTGGATCCTCATTCTCACGATTCACCCACTTCGGAGCACTCCCCGGCGTGTGCGTCTCCTGCATCATCAAGCTGGATGCCTACTACCTCTTCCATAAGCATCTCACAATCTGCCAGGATGCACTCGGTGCGGTCCCGTACGAATCCCGCCATGCCTGAGAAACGATGAGAGATAGCCTCTAGCTCTACTATCCTAGTCTTTTGGTCGTCTACCAGTTTTCTGAGTCCAGTCATCTCAGTCTCAAGCCTCTTAACCTGATTAAGCAGGTTCCGTCTCTCACTGACGCAAACGCATCTCTTAGTCCTGCTAGATGGACTCCAATATAGCGGGGCTGCTCCAGGTCTAATCTTATACTTAATCAGTGGCATGCACTTCTTATGTTGGCTGGGACCTGCATCTGCTCTACCTCCGTCCATTTCCTACATTTTAAAACCAAAATGAGGTTAGTAACCGAAATAGAAATTTTCAGACACCAAAAGTTCATCCAGTTTGAAGATTAAATCGGTTCAGAAGTTTAACAGGTTTGAGGAGTTTAACAAGTCTTGAGGCCTCAAGCATACTAATTCTAATATCTCAACTAGTAGAAATAAATCTCCACGCACTGATATCTAAACCTTGCTTCGATACCACATGTGGTCCCACTTTCCCAAACCGGAGGGTCGGGCTGATCAGCCCGACTCCTCGCCGGGACTCGGTGATCACTTAACAATTCACATACGTAATTACCATAAAATAACCGATAATTCATGCTTAGAAAATTTCCAACTTATACATATCCGTTTTACAATCCAAAACTAGGTTCAAACCTAGAACTATGCAATAATTTACAGTCAAAAGTACCTACTAACAAAAGTCCGATGTAGAGGTTTATTCACTACCTCGAGCAATCAAAGCTTTAACACAGGAAGGAAACAAGTAAAGGGGTAAGCCTAATGCTTAGTGAGTGTCCCGATACAGTAAGTGAACATGTTGTAAATTCCAGAACGGGCATGTAAAATTTAACATGTAGTGATCCCAAACGGGCGGTAAACAATAATCATGTATTCCCGCTATAGCGGGTCATGTATCAAGATCATGTATTCCACGTGTTGTGGACAGGTAAACAAGTTCGGAAAAGGATACTATCCAAGATAAGTGTCGATGAAGCTTTCAATCTTAGATCACCTACCAACATTTCTCCGACTTTTGGGCCCAAACACCAACAAAGTGTGAGCGGTAATACTCGTGGTAAACCTTAAGCGGTACCCAAAGGTTAGTTATCTTGCCGACCTAGCCCGATGCCGGCTCAGGGTCAAGCCACGTCACCAATGGGGTTGGGATCCCGGAACAGGAGGTTGCCAATTGTGGTAAAGTACACAATGGCACAGGCAGGCATGCACAAGTACTTTTCAACTTTAGGGTAAGTCGATAAAGTACACACTTCCCTTTTCACGTAAATATAAATCGGTATACAAATAAACAAGTAGCGTTGGGACTTTAAACATATAAGCAAGAAACAAGTCGGGTCCCTCACCAGCATGTTAAAGTCCTGGACGGGTAGTCCTCCTAGAACTGGCCAGGTCCTGTAAACAATCGGGCATCAGTTACTATTTTAGGAAACTTTTATTTAACTAACAAGTTAACTAGTAATAGTATGAACTAGGTTCGAGTCATAGGTCGGGATTTGACTGGTGTCGGGGCGGTGTACAAGCAGTAGGGTCGGGATATGGTGTTGCCTGGTTTCAACTTGGTTGGTATGTGTCAGGTATGATTAGTGTAGTGATAGGCATTAGTCGACTAGTTTAAGTGTTGCTCGGCAAGTTCGGCACAAGTCGGTAGGTTTTGGTATCGATCGGCACTAGTCCAGAATCGGCCTGAACTTGTCGGGCAACGCCGACATCCCGGGGTGAAACGGGGCCGATCGGGTGTGGTCGGCACTGGTGGGTTGCCGATGGTGCCACTGGGCCGCTTAAAATCGGCACCGTGGGTGCCCGCTGGATAAGTCGTATGGGTTGGCAGGGTTGGCGAGGCTTGTGCAAGTCGTGTAATCGGGTAAGTTTCGAGCCCAAGTCGGCACTAGTCGGTCATCGCCGGCGTCGGTGTGCGTCGGGTGCTTGGGCGTGCGCAGGAAGGGTTGGTGTCGGTTGACTATAGTTGGTGCATGTCGGCACCCGTCGTCTTGATTCGTGTGCCGGAAGATCGGCTATGTTTAGTCGGCACCGGTCCGGTGCAACCGGACGGTCGGGTGTCGGGCACGTATGCGCTGGGGTAGTTAACGGTAATCGACCGATAATAACCACGCACTAATAACACAACCCGCATTAGATGTAGGATCTAGGGTTTTGGTAAACAAAGTTGGAACACACCGCTGGAAGACCTTCACCCGTTGAGCACGCGTGGACAATATGTCAAGCAAACAAAGTGGCGCCGTGTGGTCTTTGAACCAGGCGATTGGGTATGGTTGCATATGAGAAAGGAGAGATTCCCGAACGGCGTAACAAGTTGCTACAAGAGGGATGGCCCATTCCAAGTCCTTGAGCGCATTAATGGCAATGCTTACGACTAGACCTACCGGTGAGTATCAAGTTAGTGCTACTTTTAATGTCTCTGACCTTAGTCCATTTCTCGCAGAGGATGAACAAGATTTGAGGGCAAATCCTTCTCAAGAGGAGGGGAATGATGCGGATCATCCCAGCACCAAGGAGGTGGAGTCCGCGGAATGGTCACTCTTCAAACTCACTTCAAGTCCCTCATGGCCCACAACACGAGCTAAAAGGATCAAAGAGGAGTTGAATGCATTGGTTAAGTGATGTCCAAAATCAAGTTAAGCCACTTTACAATGTGGATGAGGAGTCAAGGCCGTTGGTGACATTGCTAAGCATTGAAGAAGGACCAGCTCTTGTTTGATCGAATTGAAGTCCAAATTCTAGCTTTCTTGTTTAGTTAATAAAGCATGGGTTAAGTAGTTTCCAAACTGGAAAATCCTTTAAACCACATGCCTCTTTAAGGTTTCTTAGTTGATTAGTGTTAGGGTTATTAGAAGTTTCCTAAACTCCAGTTTTTATTTCCATTTGTAAATCGGTTTTCTAAGCTTCAAGCTGGCCGAATTACCAAGTCCAAGTTAGACTAGGATTTCATGTCTTGTAGGCTATAAATAGGCCTCTAAATTCGAAATTAATAGACAAGAAATTATTCAGCAAATTGCTTTGAGTGTTAATCACCTCTTTTGCTTCCTTGAAGCAACTTGAATACCTTAGAATCTTCTTGGGTGTTTATAGACTTATCAATTCAAGAACACGTTGAATTGTGGCGTCTTCTACCTTTATACCAGCGTTAGTTGTCCACGTGCTCAACGGGTGAAGGTCTTCCGGTGTGTTCCAACTTTGTTTACCAAAACCCTAGATCCTACATCTTTGGTGCGGGTTGCGTTATTAATTAACGTAGTTCGATCGGGGTTGCATGGGCTACCGGTTGGGCATGGCGCCGCTGATCGCATACGGGTTGGCATGTAGGCGTAAGCTAAGTGTTGGTTACCTAATGGTGTAAGTCGGGTCTTACCGGCAATGGTTGTGTGTGGGTGTGGGCACTGTCGGTTGGAGGTTATGTGCTGGTGGTGCCGAGGCGGTGATGCACGTTGGGCTCAGTTGAGCTTCGTTATAGTTGCCATTTTTGGTTGATGCCTAGGGTTGGCTAACGGGAAACCTCTCCGGGTGTACATTACATCTACAGACCTGGGTGATCGGGGCCGATGGGGTTGGCACTAGGCTCTGGGTCTGTTAACGGATGTATGTACGTCGGCTAGGGGCTAAGTAGTCGTTAACAGGTGTTCATGGGTCGGCAAGTCCGCTAACCGGTTAGGGCACACGGGTTGTCTAGGGCCTGGGCACATCGGTTAGGATCTGGGCATGTTCGTCATGGGTTTGGCAAGGTTGGGCTAGACAATCTACTAACAGGTCGGCACGGTGGTTCGACGGTCCGTCAACGAATCGCACAAGGCTCGGCAGTCGGCCTTGTGGATCGCACGACGACTGGTCGCTGTAACGGGCGCAAGACGGACAGACATCCGCTAACCCATCGGGCACGGAACGGGCACCATGGCTAACGGACGTACACAGGTCGGCATATCCGTTAACAGACGCGTGCACGGGTTGCACATCCGCTAACGGACGCGCACACGGGCAGCAACGGGCGCACACCGGCAGTGCCAATCCGTTAACGGACGTGCACAACAGCCGCCCACCCGTCATAGTTCACGTTTCAGGCCATATCTTCCAATATGATTGTGTGATTTTTGCCCATTTTATACCGTTGGAAATGGTATTTAGAGAACTACAACTTCTCAGAAGGGACCAAGTTCAAATTATGGGCGCACCAAGTTCAAATTCGGGTTGAAACACGCAGCAGGTGCAAAACCCAGTTTTATCAGTCACTGAAAATCAGTGAATTTCAACCATTTTCTGGGAACGGTAGGGATGGAATCTGGGGGTGTACCATACACCGTTGGAAAGCCCTTTCAGTCTATTTTCCAATGCCACCAACGGCACCTGAATTGGACTTTACTACAGTGAGTTATGGTTGTTTTACTGAAACTGGTTCTGGGGGACTGACAGCACCCGGAAAACTATGTTCTTGGAGTGAACAGGATTTCTACTTGGTCTAGGGTGCTTGTTTTTGCTTGAAATTCATCATCAACATACCACATATATAGACCAGCATGTATAGCACGTCTACCATCAGATTTATAGCAAGAAACAGCCACAACAAAACTACACAAGACATTCTATAGAAGCTGAAATTCAAAGCATGCATAACTTGTCTTAATCTTGGTTTTCCAGCATACCAAATCAGAAATTTCTTGCCATATCAAACAAATTTTTGCATCATAAATTCAGTAGTTTGTTGGTTTGAAAATACCTCAAGCAAGTGCTGAAAATCTGCTGAATAGCTTGAGCAAGAACAAAGGAAACCAAGCAAGGAAATCAGCCAAGCTTACACCATCTTCAAGCTAGCTTTTACTTTGATTTGTAGCTGGCTTGTTCTAATGTTTTTGGGAGATTTTTGTGAGTTGTTTTGCAGCAATTTTCGTCCAAGGGTTGAAGGAGCAAATGGCTTGTTATCAGCTGATTCACTGCTCACTTTGCAGGTATATTGAAAGACTGGTGGGTTTCATTGGGTGATCAAGACAAAACAATTTTTCTCACCAGACAAGATTTTGATCAAGCTATTGAAATCTTGAATACTACATTCTTAGGAAGCCCTCGATCATCAAGAGACATATTGAAATTGGGAAACAAAGTGACAAACACTGTGCCAGCATTTAAAGTTGTTTCAATAGTACCTATACACGCATGCTGATATTTAACAAATCTACTGTCTAATAAAGCAAGACGAGCATGAACTGGGAGACCTTTTCTACCGTGGAAAGACAGGGAAAACCGGATTGCACCAAAATGGATATGAGTATAACCTTGTTGTTTCCAAAGATTTGGAAAATCAGGTGGGATATGCAAGGTTATGAACTGTTCCTTTCCAGTTGCCGGAATTCTGTGTTGATCCAACTTAGAAGATTGAACATATTCCTTAACACCTTTGGGTCTATGTTTAATCAAAGACTTAATTGTGCCTAAAGGAGAAATATTCTTTTTTGCAAATGATGAGTAAGGGTCCAACAACGGTAAATCAGTAGGACTAACCTGTTCTGGTTCAATAGACACTTCATATAGATAATCTAATCTTTGAGAGGATGAAGCTCTTGCCAGACTCATCTTTGTGAAAATCTAGTACTGGAGCAGTGACGTAGGCTTGTGCAATGGGTTACAGTTTTATCAGTTCTTCTCTCGGAATCTGCCGAGGAATATTTGTACAAGTAGCAGTGTTTTGCTCATCAACTCTTATGAGGAGAGCATCTTCTCCTCCAGGAAGAGTAAGGTCAAGAGCATGGTTTTGAACACGATAGGCCATTTGATAATGGAGTGTTGCTGCAATGGCTTCAGGGACCTGTTCTGCTCCTGCTATCTGTGGGATTCATACTTCCAACATTCTTCTGGTAAAATATCTTGATTGAGGATTGACATTTCTGCACGTCAAGGACTTCAACTAGCTAAGAGCTTGACAAGTGTCCTTCTTGATTTGTCATGCTTCTTGGAGGAAATTCACAACAATTTTCAGCAATTCCTTGGCTGCTATTTCATCCAAGCATGGAGCTATTAAAAGGCTGAAGTTGCTGGTATTAATAAAGGAGAAACAAGCACGACAAGGCAAGCACGACAAGGCTCACAGCAAGCACGACAAGGCTCAAGCTGCTGTGTCGTGCTTTTCGGGCAAAATTTCTTAAACAACTCGGGGCTTATTTCTAGCTGTGATTTCACACAAAAACATGAAAATCCAAGACACGATCTTCAGTCGGCCTCGTGATAAAAGGGGTTGGTTACGAACCCTAATTTTAGTGCAAGTTCTTGAACATTCCTTCTTGTACTTGCTTTGCTCACGCATTTTTCTATGAACTTTTGAAAGATGTTTGGCAATCATCTAGCACCGTAAATGGACACGACAAGTATTTAAAATTTGGGCATGAAACCATATTTGCAAGCAAGAAATGAACACGGTCGAAACAAGGCAAAACGGTCGGTTATTCATATATAGCACGTACATGTTCATTGACCGGTGAGATGTGGGCTACACGGCTCTCACAATAACTAATGGTATTTTACTTTTTGGGATACACTTGGGACTTCTTGTTGAAGTATCTTGATCATGTTTTATTTGTTATGTGTGAAATTTGACTAAAAGATGTCACTCAAAAATTTTTCAATAAATATTTTATTTCTTCACCATCCTAACTAGTGATTGTTAAAGTTGATTAAAATTTTTTCTTGAAAATAACTTAAATTGTAAACTTCTTGTTAGAGTTATTTGGATGATCTTTATAGTCTTTTCTCAGAATTTTAAACATTTTGATTTTGTCGTGTAGAAGCTATATTAGTCTTTTGGGATATATTAGTCTAGTTGATAATTTCAAATTGAGTTTATTATTGAGCGTTGATTTCTTTATATGATTGTCATTGACTTTTTGAAGTTGTCATACTGTGTATCCAAGTTTTGATTTTGGATATGATAGCTAGTTGTTAGACACTACAATAAAATATTCTGAAATTTTTTAAGGAACTAGTTTCAAGGTTAATGACATCTAGATATCGAAAATGATGCATCATGGAATAAGAAGATGGGTGAGGTTAAGACAAGAATTAGATTAATGTTGTTTTATTTACTAAGACAAGACACAGATGGATGAGAATAAGAAGAGGAAATATTTTGCAAGGGAGTCTATAAAAATGTAAATTGTGGCGTAGACTATGATTATTAGGCAATGATATTATGGTGAACTGTTGCAGCTTTAAAGGTCTATGGAAATGCCTATCATAACACGTTTTCCAAGGAGTTTGACATAACAATTATTGATAGCAAGAAGCAGAATAGTGTGGGATTATGTTTGAAAATTTAAAGGTTAGTAAGTTGATCAATTGATCATCCCATAAGTCACCCTGATTCTATTAAATTAAAGTTTAGAAGTAAGGACATACTAATATTGATGTCATAAACTGATGATTTTATTGAACAGGATGATTAATGAGGGATATTATTAGAACATTATGTTGAAATGTACTTAGATGCATTGGATCAAATATATAGTACAAATTACTTCTATGATGCAACGGCAATAGGAAACCACAGCATGAAGTGACTATTAGAGGGTGAAAGGATTGTGTTTAGTATTGGGTTTGGCATAATAGTGAAAATGATTTGGTGCAATTGATACCATAGAATGTAAGTAAGCTAAATAAACATAGAGTTAATTGATTGAAAATACTTTAAAAGATGCAATCCATGTTGGCATAGGGAAATGTAATGGAAAAAAAAATATAGGTGCTTGATATTCTTATGGCATTTAGAGAAGGATGGGATTTGAGATTGAACTGATGCTCGAAGACATCGAGATAGATGAATCTCTGACCTATGAGGAACAACCCCTATGACTCCTGGACAAGAAATTCAAAGAGTTGAGGCAAACAAATCCCTTTAGCCAAGGTTTTGTAGAAATATCATAGATTGGAAGAAGCAACTTGGAAATTGGAAGAAAAGATTTAAAGGAGTTACCCCAAACTCTTCATTAGTCAAAGTATGAATTTCGAGGATGAAATTCTTTTGAGGCAGACAGAGTGTGTGGGTCCAAAAATTTTCTACTCAACTTATGCTTTTATCTATAAAAATTTAAGGTGTGATATTTGCCTTATTATTGATTGATTTATGTGCTAATTACTTTTACAATTATTCTAGTGCATGCATACACCTTAACCTATTATAGTACTAATTAGAATAAGAAATTATTAGGGTAATAATGTAACCACTAAAAATTATTTGGCTATAATTGAGAATATTTTGATACAAAAACATGAATTTGGACAAGTGTCACAAATTTTGCCAGTTGTTAGAATTCTTGTTAAATGACCAAATTGCGCTTTTAATTGCCTAAAACTACCATGCAACCAAGAAGGTTTGAACAAAACCAAATTTCAAACAAATTTTGATCCATTTTTCATTTCATTTCTTGAAGCTTAGAAAGAGAGAGTTAGAGAGAGTGAGAGCCGAGAGTTTGAGGAAAGATTTATTGAGGAAAAACTTCTTTTTACTTCCTTTTCTTTCAAAAACTAAGAGAGAATCAAGGAATTTGTTGTTCATCTTGTCCAAAACTAGCATAAAGAAGGGAAACAAATTTGCTGAAAATTTCCAACTTCAAATTTATACAAGAAAAGGTAAATTTCTACCATAAAACTCTTTTATTCTTATGGAAAACTTGTGTACAATCATTGCATGTTGAATTGGAGGGTTGAAGATTAAGTTTTCTTGGAAGAAAATTCTTGTTTTAGGTTGATTTTGCTGGAAAATTTCTGTTAGAGCTGGCTGGTTAGTATGTAGCTCATGCAAGTTGATTTTTAGTGAAGTTTTGCTATAACTTTAAACTAGATAACTTATATTATGACTATATATGAATGCATGTTAAATTTGAGTTGAATTGCATGAGTTTTGTTGAAGAAAATTACATCTCTTGGCTGTTGAAAGAAAAATGTATCAACTTGGGTTGTGGCTTGTTTTATAGCCTTAAATTTTGAAACTTAAGGGAGATTGTAGGCTAAAACACTTGCTAGATGTTCAAACCATGTTATATTGTGTAAGTTTGCCTTTGAACTAAGTGAGAAAATGCATAACTTTGGAGAAAATTTGATGAAACCTTTGCTAGAAATTTTGACTATTGGACCTACGAAAGAAAGATGAAATCTTCAACATTTTTCTCGAAACTTTGGCTACAAATTTAATGTATTTTGCTCAACACAACTTATATTACCTTAATCTGGACATGCATGTAATATGTCTCTTGATTTGAGCTAGAAAAAATGGTGATTTTGGGAGAAAATTATAAGAGTATAAATACTGGAATTCTTCACACTTTTGAATCATGATTTAGGAGTTGAGTTGTCATGCTTGTGGGCCTGAAATTTTGATGAATCCTGGATATGTTATCACTTCACGAATGTAGTAGCTTGTATGTCTTGAGCTGCATGTTGAGTTTGAAACATGAAACTTAAGTTTTGTTGAAGACTTGTTTTAGGCTGAGATTTTGCTGAAAATTTTCTGGTTTGGAACTAGGGTGAGAAAGAATTGAAATTTCAGTTTGACATGAGGTTTTGATGCATTATTTTCACTATAAACTCATGCTACAAGTCTAGTTCTATGATATAAGTATTAGTGTACATTTGTGCCTAAGAAATCAAGTAAGAATGGTAATTTTAATGAAGAGCATTTTGCTGGAAAATTTTCTGTCCAAGCTGCGGAGAGAGAAAGAGGTTGTTTCAACCTCATTTCCATAAAATTTTGTTGCAAAAATGACATATTTGGCCAATGACACATTAATCTTAACATGCATGTGAGTTTCTCTTGTTTTAAAATTAGAAAAGTTGATGTTTTGTGAAGAAAATTGAGAAACAATTTTGCTGGAAAATTTCTATGCTGGCTAAATGAGTGAGGGAGCTTTTCCAACTTATTTCAAAAAAATAAAATTTGGTTGAAGCATGATCTATTTTTACTCAAGACACATTATAGCATATAAACTTTAACATGCATGTGATTTTCATCAAAATTTGAGGGAGAAAAGTTGACGAGTATTGCTAAGAAAACTGAGGTACAAATTCTAAAAATTCCGTAAGTGAATGGCCGAGAGTGAGGAAGTGATTTTACAATCTTATTTCCACCATTTTGGCTAGAACTTGACAAGATTTTACTCAGTATTTTCCTACTATCTTAGCATGCATGCTGTCCTTGGTTTGATTTAAGCAAGAAAAATTTGTGATTTTGGATGAGAGTGAATGTGTGAGGCCTCGTACCGTAAATTTAAATTATAAATTGCAAAAATCCCATATTTTCATAAAAATTATTTTATAAATTTAGTCTGAAATATTTGATTTTCATCTATCAATTGTATCGCCACGAAAAGTTTTAAAATGTATTTTGCACGTTTAAATTATGTTGTTAATTGCATTATTTGAATGTTTAAATTTCACATGCGTGCCTAGGGTCGACTAATAGACATAAGTTTCGAGTGTTAGGATATGTATTTGAGATATATATGTGAGTGAAACCGGAATCGTAGAGTCGTGTCGCATGAATTAATTTCGATGCGACAAAAGGAAGCTTTAGGCTAAGTTAAGTGATTAACTCCCTTTTTCTTCCATTTTTCCAACCACACAAACATTCCACCATGCTCGAGCCGGTCCTTCAAGTTGGAACACGGCAAAGGTTACTTGTCTCTCCTCTGAATAATCCAACGCATCAAATTTGTTTCTTATGTTTTCTAACCAATTCTCGGCTGTTTCGGGGTCAGGACCCCCAGAAAACTTGGGTGGAGAAAATTTTTGAAATCTTTCTAAGGCCCTATTTACCCCTATCCCTTGGTTTCCCAATTGATTCACTTGTCCAGCTCAATGGCCTTGTTGAGGTACTAGACGTTCTAACAAATCCGTCATACGATTTAGGGCCAGTGCCACTTGATTGTTTGTCTCAGCCCTTGGCTCAGTGTTTCGGTTAACCACAGACCCACTCCCTTCCTCTTGATTTTGGGGTTGTCTGCGTGGACGTCCTCGTCGCGGTCTTCTAGCTTCCATTCTCACAACTAATCTATATATGCATTAACTTGTAGCATTCATTTGCACTTGTTAAGTTACATTTACTTGTTTTGGTTTGAGTTGATGGTTATATACATTGATTGTACGTAAGGCTCGAAGGTGGTATCGAGGGTGATCAAGGCACGAACGTTTGAGTTACTTAGCTTTATTTGGTGAGTGTTCCTCGCATGTTTGTGAATGAATTGCTTAAGTGTGAAATATTTTATGATGAATTGCTCATTTGACATGTTAGATGCCTTTCAATGCTTTTCAATGATTATGTGAAAGGTGAGTGTGTACTTTATCGCACTCGACCTAACTTTCATTACACTGTTTATTTTTCCACTTTTGTGTATTATTTGTCCATGACTGTAGGCCATGTGTACTTTAACACATTGGCTGAATAAGGCCTTTCCCTATTCGTTATTGACCTATTCGAGACAGAAGCGGACTCGGTCGGGTAGGTTGGTAACTTAGGGCACTGTATGGTATACTCGAGTATTATCACTGAGTGTTATAAGAAGGAGTAGGGGGTTGATTGACCGACAAGATGGACTGCAACAGCTTCCGGTGGACCTCGTATCCTTTTACTGAGTGTTTTCTTATGTTATATGTTTTATAAATTTTATACTCCCAAACTGAATTATGTTGAGTTATTGAGTGTTTAACTGATCTATATATTGTTTCACTGCCACTATAAGATTGCATGTTTTGGGTTCGCTCACTGGCTTTTACCTCATTCTTTCCAATTTTGTTTTCCTTAGCAGGGTTTGAGAACAAGAGCCTCCAAGGTTTGCTCTAAGATGTTTGGTTTGGAGACTTTAAGCTGTATTTTGATGTAATCACTGTATTTTGGATTGTACTTATGAGATTCTGAAGGGATAATCTTTTGTATTTGTAACTTTAGTTTGGACGGTTACGAGTATCTAATGAAGTTTAGGGTTTAAACGTTTTGTTGAATTGATGGATATTACAGTCACCTTGTTATTCGAAATATTGGCTCGTTATTGAATCGTGGATTGTAGTGAGTCCCGGCAAGAGTTGAGCAGGCGGCCCGCCGATACCCTAGGGTTCGCCCTAGGGAGAAGTGGGGTCGTCACAGAATGAGCATAAAATCTGAAAATTTCTCACAGCTTTATATATAAAAGTTTGGAGCTTGTTTTCATGGTTTTAAACTTTGAGTTTTGAGAGAACTTTGATACAATATTGTTTTATACTTACTTTTCTATACATAAGTGAATTTCATATTAAGTTTTGTGGATTTAAATGTATGAAACAAGTAAGAATTTAGGAAAATGTGGATTGGTTTGCCTAGAATAAAACTTGTATATAAGGTAAATACTATTGGCAACACTTAGGGTAGTTGTAATCAACTTACAAGAGAGAAACGTTGTATTAAAAAGCTTAGTTATCAAGTTGAACCTTTACTTGGTAAAAACTAGAAAATTGTTGTCGTATAGGATAATTAAATAACTTACAAACCTTGTAACTTATCACAGGATTTGAAGAGGCAGAAAGGAACATCAAACCCAAAACTCGAGCTTTGTTTTAGATTAGTGAGTATTCCTTATGTGCAAAATTAGAATTTAAATGTCTACAATGATTTGATTGGCAAATACTTGTTATTTTAGATTGTTTAAATGAATTATTAATTGTCTATTGTTTAAAAAGTGTGTACTTTATCGCATTCCACCTAATTGAAATGAGATTTCGTGTTCCTACATATTGAAATATTTGTGCTTGAATGCAAGCCATTTGTGTACTTTACTACATCAGCCATACTATTTTGGGGCCCTAACCTACATCAGTTAGTCAGCATATTCGAGCCGGTAAGGTTTTAGTCAGATAAGTCATTACCCCCTGGATACTATTTGGTATAGTCGAGTATTACCACCTACTGAGGTGATTATAAAAAATGAAAGGAAGTGTACTGTTGGGTATTGTTCATTATTTTGGAGGGTATAAGGAGGAGAATGGCAAAGTGTAGTGCCGGTAAAATGGATCATGGGGAAAACTGTATCCTTTGATTTGAATGATTTACTGATTTGAAAATGTGAATGATATATCTTGATTGGCCCTAACCCATATCAGTTAGTCAGCATATTCGAGCCGGCAAGGTTTTAGTCAGATAAGTCATTACCCCCTGGATACTATTTAGTATAGTCGAGTATTACCACTTACTGAGATGATTAGCAAAAATGAAGGGAAGTGTACTGTTGGGTATTGTTTATTATTTTGGAGGGTATAAGGAGGAGAATGGCAGAGTGTGCAGTGCTAGTAAAATGGATCATGGGGAAAACTGTATCCTTTGATTTGAATGAATTACTGATTTGAAAATGTGAATGATATATCTTGATTGTGCAATAATTGTGGATTGTGTTATTTGATTGGAACCTCACTGGGGATAATCTCATCCCTATAGTTTGTTTTTCTTATAGGACATGAGAGCAAAAGGACTCAAGATTAATGGTAACTTGATCTTGAAGTGCTATCTTGTACTTTCTCTTATTTTGGAGACAAAATTTATACTATGAATACTAGTAGACCTTAAGTACTTAAATCCTTTGGATCTGTATCTAAGTAAGATTATTCCTAACGGTTTGATAGAATAAACGCTATTTTTGAAAGATAAATATGTACTATGAGATTTAGTGGATCAATCGTTGATTTACCCCCTTTTGGTTTGTACATAAGTTGGGTTGCGTTTGGATTCCTTGTTTTTGGGGTTGTTTATGAAAAATAGCACTGTAGCATTGTACTGTAGCAAAAAATGTTACTGTAGCTGTATTTGGAAAAATGGATTTTTTTTATTTCTTTTTTCTTTTTCTTTTCCTTTTCCTTTTCCTTTTCTTTTTTCTTCTCCATTATTGATTCGGCATTTCGTCATTTTTTCCTTCCTCTCCCTCCCCTCTACCTCCTCCATTGCCCAATTTCCTCCTCTCTCCTTCTCCCCTCCCTCCCCCTCCTCCATTCATTCCCTCCCTCCTCTTCCCTCCTTCCTCCCCGTCTCCCCTCCTTCTCCCAGTTTGGTCCTGGGATCTGGTGGACCAGCCATGGAGGGGAGGCTCAAGGAAAGGAGGAAGGAAGCAGCTGAGGGAGGAGAAGTTGAGAAAAAATTTTCATGCCAAGCACTGAGGGAAGGAGGAGAAGAAAAAGAAAGAAGGAAAAAGGAAAAGGAAAAAGAAATAGAAAAATTGTTGTAGTTGTTTTTGGGGTTGTTTTTAGAGTTGTTTTTATTGTAGCATTTGGGGTGTTAAAAACAGTTGGTCAAAAACAGGTGTTAAAAACAGCAATCCAAACACAACCTTGATTATTTTGGATGGTTTGATAGAGTAAATGTTTTTTTGGGAGTGATTGTAGTGAGTCTTAGCAGGAGACAGACAGGCGGTTTGCTAAACCCCAGAGTATGCCCTAATAGGAAGTGGGGTCATCACAACAGATGTATATCAGTTCGAATCACAACAACATTTTATTGTCTTAAATTTCATCATTTTGACTATTATCAGCAAAATTTCACAAAACTTCTCTAATACTCTAAACTCTTCTATCATGTACATCCCAAAACTCAATAGGAAACCAGATATAGCTCAAGATTTGAAAACCTCAGAGTATGCTACAAACAACACTCAAAATTAGCATGATAAGCTTTTATAGTTTAAGATTAGCAAAAATTTGACATTATTAGCAAAATCAGCATCACAATTAAAAGAATATATCACATCTTTTACACTATTATAGTAGAATTAGTGAATTTCTACCAAACTAAAAGTCCTCCCTGTGAAAACATATTAAAAGATTTTTGCATCATGTTTTTCTCGTTTAGAACAAGCAATAATTTTAATGCAATTGTCTTATAGCTTGAGGAAGCGAAAGCCAATATCAAGGATCTTTTCTAACAGCTTATTTGTTGAAATCACCGGAAATAACCATCAAAATATAGAGAACACCATCAGCATACATTCAAAAGCTAAATATAACTAAAAAGGAAACATGTCAAACATCATCCACAACAATAGACAAGTTAGCTAAATAGAACTCAAACACGAACATGTCTAACATCAACCACAAAGAAAATTCCCAATAAAGCAAAAGAGTATAACCAAAGAACATCTGGATAAAGGAGAAAAAAAGAACGGGGGAAAGGACACAAAGCCAGAATTTACATTAGTAGAAGCGAGAGACATTATACGGTCAAGAAGATCAACAAAAAGGTTCACAAAGAACTTTATAAATTTAACATATTATACAAAAAATGGAAGTACATCCTTCAGTAAATGCAATAGAGAATCTATAGAAAGATGGTTTGCACATGCCAATGTTATTCCTCATCAGGTAATTATGTTACATTGGAAGAGCACAAATCCCAATTACAAAGAACAACAATCTCTCTATTTAACACTAAAGTTCAATACACCTTGATTGAAGGAAATTTTTGGCTCTTAATGCTCAATTAGCATATCCAAATTGTAGGTCCTAGGTGCATAAAAGAAGACATTGCCCCTAGTGATTAGAGCCTTGATGATTTTTAGAATTCATAAGGTTAGTGAAATTCAAATGTAGGACTATTTTCTTGAGACGAATCACTAATTACATAGTTTACAAGATTTCATAAACAAAACATAAGCTAAAACTTAGTAAGAAAAAATTTTTAAAATGTAGTTAAAATCTCAAGCCTATTTATTAGCTTTCATGTACGTTATGAATCTAAAGCAAAAAGGGAATGGAATCATAACAGTGTAAAAATGGAATTTTAGTTCACAGTTCAAGGGAAAAATGGATTTAGCTACAAAAGATGTATCATAAAGTATTTTTTTTAAAAAGAAGAACGCTCTTAACCAAAGGATTATTAAAATGTATTATCGTCAAGGGTCACAGTTCAGGTAGAAATCCAATAATACCTCTCTGTTTCGATAATCCTCTTCACAAGCATCAGAGTCAAGAGGACAGGGACCATAGCTGCACATAAATAATTTAGAGTGTGCCCACTCATAATGTGATGAGTCCATTCATAAATTGGTTTATCAGTTTTTTTTATGTCAATAGTGAAAACATTTTTTTTAAAAAAAGAAATAGCCTATTTTATTAAAAACACTGAGCTAGTACAGAGGGGGGGTCACACCTTACCCTCGTTTAAATCTGAAATTGGCCACTCCTAAGGTCCTTCAAAGAACAAATCTCTAAGCTCGCACAGAGCGCACGTGCCTCATCCTGAAGCGAAGTGAGCGTACCAAAAGACACAGCATATGCAAACAACATATTACCATACGAGTCCCGAACAACCCCACCTCCACCACTCAATCCTGGATTGCCCCATGATGACCCATCAGAATTTAACTTTACCCACCCATGAGGCGGCACAGTCCAAGTAACTGGGATAACTTTCCAACGGCCAGGCTAACCATGTAGGCTGTCAAGCACATCTCTCCAAGTCCGGAAGCTCCCACCAAGTCCAAACCTTGCCCTCAACATGAACACCAGCTCTTGTGTAATACAGAAGCACACACTACCCGCATCCACCACCGATCCTTCATATTTCTTCCGATTTCGGAATCTCCATATATACCAAAAAATAACTGATGGAGCTATCAACTATAACCATTGAAGCTGCTTATTAGCTGACTTCAACGACCACCAGGAAAAAAGCCGAGCATGCACAGATTGGTCCTTTCGAAAGATACCTAGCGGGCCCTCAAAGTGTTTCCAAACCCAATTTGAGAGCTCACTAGTAGAGAACAAGTGGCCAATCGATTCAATCTGGGGTGAAGAACTACACAGACAACATGACGGCCCCTGAACTTGGAATCTACACAGCACACTATCTACTGGGATCTTCCGCCTCAACAATCTCCACATGAAAAAGGAAATTTTAACCAGCAACCCGGGCCTCCAAATATTTCGAAAAACTTGCAAAGAAACATGCGGATGTCTAATTAAGGGGATAACCAAGCGCACTTCAAACTGACCCGAAGGACTTATCGGCCATACTAACTCATCAGGCGCTTCACCACTCACCAAGAAAATCTCCTGTACCTTCTGTACCACTTCCACCAGGCTATAGCTACTAACAGGGGCAGATTCCATCGATGCTCTATCCAAAACTCAAAAATCGAGGCCTAAAGTCCAACCCATCAAATTTCCACGCCAAAGGACCTAACCCTGACCAATTATCCCAACAAAACGAGCATGAGCCATCCGACAGATCCCAAACCGCGGTTGTCTCCACCAAACTCCTTTTTGATAACATCCTCTTCCAAGTCCCTAAGGATCGCCCAGCGCATGTCACCGCATTCGGGTGCACACCCTCGCAATACCACGCTCTCAACGTGCTAGATTGTGGCGTCTCTACCATATCAAGGGATCGTTGACCGTGTGATCAATGAGTTCTTGATTCTTCCGCTGTGTTCGTCGAGTGAAACGCAAGTTCAACCTTCTAGATCCGTGTAGTCTGTATGGGTTTCGTCACGGGTTGGCGACGTTCGTATCACACTGCGCCTAAATCTCCACCATAGCTTACATGCCATTGCATCAGCCACCTATTGGAGAGATCGAGAGCCGATTCCCCCTTCTTCTACTAGGCAACACATCTTCTCCCACACCACCCAGTGAAACCGTTGGCCATAATCAGATACACCTCATAGGAAGTTGGAGAAAAGCCGTTCAATCTGCTTGATGACACCCTTCGGCGGGCATAAAGCAGACAAAATATAAATCAGCATTGAAGCCAGCACAGATTTCAACAGCACAATCCTAGCTCCCACAGAAAGAAACCTGTAGCTCCAGCTTCTAATCTTGGAATTCACCGCCTCTATGAGTCCCGAGAAAAAATCCTTTCACTGACGGCCAATATAAAGTGAACATCCCAAATATCTGATGGGAAGGGACTTGTGAGAAAATCCAGTGATAGAGTTCACCAACTCAGCCATTCTACCCTTCGCCTTAGGTCCTAGGACGAAACAACTCTTAGACGCATTGATAAGCTGGCCCGAGCATTGTTGATAACCATCCAGAACCAACATCACCAACCGTAAAGATTTCTTATTTGCTTGAGTGAAAATCAGAACATCATTTGCATATGCTAAGTGAGTAACTGGGGGACAACCACGAGCCACAAAATAAGGAGTGAATCCCTTCACATGCACCAGGTTACTGAGCCCTCTTGACAACACCTCTGCAGCAATAATGAATAGCGCTAGGGACAAAGGGTCCCCTTGTTGAAGCCCCCTGGAGGAAGAGAAAAAACCAGCAACGTGACCATTAACCAGGATTGAAAACTTACAGGCCGAGACAGCTCTCCAAACCATATCGATCCATACTTCCGAAAAGCCAAAAGCCCTGAGAACATTAAGGAGGAACACCCACGAGACCCGGTCATACGCTTTAGCCATGTCTAGCTTTAGCGCTACATTCTTACCCTTGAGTTTTTTGTTGAATCCAGAAAAGCACTCCAACCCAAGTAGGATGTTATCTGAGATTAATCGCCCTTTCACATAGCCACTCTGTTGGGGCGAAATAATGTTGTTTAAAACTGGCTCCAACCTTCTCACCATCAACTTTGAAATTATTTTATTTACCACATTACAAAGACTAATTGGACGGAAGTCCACAAAGGATGAAGGATTCACAATTTTCAGGATAAGAGCTATCAAGGTCGAAGTAAACCCCATTTGCAGCTCAGCTCCCACAAAAAACTCTTGAACTGCTGCAACTACATCCCTAGAGATAATCTCCCAAGAGGAGGTGAAAAAAACCCCAGTGAATCCATCTGGCCCAGGAGCTGAATCCCTATCAAGAGCAAAAACCACGTCCTTCACTTCCTCGGCACTTGGTACACGAACCAGGCCCTCATTGTCCTCCTGATTAATTATCCGTGGAATAACCTTTTCAATAAGGCCCGCATGGCAACTCCCACTCCCTTCCTGTGATAACGTTTTCCCAAAAAATCTCACGTCTTCTTTCTGAATTCCTTCTTGATCGTCAATCCAGACCCCTTCACCATTCCTTATATGATGAATGAACATCTTAGCACGCCTGGCCTTAGCTGACACGTGGAAGAAAGCTGAATTAGCATCACCCTTTTTTATCCACTTAATTCTGGACTTCTGACACCAAAAAGAGGCCTCTCGACTATGGGCAATTCTGAGTCTATCCTGAGCAGCTACTAGCAAGTCGTGGTTGTGGGGGGGAAGCTTCAGATTCCATAGCTAGCTCCTTCGCTATCACATCCTCCTCCGCCTCCCGAACTCTATCCTTTACATTTCCAAAGACGCATCGATTCCATTGGCTCAAAGCAGCTTTGACATTTCGAAGCTTCATGAGCAGTCGACGCAGAGGCCGACCCTCCACATGAACCGCCCATGCATCCTAAACAACCTCTAAGAATCCCGAGTGAGAGGTCCATGCATTCACAAATGAGAAACGGCGAGGGCCCTGGGCCATTTCCAAATTGAATGACATCAGGATCAGTGAATGATCCAACCCCAATCGACCCAAATAAACAACTCCCGACAACACATTTAGATCCATCCATTGGTGATTTAGAAGCACACGATCCAATCTCTTCCATATTCTGGCTCGACCTAGTCTATTATTGCACCACATAAACCGTGGCCCAGAGAAACCCACCTTCTCCAGGTTCATTGTGTCAATAAAAGCCTGAAACTCCGAAGCCTCCCCCACTTGGAAAGGGAGGCCTCCCTTCTTCTCCTCAGCAGACAAGATTACATTAAAATCACCCGCAAACACCATGGGACAAGAGTTATCCAACAGCATTAAATCCCTCTAAAGGACTCGACGAGCCCTAGGATCACATGACGCATGAATAAAGACAGCAACAAATGGGCGTCCAAACGAAGGCAAAACAACATGAAGAGCAATAAATTGCTCTGACTCAGCAAATAGATGCATCACAACCTGAATCACACCCTTCCTATTTTATTTGCTAATGCACAAGAAAAATTTAGCCTTCTTCGTATCTCGTCTAAACAATCTACATCGATAAGTGGTTCACACAGGGCCAAGCAAGAGAACCTATGCAATTTACGTAACTTTTTTAACCGAGCAAGGGTGATCGACTTACGAACACCCTGAACGTTCCAGAAAAGAACTTTAAACATGAGGAAAAGGACGGGAAGGCAAAGACGCCTTCTGTCGAGACTTACGCGATGCAACAACCTGCCAACCATCAGGCTGCCTGAGCCCATCCAAGCGCTTCCGGAGATCATCCAATGACTCCTGAGGCACTTTTCGAGGTGACAATGTCAACCCCACAACCAGATTATCAGTAGATTCCTGAGCTTCATCCTCCACCTGATCGTCGTCCGCTTCATGCACCACCGGATCCGCAATCCGTTCAATATCCTTTGAAGCAGCTGAACAAATCGTATCCTCAAGCAGACCCTCCACAGCTGCTACCACTGGCTGCTCAGTCACACCAGACTGGATTGCTTCAGCAAAGGCCTGGAAATTTGGAAACTCCAAGATCGAACCCTTCTGGGAAGGGCACCCATCCAGCGCTGCCGGTTGATCTGGTAGTACCAAAGTAGTAGCTTGGCCCTCCTTCTGAACTGAAGCAGCCTCCTGGTCCTGCGATACTGCCTGCCCAGCCCCACCAGGCTGACAGTCCACCTCCTGCTCAACAGTGGCACCAGCAACGACCTTGGCATCGGCCAAGACACCCTCCTGCCCAACACTCGGTCCAGCAGTAACAGCTTCATCCGTGGGTTACACGCGAAATTCCTTCCGGGTCTGTAACCTAGATTGCTTCTGCCCTCGTAGCTCAGGATGCTTCAAACGGCATTGGTTAACAGAATGACCCTACCAGAAGCAACAGTCACAATACAATGGCATATCCTCCGCGGCTAGGGTTTGCCAGAAACCATCATGATCCAAAGACCCAGTTCCAACCCAAACCCTACCCGGAAGCGGCTTCAACAAGTCGACTTCGACACATACCCTTGCAACACTAGGCCTTGACAGAGTGGTAGTCACAGAATCCAAGAATAAAGGCCAGCCCAAGCAAGAAACAATATGGAAAATGCAATCTTTCTTGAAAAAATGAATAGGCAATTTCAGTAGTGAGAACCATATAGGCACAACCGATGGCTCTTTATCAACGTGGAATGATGAAGACCATTTGAACACACGCATCGGCTGACCAAAAATGTACCAAATACTCTGACCCCAAATCCGATGGAAATCATATTCATCATGCAACCGAATTAAAACATGTTGCGAATCTAGAACCCCATGAAAAAACTATTCTTTAAATCAAGCGTAGTAAAAAACTTACATATGTCTTCCATGCTCGGACGACCTCTGGAAAATTTTCCAACAAGAGAGATGAAATGGGGCTGCAGCAGCAGCCACATCTTTAGAAGAGAAAACCACCGCTAGTTCACCCCGTTTAGTGGTTTGTTCCGCAGCTATAGGAGCCGCACTAGCAGCCGAAGAAGAGAACAGGGAAGAAAAAGATTTCGTTTGGAAAGAAGGTTAAGCCAGAGACACAGAAGCAGGATGCCTTCCAACCGAGGGCGGCCAAAGCCGCCATTAGAGAGCTAACCCTAGCCCGACAAGGAGAGATAAGAGAGAGATTAGAAGAAAGCTATTCTTATGATTAGATACTAGTTTTGATATGTTGATGTGATTATTTGGTTGCCCTAGAAGTTGGATGAGTTGTATCTACAATTGGTTTATCAGTTGCTACTTCAACCTTAGCTTTACTATAAAACCCTGTATGTTATGTAGTGAAAATCTTAAGAAGACATTATAGAATGGTAATAAAAGTAGTTTGAATGCTCTCCAATCTAATCCAAAATTTTCATCTTATTCAGTCCGTGGGTCTGGCGGCCGAGGTGAGTTGGCAATTACACACTTGGGGTTTGCAGATGATGTTATTGTCTTCTCCAATGCAGGCAAGACATCGTTGAGCTGTGTGATGGATGTGTTAACACGTTACCAGCGTGTGTCAGGGCAGCTTATCAATGCATATAAGAGCTGTTTTGTGGTTGGGCAAAGGGCTAGCAGCGTCGATCGCATATAGCTCAGATCACAGGTTTTCCGTCACGTATGCTTCCTATTACATACCTAGGATGCCCCCTCTTCTCGGGGTGTAAGACTCGAGCCTTGTTCGGTGCTTTGCTGGACAAGTGCATATCGAGAATTACTGCTTGGTATGGGAAATGGTTATCCAAGGGCGCTAAGATGGTGCTAATCAAGCACGTTTTGTCGTCTATGCCTCTGCATCTACTGGCAGTTCTAGACCTGCCTAAGATAGTTATTTCGGACCTGGAAAAAATGTTTGCGTGGTTCTTTTGGTCAGGCTTGAAGGGTGAGAATAGGCGACACTGGGTGGCCTGGCCAAAGTTTTGCTATCCGGTGCAGGAAGGAGGTTTAGGATTTAGATCGCTTGGAGCAGTGATTGATGCATTTTCCTGCAAGTTGTGGTGGACCTTTCGTAAGGGTGAAACCTTGTGGGCTCGTTTCATGAGAGCACGGTACTGTGAGCTCTTGCACCCGAATCAAGTGCAAGAGAATCGGCGGGGGTCTTTTACGTGGAGACGTTTGCTTCGGGCTCGATCAATTTCTGAAATGCACCTGGTGTGGGATGTCTCGAGGGGAGACGTTAGCTTCTGGTGGGACAACTGGAGTGGTTTTGGACCCTTAGCATGGAAAAATCCGGATCCGACGCCTGACCTCCCGTTTCGGGATTTTCTAACTCATGGTAGATTGGAGACAAGGTCTTTGATTGATATATTGCCGCCTGAGGTGATAACAGGAATACAAGACTTTGTGGTGTGCTTTAGTGGTCAGCCAGATGAGATGCTATGGAATTTGTCTTCTTCTGGTCAATTCACTTTGTCTTCAGCCTATCATCTTGTTCGGGATTTGAAGGCGATCTCGAAGATATACGAGTCTTGCTGGCATAAGTCAATCCCCACAAAAATTTCATTCTTTTTATGGAGTTTATTCTCGGCAAAATTGCCAGTTGATGATGTGCTGGCCAAGCTTCATGTGTTCGGTCCATCAAGGTGTGAGTGTTGTACAACGTGCCAAGTGGAGACCATTGATCATGTATTCTCTACAGGTGAGTTAGCGGATCAGCTCTGGTGTTTTTTTGAAAAGTTCCTGGGATTTGATCTTTCTGGTAAGGGGATTAGAGCTCGGTGGCAAGGGTGGTGGGTACAATGTCGCCGTGGTTTGGGCATTAGATGGTTGCTTCCGATTCTTCCAGCTTTTATAATATGGAACATTTGGAAATCTAGAAATAGGGCTAGGTTTGATGGCATTCAAATATCTCGAGAGCGGGTTTGCTGGGCTATTTTGAGTGATGTTCGGGATGCTTTCCGAATTGCATTCCCCTGTGCAGAAAGGTTGCTTTATGCATGGACTTCTTTTTTCAATGGGTTGGTGGAGTTGCGTCCCACAATTCTTATCAAAAGAATTGCTTGGGAATTTCCAGGTAAAGACGTGGTGAATCTCAACACGGACGGGTGAGTATGTAGAACGGGAGCTTGGGATGGTGGTGTTTTGCGGGATCATGAAGGTAATTTTATGTTTGCGTATGCTGAGGAACTTGGAGCAGTTGGCGTGCTTCAGGCGGAAGCAAGAGCTGTTCTAACAGGCTTATGGTACTGTCGGCAGTTAGGTTTTTCAAAGGTGCTGATTGAGTCGGATTCACGAGTGTTGGTAGGGGTGTTGCAAGGACGGTTTGAGATCCCGCTTGCCATTAAGGTGATGGTTCGTCAAATCCTGGAATTTGGCGAGGCTGTACAATTCAAACATTGTTTTCGTCAGGCTAATACTGTAGCAGATGCATTGGCTAACCTTGGGGTGACAGAGACACGATTCTTCTCGGATGCGTAGCTTAGTTTCTTTAGATCAACTACAATTATGTAATTTTCATTTTTCTTTTCTTAAGTAAGGGTCTTCTTATCCCTATCGATTGTCAGTTTTTTTGATTTGGTTATAAATAAAATGGGTTCCAAGCCCACCTGCTAGATATGATTGGTAGTTAAAAAAAAAAAACTAAAAGTAGTACAAAAAAGAAACAACTGAATCAAGAATGACAAACCTATAGCCTATAACCAATACAAGAAATGTGTGTATACATTGGAGGCAACAATATAGTCATGAAAGGAATGGCTATGCAAGGAACAAATTCAACCAATGCATACAGACACAGATCGTCAAAAAAACTAGGATAGAAATATATGTACAGTTAGGTCACAATTCGAACTCAAAAAGTTCAGAATAATTTTAGCTCAAATGTTTCTTCTATGTCAGTTATCTACAACCACTAAAAAAATTTAGATTATAAAATGCTTACGCAGAAAATGAAAGGAAAAAGAACATGGGCAACTCTCCTAATGCTTCTATAGACGAATTACCCCTAAAAACCCGAGATTACATGTAAACATAAGTAACTCATAAATGTATATTCAATCTATTTAATATTAAGGTTAACAAGCTATTGAAGTAACCGAAAACATCCATCAAAAAAATATAGAGCAGAGCGGCATGTCCTAGTACAAACAAATACTAATGAAATTTGAAATAGACAAATTCAATGAAATTTAACAAATAAATTCATCAAGTAATTTATCATCATTGCATCATTGCCAAGTTCTAGTAATCAAAGTTCTAAAAAGTTAATCAATTTCTAGTTAATGTCCAAATGCAAATAGTATCTAGTACAATGAAGGATGAATGAAAACGCCAAAAAATTCTTACCATTTGACACCTGAGAAAAAGAGCAGAATCTCTAGAAAAAAGTTTGTTCTTATTGACAAATGCACAACCAACTAGTCATCACGCCTTTGTTGTTCACAATTCTTCAATTGTAGCAATTATAAAGGGAAAACTCACGAGTCAATCAGAATATGATTGTGCATGTTTATATAAATTTCAATAAAACTGTTAAAACCTGAAGCTTACTTTAGTAAGCAAAGTAATTACAGTTACCAAAGGAGGGAAACAATCTTCAACAGCTCAACGAGAGATAGAGAAGTACCCCTGAGGCATCAAAGGCTTTTCAACTCCTTCAACATCTTTTTCAGTTTCTACCTTAATTTTCCAGTCCTTCCATTTATACTCCATCTTCAGAAAAGGCAGCAAGATAGGCAAAATCATCTCCCTAAATTGTAAAAAATGAAGAATACCAACTTAAATAGGAATCAAAAGCAAATAATTTTTTTGACTTACTAATAGAACCATTAGACCACAGCTCATGAAATTTTACCATGAGAGCAACAAGTTCAATCCAACAACACTCTCAACTTGAGATAGAAAACCCAAAACAAATGGCTACAGAAAATAGGCCAAATCACCGACAAGCTAGAAGAGGAGGGGGGAACATAACATAGCCAAGCAAAATGGGGCAAACACCAAATTCGCTGTGCTCCTATTTCATAGAAACATAGGAAAGGGAAAATTCGCTAAATAATTTATCAGCAAACCAAGAAAAATAAAAAAACAAACAAAGAATAGAAAATACAAGTAACAAACTGCTAAAAAATAAAACAAGAGAGCACAAAAAAAAGCTAAATTATCACTAAGCAAAGTAGCAAAAAGAATACAAACAAACACAGTGGGGCAAAAAAATTTGAATCCTAAGCTCACTATTTAATTTACTTAAAAGTAATATTAATACAGCAATTTAGCTAGGTAAGTAGAATTAAAAGTTGAAACCAGGAAGCAAAAGTGGCCAGGAGTTAAGGAGGATAGAGGAACCTGGAGCTGAGTTGCAGAGATGCCACCGATTTGTTGGTATTAACTCGGTCGTACCACTCTTTTAGCACCATCGCACTTTCTATCAGAACTCTCAGATGACTGATGACTTCACTAGAGTGGATTCTCACATACCCCCAGAAAAACCTCTATTTTATTTCCAAGTGAGGGATAAGAAGGGGAAAGAGGAAAGAACAGAGAAGTTTGAGAAAGAGCGGAGGATTTTCTTCACAGGAAAAGTGGCAATATTTTCCAAGAAAATGGTTTGTAACTGACTTGGATATCTTGATTTAAGTCCAAAGAATTCTGAGCAGCTGTGCATGGCGCGAAGGAAAATGGGTTGAAAAAAATGTCATGTGACAGATGATGAAAACACGTGAAGAGCAATATACCCCTAGGCTCTTTTACTACTTCATCAACATAATAGACTAAGTGCCAAAGGGTTTTCATCATCCTCTTGCCTTCACATTTTCGTCATCTCAGCCTACGTGACTCACACGGGAATTTTAATTCATTGGATATATGGGTGAAATGGGCCAAGCAATAGGTACGGGTCACTCCATTGGTCTTTTTGAACAGGACAGAATCTCCATGTGGTTCTCTTTCCTTCTTTGTCATATGCGCTGGGGAGAAATATGAGGGTATGAATAGTTACTTACCTGAAATGATGCAAGATATGCTTTGCCTACTAGGTGTACTGATGAGAGCTGGTCAGGGATCTGTCATTGGGTTTTCCCAGATGTTGTATAGGTTGGTTTGGTCTGGTTTTTTGCCTTATTTTTTTTTTTTTACTTTTATGTGCTAATCACGGCAAACCTCATTTTCTCCCCTCCTATACTCATCTTTGCCTTCTTCTTTGGCTGATTCTTCTCCAGAAAAATTGAATTTTAGGGTTCATGTTTTCACCGCATCCATGCTGTTGTTGTGCTTTCTTTGATGAGGTATTTTTGATCTGTAGCTTACTTTTTAATCTGAGGTTTTTGATGTTTGTTTACATGTTTTCCAGTGTTTTTAATTATGTTCATTGAGGGTTCTTGTTCTCCTGTGCTTTTTAATCTGAGGTTTTGTGTGTTTGTTTATGTGCTGTTCAGTGTTCTTGACGATGTTCATTGAAGGTTCTTTGCTCTCTCCCTTTCTTTTTCAAAAAAATCTGAGTGGCTTTTGCATGCTTAGATTGCCTTTTAATTTATTGTTGTGTTTTATAAGGATTCTTGGGCTTGCTCTTTTCCTTTTGAAAGAAGAGACAGGCTTGTGAAGGATTTGTACTGCATGGCTGACTTAATGTTAGGTGACTCCTTTATAGAAATCTATGATAAAAGGATTTGCACAGTTAAATTGCATGAGAATTTGTCCTCTAATTTCCTAGAAAAAGGGAACTGACCAGCCTGCAGCATAATCATTTGTAGTGATTTCAGTGGATGGAATAACTTTAGCTTTCTATTATGGTCCTTCTCTCTTTTTAGAATGTAATCTATAATGGTTAAAATACTCTAGACGTCCTTTAGACTCTAGGGAAAAAAAATCTCTTAACAAAGACAGGCAATTTAAACAAAGGTTTAAAGGTGTTTGCTCTAGTTAGCTTGTTACTCTTGATCTGGCTTGTGCTTGTGATACGATGAATGGCCTGTGCTTGTTGATATGGCTTATGTTTTCAATTTTTTTTGATCAAGTCCGGGGGATGGTTGTTGAGAGTGTACACATATTTGAGGTCAGCAAGTTGACATCTGATTGGACTACTTTGATCCATGTTGTTCAGGTTAATCATCCCAAGGTTGCTTGTGTTAGGGACTCATCGAGGTCTTTCTGACAGTTTGAATTTGGTTATTCGCAGGTTTGCTCTACTTGCAACTGTGTGATGATTTTAATGGGTCACCGGTTAATGTTTAGCACTCTCTAGCCAGTGATTTGCATTTGAGTTTCTAGCAAATAATATGATTGAGAAAGCTCAATGTATTTTCCTTATTTGTTGATGTATAGGGTATTACCGTGTCTGGGGTTGTTTTTGATGATGATGTTTGTCATGTGGATGGGCTTCTCTTGCCATGTAAAAGGTACTATATATCAAATGTTGAGGTCTGTGACATTCTTGATATTGTGCCGAGTGGCTCGTATCATTTCTATTGGGTCATCAATGGTGAAGCTACCGTAAGGGAGGCTACTGATGTTGGGAGGCCATCCATTCCCTTTTATTTTGAGCTGCGGTCTTATGCTTCTCTTCATTTTGTGGCCGACACTAATTGCCTTATCAGTTAGCTTTCTTTCGTTATTATTTATATTGGTTTCTATAATTAGTACCATTTATATCTGATTGTGTCTATTCTGTTATTAGACGTGATGGGAATTGTCACGGATGTTTTGCCTTCCCGTGATGTGTATTTCAGAGGAGCCCTGCGACATGGACGGGATTATGTTATAATGGACCAAGGGTGATCTTCCATTTTTCTGTTCAATCTATGTTTCCTTGATTGTCTTTATTATTACATTATATTCACACTTATTATGCTTTATATTTAATACATGTAGTATGCGCTTGATTGATGATTTTGACCTTGTGGGATGATTTTGAGGCTGTTGAGGGACATGCTATTTATGAATCAATGTCGTCAATGCTTGTTATTATTACTGTGAGGATTAGGGTTAGCTTAGATAATTGTACCTTCTAATCTGTATATTTCTTTTATTTTCTATTATTGGTTATGTTGCCAGCTATATCGGTGACCCTCTCTTTTTCCATTTTCCCTAGATTTGATGCTATCTACTCAACAACAAGCCGGCTTGATGAGTGGTAATTGCAGTCAATTTTGGTGTTCTGTTGTGCTATTTTTTTGCTTCTGCTAATGTGTATATTGAACTTTTGTTGTTTTTTTTTTTTTGTAGGTGTGATCATAATATATCTGAGCTAATTCACCTGGTGTATGATACGAAGGCATACCACAGTCCACTTGTTCTGTTATTCCCCTGTTCATGATGCAACTCTTAAACCGATTTCAGATGTTGTGTCTTCGACTAGCTTTGTTAGTTCTGTTATTTCCTCACACTTAAATTTTGTTATGGCTTGCTTTACTTTGATGACTCATTTTTGTTCCACTTGCTTTAAAATTGCATCCTATTGGTTCCAGGATTTAGGCACTACTTGGGTGAAAGGGATTGTGGAGGTTGCATGGCCAAGCAATCGCTTCTGACACTTAGCCTATCCCCACTGTTACGAGCTTTACAAGTTTTCAGCCACCCTAGGGATACTATGCTTATCCTATAGCCAAGGAATCCATGTGTTTCTTAGGTATGCATCTGCACTTTCCCTTGCATGTATGTAAATATATGTCGGACTTGCTTGAGCATTCTTCCAATTCTTTTTTTTTAGATGCATTGTCTTTTTTTCCCCTTTTTTGCTTCAAGGCATGGGTTGGGCTTACAATTCATGATGCCACTAGGTACGCCAATATTATTGCACAGGGTGATAAGGTAGAGAAGCATATTAGCCCTATTGCCACTGATATGTATCAAGCTACTGAACTTGAGGTGATGATTATGTCTTTTTATTTGTCAGTATTTCTTATTAATTAGCAAATTTGTTGAGTTGCCTGTGTTATTCATGCTTGAGTGCTTGCCAACAATGGGATCTCCTAGCAATTAGCTATCCAGTTTTTGGGTTATCTGAGTAATTAGGTGTCTTTTTGCTATTTTTCCTTTACCTGGTCTTCTGAACGATTGTTTTTGGTAGTTTATTATTTACTATTTGATTTCTACTAGTTTTATTCAATTATTCGAGCTAATTTTTCCTGTATGCATGCAGAGCTTTGAAATGTCTCGGTGCATAGCTTGGCGGCTCGAGCGAAAGGTCTTGCTGTGTTACTTGAGACATTCTTACATATATGTATATACACATATATATGTATATATATATGTGGATATATTTACACACACAAACACACACATATATATACATATATACATATGCATACACACACACACATATACATATATACATATGCACACACACACACATACATATATATGCATATACATACATACATATATATATATATATATATATATATATGTGTATTCTTTTTTTTTACCACTGGAATCATATTAACACAATCTTTACATTGTCATCTTATTTTTTCCCTTCTTTGTTACTGGTCTCTGTAGCTACTGAAAGTGGAAAGAAAAAGTGTGATAGCAAGGGAATATTATTGTTACCTCCTTCAAATGAGAGAAAATGATAGATCAATGGTGTTGCATACAAGGAGGCTTCTACAGCAGCTCGTAGTTGACGACATTTATGTCAAAATCGAAACTGCTCGACTTGATTTGCATAGAAGAAATCAGACAAACATTAGAACTGACATTCTTTAGGGTATAATGGATAGTGTTTCTGCTAGTCAAATTGAGAGAAAAAATGTTGGTCATCGTGTATATCTACCAGCTTCCTTTATTAGTGGTCCAAGAGACATGAGGCATCGATACATAGATTGACTTTAGTGCAAAGATTTGGTATATTGGATTTATTTATTACCATGACATGTAATACAAATTGGAAGGAAATTCAGGAGAACCTGAAATATGGAGAGCATGCACAAGACATGCCTGACTTAGTCTCGAGGGTACTCAGAGCAAAGCTAGAAATGTTAGAGTTTGAAATAATAAAAATAAAATTTTTGGATAGGTTGCTGCATGTGTTTATATAATCAAATTTCAAAAAAGAGACCTCCCTCATGCTCACCTGTTAGTGATCCTTAAGCCTAAATTTAAGCCATTATATCCTAAGACTTATGATCGTGTTGTGTAGCAGAAGTATTTATATAATCTTGTGATTAAACCCATGATGCATGGTCCATGTGGCATTTTAAATAACGATAATATTTGTATGAGGGATGGTTTCTATAAAAATCATTACCCCAAAGAGTTCAGCAAGTTTACAACTCACACAGAGGATGATTACCTGCATTATAGAATGTGAAAAAATGGAATGTCTGTTAGAGTGCGGAACAGGGACCTAGATAACTGGTGGGTTATGCCATGCAACCCTTACTTGCTTGCTCTCTCTGACTGTCATTTGAATGTCAAAATTTGTTTGACAGTCAAATTAGTTAAGTATTTGTATAGATATGTTTATAAGGGTAATGGCCATGTAAGCTTCCATATCTATTCTGTGTATAGCTCTAAAGATATCTATGAGATAACGGAATTTTAGGTCGGTAGGTGGGTAGCGGCAACTGAGGCTTTTTGGCGCATTTATAAGTTTAATTTGAATGAGATGGCTCCTTCTCTATGTACTCTTCAATAGCATTTCCAGGCTAGCAGATGGTCTCCTTTCATAAAAGTACAAACCTTTCCAATCTCCTGGACGGTGTTGATTTTGGTAAGACAATGCTGACTGAGTTTTCCACATGAATAAAACTAACAAGAGGGCTCAGGATCTTAAATGTTTGTACTGTGAATTCCCTGAGTTTTTCATTTGGAATCAGTGCAAAAAGAAGTGGTCTGAAAGAAAGAAAAAAACGGGTTATTGGGCATGTTGTGACTGTTGCTCTGAGTGAGGGTGAGCACTACTACCTCAGGCTATTATTTTCTTATATCCATAGTCCTACATCCTTTGAGGACCTATTGACTATTTGATGAGCAACCCTAGGGGTAGACCCTCCTAGAACCTCTCAACAACGTTTTATCAGAGTTTGGGCCTTTTCTCTTCAACAGAAATTGATCTAGGTTTGTTCACGTGGACTCAAGACCTCTGATACACGACAGCAATCAGCAACCTCAAGCAAATATAGATGGAAGATTAGACACCACGATTAGGGAACAAATCTAATCGATAAAGTCTAAAAGAAAACTCTAGTTAAAGAACTCAAGAATTCAAGAGAAGTTCAATCTAGAACTTGAAGGAAAACCTCATGTTTTGTATTTTTCAAAAGTCCCCAAAAATAGTCACAAGAGTGGCTATTTATAAGCCTTACAAGACAAACCCTAATGCTACTTGGACTTGCTACAAAAAACTAAAAAAATCCTAATGAAACTAGGAATGCGACCAGAAGACTTGTGGTCATAAGACGTGCCCACGTCTTAAATCTGACAGAATAAATATGCGACCAGAAGACTTGCAGTCATAAGGCGTGCCTACGGCAGTCAAGATCATTCCTTCACTTCAAACGTACAAGTGAGTAAGGTGACTTCATGGTTCACCAAACCTTCAAACTTAGCTTGCTCCTTATTGCCATGATGAATGATCAAAGCTTGTAAAGCTTCCTTCACCCTCTTGGATCTTGCCCTTGTCATCGGACCAGCAATGTTGGCTAAAGGATCCCGAGGTTGAAGACGTACATCCCTGCTTTTGTCCTCATCATTCCCTCTCTCCTTGAAAGGATTCGTCCTCGAATCTTCAAAATCTGTATCAAAATCAAAAGGAGAAAGGTCAGACACATTAAAAGAAGCACTAATGCCATACTCACTTGGAAGTTCCAATTTGTAGGCATTGTCGTTGATGCGTTGAAGCACATGAAATGGGCCATCTCCTCGCGGGTGTAGTTTAGTTCTCCTTGAGGCGGGAAACCTTTCCTTACGCATGTGCGCCCAAACCCAATCACCGGGTTCAAATACAACGTGCTTCTGTCCCTTATTGGCATGCTTAGCATATTGCTCATTCCGTTTCTCGATTTGTGCACAGATGCGTTCATGCATACCCCTAACAACCTCAGCCTTCTTAACACCATCTGCACTCAAATACTCATTAACAGGAATAGGTGAAAGATCTAAAGGTGTTAGCGGTTGAAACCCATACACAATCTCAAAGGGTGAATGTCCAATAGTGGAATTGATAGGGATCAGCTCACAGACCACACACAAGTTCAAGGGGAAGGGCCGACCTCTCCTCTAGCCCCACTTGTGAGTGTTGAGCCAATGACTCGTGCGCGTGCTTGAAGGATGCAAGAATCAATTCAAACATTCATTTGTGCTACTTGGGAAGGCGTTGGGACTTTCCAAGAAGGCCACGCCATCATCCATATGCTTCAAGTGCACAAACCGAGTCACTATGAGGGCTAGTTTGGATGTTACCTCTAGCTCATAGTTACTTATTCTATGTAATTTTTCATTTTAAATAATTAGCTGCAACATTCGGCCATGGCAGAAGCGTTGCCACCAGTTAGACGTGCCCGCGCCCAGTGGTCACGCCTAAGGAGTATCTTGGCAGAAGCGTTGCCGCTAGTTAGGCGTGCCCGCGCCTAATGGTCACGCCTAAGAATTTATTTTTACTTTTAGTTAGTAAGTGACTCCTTATGTCACTAGGTTTCCTTAGTTTAGTAGGATTTTGTTTGTAAGCCTATAAATAGGCCATTCTTCTCTCAAACGTTTAATACATTCAATTAGACATCAAATTTCAACAATTGAGAGAGTTTCTCTTGTGCCTTGTGCAAACCTTTGAATACTTTAGATTCAGTTCTAAGTGTTCTTTTAGCTTATCAAGCAAGAATCACACTTGTTTGTGGCGCCTTTCTACCTACACTACAAGTTCCTTTTAACAATTCTTCGAGGGTTAAGAAATTAATCTTAGTTCTTGAATCAAGGGTTTTAAGGGGTTCGTGGACTTCCATCAATTCAAACGTGGGAATTATTGTCTAGATCCGGGAATTGGTATACGAGTTCTTCCAATCAAGGTTGGGTTCGTATCATCTGGTATCAGAGCTAGTCGACAATTTTCCAGGTTATATCCTTCTTTAATTTTCGTTTTTGAGTCTTCCCAAATCTGGTCTTGTTTGTCTTGTTCATCAAGTTTGTTTCTCGAGTTCGTTCTTGCTTGTCAAATCTGTCGAGTCTTTACTGTCCGCAATTGCTTGCTGTTCGTGCATCTTAAAGTCTGTTCCGTCGTGATCCTTGTGTTGTTTGCTGTCCAAAAAAAAAAAAAAAAAAAAAAAACTAGTCGTGTGTCTTGCCTTTTTGTTGCTGTTTCTTGTCGTTGCTGACGAACTTGTTCTTGTTGCTGTTTCTGCCCAAAAGCTTTTGCATGTTGTCCGAGTTTCCCTTTGTTGTTTGTGGTGTCAAAACAATCGCACCATCATCCCCTTGAATTGTCAAACCGCTTTAATCCTTTTGGCTTGAAGTCTTGACCAGTTTTCTAAATCAAATTCTGGACAAAACCGAACCTTGAAAGCAAAATCCTGAATCTTGAAGTTCTTGAAATAAAGCTTGAGTAATTCTTCAAAGTTGGGCAAACCTTGCATTAATCTTGAAGGGCCTTGGATTCTTGATTAACAAATCTCGAATTCTTGATCCCTGGAGGGGTGAATTGTTGCTGAAATTGCTGCAAAAAAAAAAAAAGGCAGCCAAGAGCAACATAAAGTTGTCCATCTAGTTTCCAAGTGTGATTCGGATTTTCCCTTGTTTCCAAAACTTTGTTTCCAAATCTGAATTAAACTCAATCCTTGTTGGAAACTAACACCCGAATTTTAGATTTCCAAAAAAAAAAAATCAGCAGAGAAATCCAAGTTTCCTAAACATAAACCCTGCCCCAAAAAAAAAAAAAAAGACAAGCTGTCTACTACCTTAAACCAAGCACCACCGCCTTGACCAAGTTTCTAAATTGCAACCTGTTTGGTTCGGATTCTCCTAGCCAAATCAGTTCCAATTTCCTGGACAGTCAAACACACCGAATCACCACTTTACCTTCCAGCCTCTTATCCATATACTTAAAAGAAACAAAAGTCAAGTGCCAATTCATTTTCAAATTCAAGTCTAAGTGTCAACACTAGGGCTTCTTATTTTCGAGTCCATCTCAAAGTCCATTTCAATTCATTTGAGTCTACCATTTTCAATCCAATTTTCTGTGTTCTTTTGAGTCATTTGGTAGACAGATTGAAAAAAAAAAAAGAAAGAGAGTACAAAACGCACACAAACTTGTGTGTCTCTTTGATAGCTGAATTTACATTGTGGACTGATCTAACCTCTTCAAGGGTTAAAATCAAGGCATCTTGAGAAATTTGTGAGTTCATTAGAGTGTAATTGAGTGAAAACATGAGTGCGAGAGTAAACACTAAGGGAGTGTGTGAGGATTATTATTATTTTTGTACTAACTCTTTGCAGGTTTACCTAAGCACAATAAAGGATGTCTGGGGATAACTCTGACTTTGATTTAAGACTGTGGGCCGAATCGTTCAAAGGGGAGCTAAACCGCATCATGGACCAAAAGTTAGAAAGGGTTCAAGAGCGAATGGACAAAATGGAAGCTTCCCAAAGTGCTTCTAAAGGTAGCAAGGGGCGAAGTAAGCAAAGTTACCATGAATCTGAAAGCTCAAATGAATCCAGTGAAGAGGATGAAATACGGCCAAGGAAGCATAAGCAAGGGTCTAAGTCAAAGGGAGAGACCATTAAGGGATTGAAGACGCAAATACCACCATTCCAAGGTCGCTCTGACCCTGAAGCTTATCTCGAATAGGAGAATAGGGTTGACCTCATTTTTGATTGCCATGACTACATAGATGAACAACAAATGAAATTGGCCGTTATGACATTCACAGACTATGCAATCGTCTGGTGGGACCAAGTTACCACTAGTAGAAAACGAAGTCGAGCACCTGCCATTTCTACGGGTGAGCTTAAGGTAATGATGCACCAACGTTTTGTACCAAGTCACTACCACCGGGACTTGTACCACAAATTGCAAACATTGTCTCAAGGGAGCCGAAGCGTGGAGGATTATTTCAAAGAGATGGAGATGATCATGCTTCGAGCCGATGTTGAAGAAGACCGTGAGGCTACAATGGCAAGTTTCTTGAATGGTCTAAAGCCTGAAATCACGGATGAAGTGGAGATGCACCACTATGTTGAACTCCGTGACATGTATGAAAAAGCTCTTAAGATAGACCGCCGATTTAAGAGGAGGGGTTCATCAAGAGCACCAGCTATACCAACCTCTTCTTATAGCCGCAACAACATGCCTAGAAGGGAGTTCAAACCCATGAGCACCCCAACACCAGCTCCAAGGCCGCGATTTGAAGCTAAGTCCGAGCCTCCAAAGGGTGACACCAAGTTAGCTCCTAAAGCTGCCAGCGCACCTCCAAAGCCTAGATATCGAGATACCAAGTGTTGGAGATGCCAAGAGCTTGGTCACATTGCAAGCCAATGCCCTAACCAGCGAGCTATGATCATCCTTCCAAACGGTGAAATTATAACCGACGATGAGGAGGAAGAATACAAGGATATGCCACCACTCACTGAAGAAGGAGAAGGTGAAGACGAAGCTGAAATTCAGATTCCAATGGAGGAGTCTGTGGGATTAGGGCTAGTTGCAAGACATGCACTTGCAACTCATGTCAAAGAGGAAGACGTCCAACGGGAGAACATCTTCTACACTCGATGCCTCATTAATGGCAAAGTTTGTAGCATGGTGATCGACCAGGAAGTTGTACCAATGTCGAGTGCTGTCATGGTGGAAACATTAGGACTACAAGCTCGTGAACATTCCAAGCCCTACCGTCTTCAATGGTTGAACAACTGCGGAGATATCAAGGTCACTCAACAGGTACTTGTTTCCTTTAAAGTTGGCAACTATGAAGATAACGTGTTATGCGATGTTGTACCTATGCAAGCTAGCCATATCTTACTTGGTAGACCGTGGCAATTTGATAGAAATACTAGTCATAGTGGTCGTACCAATATGTATACATTCTTGCATAAGGGTAAAAAGATTACCCTTGCACCACTCACACCCAAGCAAGTATATGAAGATCAAGTAAAACTTCAACAAGAATTTGAGAAGTGTGAGGAGAAAAAGAAAATTGAAAAATCAGTGCGAAAAGAAAAGAAGAAATCCGTGCAAAATGAGGGGAAAAAGGCAATTGTTAAAAAGGATTTTGAGGTAAAAGCTGAGGAAAATCATTATTCTTTGCAAAGCCGAGAAGTGAGGAAAGGATTTCATAGTGGCCAAAATTTGTTATTGCTTTATAGCAAGGAAGTGTCCAATGATACTAACAATATTGATCTTTCTTTGCCAAGTTCGTTTAAGGCTCTTTTGCAGGATTATACAGATGTGTTTCCTGAAGATGTACCAAGTGGTTTACCACCTATAAGGGGTATTGAGCATCAAATTGATCTCATACCTGGAGCACCGTTGCCAAATCGTCCTGCTTATAGGAGTAACCCTGAAGAGACTAAGGAGCTTCAAAGGCAAGTAGAGGAGCTTCTTAGCAAAGGATGGGCAAGGGAGAGCCTGAGCCCGTGTGCTGTTCCAGTCATCTTGGTCCCCAAGAAGGATGGGTCGTGGAGGATGTGTACTGACTGTAGAGCTGTCAATTCTATCACGGTTAGGTATCGCCATCCTATACCTCGACTTGATGATATGTTAGATGAACTTTATGGAGCAGTTATTTTCACAAAAATTGATCTTAAATCGGGTTATCATCAAATAAGGATAAAGGAAGGTGATGAATGGAAAACTGCCTTTAAGACTAAATATGGTCTTTATGAATGGCTAGTTATGCCTTTTGGGCTTACAAATGCTCCTAGTACTTTTATGCGTTTAATGAATCATGTGCTACGTGAGTACTTAGGGAAATTTGTAGTAGTCTATTTTGATGATATCCTTATCTATAGTAGAAGCCTAGAAGAACATGTGCAACATGTTAAGTTAGTACTTGATGTGCTTCGTAAGGAATGCCTCTATGCAAATCTTAAGAAGTGCACCTTTTGCACTGACGAATTGGTGTTTCTAGGATTTGTAGTAAGCCCGCAGGGTATCAAGGTAGATGAAAGCAAGATCAAAGCTATCAATGAATGGCCTCGGCCAACCACAATGGGAGAAGTCCGAAGCTTTCACGGCCTTGCAATCTTCTACCGGCTTAAGAGATTTTAGCTCTCTTGCTGCACCTCTCACCTCCATAATTAAAAAGGATGTATCGTTCCACTGGGGTGAAGAACAAGAGGCTGCCTTTAATTCTCTTAAACACGCCCTCACACATGCACCTATTCTAGCTTTACTTGACTTTTCTAAAATGTTTGAAATTGAATGTGATGCCTCAGGTGTTGGAATTGGCGCAGTGTTGATTCAAGGAGGACGACCTATTGCCTACTTCAGTGAGAAGTTGAATGGAGCCATGTTGAACTATAGCACCTATGACAAGGAGCTATATGCACTAATCCGAGCTCTTCAAGTCTGGCAACATTACCTCCGTCCTAGAGAATTTGTCATCCATACCGACCATGAGTCTTTAAAGTTTCTTAAGGCTCAAAACAAGCTGAGTAAAAGACATGTGAGGTGGATTTCGTTTATTGAAACATTTCCATATGTCATCAAATACAAGTCTGGTAAGTCCAACATAGTAGCTGATGATTGTCACACAGGTATGCTCTAATTACTACTCTTGATGCTAAGTTACTTGGTGATGCGAATCCGGTGGGCTACCATATATTCAAGTTCAAGCCTTCTCATGGGTTAAGTCCATCATGCAAGGATTCATAGAATTCAAGCAACATCACTCCAAGATTTGATTTACTTTAGTTAATAAAAGTGCAAACCAGAAGACTTGCACCTGTTAGCCGTGGGCACGCCTTACAAGCCAGAGTCTTCTGATCCCTCTCCTGCACGTAGAGCGTGGGCACGCCTTACAAGCTAAAATCTTCTGGTCATTGAATTATTGAGCAGTCTTTTTCCATTCTTAGTTAGGTTAAAATAATTTCCTAATTGTTTAGCCTCTAGTATTATTAGTAGTTTCCTAAAAACTAGTTTCCTAGTTAGTTAAGGTTTCGGTTCTTTAAGCTTCCAAAGCTGGCCGAATTTAGGTTTTCTATTTGGACTAGGATTTCATGTCTTGTAGGCTATAAATAAGCCACCTTATTTCATTTTTAATATACAAGAATTTTCAGAAATAACATTGAGTGTTTTATCACCTCTCTTGCTTCCTTGAAGCGACTTGAATACCTTAGAGTGTTCTTTAAGGGTTCATTGACTTATCAATTCAAGAACACGTTGAATTGTGGCGTCTTCTACCTTTATACCAACGTTCGTTGTCCACGTGCTCAACGGGTGAAGGTCTTCCGCGGTGTGTTCCAACTTTGTTTACCAAAACCCTAGATCCTACATCTTTCATGTGCGGGTTGCGTTATTAATTAACGTAGTTCGTATCAGTTGGTATCAGAGCCAAAGAAAAGAAAGGCCAAAGCTGAAACTTCAACAAGGAAAAGACTTCTAAGGGCGGTGGAAGAAGGGCATTCCAAACCTGATTTGGAAACAAAGCAAAGTCCAAGTCTAAATTGGAAAAGCCAACCACTTCCATTTATTCCTTCCTTAACCAGTTTTGAAAACCACTTTTTTGGAAACAAGTGCTGCGTGTTTGCTGCCCAAAAATCCACCCGAAAAACTGCTCCAAACAACCGCAACACTGTCCAGAAATTTTTGGAAACCAACCAGAAAACCGAAGCAAAGAAAAAGTGTCCAAGGAAATCGGGTTAGGGTTTCTTGTTTTGCGATAGTTTAGCTTTGTTTTCTAGGGTTTGTTTTCAGCTTTTAAAGACAATTTCCAGCATCTTAATCAGTCTTATTTCACCATTTTGTTTGACTTTTTGTTGAGCACTTAAACTGGTTCTTTGTTTCCTAATCTTTTGTGTCTTAGTTTTCTAATTCTTTTTGTAGTGTTTCCTATCCTTTGTGTCTTAGTTTCCTAATCTATTTGTGTCTTTGATTCCTACTTTGTGTCTTTGTTTCCTAATTTTTCATGTCATTCTTGCCTAATTCACCGTGGTTTAATTTGGTAAGTTGGTCTACACTAGAAGAAGCTCTAATTTCTTCAAGTTGTTACCAAAGTTGACTTGAGAAGTGATTGGTGAGAGTAATAGAGTGTTTATTGAGTGTAAACACGAGGGTTGAGTGTATACACGTAAGGGAGTGCGTGAGGTCTATTTGTTTTTATTACTAATCATTTTTGCAGGTTTAAATGGCATCCCAACAAGCTGAAATTAGTTTCATGATGGAGTCCTTGAAAGAAGCATTAAAACAAGTGATAAATGACAGTTTTGAGCCTCTTGAAAGACAACTTGATCGAATGGTGAATAAGGAAGTCAAGAGGAGGGGTTCCATGCGCTCTAATCATGATTGTCACACACTCAAAGAAAGGACAGATCATTTTCATGCTAAGGAAGTATATAATGGACGATGTGCTTATGAAGAAAATCAAAAGTGGCGATGTCAAGAACCTAAGCATCGTCAATCCAAGCATTGTGAGCAAAAGGAAGAAAGACCATCTAGGAGGCATAAGGAACAAAATTCATCAATTTCTTCCAAATCTAAGTCTAGGGATGACCCATATAAGGAGGAATCATGGTGGGAGACTTATCAACGTCTTCTACATGAAAAACAATTGAAGGAAAAAGTTGAAAGCAATATCCAAGAATCTCCTAAAGAAGAGCTTGTAGAGATCATTGCTCATGAAAGCCAACATAATCTCATTCAAAGTGAAGTTGAACTAGAAGAAATCATCATTGAACCTCAGGACTGGGAGAATGTAGTTGAATGTGCCATACAAAATAGGAGTGTGAGTGAAGAGATAAAATTAAAGAGTGAGCATGAGGGAAAAATTGAGAAAGGCACTCAAGAAAAAGAGATTGAAAAATCAAGTGAGATGAGTAAGAATGTGAGAACTTATGATTTTTATAATGAACTTACCTTTGCTTTGTGTAGTGTTTCTTATTTTGTGCAGGTCAAGCAAGGTCAAGTAGCGTTAGTCATGCAATGTGCCATTCCAAAGTCGCTTGTCCAATTCATGGGTTTGCATGGAGTTTGCCTTCTTGGTGTTAGATCTATTTGGTGTCAATTCATGGAGCACAATTCTGTCCAAACAAATGGAGCAGCAATTCGTGGTCATCTTGAAGGGAAAATTCCTGATTTTGATTCTCATTCTTTAACCTTGAATTACTCATCATCTTTGCCTTGTTTTGAGCATAATTCTAGTTCTAACTCCAGTCTTTATCATGCAGATTTTGAAGGTCGAAGTAATGAATCAGCAATCGAGTTTTTAGTTGATGGAAAGAATAGTTGTACGGCTGACCATAATTTTTCAATCTTCGTTATAGAAGTGCAACCTGATTTTGTACTTGTACCAGCCACATATAAAGTGTCTCAACCAGCAACAAACCACTGTTTTTCTAACTTTCATCAGTCCATGGATTTGAGCAGCATTTCGTTGCCATCGATGTCTTCATCATTTGCTTGGTCACATGAAGATATTGCTAATTTCTACCATCACTCTATGGCACCATGCATTGCCTTAGCAAACCAGCCACTTGCTGTGAAAGGGAGTTTACTTTCAATTGATTTTGAAACTGCAATTACTCCTTTCCAATCTGATTTTCTTATTTGTGCCAATTGTTTGCATTGTGTTATTAGTCCTAGTGTTGAAATAGGTCATTTTCAGCATTTCAGTTTGAGTCCTTATGTGTCTTTTATTTTCCTTGACTTGTGTGCCCATTGTGTTGGTCATTATGATGCATGTTTGTGTAGTAAGTCTAATGTGTCCTTAGAGTCTGTGAACATTATTCCCATGACGCATGGAAATCATGTCTTTCCTTCGTGTTATACATTGGGTGAATTTAGTGTTCTTACTTCTTTCCTTCCTACTAATGCCTCATGTTTTGTGTTTGATCCAGGCATAGATTTGAAGGATGATTGTGACCATAGTGAGGCTACATGTGATACGTATTCATGGTTCATGGAACGTGAACATCCTTGTTGGCCTTGGTTTGTGCATACGTTGAGATCGTGGTTGAAGCGTGCTCGTTGGTTCCACTTCAAGCTAGGTAGAAGGCATGCTTCATGGCTTGCATTTATCCACGTGTTACCTACAATTCTTCTCCTCAAGCAATCATTCGATTTGGGACAAATCGCCTTTAAGAGGAGGGGAATGATGCGAATCCGGTGGGCTACCATATATTCAAGTTCAAGCCTTCTCATGGGTTAAGTCCATCATGCAAGGATTCATAGAATTCAAGCAACATCACTCCAAGATTTGATTTACTTTAGTTAATAAAAGTGCAAACCAGAAGACTTGCACCTGTTAGCCGTGGGCACGCCTTACAAGCCAGAGTCTTCTGATCCCTCTCCTGCACGTAGAGCGTGGGCACGCCTTACAAGCTAAAATCTTCTGGTCATTGAATTATTGAGCAGTCTTTTTCCATTCTTAGTTAGGTTAAAATAATTTCCTAATTGTTTAGCCTCTAGTATTATTAGTAGTTTCCTAAAAACTAGTTTCCTAGTTAGTTAAGGTTTCGGTTCTTTAAGCTTCCAAAGCTGGCCGAATTTAGGTTTTCTATTTGGACTAGGATTTCATGTCTTGTAGGCTATAAATAAGCCACCTTATTTCATTTTTAATATACAAGAATTTTCAGAAATAACATTGAGTGTTTTATCACCTCTCTTGCTTCCTTGAAGCGACTTGAATACCTTAGAGTGTTCTTTAAGGGTTCATTGACTTATCAATTCAAGAACACGTTGAATTGTGGCGTCTTCTACCTTTATACCAACGTTCGTTGTCCACGTGCTCAACGGGTGAAGGTCTTCCGCGGTGTGTTCCAACTTTGTTTACCAAAACCCTAGATCCTACATCTTTCATGTGCGGGTTGCGTTATTAATTAACGTAGTTCGTATCACTTGGATTTGAGCTTATAAAGGATTTATATGCTACTGATGATGATTTTAAGCTTGTGTTTGAGACTTGTAAAAGGGCTGGTCATGACAAGTTCTACCTATCCGAGGGGTTTTTATACTACTTAGACCGTCTGTGTATTCCTAAGTGTTCCATTCGACAATTGCTTGTCAAGGAATCACATAGTGGAGGTCTAATGGGCCATTTTGGTGTTTCTAAAACTTTGTCTACCTTGCAGGAACATCTATATTGGCCAGGGATGCGTAAAGATGTTGAACGTGAAGTATCAAGGTGCATCCAATGTCACCGTGCCAAGTCCAAGGTAAATCCGCATGGTCTTTACATGCCTTTACCTATTCCTAGTGAACCTTGGGTTGATATTTCTATGGATTTCATACTTGGCTTGCCTAGGACCAAACGGGGTCATGATTCTATCTTTGTGGTAGTGGATAGGTTCTCTAAAATGGCACATTTTATTGCATGCCACAAAACTGACAATGCACCCTACATTGCTGATTTATTCTTTAAAGAAGTCATTCGTCTACATGGTGTACCACGCACAATAGTGTCTGATAGGGATGTTAAATTCCTGAGTTACTTTTGGAAAACACTTTGGGCTAAATTAGGCACTAAACTTTTATTTTCCACTTCTAGTCATCCTCAAACGGATGGACAAACTGAAGTAGTGAATCGTACAGTGTCTACTATGTTACGTGCATTAATTAAGAGAAATTTGAAAACTTGGGAAGAATGCTTACAGCACATTGAGTTTGCATATAATAGATCTAAGCATTCCACCACTGAATTTACACCGTTTGAACTGGTTTATGGATTTAATGCCTTTACCTTTAAGTGAAAGAGCTAATCTAGATGGTAAGAAGAAGGTAGACTTGGTTCGCTCATTTCATGAGAAAGCACGTTTGAATATAGAACGTCGAACTGAGCAGTTTGCTCAACAAGCAAACAAGGGTCGACGTAAAATAATGTTTGAGCCTGGTGATTGGGTATGGTTGCACATGAGGAAGGAGCGTTTTCCGGCACAAAAACGTAGCAAGTTATCTCCTCGTGGTGATGGATCATTCCAGGTTGTGGAAAGAGTCAATGACAACGCCTACAAGCTAGAGCTTCCAGGTGAGTATGGTGTTCATGCCACTTTCAATGTTGCTGATTCGTCTCCTTTTGACGTAGGTGATGACCTCGATTTGAGGACAACTCGACTTCAAGAGGAGAGGAATGATGGGATCAGCTCACAGACCACACACAAGTTCAAGGGGAAGGGCCGACCTCTCCTCTAGCCCCACTTGTGAGTGTTGAGCCAATGACTCGTGCGCGTGCTCGAAGGATGCGAGAATCAGTTCAAACATTCATTTGTGCTACTCGGGAAGGCGTTGGGACTTTCCAAGAAGGCCACGCCATCATCCATATGCTTCAAGTGCACAAACCGAGTCACTATGAGGGCTAGTTTGGATGTTACCTCTAGCTCGTAGTTACTTATTCTATGTAATTTTTCATTTTAAATAATTAGCTGCAACATTCGGCCATGGCAGAAGCGTTGCCACCAGTTAGACGTGCCCGCGCCCAGTGGTCACGCCTAAGGAGTATCTTGGCAGAAGCGTTGCCGCTAGTTAGGCGTGCCCGCGCCTAATGGTCACGCCTAAGAATTTATTTTTACTTTTAGTTAGTAAGTGACTCCTTATGTCACTAGGTTTCCTTAGTTTAGTAGGATTTTGTTTGTAAGCCTATAAATAGGCCATTCTTCTCAAACGTTTAATACATTCAATTAGACATCAAATTTCAACAATTGAGAGAGTTTCTCTTTTGGCTTGTGCAAACCTTTGAATACTTTAGATTCAGTTCTAAGTGTTCTTTTGGCTTATCAAGCAAGAATCATACTTGTTTGTGGCGCCTTTCTACCTACACTACAAGTTCCTTTTAACAATTCTTCGAGGGTTAAGAAATTAATCTTAGTTCTTGAATCAAGGGTTTTAAGGGGTTCGTGGACTTCCATCAATCCAAACGTGGGAATTATTGTCTAGATCCGGGAATTGGTATACGAGTTCTTCCAATCAAGGTTGGGTTCGTATCAGGAATTAGTAGTGCGATTAAAAGCAAATTCTGCGATAGGTAAGCACTCTTCCCACCTTCTCAAATTACGATGAATTATTGCTCTAAGTAAAGAACCAAGGGTATGATTCATTACCTCCGTTTGACCATCCGTTTGAGGATGACTAGAGGTTGAGAACAGCAACTTAGTACCCAACTTACCCCAGAGTGACTTCCAAAAGTAACTTAGGAATTTGATATCCCCGTCACTCACGATTGTGCACGGCACTCCATGAAGTCAAACAACTTCACGAAAGAATAGGTCAGCAATATGGTGCGCATCGCTGGCTTTCCTGCAAGGTATGAAATGCGCCATCTTAGAAAACCTATCTACTACAACAAATATACTATCCATACCTCGTGACGATCTTGGAAGACCAAGGACAAAGTCCATTGAGAAATCCGTCCAAGGTGCATGTGGTACAGGTAGTGGCGTGTACAGTCCATGTGGAAGACTCCTTGACTTGGCCTGTTTGCACTACAAACACTTGTCATAGATATTAGCAACATCATGCGTCATCTTAGGCTAATAAAAATGTTCATGCAAGTGTTATAATTTAGGCTTTATCATACAAGGTTGGCGACGTTACGTCACCCTAATCCGTACCGCTTTATCATACATTAGCTGTACTAATGTGGCAAGTACTCTCATGGTAGATCACCTATCCTTGCCAACGTTACGTCACCCTAATCCGTACCGCTTGCAATGGCTCAATGAGAGTGGAGACGTCAAGGTTACCAAGCAAGTGGTAGTACCTTTTCGAATTGGGAAGTATTAGGACGAGGTACTTTATGACGTCGTTCCCATGCAAGCTTCTCATATTCTATTGGGAAGACCATGGCAATATGACAAGAAGACCAACCATTGTGGCTTCACCAACAAATATTCATTCACGCACAGCAACAAAAAGGTGACTCTTGTCCCTTTCACACCTCAGCAAGTGCATGACGACCAGGTGTGGTTACAACAAGAGCATGAACAGGAGATGGCCAAGAAGAAGAGTGATTCTAAAGCCTTGGTCCGAGTAGAATCTGGGAAGAATTTGGCTAAGCAAGAATCAGCCAAAAGCATCAAGATGCCTAGCCTACTTGCTAAAACAAGGGAAGTTCGAAAATTACTCTTATCCAAGCAAGTAGCCTACATTTTGAATTGCAAAGCAATGCTTATCGTGTCTAAAGAATCCTTAAATAATTTGTCTATTGATGTCTCTTCATTTTGTGGTAAAAGTGAAGGGTTTTGCATCACATACAGCTGTTGTGCCAATCATTACATGTTGTTCTTATGTTGCCATACGTGTTAGTCCTTTAGTTCTCTTTTTTGAGTCACGTCTTTTTGCATGTTTCAAGCATATTTTCCTTGTTATTTTTGTGCCTTTATTTGCTCTTTTTCATGAGTTTTTGTCAACTTTGCATGTTACTCAAGTTATTTATTTGCGAGTTTTCACATGTGATTGTTTTCTTATCATTGTTGCATGCTGTCTGATAGGTTTGCAAGGTTCAAATGCATCTTCAAAAACCTATTTTCACTACCATTTGCATGTGTTTAGTCCATCAAATACATTGCTTATGATTCCTTATACATTGAAGCATTTATTGCCTTCCTTGTTAGCTAATTTGCATCTGATGCTTCATGATGTTAGAGAATTATCATCTTGTGTTCAATTTCATGAAACTGGATCTCAAATAGATTCTGCACTTAGTCATTACTTTTGTAATATTTTTGATCCAGGAATTGGCTTCAGGAAGTTACCCTATACAACTATGCCTTGGTTTGTCAGTAAGGGACGATTGGATCGAAGGCATGCTACCAGGCTCATGTTCCAAGCATTACAATTCGAGTTGTTGCTGTCCAAACGAAGCTTGGATTCGAGGACGAATCCTCTCAAGAGGAGGGGAATGATACGAGCCAAGCAAATGAACTAGGCATTACAAACGTTGGTCCGTGCGGTCCAAGACACAAGCGGCACGCCTACCAATATTGAGGGCATTGAGCCAGTCTCAAGTGTGATCGTGCTTCGAGTTGAGGACCCCGTGGTGGTCAATGACACGACTTAGCCGCGGGCACGTTCTAGTTGCTTATTTACTGTTATAGGTTGATTAAAGGGTACGACCGACCTGTGGTTCGACCCTAGTCCATTAGTTATGTTAATTAGTCCTTTTAATTAATGTGGGCCAGCCCGTGGTTCGCCCTATTGAGCCATGGCCGAACCCTTGGCTTAGTTAGTCAGTAATTGGTTAGTTAGTAGTTAACTAGGGCTTGTTCCTTGGTTAGTATTTAAGCCAATTGTCTATGTACGATTCATTGATTATTGAAAGAAATAAAAAACACACCTCTGAGAGTCTCTCTCTTGCTTCCTTGAAGCGTTCTTGAGTATCTTAGATTGTTCTAGGGTATTCAATTCGACTTATCAATCTAGGAACACGCTAGATTGTGGCGTCCTCTACTATATCAAGGGATCGTTGGCCGCGTGATCAACGGGTTCTTGATCTTTCTGCTGCGTTCATCGAGTCAAGCGCATTTTCAACCTTCTAGATCCGTGGTAGTCTGTACGGGTTTCGTCACACGGTTGGCGATATTCGTATCAGCACACAGTAAATATGATACCAAAAGACTTGCAGTCATAAGGCGTGCCCACGTCTTAAATCTATCACAGTAAATATGTGATCAGAAAACTCGCAGTTGTAAGGCGTACCCACGGCCGTCAAGATCATTCCTTCACTTCAAACCTTCAAACTTAGCTTGCTTCTTGTTGCCATGATGAATGATGAAAGCTTGTAAAGCTTCCTTCACCCTCTTGGATCTCGCCCTTGTCATCGGACCAGCAATGTTGGCAAAAGGATCCTGAGGTTGAAGACGTACATCCCTGCTTGTGTCTTCATCATTCCCTCTTTCCTCGAAAGGATTCGTCCTCGAATCTTCAAAATCTGTATCAAAATCAAAAGGAGAAAGGTCAGACACATTAAAAGAAGCACTAATGCCATACTCACTTGGAAGTTCCAATTTGTAGGCATTGTCGTTGATGCGTTGAAGCACACGAAATGGGACATCTCCTCGCGGGTGTAGTTTAGTTCTCCTCGAGGCGGGAAACCTTTCCTTCCGCATATGTACCCAAACCTAATCACCAGGTTCGAATACAACTTTCTTTTGACCCTTATTGGCATATTTTGCATATTGTGCATTCTTTTTCTCAATTTGAGCACGAACTTTCTCATGTAATTTCTGAACAATCTCTGCTTTCTTCACACCATGTGCACTTAAACACTCATCAATTGGAATAGGTGACAAGTCCAAGGGAGTTAAGGGTTGAAAACCATAAACAATTTCAAAGGGGGAATGACCAGTAGTGGAATGGGTAGTGCAATTAAATGCAAATTCAGCAATAGGTAAACATTCTTCCCATCTTTTTAAGTTCCGTTGTACAAGGGCTCGAAGTAGAGCACCAAGGGTTCCATTGGTTACCTCAATTTGACTATCCGTTTAAGAATGACTGGAGGTAGAGAATAAAAGTTTAGTACCCAACTTACCCCAGAGTGACTTCTAGAAATAACTGAGGAACTTGATATCTCTGTCACTTATAATAGTATGTGGCACTCCATGTAGTCTTACCACTTCTTGGAAAAACAAATCAGCAACATGGCGTGCATCACTTGTTTTCCTACAAGGAATAAAATGAACCATTTTAGAGAACCTATCCACTACGACAAAGATACTATCCATACCTCTAGAAGACCTTGGCAAACCAAGCACAAAATCCATGGATAAGTCTATCCAAGGAGCATGAGGTACGAGAAGAGGAGTGTATAAACCATGAGGGTTACTCCTTGACTTTGCCTGCTTACACCTTAAACACTTATCACAAATGCTAGCAACATCATGCTTCATTTTTGGCCAATAAAAGTGTTCATGCAAGATGTTAAGCGTTTTATCAATGCCAAAATGTCCTATCAACCCTCCACCTTGGGCTTCTCTAATGAGTAATTCCTTAAGTGAACAGTTGGGGATACATAGGGGATTTTCTTTGAACAAGAAACCTTCATGCCTATAAAACTTATGAAATGCAGCATGTTCACAAGCGTTGAACACATTAGAAAAATCAACATCATTCTCATACAAGTCTTTAATGTGCTTAAAACCAAGTAACTTAGTGCTCATGTTAGTGAGCAAAACATACCACCTGGACAATGCATCTGCAACAACATTATCTTTCCCCTTCTTATACTTAATGATATATGGAAATGAATCAATGAATGCAACCCATTTAGCATGTCTCTTATGCAACTTACCTTAACCCTTAAGGAATTTAATTGATTCATGATCAGTGTGCACAAATTCCTTGGGCATAAGATAATGCTGCCACACTTCAAGAGCTCGCACAACAGCATACAATTCTTTATCATAAGTAGGGTAATTAAGAGCTCCCCCACTCAACTTCTCACTGAAATATGCCAAGGACCGGTTATTTTGAGTTAAAACAGCTCCTATGCCTATGCCGCTGGCATCACATTCAACTTCAAAGGTTAGATCAAAATTGGGTAAGGCAAGAATAGGTGCTGAAGTTAACAACTTCTTAAGCATATTAAACGCATCTTCTTGCTCTTTTTCCCATTGAAAACCCACATTATTTTTAACTATCGCATTCAAATGTGCTGCAATAGTACTAAAGTCTTTAACAAATCTCCTATAGAAACTTGCAAGACCATGAAAAGACCTTACCTAAGACACATTGATTGGAGTTGGCCACTCGAGGATGGCCCTTACCTTTGCAGGATCAACACTTATACCATTTGCACAAACAATTATCTAAGAAAATTAACTTCATTAGTGCAAAAGATACATTTGTCAACATTAGCAAAAAGTTGAATTTCACGTAAGGCACTTAGAACTAATCTCAGATGTTCAACATGCTCTTCTAAGGACTTGCTGTAGATTAAAATATCATCAAAATAGACAACAATGAATTTTCCAAGAAAATGCCTTAAAACATGATTCATCAATCGCATAAAAGTACTAGGAGCATTTGTTAAGCCAAAAGGCATCACAAGCTACTCATAGAGACCATACTTTGTTTTAAAGGCTGTTTTCTATTCGTCTCCCTCTTTATTCTTATTTGATGATAATCTGACCTAAGATCAATCATCTTTACAAGAACACGTTGAATTGTGGCATCTTCTACCATTATACCAACGTTTGTTGTCCAAATGCTCAATGGGTGAAGGTCTTCCGCTGTGTGTATGTCAACTTTGTCTACCAATATCCTAGATCCTACGCTTGTCGTGTGCAGGTTGCGTCTTCCTAGGTGTAGTTCGTATCAATTGGCCTCAAAGCTAGTTGGAGGTAACAAAGTATATCTTTTCTTTGTTTTCAAGTCAATTGTTTCGTTTCTTGAGTCCTTTCAATTTCGGTTGTGTCCCCCAAAAAAAAAAAAAAAGGAGTACTGTTCGTAGGCACTGTAGCAGTACTGTAGCAATACTGTTCACTGCTACTGTTCATCCGAATTCATCTTGGTTGCATCATTCAGATTCTGTTTTTTCTTCTTCATGTCCTTGCTGTTTTTGTGTCTCTTGTGTGTCAAGAAAATTAAAAAAAAAAGAGGAAAAATAGTCTCGGTTTTCTTACCTTCTTTTTACCATTCTTGTCTAGGTTTTCTTGCCTCTTGTTGAGTCGTTTCTTGTGAGTCGTTTCTTGTTGTCAATCTGTTTTCACTGCTGCCTGAAAATTCCTAGGGTGTTTTACATCTAGTTTCGTCTCTTGAGTCAAAAAAGAAACAGAGAGAGAGAGAAAGGAGTTTTCTGTTTTGTTTCAAATCTGTCCGAACCTTAGTTGCTGGAAAATTGGGTTTCGTTTTATGATTCTTGCAAATCTGCAGTTCCTTGGGCAAATTGATTGAATCTTGAAGCTTTCTTGATTGCTATCAAGAAAATTTCAAAAAAGAATATCAAGTTGAGAGAGAGAATTCACATCATCTCTAATGAAAGAGAGAATGACTCGAAAAAGAAAGAAGAAAGTGAGTCAAAAGAAAAGAAAATTTCGAGAGAAACAAAAGAGAAAAGGTCCAAACTCTGATAAAACGTTGTTGAGAGGTTCTAGGAGGGTCTACCCCTAGGGTTGCTCATCAGTTGGTATCCAGAGCATCAGGTTGATTCTCTTTCAATTGAATTGTTCATATCCTTTTTATTTGTTGAATTTTCTTCCGTATTATCCAAGTCCAAAAAAAAAAAAAATCTGTAGCATTACTGTTCACGACTGTAGCGTACTGTTCATCATTACTATTCATGCTACTGTTCATCGAAAAAAAAATTTCTTGCTTCTATTCTTGCTAGGGTTTTCTAGTTTGTGATTTGTTCGTGTCTCGTACCTTTATTTCTTGATTCTTGATTCTTGTTTGCAATACCTTTCATTGTTCTTAATTTTCTTGAAAATCAAAACTATGATTCTTGAAGTTCTTGAGTATCCGTGGATTGGGTCCAAAATTTCTTGTGTTTGATCTTAAATTTGTTACACAAGAAATCTGAAATTTTGTTATTGAGAAGTTGCCAAAATCAAAATCAAAGAAAATATTCCCAAATCTTGATTGGAAAAGATTTCCCAAATCTGTTTTGATTGGGTCTTTCCCCAAATCTTGCTTGGAAAAGATTTCCCAAATCTATTTTGATTGGGTCTTTACATATTTGGAAAAAAAAAAAGAGACAGACCGAGTGTGAACAGGTCTGTTCACACCTAAAACCTTCCTTTTTACATCTTTGTTCGAAAATTGCATCCAAGAAAGAGGTACAATTCTAGGGTTTTCTAAGATTTATAATTTCTGCATTGTGTCTTGTTTGTTTGTCAATTTCAATTCTTGAATTCGAGTATATAGGAATAAGCAAACTCTTCGAAGACCGGTGAATTAAGTAACCATTGCGCATCCAGAGTCACTATTCCAGTGCTCCGAAATTGTGTCTTTTATTCTTTGAGTCCTTTTGAATATTCGGGTTATAAATTCTTGAATTTCAAGAGTTAAGTTCCTTTAAGAACTTTACGAAGGAAATTTGAGAGTGAGTGTTCCTTTAAATTGTGAGAAATACGAGAGCTCGTGAGGTAGACTAGGATATTACCTAACTTTCTTTGCAGGATTCTCAAATATGTCGAAAGAGGAGCAAACACCCGAACCTGAGGTTTCTAATAAACTATTGCTCCAAGCTTTGCGTCAACAAGCAGAAAGACATGAGTTTGTCATGTCACAATTGACAGATAGATTGGCTGCACTTGAAATGAGGAGTGCCCACAACACACAGACCTGGGATGATAATGACGCAGATGATGAGGGTTATCATTCCAACACATTCGTGCGTCAAAGGGGAGCAAGAGAAGGTCGTAACATATCTAAGGAAATTGATGCGAACCCGAATCTCCAAACTCCCGCTCTTGAAGAAACGAATTGGCGACGCAGCGGAATGATCTATCTTGAACAGGTTATGGGTACAAAAGGGATGGAAATCCTACGACCCCTCTAACCCTCGAGATTGCGAACCCAACAATGACTGAATCTCAACCCACAATCTAGCGAATTAAACCAAGGAATTTGGTAGAAAGGCGCCACAACTCAACGCGTTCTTGAATTGATAAGCCTAAACTTGAACAAAGGAACTCATTCACTTTGTATCAAGGGTCGTTACCAAGGAACAAGAAAAGAGAAAACTCTCAATGTTATTACTCAAAGTCTTATGAAAAATATTGGAGAAGAAGGCTTATTTATAGCCTTTACAAAGACTCAAAATCCTACTTTAACTTGGACTCAAAAATACCTAAAAACCTAACCTAACTAGAATAGGCCAATCATGACTTTATCTTTTAGGAAACTGCTAAATAACAATTATTGAATATATAAGCTACCAAAATTCGGACATCATGACAAAGCCTTGGTCCGATATTATTCCTACTAAAATGACTTAAGGAAAACACGGGAAATTTAGACAATTGTGCCCTTCTTCTAAAAGACTTCAAACGGTAGCTTCATTCTTCAATTTTGAAACAAAGTATAAATCTTTGATCCAAGCCTTGTTCAAAGGAAGGAATCTAACGACCGTCTTGGAACTTTAATCCCCTTGGATAAGAATATAAGAAATGATCCCAAATCAAAGCTTCCACCATTCCATTTCTCATCATTCCCTTCCTCTTGAAAGGCGATTTGTCCCAAATCGAAGGATCGTTTGCGATGGAGAACTTCAGGCCATGTGTTGATGAATGCGAGCCAAGAAACATGCCTTTTAGTCAATCGAAATACAAGCCAGCATGCATGCTTCAGCTCACACGAACTTTGGCAACGGCCCATCACAAGTATACCTGGATCAAAAACGAAAGACGAGGAATAAATGATGAGGAAACACAGATATTCACCCACTTTACCTAATTGATAACAAGGAGGAAAAGTTTGTACCCCATGCATCATTAGACGATGCTTAACACAATCTACGAACACATTAAACTTACTAAATAAATATGCACCATCACTACTAACACAATAACCACACGAATTAATTAGAACAGACAACTCATAAGGACTCAATGGTAGACACTCACAGTTAAAACAAATAGGACTCTCACAATGACTCAAATAATTATCAAAATAATTGACAAAACATAAGCAACTAGCATGATCAACAACATCAGAAGAATGACTCAAAGGACTACCATAACAATCTACACAATCCAAACAAATGGCACGGCTTTCAAATGCAAAAGAATTAACTAGAGGATAAGATTGAAGACTCCCTTTCAAACTCAAAGGTTGGTTGGTGAAAACGGTCTTCAATTCTTGGGAGTGAATGTAGAAATTTGCAATGCCTCGAAAGAACATGGTTCCTTTTAAAGACTTTGCAATGGCGCACAACAAAACCATCTTTACTTCACCTTGTTGTACCTGAAAAAGACCATTAACACTAAACAAAGTAAAGTTAAGATTGTTAGAAAAATAATAAGCCCTTTCACGCTCATTTATTTTTCCACTCACAATTAGCTCACATGCACTCTTTTCTTTTCCTTCTTCACTCAACTCACTCTCCTTTGTATTTACACTACACTCGGATTGTACATCTTCATATTCCTCACATAAATCCTTTCCAACTAGCTTTTGACTAGTGGTTAGTGTAGTGGACAGTGCAAGCTTTTTCTTTTCATGCTCAAGATACGACTTTACATAGGTATCCAATAGTTGCTCAAATCGTCTCATCAAAGGCTCGTTCTTGGACATTTGACGTGACTCTTTAATTTCTTGCTCATGCTTCTCACGTGAAGCACGTTTGGCCGCCAAAGAAAGTTTCCTTTGACATCTCCTCTCGTCTCATCAAAGGCTCGTTCTTTAAAGGTTGGCTCTGATACCAACTGATGCGAACCCGAATCTCCAAACTCCCGCTCTTGAAGAAACGAATTGGCGACGCAGCGGAATGATCTATCTTGAACAGGTTATGGGTACAAAAGGGATGGAAATCCTATGACCCCTCTAACCCTCGAGATTGCGAACCTACGAATTGAATCTCAACCCACAATCTAGCTTAATTAGCTAACCAAGGAATTTGGTAGAAAGGCCACAACTCAACGCGTTCTTGAATTGATAAGCCTAAACTTGAACAAAGGAACTCATTCACTTTGTATCAAGGGTGGATTCCAAGGAACAAGAAAGAGAAAACTCTCAATGTTATTACTCAAAGTCTTATGAAAAATATTGGAGAAGAAGGCTTATTTATAGCCTTTACAAAGACTCAAAATCCTACTTTAACTTGGACTCAAAAATACCTAAAAACCTAACCTAACTAGAATAGGCCAATCATGGCTTTATCTTTTAGGAAACTGCTAAATAACAATTATTGAATATATAAGCTACCAAAATTCGGACATCATGACAAAGCCTTGGTCCGATATTATTCCTACTAAAATGACTTAAGGAAAACACGGGAAATTTAGACAATTGTGCCCTTCTTCTAAAAGACTTCAAACGGTAGCTTCATTCTTCAATTTTGAAACAAAGTATAAATCTTTGATCCAAGCCTTGTTCAAAGGAAGGAATCTAACAACCGTCTTGGAACTTTAATCCCCTTGGATAAGAATATAAGAAATGATCCCAAATCAAAGCTTCCACCATTCCATTTCTCATCAGAAATAGATGACAACCTCGGTTCCATTAAGACCAAAATGCCTTCTTTTCATGGGAAGAATGACCCTGAGGCTTATTTGGATTGGGTACGAAAAGTGGAGCAAGTTTTTGAAATTCACAGCTATTCAGAGGAGAAGAAGGTAAAATTGGCCGCTGTAGAATTTCAAGACTATGCGTCTATATGGCAGGAACAAGTATGTGCTACAAGAAAGAGAAACAGGGATCCACCAATAGACACTTGGGCCGAGATGAAACAAGTGATGAGGAAACGATTTGTGCCATTCCACTACACTCTGGGAATTGTACAACCGTCTTCAACGACTCACTCAGGGGTCCAATACTGTGGATGAGTACCACAAGCACAGATGGAGATAGCCATGATCGGGGCTAACCTCGGGGAAGACCAGGCACCATGGCCAGATTCTTAAATGGATTGAATCCGGAGATAAGGAAGAAGGTTGACCTCTAAGACCACTACGAGATTCAACACATGGTATCATATGCTGAAAAGGTGGAAAGACAACTGGTGTCCACCAAAGCATCTAGTGGACGAGCCACTACAACCCCTACACCTTCTTGGAAAAGAAGCCAAAGTCAGACACCGAATACTTGGCCAAGGCAAGGTAATAGGGAAAGGGACAGCAGACAAGCCTCTCATTCTAGTGCCATAACTTCTAAACCGGCACCAAGGCAGAACTTCACCAAGCCAAACGCACCTCCTAGTGCATCGCCAAACACCCCAAAGCAATGCTTCAAATGTAAGGGTGTTGGCCACCTAATGGCTCAATGCCCTAATAGAAGCATTATGTACATGACTGAGGATGGTATATGGCTAAGTGAGGATGAGGTGGAGTACGCGGACATGCCGCCATTGATGGAGGGCGACCCAAAGGAGGATGAAGAGGTCATGGAAGTTGAAGAAGAGCCAGTTGCACGAGTTATGGTGACCATGAGGGTGCTAAACGCACAGGCTCAGGATGATGATCTCCAACGCACCAACATCTTCCATACACGATTCAAAATTGGAGATGAGGTATGCCTTATGATCATTGACAGCGGATCTTGTACAAACTGTGTGGCTGCTGATTTTGTTGAGGAAAAGCATATTCCATGGACTTACCACCCTAAGCCATATCGACTATCTTGGTTGAATGATGGTGGGGAAGTCAAGGTCACAAAGCAGGCATTGATCCCTTTTTCCATTGGTAGATACAAGGACTAGGTATTATGTGATGTAATACCTATGCAAGCAAGTCATGTCTTGCTAGGGCGTCCTTCGGAGTATGATCGACAAGCAAACCATATTGGACTTACTAATAAGTACGTATTCATTATGGATAAGTTTAAGATCACACTTTCACCCTTGACACCTACGCAGGTGTATGAGAAGCAACTTCACTTAAAAAGAGAGAGAGAGAGAGAAAAAGCAACTGAGTGATCAAAGGAAAATTGCCTATGTATTCCCAACTGTTCACTTAGAGAATTGCTTGTGAGGGAAGCTCATGGGGGCGGTTTAATGGGACATTTTGGCATTAATAGGACTTTTTACAAAATACAAAACGTGAGGTTTTCCTTCAAGTTCTCGATTGAACTTCTCTTGAATTCTTGAGTTCTTTAACTTGAGTTTTCTTTTAGACTTTATCGATTAGATTTGTTTCCTAATTGTGGTGTCTAATCTTCCATCTATATTTGCTTGAGGTTGCTGATTGCCGTCGTGTATCAGAGGTCTTGAGTCCATGTGAACAAACCTAGATCAATTTCCGTTGAAGAGAAAATGTCCAAACTCTGATAAAATGTTATTGAGAGGTTCTAGAAGGGTCTACCCCTAGGGTTGCTAATCACTATTGATGGTAATGTTATGCTTTCCTGTAGAGAGGCTGCCTTTAAAATGGGTTCCTTCAGTTTGATACATGGAAGACACACTAAATGAGGCAGTAGCTTTCAGATGCCATATTCATTGAGGAATCTGTTTGTAGTATTGTTGAGTTACTATTCACCAAGAAACACAAAACTCCTATGGGAAAAGTAAGATGCTGAAATATTAAGGGATTTTGAGAAAGCTAAGAGCCTTTGTGGCCATGATTCTACCTACATACTTAAATGTGTTCTGTTAGACATAAATAAAACTTTAGAACAAAAGGGGGAGAACATCAATTACTATCACTTAGTTCCTGATACTTTTTCTGTGAGTCATGGTGAACAGCTTACATGAGAGATATAGAGTGAATTAAATGCTCAGTATCCAAATAAAGATGTACTTTTGTCATCAAAGCTAAATGCAGGCCAACGATATGCCTATGACACTATATTGCATGGGGGTTTTTTCTAGTGAAAGAATGAGTTTTTTTGTAGATCGACTTGGCGAAACTGGAAAGACTTTCCTTTATCGCTCTATGCTTGTGACAGTGAGGTCTCAAGGTTATTTGGTGATTGCCGTCACTTGCCTGAGTTGGCCCATCCTTCCGTGAGGGAGGACAACGACTCAAGATTTAAAATCCCACTTGATGCTTCAGCGAATAAGATCTGTCATGTCTATAAACAGAGCTTCATTGCTACGCTTATTGCATTGGCTAAACTAATTTTGTGGGATGAGGCTTCTATGGCTAAAAGAGATACCATTGAAACCTTTGATCTGTTACTCAAAGATGTGATGGATTCTAAGCTTCCTTTGGTGGTAAAGTAATCGTCTTTGGGGGTGATTTTTGAGAAACCTTACCTGCCATTCAAAATGCATCAAGGGAACAACAAATAGAGTCTAGCTTTGTTAATTTACCTCTTTGGAGTATTCTTCAGAAAATAGTCTTGACAGAAAACATGCAAGCTATCTTAGATGGACAATTTTCTGAATTCCTCCTTAGGATAGGTTGGGGACGTGAGCCAGAAGATGACGATGGGAAGATGCTTAAGTAAAGATATATTGATCTCATTTGACAACAAAGCTGATCCACTTGATAGGTTAACATCTGCTATATTTTCTAAATTATACAACCTTTTTCTTAATATATAATAAATGAGCCTACATATATGACTTCATTTTAACTGAATTATCTGTGAACCAAGTTAGAGAATTTTGTTTTTCTGGACTTGGCCATGTACTCATTGAATCCGTACCAAATGATATACAGATGCATTCTTACTCCAAAAAATGCATGTGATGATAATATAAATGATATGATGATTGATCGATTTCCTAGGCAATCTTTTATCTCTCTGAGTATTAATCGAACACTTCATGAAAAAGATTAGAGTGATTATTTAGATTTTCTCAATACATTGGATCTGAAGGGCCTGCCTCTTCTGATACGAATCCTAAGAGGTGTTCGTGTCTTTTTGAATGACCCAACTATGGTGCGTTGGGGTCCAATGAATAGAGTTAAGATCAAGGAGTTTATGGTGCAAATTCAAGTTACAAGTACCTCCGGTCCAATGACGCGTGCAAGAGTCAAACGGCTCAAGGAGGAATTAGCCGCATTGGTTCGTGATGTGCAAGATCAATGCTAAGTGTTCATGAGGGTTCATCGAAACTCTTCACTAGTTAGGCGTGCCCATGCCCATCAGGCATGCCTAAGGAATGCAATTCCAATCGATGACTAGAAGCGTTGACACTAGTTAGACGTGCCCGCGCCGAGTGGTCACGCCTAAGGTGCTGTTGAACAGAAGCATTGATATCAGTTAGGCGTGCCCACGTCTAACGATCACGAATTTATTTTCATTTGTTAGTTAAGTTCTTGTTTGTCCAATAAAGCAATTGGCTAGGTGTGAACAAGGGCCTCAATGCCTTTTATGCTATTTCCTAATTGTTTAGTATTTAGGATTATTAGTAGTTCCTAAAAACTAGTTTCCTAGTTAGTTAGGGTTTCGGTTCTTTAAGCTTCCAAAGCTAGCCGAATTTAGGTTTGCTATTTGGACTAGGATTTCATGTCTTGTAGGCTATAAATAAGCCACCTTATTTCATTTTTAATATACAAGAATTTTCAGAAATAACATTGAGTGTTTTATCACCTCTCTTGCTTCTTTGAAGCGACTTGAATACCTTAGAGTGTTCTTTAAGGGTTCATTGACTTATCAATTCAAGAACACGCTGAATTGTATGGCCTCCTACCTTTATACCAACGTTCGTTGTCCATGTGCTCAACGGGTGAAGGTCTTCCGCGGTGTGTTCCAACTTTGTTTACCAAAACCCTAGATCCCACATCTTTCGGTGCGGTTATGCTATTAATTAACGAGTTCAGTATCAGTTGGTATCAGAGCTAGTTGGAGGTAACAAAGTATATCTTTTCTTATTTTGAGTCAATTGTTTTCGTTTCTTGAATCTTCAAAATTCAAAAAAAAAAAAAAAAAATCGGAGTACTGTTCATCGGCACTGTAGCGACACTGTTTACCGCTACTGTTCATCCGAATTCCTCAAATTCTGTGTTTTTTTTTTCCTTCGTGTCCTTGCTGTTTTTGTGTCTATTGTATGTCAAGAAAATCAGAGAAAAAAAATATATAGTTTCGATTCTTGCTTAGTTGTTCTTGTTCTTGTTTCTTCTTCGTCGTTCTTGTTCTTCTCATTAAAGTCGGTCTTTTTTGCTTGTTGTTCTTTGATGTTTGAACCAATCTTGATTGTCTAAGTGCTGTTTAGGGTTTGTGTCTTGCATCTAGTTTTCTTTGAGTCAAAAAAAAAAAAAAAAGAGGAAGAAGTAGAGGTTGTGTCCGAAAACTCATTGCTGGAAAATAGAAATCTGTTTTGTGATCCTTGCAAAATTAAAAGGTTCTTGGGCATACCTGATTGAATCTTGAAGCTTTCTTGATTGTGGTTGTGTGATCTTGATACTATTACATCAATCTTGAAGCCATTCTTGGAAAATATCAGACCTTACAATTTGATTCTTGCAAGTTGTAATCGGTTCTTGAAACCATTCTTGTTGCAGCCCTAACCGTTTCTTGTTGTTGAGAATTGTTGCTTTGTGAAAAAAAAAGAAAAACAAACAAAGAGCAACGAAATAGCAAAAGAATAAGGGAAGCCTAAACCAAGAACCACCAAGAAAAGAAAGCCTTTAAAATCGGTTGGCTCAAGGAATCCAAATCAGCTTTGAATTAAAAGAAGTCACCGCCATAAGACTCTTTATTTTAACCCATTCTCAATTCCTTTTGAAACAATTGCTGCCAACTTATGACCAAATTGAGTCTGGAAAATCATCCACAAACAGCCACAAAACATTCCAAAATCAGCAAGCTTCAGCCAAGAAAACCAAACATCAAAGCTGCCAAACCGTGGGTAGATTGTTTAATTCATTTTTTCCCAATCAGCTTTGAAAACCACTCCTTGGGAATAAGTGCTGCGTGTTTTCTGCCCAAAACCACCTGCAAACAGCACCCAAAACCTGAAATTCTGTCCAGAAATTTTGGAAAATCAAGCCAAGAAATTCCTCTCAAGTATGGATTAGGGTTCCTTGTCTTAAGCAATAAAGACACCTTGTTTTCTAGGATTTGTATTCAGCCTTTAAGGTAAATTCCAGCACCTTTAGCTTGCTTAAATTCACTATAATCTTGTTCTTATTGAGCACGAAATTGTTATTTCATATTTCTTTTTTCTAAGTTCTAATTCTAATTAAATCTTGAATTCAGTTTCTTTTAGTCTTTCTTTTTTCCAAATCTGTCCTAATTTTTGTTTCTTACTTTTACTCTTTATTTTCTCAAATTCTTGCATCATTCTTGTCTACAAATCACCGTGGTCTAATTTGGTAAGTGGGTTAACACTAGAAGAAGCTCTAATTTCTTCAAGTTGTTACCAAAGTTGACTTGAGAAGTGATTGGTGAGAGTAATAGAGTGTTTATTGAGTGTAAACACGAGGGTTGAGTGTATACACGTAAGGGAGTGCGTGAGGTCTATTTGCTTTTATTACTAATCATTTTTACGGGTTAAATGGCATCCCAACAAGCTGAAATTAGTTTCATGATGGAGTCCTTGAAAGAAGCATTAAAACAAGTGATAAATGATAGTTTTGAGCCTCTTGAAAGACGACTTGATCGAATGGTGAATAAGGAAGTCAAGAGGAGGGGTTCCATGCACTCTAATCATGATTGTCACACACTCAAAGAAAGGACGGCTCATCTTCATGCTAAGGAAGTATATAATGGACGACGTGCTGATGAAGAAAATCAAAAGTGGCGATGTCAAGAACCTAAGCATCGTCAATCCAAGCATTGTGAGCAAAAGGAAAAAAGACCATCTAGGAGGCATAAGGAACAAAATTCATCAATTTCTTCCAAATCTAAGTCTAGGGATGACACTTATCAATGTCTTCTACATGAAAAGCAATTGAAGGAGCAAGTTGAAAGCAATATCCAAGAATCTCCTAAAGAAGAGTTTGTAGAGATCATTGCTCATGAAAGCCAACATAATCTCATTCAAAGTGAAGTTGAACTAGAAGAAATCAGCATTGAACCTAAGGAATGGGAGAATGTAGTTGAATGTGCCATACAAAATATGAGTGTGAGTGAAGAGGTAAAACTAGAGAGTGAGCATGAGGTAAAAATTGAGAAAGGCACTCAAGAAAAAGAGATTGAAAAATCAAGTGAGATGAGTAAGAATGTGAGAACTTATGATTTTTATAATGAACTTACCTTTGCTTTGTGTAGTGTTTCTTATTTTGTGCAGGTCAAGCAAGGTCAAGTAGAGTTAGTCATGAAATGTTCCATTCCAAAGTCACTTGTACAATCCACAAGTTTTCATGGAGTTTGCCTTCTTAGTGTTAGATCTATTTGCTGTCAATTCATGGAGCACAATTCTGTCCAAACCAATGGAGCAGCAATTCGTGGTCATCTTGAAGGGAAAATTCTTGATTTTGATTCTCATTCTTTAATCTTGAATTACTCATCATCTTTGCCTTGTTTTGAGCATAATTCTAGTTCTCACTTCAGTCTTTATCATGCAGATTTTGAAGGTCAAAGTAATGAGCTAGCAATCGGGTTTTTAGTTGATGGAAGGAATAGTGAAGTTTCTAAGGGAGTTTTACATTTAACCTTTATGCTATACCTTCTTACCATTTAGCTAATGATGTTCCATTCCTTATATGTCCAATTTCTGGTTTGAAACAAGTTGAAAGTTATTTCATTTTTGTAGGTTGTAAGGCTGATTGTAATTTTTCAGTCTTTGTTAAAGGAGTGCAACCTGATTTTGTGCTTGTACCAGTCACATATGAAGTGTCTAAACCAGCAGTGAATCACTGTTTTCCTAGCTTTCATCAGTCCATGGAGTTGAGCAGCATTTGGTCGCCATTGATGTCTTCATCATTTATTTGTTCACATGAAGATATTGCTAATTCTTACATGTTGCTGCCAACAAATGCTGAGTTTCATGTACCAAGTGATTTCATGAGCATTAAGAGGTTGTCCAAGCACCATGTTACTAAGATCGTGATCATCCGTATGTCCATCCTTGCTACATTTCAAACGCTCAATGATTTGAGGACAAATCTATTCAAGAGGAGGGAATGATAATGAGGTGTTCGTCTTTTGAATGACCCAACTATGGTGCGTTGGGGTCCAATGAATAGAGTTAAGATCAAGGAGTTTATGGTGCAAATTCGTTGTACCTCCGGTCCAATGACGCTGCAAGAGTCAAACGCTCAAGGAGGAATTAGCCGCATTGGTTCGTGGATGTGCAAGATCAATGCTGTGTTCATAGGGTTCATCAAACTCTTCACTAGTTAGGCGTCATGCCCATCGCATGCCTAAGGAATGCAATTCCAATCGATGACTGGAAGCTTGACACTAAGTGTAATGGTGGTCAAAGGTGCTCGTAAGCATTGATATCGCTTAGAGCGTGCCCACGCCTAACGATGCATCATGCCTACAGAATTTATTTTCATTTGTTAGTTAAGTTCTTGTTTGTCCAATAAAGCAATTGGCTAGTGTGAACAAGGGCCCCAATGCCTTTATGCTATTTCCCAATTGTTTAGTATTTAGATTATTAGTAGTTCCTAAAAACTAGTTTCCTAGTTAGTTAGGGTTTGGTTCTTTAAGCTTCCAAAGCTGGCAATTTAGGTTTTCTATTTGACTAGGATTTCATGTCTTGTAGGCTATAAATAAGCCACCTTATTTCATTTTAATATACAAGAATTTTCAGAAATAACATTGAGTGTTTTATCACTCTTGCTTCTTTGAAGTTTAATTTGAATACCTTAGAGTGTTCTTTAAGGGTTCATTGACTTATCAATTCAAGAACACGCTGAATTGTGGACCTTTATACCACAACGCTCGTTGTCCATGTGCTCAACGGGTGAAGGTCTTCCGCGGTGTGTTCCAACTTTGTTTACCAAAACCCTAGATCCTACATCTTCAGGGAGTGATTATTAATTTTCTCAACAGTTGAATCATCTCAAAAGTTAGTCTTGAAGGAGAACTTTCCTATTATTCTTCTTAGAAACTTAAATCCAGTGGAGGGTCTATGTAATGGGTCCAAGCTTATATGTAGACAAGCTGAAACAACACACTTTTGTGTGGAAATTGCAGTTGCCAAAGATCGTGGAAAAGTAAAGTTCTTTTGCCAAAGATTCCATTCAGATCGACAATGAAAGAAATGGAATTCCTTTAAGATAACACACTTTCTTGTCAAGCTTTGTTTTGCTATGACAATTAATAAGTGATTACAAAAACACCACCACTTTGCTTTTTGCCAAAGCTTTGGATGGTGGATTCTTGCAAGCGGAAGCGAGCTATTTTGTTGGGTTTACGCTATGTCAATCATTTGGATACTCTAGCATTGTTGTTGAGTCGGACCCTCATGTAATGGTTTATGCTCCGAGGGTTCTTTCTCGATTCCTTTCAAGGTTAGGGTCGGAGGTCTGGACGATTCTAAAGTTTGAATCGGTGCTAGAGTTTCGACATTGCTTTCGTCAGGCAAACATGGTGGTGGATGCTCTAGAAAATATTGGGATAGAAACGTCATCTACTCAGGTTTTTAGGGCTTTAATAGCTATCATGATGTGCATAACTGACATCGCTTGGATCAAATGCAACTTTGTAATTTTCATTTTCTTTAAGAGGTAAGGCCTCATGTCCCCCCTCTCTTCATATGATCTATTACTGATTTGAATAAAACAGATTCGCCTACCCACCATATATAATTGGTGGTTTTTTGGAAAAAAAAAAAAAAAAAGAAAAAAAGTGATACATGCACAAAATCATCATGAATCAAACTTATGTCACACCCCAGGTGTGCACGAATTTTCATGTCAAGTTCGACGGGGTCCAATGAATAAAGTGAAGAACAAAGCATTTGGTATGCATCGCGCTTGTTTGCCTTGAAGTTTATTTTAGTTTTGTGAGCCGTTTAGTATGTTTTCCTTCAATAAGCAATCGGCCAGCTTGTCTTGGTTCGCTTGAATTAGCATTAGTAGTTAATATTTGTTAGTAGGTTATTTTGTTAAGTTTTTCGGCCAATTCCTAGTTGGATTAAGCTAATTTTTACCCTTTTCCTAGATCAATTAGGTTTACTTTTCCTAATTGGCCTAGGTATATGTTTATTAGTCGAATTAAGTCAAAAGTCAGTTTTCCTTAGTCTAGTGGGAACCAAATTTTGTTTTCATTGTTTCTTATATTATTAGGGTTTTGTAAGGCTATAAATAGCCTAAAATTCTTTTTTTTTTTTTAAAAACCACCAATCATATCTGGTGGGCGGGCTTGTATACCCATTTTATTAAACTCGTCAAAGGAGTACAAGAAAGAGTAGGCCTAAGACCTTACCTCTTTATGAGAATCTAAAATTACAAACTCATAACCAATCCATTCTAATCAAATTTCGCACATGGGGTGGACAGGTATGACATGACAAGTAAAACTGAGGGGAACTAGACGAAAGGCCTATGTTTGCCAGAGCATCTGCCACAGTATTCGCCTGCCGAAGACAATGCTGAAAGGAAATCACTTCTTTGAACCCTCTATTTTTGCCGAACCCATGGTCTCACCTTAAGAGGAGTACCAACCACACCCCGAAGTGCATTAACCATTACTAGAGAATCCGATTCCACCACAATGTTTGGAAAATCTAGCGCTTGACATTCCTGTAATCCGAACCAAATAGCCCTTGCTTCCACCTCCAATGAATCCCCTTTCCCAAATCTTTGACCAAATGCAAGCAAATAAAGACCCGAGATGTGCCTTAAAACTCCACCTCCACCCGCTTTACCATCCGCGGATGAGCCATCCATGTTAAGCTTCATGGTTCCAACCTGTGGAATTCCATAAAACCTTTGATATGACAATCCTTGGCCAAGCCTCAGCCTAACCAAAGTATTAATTCCCAATCCAGAGAGCCCTCTCCTTAGGGAAATTTAATCTGGACTACATCTCAAATGACATGTATGACTGACCAAATCACTTGTCGAGACGACACCCGAATCACCTCAAACCGCTGTTTATTTCTAAAAACCCACAACTGCCACAAAATAAAAGCAGGTAAGACTTTACTCAACCACTTCAAACCCCTCGACACCGCCAGACATCCACTAATGTTGTCATCTTGTTCAGACTGCCATGCCAAGTAATTGAACCCTAACAAAGTCTCAAAATAATGCTATGTCCTTGGCCAGCTCTCCATAGGAAAACAAATGATCTAAAGTTTCTACTTATGGAGCCTTGCAGCAACTACATCTTGAAGGCCCGAAAACATACAGCAAAGTCAAAATATCATCTGTGGCCAACTTCCTTGAAAACAAGCTCCATAGGAAAAATGAAATCTTCAGTGGTATGGACGCATGCCAGCAAAAGGAGAACAATCGTGAGACCGGCTTGGACTCCAAAACCAAATGGAATGCCGAGCTCAAGGAGAACCTACCGGAAGGCGTCAAATCCCAAACCATCTCATCCGAACTACCATCTAAAGCTATCAAGCAATCACTAAAACCTTGAAGCATATGTCATGGAAACAGTGATGACAAGAGCAACATATTTATATGACCATCTATTACAAACTCGTTAAATGAAGCCTCCAAAGCTAGCTACGAATATAGCCAAGCAAGAGGGGCTAATCCCCTCCAATTATTGATGAAGGGCTCAAGACTGACCACAATGCATATGCGCAAGTTGTTCAAATTCCAAGTGGACCAATTACAAGAGCTCGTGCAAGGAAGCTTAGGAAATCACTTCAAGCTCTCATTTGCACTATTCAAGATCGGATTGGAGATGATTTAAGGACCATTGAAGGCTTAGCCAATGATGGTTCAATGATTTACACTTTGCTCCAAGTTGATGAGCCGGATCCGAGCTAGGGTTTGGAATGAGAAGCTGCCGTTTGTTGAGCTGAAGAATAAGGGCACGGCTGTCCAAGTTTTCCTTGTTTTGTTAGTCAAATAAAGGTTGAATAAATTGGACCAGATTCTTATAGAATGCTGCCCGAACTTAGCTAGCTATTTAGTCAATATTCATTGTTTAGAAGTTTCCTAAAAACTAGGGTCATCCTGGCCAATTCTAGTTAGGTTAGGATTAGTCAATTTGAGTCCAAATTAGTCTAGGGTTTCGAGTCTTTTGTAAGGCTATAAATAGCCTAAGAACCATCAAGTTTTATTCATTGAGTTTTTTCATAAAATTTGTGAGTTTAACACTTTTTCTTTTCAAGAGAGCCTTTCTTGAATACTTGAGAGTTTTTTCTTGAGTTATTCAACTTGAACTTATCAATCAAGTAATCACCTTGGTTGTGGAGTGCTTCTACCAAAAACATTGGTTTGCTAGATCTTTAGTTTGTGGGTCAAGATCAATTTCAAGGTTCGCAAGCTCGGGGTTTAGAGGGTTGATTGTTTCTGCCAATCAACTTGAATTATTCGTCTAGATCCATAGTTGACAAAGTACGAGTTCATACCTTCGGGTGGGTTCGTATCAGTTGGTTATCAGAGCTAGTTGATGAATTTAAGTATATCTTTCTTGTGTCATAAGTTTTCTTGTTAAAATTCTGTTCAAGCCCTTTGTGCCTGCCGTTTCTTGTGTTTTGTCAAAACTATCTTTTTGTTTTGTCCATAGTTTTGTTGTTGTCCGTACTTTCCATTGACTTTGTGTTCTTGTTGAAATCTTGTCTTCGTGTTTCTTGAGTCTTGAAGTTACTCAAGTGTCAAAAAAAAAAAAAAACAGTCGTAGGTTTCTTTTCTTCTGTCTTGCATTCAAATTCTGTTCATACGTGTTCTAGTTGCTATCCGCTTCTTGTTCTGGTTGATTGATTCGAAATCTGCCTTGTTATTGTGTGTTTATTGTGTCAATTGCTGGAAAATTTTGTGGCTGACCTGAACTAGAAGTTCCATGATCTTCCTTGCTGGAATCATTGAATTTTGAGCTCAATCTAATTCGGCTGAAAGTGAAGAGGAAAAAAAAAAGAAACAGAAACGAAAGAAAGAAGAAAGAACCAGCTGAACCTCTTTTCCTTGTACTTGAACCTGTTCCGGATCTGTTTTACTTGTTTGGACTGAATTTTGGTGTTGTACTTGTTGGTCCAAGTATAAGCCACACCTTGTTAATTGCAAGAACCTAGTTGCTTGTTTTGGGAAAGCAAGATCCGAAAATTGGAAGTTGAAATACAAACCAGAAATTTCATTTCCAAATTCCAGTTTTTACTTTCCAAAGCTGATCAGGTTTCTTGTTGCTTAAAAAGTTACAAAACCGATAGGAAACCTTCTTAAATCAAGAAAAACAGCTTTCCTAAATCTAACTAGCCACAAATCCTATCCAAAAGGGATTAAAACACCTCAGCAACCAATCCAAAACAACCTTGGAAACCTGTCCACCACCTTCAGCAAAGCTGACCAAATCCGAATTGGTTTTGAACCCTTTTTGGAACCCGAATTGCTGTTTCTTTTGTTAACCATTGTCCACGTGATTTGCTCTTGTTTTCCAGCAATAGGTTGAGTCTTTAATTCTAAATTTTTGAGTCGTTTAGGTCATAGTCTTATCCTTTTCTAAATTTAGTTTGGAGTTGAGTCCTAGTTTCCTAATTCCATTCCTAGTCCAATTCAAGTCTCCAATTTCCAATTGAATCTTGTGCGGATAGCTTAGGAAGCTCATTTACTGTTTTTTTTAGTAATTTCTTGAAGTCTTTTTTTGTTTTATTTTTTTCTAGAATAAAAAAAAAATTAGCATTCAAAGAACCACAATCTTGGTGCAAGCTTAGTGATAGGCTCGATTGAACAACTTGAAGGAAAATTTTGATTTCTTCAAGAAAGGCAATCAAGCGAATTGAGAAGTGATTGGTGAGATCATTAGAGTGTTCAAACACTTGAGTGATACAAGAGAGTAAGGGAAACACGTGAGGGAGCGTGTATGACCTTTTTCTACTAACATTTTGTTAAGTTTTGCAGGTTAACTGTCAACATGTCTCAAAGCCAAGAGACAAATGATGCTGATGATTTAAAACTTGTCCTCGAAGCATTAAAAGGAGAAATCAACTGATTGAACTAAAGGTTTGATACATTGGAAGACAAGGTTGAGAAATCTAGTTCAGTCAAAAGTACCTCCAAAAAGCAACAACCTTTTGAGGAACTAATTGACTCGAACTAGGAGGATGAATATGAAGAAGCTGAAAACCGAGCCAAGGGAATCAAAAGAAACCCTAATCGAGGAGAGGATGACACCATCAAAGGGGTGAAACTAAAAATTCCTTCTTTTCAAGGTAAATCGGATCCCGAAACTTACTTGGAGTGGGAAAGAAAAATTGAAAAGGTTTTTGATTGTCACAACTACTCTGAGTTACAAATGTGAAGTTAGCTGTGGTAGAATTCACCGATTATGCTGCAATTTGGTAGGATCAACTAAGGAGTCGGCAAAGGAGGAATGAAGAACCATCCATCCAAACTTGGGATGCATTAAAAGGAATCATGAGGAAAAGGTTCATACCAGCCTACTACCATTGAGAATTGCTCAACAAACTGCAAACCCTCACACAAGGTAGTATGATAGTAGAGGACTACTACAAGGAGATGGAAATGGCAATGATGAGGGCCGATATCCCTGAAGATTTGGAGGCAACAATGGCTAGATTTTTGAGGGGCCTACGAGTTAAAATTGTTGATACTGTCGAGCTTCACCACTACCTTGATATTGATGAGTTGGTAGAAAAAGCTAGCAAGGTGGAAAAGAGGCTCAAGAGGAGGGGTACACCTCATCCAACTTCCAACTTCCAATCTGGAAATTGGAAGAATCCGCCATTTAAAAGGGAGAATAACACCTCAATTGCTCAAAATCTGGCCAAAGGAAGGGGAACAACAAGTGGAAACACACGGCCAACATTTCCATCATCAAAACCGAGGCTAAGAGAGGATGCTAGGGGTAACCAAGAAGCAAATAAAACTAGAACTCGAGACACTAAATGCTTTAAGTGTCAAAGTTTTGGTCACATTGCCTCCCAATGCCCAAATCAAAGGACCATGCTCATGCTACCAAATGGAGAACTCTTGACGGGTGATGAAAATGAGTATGAAGATATGCCTCCATTGATTGAGGAAGATGAGGAAGAAGAAGAAATGGAAGAAATACAGGCTAATGGTAAGGTCGGTTTGCTAGCAAGAAGGGCACTAGCTACTCAAGCTAGTAAAGATGATCTCCAACGTGGGAACATATTTTATTCAAGATGCCACATATCCATCAAGCTTTTCAGCCTAGTAATTGACCCAGGAAGTTGCACTAATGTTGCTAGGTCATTAATGGTAGAGTGACTCAACTTGCCAATCAGTGAACACCCTCGGCCTTACAAACTTCAATGGTTGAACAACAGTGGTGAGGTACGTGTTAATAAGCAAGTCTTGATTTCTTTTAGCATTTGTAGGTATATAGATGATGTTTTATATGATGTCATACCAATGCAAACCACACACATCATTTTGGGTCACCCTTGGCAATTTGAGAAAAGGGTTAATTTTGATGGTTTTTTGAATAAGTACTCTTTTATGCACAATGGTAAGAAGATAACACTTGCACCTCTTACACCTCAACAAGTGCATGAGGATCAAGTCAATTTGCAAAAAGAGTATGATTTGCATGTCGTAAATCAAAAGAAACTTCCGAAGGAAAAAGAAGGCCCTAAGGCCGAAATTAACCCTAAAGCAGTTGAGCATGTCCATTTGGCCATAGAGCCTAGGAAAGAGAGGGAAACCAGCATGCTTGCTAGGGTTAAAGATGTGAGGAAAGTTTTGCATTCTAACCAGATTTTGCTTATCTTATTTTGCAAAGAGACTTTACTCACTAATGAACTTGATGCTTCATTGCCTAGTGTTGTCACTATCCTTCTACAGGAGTATCAAGACATGTTTCCTAATGATATTCCAAATGGATTGCCGTCTTTAAGAGGGATTGAACATCAAATTGATTTCATCCCCTGGATCATCACTTCCAAACAAGGTGCCATATAGGACTAATCCGGAGGAAACAAAGGAACAACAAAGACAAGTAGAGGATTTGCTTGGAAAATGGTGGATTCGTGAGAGTCTAAGCCCTTGTGCTATATCAGTTCTACTTGTACCTAAGAAAGATGGAGGATGGAGGATGTGCATAGATTGTAGGGCAATCAATGCCATAACGGTAAAGTATCGCCATCCCATACCTTGTTTAGATGACATGCTTGATGAATTGCATAGAGCTATTATATTTACTAGGATTGACTTGAAAAGTGGTTATCACCAAATTCCAATGAAAGAAGGTGATGAATGGAAAACTGCCTTTAAGACTAAATATGGTCTTTATGAATGGCTAGTTATGCCTTTTGGGCTTACAAATGCTCCTAGTACTTTTATGCGTTTAATGAATTATGTGCTACGTGAGTACTTAGGGAAATTTGTAGTAGTCTATTTTGATGATATCCTTATCTATAGTAGAAGCCTAGAAGAACATGTGCAACATGTTAAGTTAGTACTTGATGTGCTTCGTAAGGAATGCCTCTATGCAAATCTTAAGAAGTGCACCTTTTGCACTGACGAATTGGTGTTTCTAGGATTCCGCAGGGTATCAAGGTAGATGAAAGCAAGATCAAAGCTATCAATGAATGGCCTCGGCCAACCACAATGGGAGAAGTCCGAAGCTTTCACGGCCTTGCAAGCTTCTACCGGCTGTTTGTAAGAGATTTTAGCTCTCTTGCTGCACCTCTCACCTCCATAATTAAAAAGGATGTATCGTTCCACTGGGGTGAAGAACAAGAGGCTGCCTTTAATTCTCTTAAACACGCCCTCACACATGCACCTATTCTAGCTTTACCTGACTTTTCTAAAATGTTTGAAATTGAATGTGATGTGTCAGGTGTTGGAATTGGCGCAGTGTTGATTCAAGGAGGACGACCTATTGCCTACTTCAGTGAGAAGTTGAATGGAGCCATGTTGAACTATAGCACCTGCGACAAGGAGCTATATGCACTAATCCGAGCTCTTCAAGTCTGGCAACATTACCTCCGTTCTAGAGAATTTGTCATCCATACCGACCATGAGTCTTTAAAGTTTCTTAAGGCTCAAAACAAGCTGAGTAAAAGACATGTGAGGTGGATTTCGTTCATTGAAACGTTTCCATATGTCATCAAATACAAGTCTGGTAAGTCCAACATAGTAGCTGATGCATTGTCACGCAGGTATGCTCTAATTACTACTCTTGATGCTAAGTTACTTGGATTTGAGCTTATAAAGGATTTATATGCTACTGATGATGATTTTAAGCTTGTGTTTGAGACTTGTAAAAGGGTTGGTCATGACAAGTTCTACCTATCCGAGGGGTTTTTATACTACTTAGACCGTCTGTGTATTCCTAAGTGTTCCATTCGACAATTGCTTGTCAAGGAATCACATAGTGGAGGTCTAATGGGCCATTTTGGTGTTTCTAAAACTTTGTCTATCTTGCAGGAACATCTATATTGGCCAGGGATGCGTAAAGATGTTGAACGTGAAGTATCAAGATGCATCCAATGTCACCGTGCCAAGTCCAAGATAAATCCGCATGGTCTTTACATGCCTTTACCTATTCCTAGTGAACCTTGTGATACGAACTACGTTAATAAGTAACGCAACCCGCACACGAAGAACGTAGGATCTAGGATTTGGTAACAAGAGTTGGAACACACAGCGGAAGACCTTCACCCGTTGAGCACTTGGACAACGAACGTTGGTATAATGGTAGAGGACGCCACAATTCAACGTGATCTTGAATTGATAAGTCAATGAACCCTTAAAGAACTCTCTAAGGTATTCAAGTCGCTTCAAGGAAGCAAGAGAGGTGTTAAACACTCAAAGTAATTTTGCTGAATATTTCTTGATATTAAACTTGAAATAAGAAGGGCTATTTATAGCCTACAAGACATGAAATCCTAGTCTAACTTGGACTTGGTAATTCGGCCAGCTTGAAGCTTAGAAAACCGAATTATAAATGGAAATAGAAAACTAGAGTTTAGGAAACTTCCAATAATCCTAACACTAATCAACTAAGAGACCTTAAAGAGGCATGTGGCTAAAGGATTTTCCAATTTGGAAACTACTTAACCCATGCTTTATTAACTAAACAAGAAAGGTAGAATTTGGACTTTAATTCGATCAAACGAGGGCTGGTCCTTCTTCAATACTTAGCAATGTCACCAACGGCCTTGACTCCTCATCCACATTGTAAAGTGGCTTAACTTGATTTTGGACATCACGAACTAATGTATTCAACTCCTCTTTGATCCTTTTAGCTCGTGCACGTGTTATTGGGCCATGAGGGACTTGAAGTGAGTTTGAAGATTGACCATTCCGTGACTCAACCTCCTTGGGGCTGGGATGATCCGCATCACCTTGGGTTGATATTTCTATGGATTTCATACTTGGCTTGCCTAGGACCAAACGGGGTCATGATTCTATCTTTGTGGTAGTGGATAGGTTCTCTAAAATGGCACATTTTATTGCATGCCACAAAACTGACAATGCACCCTACATTGCTGATTTATTCTTTAAAGAAGTCATTCGTCTACATGGTGTACCACGCACAATAGTGTCTGATAGGGATGTTAAATTCCTGAGTTACTTTTGGAAAACACTTTGGGCTAAATTAGGCACTAAACTTTTATTTTCCACTTCTAGTCATCCTCAAACGGATGGACAAACTGAAGTAGTGAATCGTACAGTGTCTACTATGTTACGTGCATTAATTAAGAGAAATTTGAAAACTTGGGAAGAATGCTTACGGCACATTGAGTTTGCATATAATAGATCTAAGCATTCCACCACTGAATTTACACAGTTTGAACTGGTTTATGGATTTAATCCCTTGACTCCGTTGGATTTAATGCCTTTACCTTTAAGTGAAAGAGCTAATCTAGATGGTAAGAAGAAGGTAGACTTGGTTCGCTCATTGCATGAGAAAGCACGTTTGAATATAGAACGTCGAACTGAGCAGTTTGCTCAACAAGCAAACAAGGGTCGACGTAAAATAGTGTTTGAGCCTGGTGATTGGGTATGGTTGCACATGAGGAAGGAGCGTTTTCCGGCACAAAAACGTAGCAAGTTATCTCCTCGTGGTGATGGATCATTCCAGGTTGTGGAAAGAGTCAATGACAACGCCTATAAGCTAGAGCTTCCAGGTGAGTATGGTGTTCATGCCACTTTCAATGTTGCTGATTTGTCTCCTTTTGACGTAGGTGATGATCTCGATTTGAGGACAACTCGACTTCAAGAGGAGGGGAATGATAGGGATCAGCTCACAGACCACACACAAGTTCAAGGGGAAGGGCCGACCTCTCCTCTAGCCCCACTTGTGAGTGTTGAGCCAATGACTCGTGCGCTTGCTCGAAGGATGCGAGAATCAGTTCAAACATTCATTTGTGCTACTCGAGAAGGCGTTGGGACTTTCCAAGAAGGCCACGCCATAATCCATATGCTTCAAGTGCACAAACCGAGTCACTATGAGGGCTAGTTTGGATGTTACCTCTAGCTCGTAGTTACTTATTCTATGTAATTTTTCATTTTAAATAATTAGCTGCAACATTCGGCCATGGCAGAAGCGTTGCCACCAGTTAGACGTGCCCGCGCCCAGTGGTCACGCCTAAGGAGTATCTTGGCAGAAGCGTTGCCGCTAGTTAGGCGTGCCCGCGCCTAATGGTCACGCCTAAGAATTTATTTTTACTTTTAGTTAGTAAGTGACTCCTTATGTCACTAGGTTTCCTTAGTTTAGTAGGATTTTGTTTGTAAGCCAATAAATAGGCCATTCTTCTCAAACGTTTAATACATTCAATTAGACATCAAATTTCAACAATTGAGAGAGTTTCTCTTGTGCCTTGTGCAAACCTTTGAATACTTTAGATTCAGTTCTAAGTGTTCTTTTGGCTTATCAAGCAAGAATCACACTTGTTTGTGGCGCCTTTCTACCTACACTACAAGTTCCTTTTAACAATTTTTCGAGGGTTAAGAAATTAATCTTAGTTCTTGAATCAAGGGTTTTAAGGGGTTCGTGGTGATGCGAACCCGAATCTCTAAGCTCCCGCTCTTGAAGAAACGAATTGGCGACGCAGAGGAATGATCTATCTTGAACAGGTTATGGATACAAAAGAATGGAAATCCTACGACCCCTCTAACCCTCGAGATTGTGAACCTACGAATTGAATCTCAACCCACAACCTAGCGAATTAGCGAACCAAGGAATTTGGTAGAAAGGCGCCACAACTCAACGCGATCTTGAATTGATAAGCCAGAACTTGAACAAAGGAACTCATTCACTTTGTATCAGGGTCGCCCCAAGGAACAAGAAAAGAGAAATCTCTCAATTTAATTTCATCAAAGTCTTATGAAAAATATTGGAGAAGAAGGCTTATTTATAGCCTTTACAAACACTCAAAATCCTATTTTAACTTGGACTCAAAAATACCTAAAAACCTAACCTAACTAGAATAGGCCAATCATGGCTTTATCTTTTAGGAAACTACTAAATAACAATTATTGAATATATAAGCTACCAAAATTTGAACATCATGACAAAGCCTTGGTCCGATATTATTCCTACTAAAATGACTTAAGGAAAACACGGGAAATTTAGACAATTGTGCCCTTCTTCTAAAAGACTTCAAACGGTAGCTTCATTCTTCAATTTTGAAACAAAGTATAAATCTTTGATCCAAGCCTTGTTCAAAGGAAGGAATCTAACGACCGTCTTGGAGCTTTAATCCCCTTGGATAAGAATATAAGAAATGATCCCAAATCAAAGCGTCCATCATTCCATTTCTCATCATTCCCCCCCTCTTGAAAGGCGATTTGTCCCAAATCGAATGATCGTTTGCGATGGAGAACTTCAGGCCATGTGTTGATGAATGCGAGCCAAGAAACATGCCTTTTAGTCAATCGGAATACAAGCCAGCATGCATGCTTCAGCTCACACGAACTTTGGCAACAGCCCATCACAAGTATACCTGGATCAAAAACGAAAGACGAGGAATGAATGATGAGGAAACACAGATATTTACCCACTTTACCCAATTGATAACAAGTAGGAAAAGTTTGTACCCCATGCATCATTAGACGACGCTTAACACAATCTACGAACACATTAAACTTACTAAATAAATATGCATCATCACTACTAACACAATAACCACACGAATTAATTAGAACAGACAACTCATAAGGACTCAATGGTAGACACTCACAGTTAAAACAAATAGGACTCTCACAATGACTCAAATAATTATCAAAATAATTGACAAAACATAAGCAACTAGCATGATCAACAACATCAGAAGAATGACTCAAAGGACTACCATAACAATCTACACAATCCAAACAAATGGCACGGCTTTCAAATGCAAAAGAATGAACTAGAGGATAAGATTGAAGACTCCCTTTCAAACTCAAAGGTTGGTTGGTGAAAACGGTCTTCAATTCTTGGGAGTGAATGTAGAAATTTGCAATGCCTCGAAAGAACATGGTTCCTTTTAAAGACTTTGCAATGGTGCACCTCAAAACCACCTTTACTTCACCTTGTTGTACCTGAAAAAGACCATTAACACTAAACAAAGTAAAGTTAAGATTGTTAGAAAAATAATAAGCCCTTTCACGCTCATTTATTTTTCCACTCACAATTAGCTCACGTGCAGTCTTTTCTTTTCCTTCTTCACTCAACTCACTCTCCTTTTTATTTACACTACACTCGAATTGTACATCTTCATATTTCTCACATAAATCCTTTCCAACTAGCTTTTGACTAGCGGCTAGTGCGGTGGACAGTGTAAGCTTTTTCTTTTTATGCTCAAGATACGACTTTACATAGGTATCCAATAGTTGCTCAAATCGTCCCATCAAAGGCTCGTTCTTGGACATTTGACGTGACTCTTTAATTTCTTGCTCATGCTTCTCACGTGAAGCACGTTTGGCCGCCAAAGAAAGTTTCCTTTGACGTCTCCTCTCGAGTTTCTCTTCAATGTCCATAGCAGCATGTGCAACTTCATACAACTCCATACGATTAGTCACTTCAAGATACCTAGCTATTTGATCATTTAATCCATCCAAAAAGTGATCAATAACAAAGGAATCCTCCACAATTTCAGCTTGTTGGATGATGGATCTCATCTCTTTGTAGTATTCCTTCACTGATTTAGTACCTTGACGAAGAGCATAGAATTTCTTCAACAACTCCTTTAGAGGATTGTGCCTCATGGTGATAAAATCTGCAAAGAAAGGTTAGGAAAAATACAAGATAATAACCTTACACACTCCCTTAGTGTATCCACTCAACTCTCGTGTATGCACTCAAATTCCACTCTAATAATCTCACCAACTCTTTCAAGTCCTTGTTCACAATCCTTGAGACAATATGAATTGGCTCACGATTGCTCAAGAAGACTTAATCAATTCAATCCGGTTGGCATGTGACAATATATGAGAATTTGAAGGCACAAATGAAATTTTGACTCGGGAGAGACTTTTGACTCAAGAAAGACAAGACTAATGACTCACAAAATGGACAAATAAGACTAGAAAAGAAGGCACAAGTAGCTGAAATTAAGGAAATAAAGACACGGTAAAAATTTGGAAACCTAGAACACTACCCAAAGGACAAATCTGGAAATTTAGAAATCTAATCCAATTGACCTTGGAATTCAATGATGAATATAGAAAATCTGATTTAACCCCTTTTCCAAGTAAAGTTGGGATTTGGAATATTTCCTAAGAGTCCCAATTCACATAAGGAATTAATTTTCAGATTTGAACAAATTAGGAAAGTAATCCTTGTCAAGAATGGAATTGGTTTGTTAGGTTGTTTCCTTTTCCTTTTTTTTTCTTTGGAAACCCAAGCTGCGTTCTTTCCTTTTTTTTTTCTCCTTTTTTTTTTTGGCAGCTTTGAATCAAAAAACAACCCAACAAGAATTCAAGAACAAGAACTTAGGTTTACAACCAATAATTCCAAGAACACAAAACAAGACTAAAATTTTTTTTTCTTCGGATGAACAGTCCTGCTACAGTACACTGAACAGTACTGCTACAGTATCTGTGAACAGTACAAATTTTTTTTTTTTTTTAAAACAAAGAGGAAAACAAGAAAGAAAAAGGGATATTAACCTGGTTCAAGAGCCGAAGCTCTGATACCAACTGATGCGAACCCGAATCTCCAAGCTTCCGCTCTTGAAAAAACGAATTGGCGACGCAGCGGAATGATCTATTTTGAACAGGTTATGGATACAAAAGAATGGAAATCCTACGACCCCTCTAACCCTCGAGATTGCGAACCTACGAATTGAATCTCAACCCACAACCTAGCGAATTAGCGAACCAAGGAATTTGGTAGAAAGGCGCCACAACTCAACGCGATCTTGAATTGATAAGCCAGAACTTGAACAAAGGAACTCATTCACTTTGTATCAAGGGTCGTTCCCAAGGAACAAGAAAAGAGAAATCTCTCAATTTAATTTCATCAAAGTCTTATGAAAAATATTGGAGAAGAAGGCTTATTTATAGCCTTTACAAACACTCAAAATCCTATTTTAACTTGGACTCAAAAATACCTAAAAACCTAACCTAACTAGAATAGACCAATCATGGCTTTATCTTTTAGGAAACTACTAATAACAATTATTGAATATATAAGCTACCAAAATTCGAACATCATGACAAAGCCTTGGTCCGATATTATTCCTACTAAAATGACTTAAGGAAAACACGGGAAATTTAGACAATTGTGCCCTTTTTCTAAAAGACTTCAAACGGTAGCTTCATTCTCCAATTTTGAAACAAAGTATGAATCTTTGATCCAAACTTTGTTCAAAGGAAGGAATATAACGACCGTCTTGGAGCTTTAATCCCCTTGCATAAGAATATAAGAAATGATCCCAAATCAAAGCGTCCATCATTCCATTTCTCATCACGTGGACTTCCATCAATCCAAACGTGGGAATTATTGTCTAGATCCGGGAATTGGTATACGAGTTCTTCCAATCAAGGTTGGGTTCGTATCAGGAATTAGTAGTGCGATTAAAAGCAAATTCTGCGATAGGTAAGCACTCTTCCCACCTTCTCAAATTACGATGAATTATTGCTCTAAGTAAAGAACCAAGGGTATGATTCATTACCTCCGTTTGACCATCCGTTTGACGATGACTAGAGGTTGAGAACAGCAACTTAGTACCCAACTTACCCCAGAGTGACTTCCAAAAGTAACTTAGGAATTTGATATCCCCGTCACTCACGATTGTGCACGGCACTTCATGAAGTCGAACAACTTCACGAAAGAATAGGTCAGCAATATGGTGCGCATCGCTGGCTTTCCTGCAAGGTATGAAATGCGCCATCTTAGAAAACCTATCTACTACAACAAATATACTATCCATACCTCGTGACGATCTTGGAAGACCAAGGACAAAGTCCATTGAGAAATCCGTCCAAGGTGTATGTGGTACAGGTAGTGGCGTGTACAGTCCATGTGGAAGACTCCTTGACTTGGCCTGTTTGCACTTCAAACACTTGTCACAGATATTAGCAACATCATGCCTCATCTTAGGCTAATAAAAATGTTCATGCAAGTGTTATAATTTAGGCTTTATCATACAAGGTTGGCGACGTTACGTCACCCTAATCCGTACCGCTTTATCATACATTAGCTGTACTAATGTGGCAAGTACTCTCATGGTAGATCACCTATCCTTGCCAACGTTACGTCACCCTAATCCGTACCGCTTGCAATGGCTCAATGAGAGTGGAGACGTCAAGGTTACCACGCAAGTGGTAGTACCTTTTCGAATTGGGAAGTATTAGGACGAAGTACTTTATGACGTCGTTCCCATGCAAGCTTCTCATATTCTATTGGGAAGACCATGGCAATATGACAAGAAGACCAACCATTGTGGCTTCACCAACAAATATTCATTCACGCACAGCAACAAAAAGGTGACTCTTGTCCCTTTCACCCCTCAGCAAGTGCATAATGACCAGGTGCGGTTACAACAAGAGCATGAACAGGAGATGGCCAAGAAGAAGAGTGATTCTAAAGCCTTGGTCCGAGTAGAATCTGGGAAGAATTTGGCTAAGCAAGAATCAGCCAAAAGCATCAAGAAGCCTAGCCTACTTGCTAAAACAAGGGAAGTTCGAAAATTACTCTTATCCAAGCAAGTAGCCTACATTTTGAATTGCAAAGCAATGCTTATCGTGTCTAAAGAATCCTTAAATAATTTGTCTATTGATGTTGCTTCGTTTTGTGGTAAAGTGAAGGGTTTTGCATCACATACAGCTGTTGTGCCAATCATTACATGTTGTTCTTATGTTGCCATACGTGTTAGTCCTTTAGTTCTCTTTTTTGAGTCACGTCTTTTTGCATGTTTCAAGCATATTTTCCTTGTTATTTTTGTGCCTTTATTTGCTCTTTTTCATGAGTTTTTGTCAACTTTGCATGTTACTCAAGTTATTTATTTGCGAGTTTTCACATGTGATTGTTTTCTTATCATTGTTGCATGCTGTCTGATAGGTTTGCAAGGTTCAAATGCATCTTCAAAAACCTATTTTCACTACCATTTGCATGTGTTTAGTCCATCAAATACATTGCTTATGATTCCTTATACATTGAAGCATTTATTGCCTTCCTTGTTAGCTAATTTGCATCTGATGCTTCATGATGTTAGAGAATTATCATCTTGTGTTCAATTTCATGAAACTGGATCTCAAATAGATTCTGCACTTAGTCATTACTTTTGTAATATTTTTGATCCAGGAATTGGCTTCAGGAAGTTGCCCTATACAACTATGCCTTGGTTTGTCAGTAAGGGACGATTGGATCGAAGGCAAGCTACCAGGCTCATGTTCCAAGCATTACAATTCGAGTTGTTGCTGTCCAAACGAAGCTTGGATTCGAGGACGAATCCTCTCAAGAGGAGGGGAATGATACGAGCCAAGCAAATGAACCAGGCATTACAAACGTTGGTCCGTGTGGTCCAAGACACAAGCGGCACGCCTACCAATATTGAGGGCATTGAGCCAGTCTCAAGTGTGATCGTGCTTCGAGTTGAGGACCCCGTGGTGGTCAATGACACGACTTAGCCGCGGGCACGTTCTAGTTGCTTATTTACTGTTATAGGTTGAATAAAGGGTACGACCGACCTGTGGTTCGACCCTAGTCCATTAGTTATGTTAATTAGTCCTTTTAATTAATGTGGGCCAGCCCGTGGTTCGCCCTATTGAGCCATGGCCGAACCCTTGGCTTAGTTAGTCAGTAATTGGTTAGTTAGTAGTTAACTAGGGCTTGTTCCTTGGTTAGTATTTAAGCCAATTGTCTATGTACGATTCATTGATTATTGAAAGAAATCAAAAACACACCTCTGAGAGTCTCTCTCTTGCTTCCTTGAAGCGTTCTTGAGTATCTTAGATTGTTCTAGGGTATTCAATTCGACTTATCAATCTAGGAACACGCTAGATTGTGGCGTCCTCTACTATATCAAGGGATCGTTGGCCGCGTGATCAACGGGTTCTTGATCTTTCTGCTGCGTTCATCGAGTCAAGCGCATTTTCAACCTTCTAGATCCGTGGTAGTCTGTACAGGTTTTGTCACACGGTTGGCGATATTTGTATCAGCACACAGTAAATATGATACCAAAAGACTTGCAGTCATAAAGTGCCGTCCTTAAATCATCATAAATATGCGATCGAAAACTTCAGCGGTTGTACCCACGGCAGTCAAGATCACTCCTTCACTTCAAACCTTCAAACTTAGCTTGCTTCTTGTTGCCATGATGAATGATGAAAGCTTGTAAAGCTTCCTTCACCCTCTTGGATCTCGCCCTTGTCATCGGACCAGCAATGTTGGCAAAAGGATCCTGAGGTTGAAGACGTACATCCCTGCTTGTGTCTTCATCATTCCCTCTTTCCTCGAAAGGATTCGTCCTCGAATCTTCAAAATCTGTATCAAAATCAAAGGAGAAAGGTCGGACACATTAAAAGAAGCACTAATGCCATACTCACTTGGAAGTTCCAATTTGTAGGCATTGTCGTTGATGCGTTGAAGCACACGAAATGGGACATCTCCTCGCGGGTGTAGTTTAGTTCTCCTCGAGGCGGGAAACCTTTCCTTCCGCATATGTACCCAAACCTAATCACCAGGTTCGAATACAACTTTCTTTTGACCCTTATTGGCATATTTTGCATATTGTGCTTTCTTTTTCTCAATTTGAGCACGAACTTTCTCATGTAATTTCTGAACAATCTCTGCTTTCTTCACACCATGTGCACTTAAACACTCATCAATTGGAATAGGTGACAAGTCCAAGGGAGTTAAGGGTTGAAAACCATAAACAATTTCAAAGGGGGAATGACCAGTAGTGGAATGGGTAGTGCAATTAAATGCAAATTCAGCAATAGGTAAACATTCTTCCCATCTTTTTAAGTTCCGTTGTACAAGGGCTCGAAGTAGAGCACCAAGGGTTCCATTGGTTACCTCAATTTGACTATCCGTTTAAGAATGACTGGAGGTAGAGAATAAAAGTTTAGTACCCAACTTACCCCAGAGTGACTTCTAGAAATAACTGAGGAACTTGATATCTCTGTCACTTATAATAGTATGTGGCACTCCATGTAGTCTTACCACTTCTTGGAAAAACAAATCAGCAACATGGCGTGCATCACTTGTTTTCCTACAAGGAATAAAATGAACCATTTTAGAGAACCTATCCACTACGACAAAGATACTATCCATACCTCTAGAAGACCTTGGCAAACCAAGCACAAAATCCATGGATAAGTCTATCCAAGGAGCATGAGGTACGGGAAGAGGAGTGTATAAACCATGAGGGTTACTCCTTGACTTTGCCTGCTTACACCTTAAACACTTATCACAAATGCTAGCAACATCATGCTTCATTTTTGGCCAATATAAGTGTTCATGCAAGATGTTAAGCGTTTTATCAATGCCAAAATGCCCTATCAACCCTCCACCATGGGCTTCTCTAATGAGTAATTCCTTAAGTGAACAGTTGGGGATACATAGGGGATTTTCTTTGAACAAGAAACCTTCATGCCTATAAAACTTATGAAATGCAGCATGTTCACAAGCGTTGAACACATTAGAAAAATCAACATCATTCTCATACAAGTCTTTAATGTGCTTAAAACCAAGTAACTTAGTGCTCATGTTAGTGAGCAAAACATACCACCTGGACAATGCATCTGCAACAACATTATCTTTCCCCTTCTTATACTTAATGATATATGGAAATGAATCAATGAATGCAACCCATTTAGCATGTCTCTTATGCAACTTACCTTAACCCTTAAGGAATTTAATTGATTCATGATCAGTGTGTATCACAAATTCCTTGGGCATAAGATAATGCTGCCACACTTCAAGAGCTCGCACAACAGCATACAATTCTTTATCATAAGTAGGGTAATTAAGAGCTCCCCCACTCAACTTCTCACTGAAATATGCCAAGGACCGGTTATTTTGAGTTAAAACAGCTCCTATGCCTATGCCGCTGGCATCACATTCAACTTCAAAGGTTAGATCAAAATTGGGTAAGGCAAGAATAGGTGCTGAAGTTAACAACTTCTTAAGCATATTAAACGCATCTTCTTGCTCTTTTTCCCATTGAAAACCCACATTATTTTTAACTATCGCATTCAAATGTGCTGCAATAGTACTAAAGTCTTTAACAAATCTCCTATAGAAACTTGCAAGACCATGAAAAGACCTTACCTAAGACACATTGATTGGAGTTGGCCACTCGAGGATGGCCCTTACCTTTGCAGGATCAACACTTATACCATTTGCACAAACAATTATCTAAGAAAATTAACTTCATTAGTGCAAAAGATACATTTGTCAACATTAGCAAAAAGTTGAATTTCACGTAAGGCACTTAGAACTAATCTCAGATGTTCAACATGCTCTTCTAAGGACTTGCTGTAGATTAAAATATCATCAAAATAGACAACAATGAATTTTCCAAGAAAATGCCTTAAAACATGATTCATCAATCGCATAAAAGTACTAGGAGCGTTTGTTAAGCCAAAAGGCATCACAAGCTACTCATAGAGACCATACTTTGTTTTAAAGGCTGTTTTCTATTCGTCTCCCTCTTTATTCTTATTTGATGATAATCTGACCTAAGATCAATCATCTTTACAAGAACGCGTTGAATTGTGGCATCTTCTACCATTATACCAACGTTCGTTGTCCAAATGCTCAATGGGTGAAGGTCTTCCGCTGTGTGTGTGTCAACTTTGTCTACCAATATCCTAGATCCTACGCTTGTCGTGTGCAGGTTGCGTCTTCCTAGGTGTGTTCGTATCAATTGGCCTCAAAGCTAGTTGGAGGTAACAAAGTATATATTTTCTTTGTTTTCGAGTCAATTGTTTCGTTTCTTGAGTCCTTTCAATTTCGGTTGTCCCAAAAAAAAAAAAAAGAGTACTGTTCATAGGCACTGTAGCAGTACTGTAGCAATACTGTTCACTGCTATTGTTCATCCGAATTCATCTTGGTTGCATCATTCAGATTCTGTTTTTTCTTCTTCATGTCCTTGCTGTTTTTGTGTCTCTTGTGTGTCAAGAAAATTAAAAAAAAAGAGGAAAAATAGTCTTGATTTTCTTACCTTCTTTTTACCGTTCTTGTCTAGGTTTTCTTGCCTCTTGTTGAGTCGTTTCTTGTGAGTCGTTTCTTGTTGTCAATCTGTTTTCACTGCTGCCTGAAAATTCCTAGGGTGTTTTACATCTAGTTTCGTCTCTTGAGTCAAAAAAAAAAGAAAGAGAGAGAGAGAGGAGTTTTCTGTTTTGTTTCAAATCTGTTCGAACCTTAGTTCCTGGAAAATTGGGTTTCGTTTTATGATTCTTGCAAATCTGCAGTTCCTTGGGCAAATTGATTGAATCTTGAAGCTTTCTTGATTGCTATCAAGAAAATTTCAAAAAAGAATATCAAGTTGAGAGAGAGAATTCACATCATCTCTAATGAGAGAGAGAATGACTCGAAAAAGAAAGAAGAAAGTGAGTCAAAAGAAAAGAAAATTTCGAGAGAAACAAAAGAGAAAAGGTCCAAACTCTGATAAAACGTTGTTGAGAGGTTCTAGGAGGGTCTACCCCTAGGGTTGCTCATCAGTTGGTATCCAGAGCATCAGGTTGATTCTCTTTCAATTGAATTGTTCATATCCTTTTTATTTGTTGAATTTTCTTCCGTATTATCCAAGTCAAAAAAAAAAAATCTGTAGCATTACTGTTCACGACTGTAGCATACTGTTCATCATACTCTTCATCATTACTATTCATGCTACTGTTCATCAGAAAAAAATTTCTTGCTTCTATTCTTGCTAGGGTTTTCTAGTTTGTGATTTGTTCGTGTCTCGTACCTTTATTTCTTGATTCTTGATTCTTGTTTGCAATACCTTTCATTGTTCTTAATTTTCTTGAAAATCAAAACTATGATTCTTGAAGTTCTTGAGTATCCGTGGATTGGGTCCAAAATTTCTTGTGTTTGATCTTAAATTTGTTACACAAGAAATCTGAAATTTTGTTATTGGGAAGTTGCCAAAATCAAAATCAAAGAAAATATTCCCAAATCTTGATTGGAAAAGATTTCCCAAATCTGTTTTGATTGGGTCTTTCCCCAAATCTTGCTTGCAAAAGATTTCCCAAATCTATTTTGATTGGGTCTTTACATATTTGGAAAAAAAAAAAAAGAGAAGAGTGTGAACAGTGCATTCACACCTAAAACCTTCCTTTTACATCTTTGTTCAAAATTGCATCCAAGAAAGAGGTACAATTCTAGGGTTTTCTAAGATTTATAATTTCTGCATTGTGTCTTGTTTGTTTGTCAATTTCAATTCTTGAATTCGAGTATATAGGAATAAGCAAACTCTTCGGAGACCGGTGAATTAAGTAACCATTGCACATCCAGAGTCACTATTCCAGTGCTCCGAAATTGTGTCTTTTATTCTTTGAGTCCTTTTGAATATTCAGGTTATAAATTCTTGAATTTCAAGAGTTAAGTTCCTTTAAGAACTTTACGAAGGAAATTTGAGAGTGAGTGTTCCTTTAAATTGTGAGAAATACGAGAGCTCGTGAGGTAGACTAGGATATTACCTAACTTTCTTTGTAGGATTCTCAAATATGTCGAAAGAGGAGCAAACACCCGAACCTGAGGTTTCTAATAAACTATTGCTCCAAGCTTTGCGTCAACAAGCAGAAATACATGAGTTTGTCATGTCACAATTGACAGATAGATTGGCTGCACTTGAAATGAGGAGTGCCCACAACACACAGACCTAGGATGATAATGACGCAGATGATGAGGGTTATCATTCCAACACATTCGTGCGTCAAAGGGGAGCAAGAGAAGGTCGTAACATATCTAAGGAAACAGATGACAACCTCGGTTCCATTAAGACCAAAATGCCTTCTTTTCATGGGAAGAATGACCCTGAGGCTTATTTGGATTGGGTACGAAAAGTTGAGCAAGTTTTTGAAATTCACAGCTATTCAGAGGAGAAGAAGGTAAAATTGGCCGCTGTAGAATTTCAAGACTATGCGTCTATATGGCAGGAACAAGTATGTGCTACAAGAAAGAGAAACAGGGATCCACCAATAGACACTTGGGCCGAGATGAAACAAGTGATGAGGAAACGATTTGTGCCATTCCACTACACTACGGAATTGTACAACCGTCTTCAACGACTCACTCAGGGGTCCAATACTGTGGATGAGTACCACAAACAGATAGAGATAGCCATGATCAGGGCTAACCTCCAGGAAGACCCGGAAGCGACCATGGCCAGATTCTTAAATGGATTGAATCCGGAGATAAGGAAGAAGGTTGACCTCTAAGACCACTACGAGCTTCAACACATGGTATCATATGCTGAAAAGGTGGAAAGACAACTGGTGTCCACCAAAGCATCTAGTGGACGAGCCACTACAACCCCTACACCTTCTTGGAAAAGAAGCCAAAGTCAGACACCGAATACTTGGCCAAGGCAAGGTAATAGGGAAAGGGACAGCAGACAAGCCTCTCATTCTAGTGCCATAACTTCCAAACCGGCACCAAGGCAGAACTTCACCAAGCCAAACGCACCTCCTAGTGCATCGCCAAACACCCCAAAGCAATGCTTCAAATGTAAGGGTGTTGGCCACCTAATGGCTCAATGCCCTAATAGAAGCATTATGTACATGACTGAGGATGGTATATGGCTAAGTGAGGATGAGGAGGAGTACGCGGACATGCCGCCATTGATGGAGGGCGACCCAAAGGAGGATGAAGAGGTCATGGAAGTTGAAGAAGAGCTAGTTGCACGAGTTATGGTGACCATGAGGGTGCTAAACGCACAGGCTCAGGATGATGATCTCCAACGCACCAACATCTTCCATACACGATGCAAAATTGGAGATGAGGTATGCCTTATGATCATTGATAGCGGATCTTGTACAAACTGTGTGGCTGCTGATTTTGTTGAGGAAAAGCATATTCCATGGACTTACCACCCTAAGCCATATCGACTATCTTGGTTGAATGATGGTGGGGAAGTCAAGGTCTAAGCGCATTGATCCCTTTTTCCATTGGTAGATACAAGGACCAGGTATTATGTGATGTAATACCTATGCAAGCAAGTCATGTCTTGCTAGGGCGTCCTTCGGAGTATGATCGACAAGCAAACCATATTGGACTTACTAATAAGTACGTATTCACTATGGATAAGTTTAAGATCACACTTTCACCCTTGACACCTACGCAGGTGTATGAGAAGCAACTTCACTTAAAAAGAGAAAGAGAGAAAAAGCAACTGAGTGATCAAAGGAAAATCGCCTATGTATTCCCAACTGTTCACTTAGAGAATTGCTTGTGAGGGAAGCTCATGGGGGCGGTTTAATGGGACATTTTGGCATTAATAGGACTTTTTACAAAATACAAAACGTGAGGTTTTCCTTCAAGTTCTCGATTGAACTTCTCTTGAATTCTTGAGTTCTTTAACTTGAGTTTTCTTTTAGACTTTATTGATTAGATTTGTTTCCTAATTGTGGTGTCTAATCTTCCATCTATATTTGCTTGAGGTTGCTGATTGCCGTCGTGTATCAGAGGTCTTGAGTCCACGTGAACAAGCCTAGATCAATTTCCGTTGAAGAGAAAATGTCCAAACTCTGATAAAATATTATTGAGAGGTTCTAGGAGGGTCTACCCCTAGGGTTGCTCATCACTATTGATGGTAATGTTATGCTTTCCTGTAGAGAGGCTGCCTTTAAAATGGGTTCCTTCAGTTTGATACATGGAAGACACACTAAATGAGGCAGTAGCTTTCAGATGCCATATTCATTGAGGAATCTGTTTGTAGTATTGTTGAGTTACTATTCACCAAGAAACACAAAACTCCTATGGGAAAAGTAAGATGCTGAAATATTAAGGGATTTTGAGAAAGCTAAGAGCCTTTGTGGCCATGATTCTACCTACATACTTAAATGTGTTCTGTTAGACATAAATAAAACTTTAGAACAAAAGGGGGAGAACATCAATTACTATCACTTAGTTCCTGATACTTTTTCTGTGAGTCATGGTGAACAGCTTACATGAGAGATATAGAGTGAATTAAATGCTCAGTATCCAAATAAAGATGTACTTTTGTCATCAAAGCTAAATGCAGGCCAACGATATGCCTATGACACTATATTGCATGGGGGTTTTTTCTAGTGAAAGAATGAGTTTTTTTGTAGATCGACTTGGCAGAACTGGAAAGACTTTCCTTTATCGCTCTATGCTTGTGACAGTGAGGTCTCAAGGTTATTTGGTGATTGCCGTCACTTCGTCTGGAGTTGCGGCGTCCATCCTTCCAGGAGGGAGGACAACGCACTCAAGATTTAAAATCCCACTTGATGCTTCAGCGAATAAGATCTGTCATGTCTATAAACAGAGCTTCATTGCTACGCTTATTGCATTGGCTAAACTAATTTTGTGGGATGAGGCTTCTATGGCTAAAAGAGATACCATTGAAACCTTTGATCTGTTACTCAAAGATGTGATGGATTCTAAGCTTCCTTTGGTGGTAAAGTAATCGTCTTTGGGGGTGATTTTTGAGAAACCTTACCTGCCATTCAAAATGCATCAAGGGAACAACAAATAGAGTCTAGCTTTGTTAATTTACCTCTTTGGAGTATTCTTCAGAAAATAGTCTTGACAGAAAACATGCAAGCTATCTTAGATGGACAATTTTCTGAATTCCTCCTTAGGATAGGTTGGGGACGTGAGCCAGAAGATGACGATAGGAAGATGCTTAAGTAAAGATATATTGATCTCATTTGACAACAAAGCTGATCCACTTGATAGGTTAACATCTGCTATATTTTCTAAATTATACAACCTTTTTCTTAATAGATAATAAATGAGCCTACATATATGACTTCATTTTAACTGAATTATCTGTGAACCAAGTTAGAGAATTTTGTTTTTCTGGACTTGGCATGTACTCATTGAATCCGTACCAAATGATATACAGATGCATTCTTACTCCAAAAAATGCATGTAATGATAATATAAATGATATGATGATTGATCGATTTCCTAGGCAATCTTTTATCTCTCTGAGTATTAATCGAACACTTCATGAAAAAGATTAAAGTGATTATTTAGATTTTCTCAATACATTGAATCTGAAGGGCCTGCCTCTTCAAAAGTTAGTCTTGAAGGAGAACTTTCCTATTATTCTTCTTAGAAACTTAAATCCAGTGGAGGGTCTATGTAATGGGTCCAAGCTTATATGTAGACAGTTGAAACAACACACTTTTTGTGTGGAAATTGCAGTTGGCCAGCATCAGGGAAAGCAAGTTCTTTTGCCAAAGATTCCATTCCAGACGTCTGACAATGAAAGAAATGGAATTCCTTTTAAGATAACACACTTTCTTGTCAAGCTTTGTTTTGCTATGACAATTAATAAGTGATACAAGCACAAAACACCACCGCCTCTTTGCTTTTGCCGAAAGCTTTGGGATGGTGGATTCTTTGCAAGCGGAAGCGAGGGCTATTTTGTTGGGTTTACGTTTATGTCAATCATTTGGATACTCTAGCATTGTTGTTGAGTCGGACTCTCATGTAATGGTTTATGCTCTGAGGGGTTCTTTCTCGATTCCTTTCAAGGTTAGGTCGGAGGTTCGACAGATTCTAAAGTTTGAATCGGTGCTAGAGTTTCGACATTGCTTTCGTCAGGCAAACATGGTGGTGGATGCTCTAGAAAATATTGGGATAGAAACGTCATCTACTCAGGTTTTTAGGGCGCTTAATAGCTATCTGGCGTATGTGCATAATCTGATACGTTTGGATCAAATGCAACTTTGTAATTTTCATTTTTCTTTTAAGAGGTAAGGCCTCATGTCCCCCTCTTTCATACGATCTATTACTGATTTGAATAAAACAGGCATTCCGGCCTACCCACCATATATAATTGGTGGTTTTTTGGAAAAAAAAAAGAAAAAAAAGAAAAAAAGTGATACATGCACAAAATCATCATGAATCAAACTTATGTCACACCCCAGGTGTGCACGAATTTTCATGTCAAGTTCGACGGGGTCCAATGAATAAAGTGAAGAACAAAGCATTTGGTATGCATCGCGCTTGTTTGCCTTGAAGTTTATTTTAGTTTTGTGAGCCGTTTAGTATGTTATCCTTCAATAAGCAATCGGCCAGCATGTCTTGGTTCGCTTGAATTAGCATTAGTAGTTAATATTTGTTAGTAGGTTATTTTGTTAAGTTTTTCGGCCAATTCCTAGTTGGATTAAGCTAATTTTTACCCTTTTCCTAGTTGAATTAGGTTTACTTTTCCTAATTGGCCTAGGTATATGTTTATTAGTCGGATTAAGTTAAAAGTCAGTTTTCCTTAGTCTAGTGGGAACCAAATTTTGTTTTCATTGTTTCCTATATTATTAGGGTTTTGTAAGGCTATAAATAGCCTAAAATTCTTTTTTTTTAAAAACCGCCAATCATATCTGATGGGCGGGCTTGTATACCCATTTTATTAAACTCGTCAAAGGAGTAGAAGAAAGAGTAGGCCTAAGACCTTACCTCTTTATGAGAATCTAAAATTACAAACTCGTAACCAATCCATTCTAATCAAATTTCGCACATGGGGTGGACAGGTATGACATGACAAGTAAAACTGAGGGGAACTAGACGAAAGGCCTATGTTTGCCAGAGCATCTGCCACAGTATTCGACAATGCTGAAAGGAAATCACTTCTTTGAACCCTCTATTTTTGCCGAACCCATGGTCTCACCTTAAGAGGAGTACCAACCACACCCTGAAGTGCATTAACCATTACTAGAGAATCCGATTCCACCACAATGTTTGGAAAATCTAGCGCTTGACATTCCTGTAATCCGAACCAAATAGCCCTTGCTTCCACCTCCAATGAATCCCCTTTCCCAAATCTTTGAGCAAATGCAAGCAAATAAAGACCCGAGATGTGCCTTAAAACTCCACCTCCACCCGCTTTACCATCCGTGGAGGAGCCATCCATGTTAAGCTTCATGGTTCCAACTCCAGGGAATTCCCATAAAACTTTTGATATGACAATCCTTGGCCAAGCCTCAGCCAAATCCGAAAGCATTAATTCCCAATCCAGAGAGAGCCCTCTCCTTTAGGGAAATTTAATCTGGACTACATCTCAAATGACATGTATGACTGACCAAATCACTTGTCGAGACGACACCCGAATCACCTCAAACCGCTGTTTATTTCTAAAAACCCACAACTGCCACAAAATAAAAGCAGGTAAGACTTTACTCAACCACTTCAAACCCCCTCGACACTGCTGTACATCCACTAATGCTGTCATCTTGTTCGGACTGCCATGCCAGTGCAATTGAACCCTAACAAAGTCTCAAAATAATGCCATGTCCTTTGGCCAGCTCTCCATAGGAAAACAAATGATCTAAAGTTTCTACTTATGGAGCCTTGCAGCAACTACATCTTGAAGGCCCGAAAACATGCAGCAAAGTCAAAATATCATCTGTGGCCAACTTCCTTGAAAACAAGCTCCATAGGAAAAATGAAATCTTCAGTGGTATGGACGCATGCCAGCAAAAGGAGAACAATCGTGAGACCGGCTTGGACTCCAAAACCAAATGGAATGCCGAGCTCAAGGAGAACCTACCGGAAGGCGTCAAATCCCAAACCATCTCATCCGGACTACCATCTAAAGCTATCAAGCAATCACTAAAACCTTGAAGCATATGTCATGGAAACAATGATGACAAGAGCAACATATTTATATGACCATCTATTACAAACTCGTTAAATGAAGCCTCCAAAGCTAGCTACGAATATAGCCAAGCAAGAGGGGCTAATCCCCTCCAATTATTGATGAAGGGCTCAAGGCTGACCACAATGCACATGCGCAAGTTGTTCAAATTCCAAGTGGACCAATTACAAGAGCTCGTGCAAGGAAGTTTAGGAAATCACTTCAAGCTCTCATTTGCACTATTCAAGATCGGATTGGAGATGATTTAAGGACCATTGAAGGCTTAGCCAATGATGGTTCAACGATTTACACTTTGCTCCAAGTTGATGAGCCTGATCCGAGCTAGGGTTTGGAATGAGAAGCTGCCGTTTGTTGAGCTGAAGAATAAGGGCACGGCTGTCCAAGTTTTCCTTGTTTTCTTAGTCAAATAAAGGTTGAATAAATTGGGCCAGATTCTTATAGAATGCTGCCTGAACTTAGCTAGCTATTTAGTCAATATTCATTGTTTAGAAGTTTCGTAAAAACTAGGGTCATGCTGGCAATTCTAGTTAGGTTAGGATTAGTCAATTTGAGTCCAAATTAGTCTAGGGTTTCGAGTCTTTTGTAAGGCTATAAATAGCCTAAGAACCATCAAGTTTTATTCATTGAGTTTTTTCAAAAAATTTGTGAGTTATCACTTTCTCTTTCCAAGAGAGCCTTTCTTGAATACTTGAGAGTTTTTTCTTGAGTTATTCAACTTGAACTTATGAATCAAGTAATCACCTTGGTTGTGGCATTCTTCTACCAAAAACATTGATTCACTAGATCGTTAGTTTGTGGGTCAAGTTTAATTTCAAGGTTCGTAAACTCGGGGTTTAGAGGGGTCGATTGTTTCCGCCAATCAACTTGAATTATTCGTATAGATCCATAGTTGACAAAATACGAGTTCGTATTAATTATCCCACCAAAACTTAATATTGCCTTGTGAAACATCCCACCACAGATGTATCTCAGTGACTGACCTAGCCTGCAACATGCGCCGACAACTCATGGATGGATGAACCACTCATTGAACTTGGTTGGGATGCAATGTCCCAAAATATTTGTTCTTCATAAATTTAGCCCATAAAGAATCTCCCCTCCTAAAACTCCACCACAATTTGCACGAAAATGCCTCAACCATCGACTGCACAGACCGAAAACCCAATCCTCCTTCTTGTACCGGTAAACATAATTTCTACTAGGAGACCCAATGCCTCTTATCATTCAATTCCGAGTCCCCCCAGAAAAATCGAGCAAAAATTTTCTCGATTTCAGATATCACTCCTTTTGGAGGAATAAGAACCACCATCAAATATACTGACATCGACGCTAATACATGGTTAATAAGCACCATGTTTGCCCTCTTTGATAGCTATTTCCCTTGCCACGAATTTACACTTGCCACTATTTTATCAACCATACCTCCAAACTGGGGGCGAACTTTCCTGCCTACGAATAACGGGCACCCTAGGTACACAATAGGAAATGCACAAAAAGAGAAGCCTATAATCCGAGCAATGTCTGCCTTCCTTTGTTGCCCAGTCTTATTACCAACCAAGAAACAGCTGTTACCAACATTTACCATTTGACCAGAAGCACGCTGGTAAGCCGATAATACATCTATGACACATCTCAATGAAGATTTACCAGCATTAGAGAAATGATGATGTCGTCTGCGTAACCCAAATGAGTTATAGGCAGAGGTCTATTCCCTGCAAAATACGTCCAAAACCTCAGATTATGCACCAACTTATTCAAGTTTCGAGAAAGGCCTTCTGCTGCAATAATGAACATGGCAGGCAATAGCGGGTCTCCCGGACGAAGACCACATGTTGATTTAAAAAATCCACATGGCTTCCCATTTACGAGTACAAAAAAATGACAGTTAGACACCAGTCGCCATACCATATCCAACCAAATCTTCCGAAACCCAAATCGTCTCACAACACGAATCAAAAAAAACCACGAGACCTTATCATACGCCTTCACCATATCCAGCTATAAGGCCACATTTGCACCCCTCACCTTCTTGTCAATTGTTGCAATCAACTCCTGAGCAAATAAAATATTATCAGATATCGTTCTACCTCATACAAAACCACTCTGCTGCGGAGAAATGATTTTGGGCAACAAATTCTCCAACCTAACTTGATACGAACTACGTTAATAAGTAACGCAACCCGCACATGAAGAACGTAGGATCTAGGATATTGGTAAACAAAGTTGAAAACACACACAGCGGAAGACCTTCACCCGTTGAGCACTTGGACAACGAACGTTGGTATAAGATAGAAGACGCCACAATTCAACGTGTTCTTGAATTGATAAGTCAATGAACCCCTAAAGAGAACTCTAAGGTATTCAAGTCGCTTCAAAGAAGCAAGAGAAGTGATAAACACTCAATGTTATTTCTGAAAATTCTTGTTGTTAAAAATCGAAATAAGAAGGGCTATTTATAGCCTACAAGATACAAAATCCTAGTCCAAATAGAAAACCTAAATTCGGCCAGCTTTGGAAGCTTAAAGAACCGAAACCCTAACTAACTAGGAAACTAGTTTTTAGGAACTACTAATAATCCTAAATACTAAACAATTAGGAAATAGCATAAAAGGCATTCGGCAAGGCCCTTGTTCACACCTAGCCAATTGCTTTATTGGACAAACAAGAACTTAACTAACAAATGAAAATAAATTCTGTAGGCGTGATCGTTAGACGTGGGCACGCCTAACTGATATCAACGCTTCTGTTCAACAGCACCTTAGGCGTGACCACTCGGCGCGGGCACGTCTAACTAGTGTCAACGCTTCTGGTCATCGATTGAAATTGCATTCCTTAGGCATGCCTGATGGGCGTGGGCACGCCTAACTAGTGAAGAGTTTCGATGAACCCTCATGAACACTTAGCATTGATCTTGCACATCACGAACCAATGCGGCTAATTCCTCCTTGAGCCGTTTGACTCTTGCACGCGTCATTGGACCGGAGGTACTTGTAACTTGAATTTGCACCATAAACTCCTTGATCTTAACTCTATTCATTGGACCCCAACGCACCATAGTTGGGTCATTCAAAAAGACACGAACACCTCTTAGGATTCGTATCATAACTGCCAGAAGTTTCGACACAATTTTATTAATAAAATTGCATAAACTAATAGGCTGAAACTCCGCAAATGAAGATGGATTAGGTACTTTAGGAACCAAGAAAATCAAAGTCGATGTAAAGCCTATAGGCAATTCCACTCCAGCAAAAAAATCCAGAATTGCTAAGAACACGTCTTCTCCCACTACATCCCAACACGTTATAAAAAATGAACCCGGAAAGCCATTGGGACCTGAGCAACTTTCCGTATCCATCATAAAAACAACCTTTTTTACCTCCTCAAACGGACCTCTCATTTTCTTCATCCGACACCACAGAGGGAATCACCTCCAAGATGTGATCAGCAGTATCTCCACCTACTTGTTGAGTTAGCATGTTAGCAAAGAAGTCCACAGCTATATCCTCAACCTGCCGCATGTCATCTAGCCATCTCCCGTCAGAATCCTTAATCCTATGTATATAATATTTCACCCTCCTAGCCCGCACCAAAGCATGGAAAAATTTTGTGTTTGCATCTCCATCCTTCAGAGCTTTCAATCTCGCCTTTTGCCTCCAAAACACCACTTCCTGAAGTACCTCTGCTCGAAGCAAGCCCTTGGCATGTTTCAAATCACTTAGTGTCTATTCGGAATGATTATCCTGACAAGCTGCTTCCAGTGCTTTAACCCTTTCTTCTGCTGACTAACCCGCTCAAAGATATTACCAAACACCTCACGGCTCCACTTTGACAAAAAGGACTTGACCTACTTCAACTTACTCACCAAAACCCTAACTGGCCGACTCGAGCTCAGAACCGACCAGGCTCATTTGACAATGTCCAGAAAATCTGGGTGAGAGATCCACATATCTAAAAATCTAAAACTCCTTGGCCTCTATCTTCCTACCAGCGAACAAGAAATAAGGAGCGGGGCATGATCCGAGCCCAGCCTAGGAAGATGCTTCACGGAAACAGCAATCTTTAAATTCGTCCAATCCGGATTCACCAATACCCTATCTAACCTCTTTCAAATTCGAGCACTCCCTTCTCTGTTATTATCAACCAATCCAAGGCCATCCATGAAATTCAAGAAATCGATAGATTCTGAGACACTAAATGCCCGTCCTCCTTTCTTCTCCTCCTAGCTTATTACCACATTGAAATCTTCTATAATCAAGGCTGAAGAGCCAAAATCAAATAACTTGACCAAGCCACCCCACAAACGCCTACGCTCATTTTTATCACAGCTAGCATGCACAATTACGACCAAAAATGGATCTTGGATGTATGCATGTAAAACCCTAACCACTACATATTGATCATCTTGCATAACCAAAGTAGCAGAAAATTGACCATTAAACATCACCCAAAGTCGACCAGGCTGATTAGCCAAAGCGTGATCAAATCCCAACTTTCATCTTACAACATGCAGGCAATTAACCTCAGCTCTAGGCTCACACAAACCCAAGAAAGAAATCCGATGCAACCTAACTAACTTTTTTACACGAGCTAAAGATAAACTATTATTAATGCCTCTAACATTCCAAAACATAGAATGAATCATCATTTACCTGGAGGAGAAGCACCCAATGAAGACAAGCTCGTCCTCTTACCTGACCTTCTATACACCATAGTTTCCCATCCTTCTGGATTCTTCAATCCATCAAGTCTGCATTTAATCGCCTCCATAGGATCCAGCTGCATGCACACAGGTACATTCTTCCTGGGAGAGAGCCCAAGATCATTCACATCTTCGATTGCATCTGATCAACAACATCTGCATCATCCTCCGAGCTCTCCTCGAGTAGAACTTGATCAGCTATTTGCATAATTAACTTATCTACAGCAGATCTGATAGCCTCCTCAACTAGAAAATTCGTCGATATCTTCCCATCCTGCCCGAACCACTATGGAATCTGTTGCAATCAACAGCCTCTCTTGCTCCGCCCTCTCCTCCTTAGCCCTTGTTGGCTATTTTGACGATTAACAAACCACCATGATGATTTTTACTAATCCCCTTTTTAAGTCTGAGTGTAGCAAAACAGGTTTAATCTCAAAATTCCAGTCAGGAATCTGTCGGACGATGCTGTCGGACGAAAGGCTGAGATTCGGACGTCCGACAGGATGCAGTCAAAGAAGGATAGGCCACTGGTTCTGTCGGACGATGCTTTCGGACGTCCGACAGTTTACGACAAAGTTTCGGACGATGCTTTCGGACGATCATCCAAGTTTCGGACGTCCGACAGGTTAAGAAGATGGAAACATGAGCTTCTGGTTCTGTCGGACGAAGGAGTCCTTGGTTCGGACGTCCGACAGTCTACAACACAGGAACTCAACAAACTGTCGGACGATGGCTTCGGACGCAGATTTGAGTGTCGGACGTCCGACACACCCAACGGCTATATTTTCTTGCATTTAATTCAGAACCGTTGGAGCAGTTTGAGTGGTTAAAATTGCACCATATATATACCATAAAGGCTGGAGATGTAACTGACTTTTTGCAACCATTACTTACAAGCTTTAAGAACAATTCTAGAGTGAATTTGTGTCTTCCTCCTTTCTTGTAGAGTAAGTGTGTGTGCAAACAAGCATTGCTTTTCAATTGTGAGTGTAAGGCTCAAGTGTGTAGCATTGTGAGGGTTAGCAAGGCTGTTGTAAAACCTCTTAGCTTGATCAAGGAGTGATTGATGCAAGCAAGTGGTGATCCTTCCATGTACAACTTGGTGTAACTTCATCAAATTGAAGTAGCAATTGAATTTGAGGTATTGGACTTCAAGTTGGGTGCAACTTGGTAGTCCATTTGAGTTCACCTCTTTTATCTTTATTTGTGCTCTACTTGTGCTTATCTACTTGGTTGATTATCTCATTATGTGCTTAAAAGTTCATATCACCAAGAGAACTTGATTTTTTCTAATTGTGCTTTTGTATTCACCCATTAAGTTTTAAATTTCCATCAACCTAATTCACCCCCCTCTTAGGTTGCTTTCGGGACCTACAATTGGTATCAGAGCTTGGTTTCCTAGATATTAAGCTCAATCGGCTTTGGAGTGATCATGGCAACTAACAATGCATTATTCTTAGAGGGACAATCTATTACAAGGCCACCTATGTTTAATGGGGTAAATTATGTGAGTTGGAAGGATAGGATGGAAATCTTCTTGCAATCAATAGATATTGAGTTGTGGTACATTATGAATGAAGGACCTTTCGAAGCTACTGCTGTAGATGAGGTTACTCATCAACCAAGACCAAAAACAAGAATAGAATTAACTCCCCAAGATAGAATAAATCTCACCTTAAATGCAAAAGCTGTGAATGTGCTATACAATGCTTTAGATGCAACTGAATCCACAAGGGTGAAGGGATGCAAGACATCAAAAGAAATATGGGATAAGCTTAGAGAAATACACGAGGGCAGTGACAATGTGAGAGAACAAAAGAAATCACTTCTTGTCACAAAATATGAATCTTTTAAGATGGAACCTCATGAGAATGTTGATAAGATGTATTGTAGGTTCAATGACATCATAAAGGATCTAGAAGTGCTGGGAAAAGAGTATACATTGGGTGAGAAGAATAGAAAGATCCTAAATGCTTTATCTAAGGATTGGGAAAACAAAGTGACGGCCATTGAGGAGGTTAAAGATTTAAATTCCATGTCTATTGAAACTCTCATAAATTCTCTAACCTCTTATGAATTAAAGCTCAAGTCTAAGGTACAAGAGGAAGAGGATGCAAAGATGAAGAAAAGTATAGCTCTCAAAGCTTCACAAGAGGAGGATGAATCATTCTCCTTAGATGATGAAGATGTTGAAGTTGATGACAATGATTTGGCATTTCTCTCCAAGAGCTTCAAAAGAATCTTCAATAAAAGAAGGTTTAGAAGAGGAGGTCCAAGCAACTTCAACCTTAATCAAAAAGGAAAAGGAAAGCAAGAGATCAACAAGAAGCAAGGAGACAAATGCTTCGAATGTGGACAAATTGGACACTACGCCAATGAATGTCCAATGAAGAAGAAAAAGGAAGGTAGAGGAGAAAGAAGACAAAAATTCAACAATTTCCAAATAACTTGGAATGAGTGCAATTCCGATGGTGAAATAGAAGAAGAAGAGGAATCCGCACAAATGGCATTCATGGCCATACGTGAAAATGAGGTACTTTTGAAGAAGGCAAGCAAAGCCTCAAAATGGTTTATTGATAGTGGATGCTCGAGACATATGACGGGTGATCCATCTCATTTTGTCAATCTCAAGTCAAAAAGTAGTGGAAAAGTCACATTTGGAGACGACACAAAAGCCAAGACAATTGGAATTGGAGATGTTGGTAAAAATGATGTTTGTGAAGATGATGATGTAGATGTACATGAAGCACTCAAGGAACTTACCATTCAAGAAAAGCAAAATGAAGAGTTGAAGGAAGATATCCAAGATGATTCACCTCAAAATGAAGATGCACAAGAAAATGAAGAGAAAAGTGAAGAAAGTTCAAGAGATCTTCCAAAAGCTTGGAAATTCACTCAACACCATCCAAAGGAGCTCATAATAGGTGATCCATCCGAGAGGGTAAAAACTCGTTCTTATAAGAATGTTTTAGTAGATAATTTCGCATTACTTTCTCATTTTGAGCCTAAAAATGTCATTGATGCCCTCAAAGATGATAGTTGGATTATGGCCATGCAAGAGGAACTAAACCAATTTGAAAGGAACAAAGTATGGACATTAGTGGAAAGACCTTTAGATCATCCCGTGATAGGTACAAAATGGGTGTTTAGAAATAAGTTAAATGATAAAGGAGATATTGTTAGAAACAAAGCTAGACTAGTAGCAAAGGGTTATGCTCAAGAGGAAGGAATAGATTTTGATGAAACCTTTGCCCCCGTAGCAAGATTGGAGTCCATTCGGATGTTTCTTGCATTTGCATGCTTTAAAGGTTTTAAACTTTTTCAAATGGATGTCAAAAGTGCATTTTTAAATGGTTTCATTGATCAAGATGTGTATGTTGATCAACCTCCCGGTTTTGAAGATGAAAAATATCCAAATCATGTTTTCAAGCTTTCAAAAGCTTTGTATGGATTGAAACAAGCACCAAGAGCATGGTATGATCGTTTAAGTAGATTCTTGGTGAAAAATGGTTTTAAAAGAGGTGATGTTGACAACACACTTTTTACCAAAAATAACTTGCATGACTTATTAATTGTGCAAATTTATGTGGATGACATTATTTTTGGTGCTACTAATGAACACTTGTGCAAAGATTTTTCCAATGTTATGCAAAAGGAATTTGAGATGAGTATGATGGGAGAAATGAACTTTTTCCTTGGACTTCAAGTACATCAATGCAAGAATGGAACCTTCATCAATCAAATCAAATATACAAAGGAGCTTCTTAAGAAATTTGGTATGGAAGACTCAAAACAAGTTGGTACTCCAATGTGAACATCCACCAAACTTGACAAGGATGAAGATGGAACAAAAGTTGATGAAAAGCATTATAGAGGTATGATTGGAAGTTTACTCTATTTGACTGCTAGTAGACCTGATATCATGTTTGTTGTTTGCTTATGTGCTAGATTTCAATCATGTCCTAAGGAATCTCATTTACTAGCTGTAAAACGTATCTTTAGATATTTAAAAGGAACTATCAACTATGGCCTATGGTATCCTAAATGTTCTAATCTTGCCTTAGTTGGTTTCTCGGATGCTAATTTTGCTGGGTGTAGAATAGACAGAAAAAGTACAAGTGGTTCTTGTCACTTTCTTGGTGAATGCTTAGTTTCCTGGTTTAGCAAAAAGCAAAACTCTATTTCATTATCTACTGCGGAAGCCGAGTATATAGCAGCTGGTGCATGTTGTGCTCAATTGGTTTGGATGAAACATACGTTATATGACTTTCATTTGAGATATAAATGTGTACCTATGTTTTGTGATAACACTAGTGCTATAAATTTGACTAAAAACCCCATCCAACATTCTAGGACAAAGCATATAGACATCAAACATCATTTCATTCGTGATCTCGTTCAAAGAGGAGAAATTTGTGTTAATTACGTTTGTTCCAAAGATCAAATAGCTGATATTTTTACAAAAGCATTGCCCTTAGAGCAATTTGTGTACTTGAGGAACAAACTGGGAATTTCAGAAAAATCTCTTTGAAAATATAGGGGATCGGATGTCCTACATACTTCGGACGTCCGACAGAATTATGGTTTCATGTTCGGACGTCCTACAAGAATTCCGGACGTTCGACAGAAATAGAAAGGTTTTGTTTTAAGAAAACAGGGGATCGAACGCAGGTGTCAGACGATCACTAACGTTCGGACGTCCGACATTCAAAAATGTTTTTTAAAAAGGGTTTTCGGACGGTCATTTCTTCAGTTCATCTCTCTCTCTTCAACCTAGAAGTTCTTCATCTTCCTTAGCAAAAAGGGTCTCATTTTCATTTTTTCAAGAGCTAATTGTTAAAAATTCCTCTCTATATTAGTTGTTCAACTTCTTTTTCAGCCTCTGATCTCACTAATTCTCTCTCCTTATTCAATCCTGAAAAATCCCCAAATCTCATTTGAAACCCTAGGTTTCGAATTTTTCAAAATTTCTCCTTTCTGAATCATATCACGCTGCACGTAGTGTGTAGAATAGCTTTTTCATTCTGCCAAATCCTCCCTGCATCCCACATTTAGCTGCATTTATTCATCATGGTACGGACAAGAGGAAGCTCTTCATCTGCAAAACAAACAGCTGGGAGAACTGGTTCTGACGCACCTATCGAGAAGAAAAGGGCTGGGACGACCGAACGCCGTGAAACAGAGGAAGTGTTAGAGAGGTTTTACCAACCTTCATTGATGCTGATGCTGAGGCCCGATTCTCCATTGTGTGCAGGAAAGGGTTCATCACTCAACGTTCTGTTTCCTTTTTTGATTTTCATTCCTGCAAGTTAGATTGGGTTCTTGAAAAATTTGCCTTTCAAAAATGGACTCATCTTCTTTCCTTTCCTCATGTTATCTATCCTCCAATGGTTCATCAATTTTATGCTAACATCAGACAAGGAAGAACTCCGTTGTTGTCTCTAGGGTAAATGGCATTGATATTACTTTTGATCCAAATGTCATAAATGAAATCTTCCATACTGCCATTGAACCTGATTGTTCTAGCAAAATTGCAAATTTTTTCTCATATAAAGAACAACCAACTTCATATAATCACTTCAATGGAGCAAAACTGTTATCATATTTTCAAACTCGTTTTGAAGTTCCAACTGAAGCAGATTTAAATGAATTAACTCCATTGCAGCAAATTCTGTGGGTTATGATAGGCAATTTGTTAATCCCAACTTCTGGCCATCGTACCACAGCAAACAAAATGGAATTATATCTGTTTTACTGCTTTATGGAGGATATAAGAGTCGATTTTGGTTTTATCATGTGTCGGTTTATGAACAAAATCAAATCCGACAGTCGTCGCAAAATTCCTTATGCAAAATTTCTAACTTCTATTTTCAATCACTTCAACGTTCCTTTGACTGGTACTCCCACTTCTAAAAATCTAAATTGCTTTTTCACACAAGCTTATTTTGAAAAGAAAAATATCCGTTTTGTTGGTGATGAATGGGTCTACAAAGAAACTGCTTTGGAATCTCGTTCTAAGACCATTCATGATCCTCTTTCCTCTCCTCAAACTCCAGTCACTCCTAGGTTTCAACTTCCCCGTCTTGCCTACTCAACTCCAATGACCTCTCAGCCTTCTTCTTCTACTTCTTTGGATCCCATTCTCTCTCTCCTTTTAGAAATCAAACAACGGCATATTCTTTTTGAGGAAGGGCTTAGAATGGTTATGAATCCGGAACAAAGGGAGGCATTTCAAAAGCTCAAGGAAGAGCTCCTTCTCTCTCAAGGTCAAGAAACTGCTGGGCAAGGAAGGGAAGAACCAAGAGGCCCTCAAGCTGAACCTCCACAAGCACATACCACTGCACAAGATCAACAAATTGCTGAAGGACTGATGGAAATGCGGGGTACTTCTCAGGCAGCTACTACTCAAGACCCCGGGCCATCTCAATTTTATACTCCACCTCAAGCAATGGATACTGATACAGATGAGGAAAGTTCAGAGGGTTATCGTCTCGTTCGCAGGCGTCGTGGCTCATCTCATCCGTCTTTTTAAGTTTTTAGGCATTTCTAGGTTCATCTCATTTCTTAGACATGTTTAGGATGGCATCATTTTGCTCATTTTGGGCTTCTAGTTGTTTTTGGCCCTACTTTTGTTGGCCGTATTTGTCTAAAACTCTTATGGATGCGCATTTTATTTATGTTATCTTATCTTCTCTTATCCTATCGGTTAATGCTTCTTTTATTGCTTTCTGTCTTGACTTTGTGCCTTGGTTGCTGTTTTAATCTTCTTTTTGATCGATGACAAAAGGGGGAGAAAAATGATGATTAAATGATGGCAATATGAGTGTTGGCAATATGATTGTTGATGGTTGATGTATTGGTGTTGGAAAGTGCTTCATGAAAATGGATGGTTGATTGATTGAAAGTTTTTTGTGAATGGTTGTGAAAATAATTATCGTATTTGGTATTTGGTTAAAAGTTCAAAATCTGGTGTTTGGTGTTTGGTTAAAAGTTCAAAATCTGGTGCTCGATGTAAGGGGGAGTCTGGTGCTTCATGAGTATTTGGAAAATTGGGGTATACAAGTAAGGGGGAGTATCTCGTTTCATAGTTATTTTCTTGCCTCCTTTCTATTCAAATCATCAAGTGGTTTGTCATCATCAAAAAGGGGGAGATTGTTGGCTATTTTGACGATTAACAAACCACCATGATGATTTTTACTAATCCCCTTTTTAAGTCTGAGTGTAGCAAAACAGGTTTAATCTCAAAATTCCAGTCAGGAATATGTCGGACGATGCTGTCGGACGCAAGGCTGAGGTTCGGACGTCCGACAGGATGCAGTCAAAGAAGGATAGACCACTGGTTCTGTCGGACGATACTTTCGGACGTCCGACAGTTTACGACAAAGTTTCGGACGATGCTTTCGGACGATCATCCAAGTTTCGGACGTCCGACAGGTTGAGAAGATGGAAACATGAGCTTCTGGTTCTGTCGGACAAAGGAGTCCTTGGTTCGGACGTCCGACAGTCTACAACACAGGAACTCAACAAACTGTCGGACGATGGCTTCGGACGCAGATTTGAGTGTCGGACGTCCGACACACCCAACGGCTATATTTTCCTGCATTTAATTCAGAACCGTTGGAGCAGTTTGAGTGGTTAAAATTGCACCATATATATACCATAAAGGCTGGAGATGAAACAGACTTTTTGCAACCATTACTTACAAGCTTTAAGAACAATTCTAGAGTGAATTTGTGTCTTCCTCCTTTCTTGTAGAGTAAGTGTGTGTGCAAACAAGCATTGCTTTTCAATTGTGAGTGTAAGGCTCAAGTGTGTAGCATTGTGAGGGTTAGCAAGGCTGTTGTAAAACCTCTTGGCTTGATCAAGGAGTGATTGATGCAAGCAAGTGGTGATCCTTCCATGTACAACTTGGTGTAACTTCATCAAATTGAAGTAGCAATTGAATTTGAGGTATTGGACTTCAAGTTGGGTGCAACTTGGTAGTCCATTTGAGTTCACCTCTTTTATCTTTATTTGTGCTCTACTTGTGCTTATCTACTTGGTTGATTATCTCATTATGTGCTTAAAAGTTCATATCACCAAGAGAACTTGATTTTTTCTAATTGTGCTTTTGTATTCACCCATTAAGTTTTAAATTTCCATCAACCTAATTCACCCCCCTCTTAGGTTGCTTTCGGGACCTACAGTCCTTACAACCTGTTCTGATTATTCCGCACGAGCACACAAATGCCACTCTACTACACCTGGTCAGCCCATATTATCCACAGAAGCCGCCGCCACATCCATAAACTCAGCTACTGTACTCGAAACTGTCACACCGATTTGCCCCGTGACCACTTCAGAAGCTGCAGCAATTGGAAGAGACCCTTCCACCGATCCTGCTTCCTGACGAGCAGTATTCTGATCCCCAGAATCCTTCACCCCCTCCTCCTTCGGGGTCGACAAGGTCTCTTCTAATCGTTTAGGTTTATACACCTTTTCTTGCACACCCACATCACGCTCCTACAAACCTCCTTCATGCCTTTGCAATTTCAATATCGGGTTATGCACATGACATTCGTCGACATCATGCCCCTGATGATAGCAGAAAGAGCAATACTTGGGGAGACTTTCTGCAATCAAGTTCTACCAAAATCCATCCCCATCACCCATATCTACCCAAACCCGTGCAGGGATAGGCTTCATCAAGTCGACTTCCATACAAACTCAAGCCACATTTGGACGCGACAAAGACAAGGTTGCTGCATCAACAAATAATGGCGCTCCTAAACATACAACAATGTGAAACAAATACTGCTTATTAAAAAGATGAATAGGCAATTTTGGAAGCTGAAACCATACAGGAACCAGCCGGGATTCTCGGTCAACATGGAACTTTGTTGACCACTTAAAAACCCTCATCAGAAAATCAACAACATACCAAATACTCCGGGACCAAACCCTAAGAAAATCTGCCTTGTTATTGAATCTGATGAGAACATGTCGGTAGTTCAACAAACCTACCGTACCCGAGTCCTTTAAATCGAGTGTCGTAATGAACCTCCTGAGGTCTTGCAACTTAGGCCTCCCTGTAGAGAATTTCCCCACCAAAGCAAAGTGAAAATTGGAAGATACCTCTGCCATATCAACTGCCTTGAATACTACAGCAGGTTCCCTTTGGTGTGTCGTCTGTGCGGCTTGGATTTCCTTCGCAGTTTTGGCCACGTTGGTGGTGAACAATTCAAAGAAAGATTTCCTTTGGAATCCAGGATGACCGTTTTTAGGATGCCCTCCACCCTCAGCTGGTTAGAGACATCCTCGGCTGCCATGCTACACGGAACAGTCATATAACCTAAGAAGAATAGAAGAGAGAGAAGAGAGCAAGTGGTCTCTAGTCTATGCTAGTAATACCCCTCTTTTTTGTTGAGTGAAATAAAATTCTAGATTTGCATATTTTCATTGAGAGCAATCTTTTGGCTTGTGTAAGCTATATTTAAACATCGTAAGGCTGACCTTAGATGCTCATTTGACTTATCAATCAAGTAACTTCTTGATTGTGACGTCTTCTACCTCAAATTCGTGTCTTAATCAGTCCAAGTCTCGAAGTCGATCCATCCCCAATGTTGATATCTCAATTCTTGGGCCATGTGGTTTGTTTCTACATCTTCTTAGGTGTAGAAATTACATCAGTTGGTAATCAGCGCATAGGTTACGAGATATCATTGTATATCCTTTTTGTTTTCTTCATTTGAGTCTAGGGTTTTTATGTTAATTCTGCCCGAGTTTATTCTTTGTTGTTTGTGTCAAATTTCAGCTTGTTTTGTACCTTATTTTGTGTTAAAGTGTTGCTGCAAATTTGTTTGAGTCAAAAAAAAGAAAAAGAAAAGGTACTGATGCAAATTAGAGTTCCAAGTTATTTCCTTGTTATTTTCTTCATGTTTAGCTTATGCTAGATTAATGTCTAATGTTGGCCGAATAGGGTACATTTAGTTTAGCTTTTGATTAGTGGGATTAATTGGTTAAAGTGCATGTTGCACATTAGAAGAACCAAGGGTAGTGTTCGGTACCTAATAAAACTTGAACAGAAGACTTGCACCTGTTAGCCGTGGGCACGCCTTGTCAGCCAGAGTCTTCTGATCCAACTTGTGCCAGTAAGCCGTGGGCACGTCTTACTAGTTGAAGTCTTCTGATCAACAATCGTGGAGCAGTCTTTTTCTTCTTTGGATAGGTTTTCTTTGGCTAGCCGTTTCTTATGTTTCCTAGTAGTAGTAGGTTTTGTTTGTAAGCCTATAAATAGGCTACTTAAGTCACGTTTTTTATTAAGTTAATGAAGTTGAATTTTCAGCCAATTGAGAGCTTTTCTCTTGCTTCATGAAGCAACCCCTTGAGCACGTTAGATGTTCTGAGTGTCCTTCGACTTTATCAATCAAGTAATCTCCTTGATTGTGGTGTCATCTACCGCTTAATTCATCTTTGAGTTGTCCAAATTTGAATTAGGTTCCGCTACCTAAACCCGATTTCAATCTTCTAGATCCTGTGGTCTGTACGTGATTCGAGTCTTGTCTGAGATAGGGCGATGATCGTATCAGTTGGTATCAGAGCTAGTTGAAGATATCGAGTTATATCCCTTTGTTTTTGTTTATTTTCCATTTTTTTCCCTTGCGTCAAAATCTGTTTAAAAAAAAAAGCTACTGTTCATCATTACTGTAGTGTTACTGTTCATCCGAATTCACTGTTCATCCGACTTTAATCTCTAGTTTCTTGATTGTTGGTCTTGTCTTTCTTGTGTTATTGTGTCTTGAGTCTTAAAAAAAAAAAAGAATTCAAGCAGCCGCTAGGGTTTGTGTTCTTCTATCGCTAGGGTTTGCCGTGTCGCTAGGGTTTGTTGGTTCGTTTCTGTCCAGCCTTATTCAGTGTCTTTTCTGTGCTATTTTATTCAGTTTTGTGTCTTATTTTTGTGTCTTGTGTGTGTGTTTCATTGCTGTTTTCGTATAAAAAAAAAACTTACTTGTCGTGTTGATTCTTGAAAGCTGGAAATTCCCTTGCGGACTGTCCAACCTTTGTGTGTTTATTGTCTTGAAGTAGTAGGGGCTGAAACATTGAAGCTTTTAAATCTTGTGACTTGCATCTAGAACCTTTTGAAGTTTGTGATCAAATTCTGGAAATTTTCTTGAGTTTCTTGAACAAGAATTGACATTCTTGAAATCTGGAAATCGAAAGACTGGTTCTTGTTTGCAACCGACCAACCATCAAATTTCCTTGTTTGATCTGAAATTGTGTTTCGAATTCACAGCCTTATATTTAAAGAAACCTAGTACACCCAAGCCTTCCAAATTGCTTTAATCATACTTGGTTTCCAAACTTGAGTTAAAACAGATTGCAAGTGGTTTCCAAAAGTAAGCAAAGTTTGGTTGACATTAAGGAAACTAAAACCTGATTCAGACTTGGCTTCCAAAAACTATTTCCCATTTAGATTTTATTACTCAAACAGCCTTCCAATTCAGTTTTAGTTGCCTAAGACAGCTTATCAAATCCGAAATTGGAAAGGAAAATCCAGCTTGGTCTGCTTCTCTGCTTGAACGGATTTCCAGCTTATTTCCAAAACAGATTAGGAAACTGTGAAGCTTTAAAACTGATTTGGATTTGGTTTCTAAAATCCACTTTCCAAGTTTGATTCTTGCTACCAAAACAAGTTTCCTAATCTAAACATGAGAAGAAAAACTGAGCTTGACCAGATTTGGGGTTAAGAAACAAAATTCCAGTTTTAACTTTCCAAAACAATCCATCGTAAGGAGTACTTTCCAAATTCTGTCTAGCTGCATTTACCTTTAACTTCCAGCTTCCTTAATTGCATTTTGAGTGTTCTAGGCTCCTTCAATTTCAGCCAAGTTTGGAGTCTTTACATTCCAGCAGTTTAGTCTTGATGAACTAGCCGTGATACACCACACTCTTGTGAATAATTGATTATAAGTCCTTGAGCTACTTGAAAATTCTGATTTCTTCAAGGAGGAAAATCAAGGAGTTTGAGCATGCTTGGTGAGATCATTAGAGTGAAATAAAACACTTGAGTGATACATGAGCGTGAGAGAAACACGTAAGGGAGTGTGTGAGGTATTTTTCTATTACAAGTTGTTCATTTTGCAGGTTAAGGAAAAATGTCCACCCAAGGAGAATCAACTCAAGAAAATGAGATGACAATCGCTCAACTTGCATTCCAAATGCAAGCTATGTTTGCTGATTCCAATAGAAAATTCAAGCAAACAATTGAGGAGGTCCAAGAACGTATTGATAAACTAGAAGTTTCCAAAAGTGCCTCTAAGAAGTCTAAAGGGAAAACTAGATTGGATGAATCTAGTGATTCAAATGAGGACACTGAACAAGATGAGGTCGTTCAAAGGACAAGAGATAGAAGACCCAGGGGCGATCGTGAAGATGAGTCCATCAAGGGGATTAAATTGACTATTCCACCATTTCAAGGAAAATCCGACCCCGAAGCCTACTTGGATTGGGAGCGAAAAATGGAAAAGGTCTTCGATTGTCATTCCTACACTGAGGCCCAAAAAGTGAAGTTGGCGGTAATGGAATTCACTGAGTATGCAGCCATTTGGTGGGACCAACTTCGACTCAAGCAAAGGAGGAATCAAGAGCCACTCACCCATACTTGGGACGATCTCAAGAGGATTATGAGAAAGCGTTTCATCCCCGCGTATTATCATCGAGACTTGCACTACAAGGTGCAAATGCTCACTCAAGGAGGTATGTTGGTGGAAGACTACTTCAAGGAGATGGAAATGGCCATGATGCGTGCTGATATTCATGAAGATGCTGAGGCGACAATGGCACGTTTTCTAAGGGGATTGAGACCTGAAATTGCTGAGGTCGTGGAGCTTCAACACTACTTTGACATAGAGGAGTTGATGGACAAAGCTGTCAAAGTGGAGCGGAGGCTCAAGAGGAGGGGTAGTGTGCGTCAAACTTCCATCTCTCAAGCTGAAAATTGGCGTAACCCTCAACCAAAGAGAGAGGAAGTGGTGACTGACTTTTCTTCATCTTCCAAGGCACGAGAAGCTACTCCAAAGTTGATGCCTAAGATTGAGTCCAATGGTCCAAGATCCTTCTAAGGCACGCAACCGTGATCGCAGGTGCTTTAAGTGCCAAGGATATGGCCATATACAATCACAATGCCCAAATCAACGTATCATGCTTACGTTGGATAGTGGTGAGGTTGTCACGGACGACGAGGGTGCCTATGAGGGGATGCCACCTTTGGTTGAAGATGGCGACTCTGAGGAAGAGATTGCACCAGTTGATGGACATGTGGGGTGCCTAGTGACCCGCAAAACTTTAACAGCCATTGCACGTGATGAGGACGCATCACAAAGAGAGAACATCTTCCATACTCGCTGCCATGTTCAAGATAAGGTTTGTAGTGTGATAGTGGATGGTGGGAGCTGTACTAATGTTGTAAGTCTCATCTTAGTGGAGAGTTTGGCATTACCAACCATGAAGTATCCAAAGCCATATCGTCTCCAATGGTTGACAAAGGATGGTGACGTCCGAGTGTATCGACAAGCAAGTTTGCCTTTATGTCTTGGGGCATACACCGATACAATCATATGTGACATTGTGCCCATGCAAGCTACTCATATCATCCTAGGGCGGCCGTGGCAATTTGACAAGGAAGTTTCTTTCAGTAGTCGTGCCAATCGATATTCCTTCTATCATGGTGATAAAAAGATCACGTTGGCACCATTAACACCTCAACAAGTTGCCGAGGACCAAGAGCAGCTCTTGAAGGAGCATGAGCTAATTTGTGAAAGGAAAAAGATAGCTAAGCTCGCTGGTCAAGTGGAATCTCAACCCGTCCTACTTGTTAGACGCCTAGCGGGAATTCATGAGGCTAATTTGAGCCTTATTTCCCTAACATTTGCTGTGTTTAGTGTTTTCTCCCTTGTGCAGGTTTCTTATGGCATGATAGCCTTCATCTTAACTTGCTCTCTCCCTGCCTCTTTTGACGTATCTCTTGAAGACTTCAGCCCAAATTTTGTTGAAGATTCCTCATCCTTCTTGCTGGATTTGGTCTACTACTCTTCTTCATTCTATTCCCAAGAGTTGCATCCGTGGGCTGAATTGTCTGGTTCATTAGATGAATTGCATCAGCTGCATCTCTTTCCCATCTATGGTTCCAACAATTTTCCGACTTTGATTTGTGCATCCATGCATAAAGTCGCAATGTGGATCTTAAGGATGCATAAGCGCCATGTTACCTGGTACATGGTCATGAAGATTTGTCAAGGAGCTGTGGCAATTGCTTTGCTTTTTCGATTTGAGGACAAATCCTCTCAAGAGGAGGGGAATGATGCAAATTAGAGTTCCAAGTTATTTCCTTGTTATTTTCTTCTTGTTTAGCTTATGCTAGATTAATGTCTAATGTTGGCCGAATAGGGTACATTTAGTTTAGCTTTTGATTAGTGGGATTAATTGGTTAAAGTGCATGTTGCACATTAGAAGAACCAAGGGTAGTGTTCGGTACCCAATAAAACTTGAACAGAAGACTTGCACTTAGTGGGCACTTGTCACCAGTCTTGATCCAACTTGTGCCGAAGTCGGCACGCCTTACTAGTTGAAGTCTTGATCAACAATCGTGGAGCAGTCTTTTTCTTCTTCGGATAGGTTTTCTTTGGCTAGCCGTTTCTTATTTTTCCTAGTAGTAGTAGGTTTTGTTTGTAAGCCTATAAATAGGCTACTTAAGTCACGTTTTTTATTAAGTTAATGAAGTTGAATTTTCAGCCAATTGAGAGCTTTTCTCTTGCTTCGTGAAGCAACCCCTGGAGCACGTTAGATGTTCTGAGTGTTCTTCGACTTTATCAATCAAGTAATCTCCTTGATTGTGGTGTCATCTACCGCTTAATTCATCTTTGAGTTGTCCAAATTTGAATTAGGTTCCGCTGCCTAAACCCGATTTCAATCTTCTAGATCCTGTGGTCTGTACGTGATTCGAGTCTTGTCTGAGATAGGGCGAGGATCGTATCAGGTACTGTTCATTGATACTATTCATCATTACTGTAGCAGTACTGCTCATCCGAAAACAATCAAAGAAAAAAAATCAGAAGTTGACCTCTTGTTTTTCCTTGAAAATCCAAAACTCTCCAATTAGGGTTTCTCAGATTTTGTGTGTTCATCTTGATTCTTGATAGTTGTTGCTTGTGTGATTCGTGGAAATCTTGAATCAACTTATGCTTTTCTTGAATTTTGATCTATCTTGAAACCTTCTTGAATAAAAGAACCCTGTATCAAACATAGAAAAGCATTGATTTCCTTGAAATCCAAGTGTGAAACTTTGAGTTCTTGATCCACAATCATTGAGGCTGAATTAAGCTTCAAGAAAAACCAAAATTTTTGGAATTTTGCATTCAGTTTCAAGCCTCAAATTCGTGTGAAAAGAGAAAGAAACAACCAATTTTGAACTTATCTTGGTAGCGCAAACTTGTTCCAAGTTGTTTCCTTGACAAATTTGGAAAGAATCTTCATAAAATCTTCCCAAATCCCTTAAAAATGAAATTGCACTTTCCAAATCAGTTAACAACTTGCCAAATTGACCTAAATTACCCTTATTCAAAGTTTGTTAGGGGTATTTTGACTAAAAGCCGGAATTTATGTGTTTGACTAGTGAAAACCGGACTTTACGTTTTTGACTAAGTCAAAGTTGTCTAAATCTTTCAAACATTTACCAGATTAGATTTGTTTCAAGATTTTAAAGTCAATTTTAAGATTTGTTAAGGTGTTTTCAAGAAATTTCTATAGGATTGCATTTAGGCAAGTACAATTCCAAATTTGCCCTTTTCGGTCAAATCTTCAATCCAAGTCGAATTAGGTCAAAATTTTCATCATTATTTTCACTCTTTGAAGTGTGTTTTTTGAACTAAATTTTGTCCCAAATATCTTCACTTTTTGGTCTAAATTGAGCTTCAATTTCGAATCTAGTTGCTACAATTGTGTTGTTGATTGTTTAATCAAGTTAAAACGTCATTCTTTGGTTGGCATTACCTTATTCAAGGAAAGCAAATCACATCCATTAGAAGCTATTTCATGATTTCAATAGAGTGATTAAACACTTGAGTGCTAAACATGAGTGTGAAAGAAAACTTGTAAAGGAGTGAAGTGAGGTTATTTTCTTTGTTATCACTAACCTTTACAGGTACTACCACCATGTCAAACGGATGTCAATCTCAAGCAATTGACTTTAAACTACACATGGAGGCTATGAGGGAAAGATTTAAACAGATTTTAGAAGAGTCCTTCAAACCTCTCTATCAGCAACTTGACCGAATTGTGAATAATGAAGTCAAGAAGAGGGGTTTCAAGCAATCGAGCTCCAATATCCAATTTTCCTCTTCAAGGTCGAAATATTCAAAGGAAAAGGTGAAGTTTTAATCAACTTTGTCAAGTCCTGAACCTAAGCGTAAGTCAACCAATGAAAAATCTATTGAGTCCATTGCCCATAAGGCAGAATTTCATTCAATTCCACCATTGGATGATAAGGTTTCCATTGAAAAACATCTACGCATTGAGCATGACAAAGATGTGCTTAGAATTCCAACCACACTAGCTAGTCCTCAAGAGCTTGTTAGAGGGGACTTGAGTGAGATGCTAGATGAGAGTAAGAAAGAAAAAGAGGAGATGATAACCGAATCTGGTGAGAAGGAAAAATCAATCATATTTTTGGCTAAAGAGGAAGGAAAGAGAGAAAACAAAGTCTAGTTGTAAAAGCCAAATGTATGAGTGAAGATTTGTTTTCTACAAATACTTCTAACCTTTTGTTACCTAGCGTTTTCGTTGATTCTTTGCAAGTTCCATGGAGTAATTATGTGCAAGAATTTGGCTCTAAAAGTGGCAAGATTCATTCTAATTTTGATATGATTGGAGCTGAAATCGAACCATTAAATTTATGGACGTGTCAAATCTTGCCTAGCCAAATTGTTCTTAGTTCGCATGGCACGTTTGTTCTTCAGCAATCAATGCTAGGAAAGGGAAGGTTCATAACTGACTTGCCTTCTTTTGATGATGGAATGTTAGCTTTTGCATTGCATGAGCCTAATATGAATGTTGATGCATGTAGTTCTTATGTCACCATACACTTTAGTCCTTTAATTATGTCGTTTGAGTTCCGTCTACTTGCATGTTTTAAGCATGTTTTCCAGATTATTCTCGTGTCTTTAAATGCTATTTTCTATGAGTTTCAATCAGCTTTGCATGTCCTTCAAGTCATTCATTTGCAAGTTCATATGTATAGCTATTTTCTTATGTTTGTGGCATGTAGTGATAAGAGTCATATGGGTTCAAAAGCATACTCTTACTGCAATCCACAAGTGCTAAATCATTCAAATGCATTACTTGCAAACCATTACACATTAGAGCATGCACTGTTTTCTTTACTTGCTATTTCGATTCCTATGTTTCATGGTGATCGAGAGTTACCATCTTGTGTTCTACTTCTTGAATCTAGTTCTTGCATAGGGTCTACACTTAGTCATTATTTCTCTTTTATTTTTGACCTAGGGATCAGCCTAACAGCACCTACTTATGAGTCGAGCCTACAGAAGGAGCACTGTAGAATGTTGCCATGGTTTGTGCAAAAGGAAAAATTGGAAAGAAGGCACACTGCCTGGCTGATTTTCAAAGCATTGTATTTTATGTTGTTGTTGTCCAAACGAAACTTTGATTCAAGGTCGAATCCTCTCAAGAGGAGGGGAATGATATAAGCACAAAATCATCATGAATCAAACTTATGTCACGCCCCACGTGTGCACGAATTTCCATGTCAAGTTTCATGGGGTCCAATGAATAAAGTGAAGAACAAACCATTTGGCATGCATCGTGCTTATTTGTCTTGAAGTTTATTTTAGTTTTGTGAGCTATTTAGTATGTTTTCCTTCAATAAGCAAACGGCCAACTTGTCTGGTTGGCTTGAATTAGCATTAGTAGTTAACATTTGTTAGTAGGTTATTTTGTTAAGTTGTTTGGCCAATTCCTAGTTGAATTAGGCTGATTTTTACCCTTTTCCTAGTTGAATTAGGTTTACTTTTCCTAATTGGTCTAGGTTTATGTTTACTAGTTGGATTAGGTCAAAAGTCGATTTTCCTTAGTCTAGTGGGAACCAAATTTTGTCTTCATTGTTTCCTAGTATTATTAGGGTTTTGTAAGGCTATAAATAGCCTAAAATTTGTCTAAAAACATAGACAATTTGTTGAGTGAATTAAAATTCTAGATTTGCATCTTTTCATTTAGAGCAATCTTTTGGCTTGTGTAAGCTATATTTGGACATCCTAAGGCTGACCTTATATGCTCGTTTGACTTATCAATCGAGCAACTTTTTGATTGTGGCATCTTCTATCTTAAATTCGTGTCTTAAGCAGTCCAAGCCTCAAAGTCGATCCATGTCCAACGTTGATATCTCAATTCTTGGGCTATGTGGTTTTTTTTCTACATTTTCTTTGGTGTAGAAATCACATCAATAAGTCACAAGGCCATACATTGGATCGTGTTGGTGTTTATTTATGAGAGCCTGTATTTTCCCACGGTCAGCTATATGTCACGCTGTCATGTGTTAAAATATCTTCTGTGATAAAGGTTTTAATTTTGCCAGGAACTTATAGTGATACTGTGATGGAATTCAAACAAGAAATATTGTGTTCCATGAAATCTTACACCTATCCTATAATTAAATCGCGTATACAGAAGTATATGCATTATTTGACTACCAATATACAATTCAACATTATATCTCTTATGTCATCTATTTTGTGCTATGGTCCTGAGCTGTGAAAATCTAGAATATTTATCTATCTATTGGTTGCAGGGTAACAAAAGTGATGTTCATAGATGAGATCCTACCTGAAATGAGGTTTTGGATAACTAAAGTCACAGTTCAAGAGAAGCTGAATCCTGGGTGCTCAACTGATACCCCGACTAGATTCCAAAGGCTTATTCTTCCTGACTCAAAGGTATATTCCTAATAATTATTTTTAAGAGGCACCTAGAGATTTTTTTTTTTGGATGGCTTTTTTGGTTGCTATCAACATATTAGGGAGTACTCTCTATGTACTTTTCCTTTAATTGCTTTTTACCTTAGCTCAGGGGTCAAGAGTTCAAGCAATCCTTTTAATCATGCCATTGAAAAGATGGGCCCAAAACTTCAGTTTTACAAAAAATATCACATTTCAAATGCTAAAATCAGGAAACTATTAGAGAAGTATAAAACTGATGGCCTTGAACTCCAATAGGTTATAGGAACCCAAATTGTTGTTGAAGAGATTGAGGAATAAGAAAAAAACTCTATTGTCGATTTGCTTCAACTTCACACCTTTTAGCAACCTTGTGCGCTATTTGGACTCAAAGACTGAGATAGTGGGTGAGCCTATCTTCTAATCTACTACTCATGACAATTCTTAGACTGTGGTTTATAGTAACTTGTTTAATTTTGCTTTTCCATGTGATCTAAATACAGATGTTGCTGGTGCTGTTATTGATAGCCTCTCTATTATTCCAGTGAATAAAGACTCCAAACAATCATTTGCCCAGAGATTTTTCATCGCTAATGAGGAGTATAATAATTTTTTGGTACTGTTTGCTCAATAGCCGTGTCTATAATTGTATATTGAGTTATATGAGCCTTTAAGCCCAACATAAACGTGTTCTACTTTTGATTTACACATAGAATGAATCCAATTGTGTTTTCCCTCTAGAATGAATTCATTAATTATCATTCAAGAAAAAGACAGGTATCCAGTCATGATAGAACAAGGACTTAAAGTTGTTAGTTGTAGAGGTACGTGCAACTCAGTGTTAAGCTCTCAAGTAATACAGTTATAGCTATATCTTCCAATTTACACCCTAACATTGTTGCTTGCTAGGAATTTCCTTGTCAACCATAAATGACTCAGTCATTCTTGTGAATCCACCAATCAGAGATGCCAACCAGCTTAAGCACTAGTGTCATACATTTCCCTACTTACTTTCTTCTGATACTTTACTTTGCAAAGCTTTGCCTTGTATTAATTGCTTTCTTTATTATATATTGAGTTTTATAGGGCTCTAAGAAATGAGAAAAGCCTTTCTGGTTTTGTCCAAGACAAATCATACATGAACTACAGTCCAGACATGTTTTATGACTGACAACAGAAGATAACCTCGCTAGTAGATATTACACCAGCTCAAAAGGTTGCCTTTTGTTTACCTTTTTGTACTAATCATGTTTCTATGACCTATTTATTATCTTTTATCTGCTTGAGTATTATTTTCTTCTGCTAAATTCTTTTTAGGTTGCATGGGTCAAGGTTTGCTTTTCTTTTCAGCACATTTTGTAGAAATATTGGTACAAGTCTTGTGTTAAATATTGTAGAACAACTTCAGCAGACTACAGTGCTATCTATAGATGCAACCGTTGCAACGAGAAGCAGAAGGCCATGCCAAGGAACAATAAATTACCTTGAAAGATTTTTCATTATTTCATCATACATCTATACAAATGCCATCTCTCATAGCCTCTCAGAATCTTGTTGCTTATGCTCCAGCTGCTGGTTATTGCAGATGCTGCTTTGACGTTGATCTGATGGACAAAATCGATACAGTGATAGCCTCAATCTTTGGAGAGTTGGCAGAGTCATTGCTGAAGATCACTACTCTTGAAGCAACGGAAATTTATAACAAGGCCATTACGAAAAGATGTTAAACAGTCGCTATCTGTTTAAAGGCCTTAATTTAAACATAAAAGGGATAGATAGACACTAACCATATTAGGCTCAAAATATAGATGAAAGATATCATTTTTTTAATCAATGCACGTGCCACATCCGTACCTCTCCAACTATAAAAAAAGACTTATGATAATGGATAGTAATTCATGCTTTCATTTACAGAATGAAACGTTGTCCCTAGAGAAAGTACACGAGGATCTCAAGGATAGAATGTTTATTGTTCAGCTGAAGCTAGGGAATGGCAGGGATGGCAGTGGAAATCATCGATACATAATCTCTTATTACATTGAGGAGGGTACACGAACTATTGGAATGTATGCCCTAAAACAATCATTTTGTTTAAATACATTCCTAATAAAGTTTTGTATTCTATGAATTTCCATTTTATCTATTGAATATTTGATATAACTGATAAAGTCCTTAGAACATTTATTGATGTAATGGTAGTCACAAGAGTTGTTGACTATGAGATATCAATCACATTTATAATAAATATTCTTAAAGTTCCCTAGTCATAGTATTAATGAGACAGGACATCATTAATACGGAAAGACTAGTACACAGTTAGTCTCTACTTAATGTAAGTAGTGGTTGTTCTCATCAACCAAGGTATAGTGATACCTAGGTTAATGTGTAGATGAATTGTAAGGTACGAATTCATTGGAGTGATCCACACAGAGATCCCATTAGGATATCTATTAAGTGCCAATGGTTGAATCTCTTATGGAAAATTATGTAAGTGATCATAGACTTGAGATCAACATAGTATCTTGAGTGTGAATCACTACCTTTTGATTCTATTACTTGTTGCTCACCAAGAGTGACTTAAAGAATAGAAATTGGGAGTAGTGTGAAGCATGGAAAGATAGTGAGTGATCAAGAGAGGATTCACCACTCTGATAGTGGGAGTTGATATCCAGGATGGTCACTAGTGGGAGATTAACCTTAAAAGTCGACTACATTAGGTTAATTGAAGAATGTCTTCAAGTTAACCTAATCTAGGGTTAATTCCGGGAGCTAGAAAATTAATTAGTCATTAGGGAATTGGCACTTATTCCTCATTCCCTCACTAATTAGATATCTATGGTGAAAGGATAATAATTACATTGGTAATTTTCCATGGAAAGGTTTGGTCAAAATTCCCTTGACTAATTCCGAATACCTGGGTGGTTGTGATGTGTTGCTAGGCACCGCTCACAATCTATAATTATGAATGAATTAATTATTATAATTAATGATAAAATAAAGTTATTTATTTTATCTAATTCTTCTTGAGAATTATAATTCATAATTATTGCCAGTGTATTTGGAACCTATTGGATCACACGCTTAGAGATTGAATTCTGGATTAAAATTGTGTGTCCAAATGGAGATTTGGAAATAAAACCTTATCGGGTCTAATTATAAGGAATGAAGGATTCCGGGACTATTTGATCAAATAGGATAAAATAGTTATCCTATATTTGTTTTGATTTGGATCAAACAAGACCCTATCTTTTCTCTACCTCTCTCCTATAAATAGACAGACTATATGATACGTCTGTACCATAACAACACAACGACGTTTGACAGAATAGAGAGAGGCTAGGGTTTTTGAGAAAAACCTACGTAGAGAGAAATTTCAAAGAAAGAGAGAATAGGCTAGCACATTTTCTACACTTTCATACACACACATCTAGGATCGTAGAGACGATTCAAGAGAAGATTCAGACTTCTCTCTCGCGTGGATTGTAGTAGAGGCAAGACGCTTGGACTGCTGAAAGGGGCTGATCACTCTCTACAAAGCAACAAGAAGCCGTTTCTAGGATTAAAGTAATCCTACAACTCCTCTTCTCTATAAGTCATACATAGTTTAGGGTGATTCCTGGTGGGTTGTTGGGGCTAAAATTTTTGTTTTCCACTGCGTCTGCTGCCCCAAACCTAACAGTGGTATCAGAGCCATCCCTAGTTCTTTACGTATGATTTCATATGTTCTGTTGATTATTGTTCATGGATTATATGATTGATATCTATACACGTGCTGAATTTTTGTTGAAAAGGTTGTAACTTTAATTTGATTAAAGTGTTTCTGAGAATTGAAAAATTTTTATACAAAAGGTTTATGTTTTGGAAAGAGTTCTGCAACACCCAATCGTTGGATGCTGAAACTGGGAATCGCAACTCGGATACGTGATAAGGATCTGCGAGGTGTAGGATGCTGAAACTGGGAATCGCAACTCGGATACGTGATAAGGATCCGCGAGGTATATCTCGCGGATCGTGTTCGCAGATCCCGATCCGCAAACTGTACTTCGCGGATCTGGTTCGTGGATCAGAAACATGCTGGATCCGCGAGACTAGGTCACGGATCGCTTCGCGGATTAGTTCACGGATCCTTTACGGAGCTCTCAGAACATAATCTGCGCACTCAGAGATCCGCGAAGTTTGTTCGCGGATCGGGTCGCGCATCCTTTGAGAAACTGTTTTCTGCGAAATAAAATTTTTTGAAAAACTGAGTTTTCAATTTCTAAAATTTTCTGATTCTGATCCGAATTTTAATTGTTAAAATTTGTTATGAAATTTTGCTATTTCATGTTTTATTAGGTGAGGAATTGATTTGAATTTTAATATGATTAATTCAAATAATGTTCCAATTTATTTTCTAAATTAGTTAGAATTAAAAGTGACCTAATAAAATTATTTTAACAATTTTCTGCACATGTATGATCTCAAAACTTGTTTGGGATCTTGAGATATAAAATCCAAATAATCCATGAATAGTTGTTGACTGTTATTACATGCTTTCTTTTAATTTAAAGTTATTTAAATTTAAATGAATGCATGGTGGATGGATGTGGATATAAGTCCAATGTGATTGTGGATGAATGGTTCAATGGTTGGTTTTTTATAAATAGGGCCTGCATGTCCTGCCTTTCTTATTTTTCTAATTGTAATTTCTCTCCTCATCTAATTCCCCCCGAATGTAATTCGGGGTTTCTTATATTCTATTTGTAATGTACAATAGACAGGAATAGATGATAGGAAATTGTAATTAGTATAGAAATTGTAAATTGGAAGATGAAGAAAGGAGTTGTGCAGGAGCCGTGCCATCAGAAGGAGCAAATTTTATTTAACCTTAGTCAACCATTAATTTCCCTAATGGTCGGGGAAATTAATTTAGGAATATCCATAACCATCCACGTTTTATTTTATGCTATATTTATTTTTGAAATATTTATATGTATGATTGTTGATGAGACCATCAAATGATTTTTCCAAAACTTCAAACTAAATTAAAAATGTTTTGGAAAAGGCAAACAAATCCCTCAAATTCAATATTAAATCAAGACTGCCTTCCATCATTATAGTATAAAACCAAATGTGGTCATTAAGTGCTAACTTGTTGGGATTCACCCAAAACTACCTTACTTACTACAGGTTTTTTACTATAAGAAATGTTTTTAAGAATGATGGGTTTGATTTAACTAAAATTATGATTTGTTGGAATTCACTCAAGGCCATGAATTTTAGAGGCAAGGGTTAGGTTAATACATAAGATGTAAAATCAAGAGTTGATACCTAACGGATTTAGAAATTACAAATGGGTTATAATTGGTAAAGTACCTATCTGTTAAGATTATTTTGATTTGTTGGGATTCACTCAAAGTCAAAATAGTTAAGATGGGGTTCTAGCCACTATGGGTTTTTTAGAAAATCTCGAATCAATTTATAGAGGGTAATTGATTTGAAAAAAAATAGTGAAAATAAAATCATAATTTTGGAAGTTTTTATGATTTTATTAAACAAAGCTTTTTCTGACAAACTCTATCTTTATTTTGTTGTAGAATGAGTAACAATTTGAGCCTACGTACAATTCTCACTGATTGTAAACTGAACGACACAAATTTTCTCGACTGGCATCGCAATGTCCTACTCGTTCTCACTCATGAAAAAATCGAATATGTACTTCATGGGCCTATGCCTGATGAACCCGAACCAACTGCACCTGCTACTGTTAAGAATGCTTACAAGAAGCATAAGGATGATAATAGAGTGGCTTCATGTATCATGATAGCCTCTATGACTCCTCAACTCCAACAGCAGCATATGAACACGGGGGCATATGAAATTGTACAACACCTGAGAGAGTTGTTTGAACAACAATCTAGGACGGTGAGGTATGATACCTCCAAGGAATTGTTTAGGTGCAAGATGGCAGAGGGAGCACCTGTTGCTCCACACGTCTTAAAGATGATTGGGCTAATTGAGAAATTGTCTGAATTGGGTTTTAAGATGGACTAAGAGCTAAATGTTGATTTAGTTCTTCAATCTCTGCCAGATTCTTTCTCTCAGTTTGTTATGAACTATCAGATGAACAATCTGCAGCACATATTGTCTCAATTGTTGAATGTGTTGAAAACTGTTGAGAAAGAAATCAAAAAGGTGAAGGGTCCTACTGGAGTGCTTGTTGTTGCTTCCTCCAATAAAAGGAAGAGCCAACGAAAAGGGCCTAAGAAGCCCAAGAACAATCCCACCAAGAAGCCCAAGAAGGCCAAGACAGACCAGTCCAATGCAACTTGCTTCCATTGTGGACAAACTGGACATTGGAAGAGGAACTGCAAGGGCTATCTAGAGAGCTTGAAGCAAAAGAAGCTTGGGGAAGCTTCAACACCAGGTACATATATGATTGAGATTAATGTTTCTACTTCCAAATCTGGCTCTTGGGTATTAGATACCGGATGTGGCTCTCACATTTGCACATCTATGCAGGGTCTAAGGGACAGTAGAAAACTGGAAAAAAGAGAAGTAACCCTACGTGTGGGCAATGGAGCAAAAGTTGCTGCTTTAGCTGTAGGGACTTACTACATTAGTTTACCCAATAGGTTGATTTTAGAATTATCAAACTGTTATTATGTTACTGCACTCACTACAAACATCATTTCTATTTCCTGTTTGGATGTAAATGGGTTTAAGATAACCCAAGAGAATAAATGTTGTTCTTTTTCAAAGAATTGTGTGTTTTATGGTTCTGAAAAATGGAATAACGTTTTATATATTCTAGATCTTGATAACTAAATTCTCAACATACAAGAAAAGAGAATGAAGTTAGATAAACTAAATAAAACCTACCTCTGGCACTGTAGGCTTGGTCATATAAATGAAAAATGCATTTCCAAGTTACACAAAGGTGGGTACTTGGACTCATTTGATTATGAATCATATGACGTATGTGAAGCTTGTTTATTTGGAAAAATGACCAAAACGTCCTTTACTGGTAAAGGGGAACGGGCCAGTGATTTACTTGGGCTAGTACATACTGATGTATGTGGCCCAATGACAATCACAACTAGAGATGGATTTTCATACTTCATTACCTTTACTGATGACCATTCTAGATATGGGTATGTGTATTTAATGAAATATAAGTCTGAATCTTTTGAAAAGTTCAAAGAATTCAGGAATGAAGTAGAGAAACAAACTGGTAAAAGTATTAAGATACTACGATCTGATCGTGGTGGAGAATACTTAAACGATGAGTTTCGATTTTATCTAAAGGACAATAGAATAGTTCCACAATGGACTCCTCTAGTGACACCACAACTAAATGATGTATCTGAAAGGAGAAACCGCACCTTATTAGATATGGTACGGTCCATGATGAGCCACTCGAGTGCCCCAAAATTGTTATGGGGATATACTTTGGACACAGCTTCCCATACTCTTAATAGAGTACCCAGTAAGGTTATTGATTCCATACCATATGAGATATGGAAAGGAAAGAAACCAAAACTGTCTTACATGAAGGTTTGGGGTTGCCCAGCCTATGTGAAGAAGGTAGAGTCAGATAAGCTTGACAAGTGTTTGTTTGTAAGGTATCTAAGAGAGTCTATAGGATACTATTTCTACAACCCAACTGAGCACAAAATGTTTGTCTCAAAACATGCTATCTTTCTAGAAAAAGAGTTTATTCTAGAAAGGGGCAGTGGGAGTAGAATAGAACTTGAAGAAGTTCAAGATACTAACATGGAACTTGAAGAAGTTCAAAATGATCAAACAAACATTGAACAACCTGTTGAAGAAAGGGTTCAGCCACATAATGATGAGGCACAAACGGAAACTGTGAACATTTAAGAGCCCCGTAGGTCAGTAAAAGTACGCTCAACTCCCAAGAGATATGAGTTCCTTGTGAGCCAAGGCAATGATGTACTAGTCATTCAAGATGATGAACCTACTACCTACCAAGAGGTTTTGAATAGTCCAAACTCCTCTAAATGGTTAGAGGCCATGAATTTTGAAATGGATTCCATGTATGACAACAAGGTATGGACCTTGGTTGATCCACCTGAAGGGGTAAAACTCGTAGGGTGTAAATGGGTCTTCAAGAAGAAGACAGACATGGATGGTAATGTGATTATCTATAAAACTAGACTGGTAGTCAAAGGCTACAAGCAGAAAGAGGGAATCGATTACGATGAAACTTTCTCACCAGTAGCTATACTTAAATCCATTAGGATATTGCTTGCAATAGCAGCATACCATGACTATGAGATTTGGCAGATGGATGTAAAGACTGCATTCCTTAATGGGAATTTGCAAGAGGATGTGTACATGACACAACCTGAAGGTTTTACGTTGCCAAATCCCAATCAGATATGCAAGCTACAAAGGTCCATTTATGGACTTAAACAAGCATCCAAGAGTTGGAACATTCGGTTTGATGAGACAATCAAAGAGTTTGGTTTTCTTAAAAATCCGGATGAACCTTGTGTATACAAGAAGGTTAGTGGGAGTTCAATCATTTTTTTCATATTATATGTGGATGACTTATTAATAATTGGAAACGATATCCCAATGTTACAATCAGTGAAGGGTTGGTTATCCAAAATCTTTTTCATGAAAGATTTAGGAGAGGCAGCCTATATACTGGGTATTAAGATCTATAGAGATAGGTCTAAAAGGCTGCTTGGTCTTTCACAATCCACATACATAGATAAAGTGCTAAAGAGGTTTAGCATGGATCAGTCTAAAAAGGGTTTCTTACCTATGACTCATGCGATAAGCCTTTCTAAGAGCATGTGTCCTAAGACACAAGCTGAGATTGATAAGATGCATAATGTTCCATATGGTTCGGCAATTGGATCAATTATGTATGCTATGTTATGTACAAGACCAGATGTCTCGCATGCTCTGAATGTCACGAGCAGGTTCCAGGCTAATCCAGGTGAAGGTCACTGGATAGCCGTTAAGAACATTCTTAAGTACTTAAGAAGGACTAAAGATTTGTTCTTAGTATATGGAAACAGTGAATTGGAGGTTAAGGGCTACACAGATGCAAGCTTTCAGTCTGATAAGGATGACTGTAAGTCACAGTCAGGCTTCATCTTTACTCTCAATGGAGGTGCTGTCTGTTGGAAGAGTTCCAAACAAGACACTACAGCGGATTCTACAACAGAGGCTGAGTACATTGCATCCGGGGAGGCAGCCAAGGAAGCCGTTTGGATCAAGAAGTTCGTGTCTGAACTTGGTGTGGTTCCTAGCATAGTTAATCCAGTAACTCTGTACTGTGATAACAATGGGGCCATTGCCCAAGTAAAGGAACCTAGGTCTCATCAACGGTCTAAACATGTATTTAGAAGATTTCACCTAATTAGGGAAATCATTATCAGAAATGATGTAAAGATAGAGAGAGTCCCCACTGAGGATAATATAGCTGATCCTCGTACTAAGGCACTATCTCAAAAGAAACATGATAGTCATGTACTTTCATTTGGACTAAAGGTTATGAATGAATTGTTTTAGTGCAAGTGGGAGGTTGTTGGAATGTATGCCCTAAAACAATCATTTTGTTTAAATACATTCCTAATAAAGTTTTGTATTCTATGAAATTTCATTTTATCTGTTGAATATTTGATATAACTGATAAAGTCCTTAGAACATTTATTGATGTGATGGTAGTCACAAGAGTTGTTGACTATGAGATATCAATCACATTTATAATAAATATTCTTAAAGTTCCCTAGTCATAGTATTAATGAGACAGGACATCATTAATACGGAAAGACTAGTACACAGTTAGTCTCTACTTAATGTAAGTAGTGGTTGTTCTCATCAACCAAGGTATAGTGATACCTAGGCTAATGTGTAGATGAATTGTAAGGTACGAATTCATTGGAGTGATCCACACAGAGATCCCATTAGGATATCTATTAAGTGCCAATGGTTGAATCTCTTATGGAAAATTATGTAAGTGATCATAGACTTGAGATCAACATAGTATCTTGAGTGTGAATCACTACCTTTTGATTCTATTACTTGTTGCTCACCAAGAGTGACTTAAAGAATAGAAATTGGGAGTAGTGTGAAGCATGGAAAGATAGTGAGTGATCAAGAGAGGATTCACCACTCTGATAGTGGGAGTTGATATCCAGGATGGTCACTAGTGGGAGATTAACCTTAAAAGTCGACTACATTAGGTTAATTGAAGAATGTCTTCAAGTTAACCTAATCTAGGGTTAATTCCGGGAGCTAGAAAATTAATTAGTCATTAGGGAATTGGCACTTATTCCTCATTCCCTGACTAATTAGATATCTATGGTGAAAGGATAATAATTACGTGGTAATTTTCCATGGAAAGGTTTGGTCAAAATTCCCTTGACTAATTCCGAATACCTGGGTGGTTGTGATGTGTTGCTAGGCACCGCTCACAATCTATAATTATGAATGAATTAATTATTATAATTAATGATAAAATAAAGTTATTTATTTTATCTAATTCTTCTTGAGAATTATAATTCATAATTATTGCCAGTGTATTTGGAACCTATTGGATCACACGCTTAGAGATTGAATTCTGGATTAAAATTGTGTGTCCAAATGGAGATTTGGAAATAAAACCTTATGGGGTCTAATTATAAGGAATGAAGGATTCCGGGACTATTTGATCAAATAGGATAAAATAGTTATCCTATATTTGTTTTGATTTGGATCAAACAAGACCCTATCTTTTCTCTACCTCTCTCCTATAAATAGATAGACTATATGATACGTCTGTACCATAACAACACAACGACGTTTGATAGAATAGAGAGAGGCTAGAGTTTTTGAGAAAAACCTACGTAGAGAGAAATTCCAAAGAATGAGAGAATAGGCTAGCACATTTTCTACACTTTCATACACACACATCTAGGATCGTAGAGACGATTCAAGAGAAGATCCAGACTTCTCTCTCGCGTGGATTGTAGTAGAGGCAGGACGCTTGGATTGCTGAAAGGGGCTGATCACTCTCTACAAAGCAACAAGAAACCGTTTCTAGGATTAAGGTAATCCTACAACTCCTCTTCTCTTTAAGTCATACGTAGCTTAGGGTGATTCCTGGTGGGTTGTTGGGGCTAAAATTTTTGTTTTCCGCTGAGTCTACTGTCCCAAAACCTAACAAACGAACATGCTCTGCTAGCAAAGGTCCATGCATTGGTATTGAAGGTAATTGCCTGGTTGGAATAGATCACAGTGCAGAGACTTGAACTGCAGGTTGTTTAGTTAATTTTATGCTTCTTACTTTTCTTTTACTCTAGTTTCTTCAGTTTAGTAATATTGTACATTACATAACTTTTAGAGAACAATTCTACTATCTCAAAGGCACGGGTCTGCCTCACGACAAAGTTTCAGGAAGATTGAAAGAGATGCTTTAAATGTTGATGACTCTAGCACTGTCAAGAAGGCAAAACATGTTTTATTTTTCTTTACTGATGATCTTTACTGAAACTGTATCAGTATGCTCTAGTCACTCCAACGAAATTATGAACTCAAATGTTGTGTGGGGTTTAAACACCAGTTGCTTTACATAAATTGATCTCTATGTTTTGTACTGATTACATTTGGAATCATTGCTTGATTAGTCTATGCTGATGCTTGTTATTAACAATTCATCAATGCCCAAAAAGAGGGCTCTACTCTGGCACGATGTAGCATCTATGCATACGTTGCTTTATGTGTAGAACCTCTGCATTTCTGATTACATTCATATCATCTCTAAAATGATTCATATCATAACATTCAAGCATATGTTGCTTTATGTGTTTGTATTGACTATATCTGAAATGATTGCTTGGCTTTTGTCATCTGTTTCATCAGCCTATGCTAGCACTTGTTATTGATAGCTCATTGATGTGGTGTTAGATATCACTTAATGTGTGCGGATTAATTGCTCTGTTATCACTTAATGATCATGCCTTACAGGAATATTTAACATGTTATCGAATCTATATGTTCAGCTTCCTTTACATACAATTGCCAACTGCTATTAGTGCATGGTAGGTACATTTAATTTAAGGTTTGATTTCATACATCTACTACAATAGCCATTTCTAGGACTCCAACCAATTGTTGTGCTTTTTGCACTTAATGCTTGCTTCAACACGTTCATTTCTTATTTAAGGTTCACTTTGATACCTTCATTTTGGTATGCATTGACAATCTCTTATTCTACGGATACATTTTGCCTTTTTCTGTTGTCTACATTTCCTTCCAGTTGTACCTTCCTATTAACTTGCCATTGTGAAACCCAAAAATCCTTTCAAAAATGGGAGGCTATTCAAAGGAAAAACAAAATAAAGTTTTTCCTTCTTACCTTCGACCACAATGTAATCCATGCAACAACAGCCTTCAAAAAAGGAAATCCAAAAGCTAAATACTGTGTCGAGAGATCCTTTCTCAACGCATATCCTATGGTTCTAAAGTATATGGGTGAACCTTTATTATTTTCCCTTGTCTCGATTGAACAATGGCTGCACAATATCGCGCATATAAGTTCAACAACCTTCACAGAGACAGGTTCTTCTTATATGCTCTTCCCAACTTCAAATATTATGGTAACACATGAAAGGACCAATTCTTAGAGCTATGCTAACCTTTTCTTCTACATAGAACCGATGAAGTTCATTGCATGGTTAATGGACAACCATGGTGTTATGTTTTTTTTTTGCACAAACACTACAAAATAGGTCATATTTTTTGACTGCAATCATACTTTTTTCCCTTAATATATTCTAAACCCCATTGTTTTGTTTCAAGGGATCCCTTCAGCTATATTTGCTTCTAATTGTTTTGAGGATGGCAAATCATTACAGTGTACCATGGTTTAGTTAACTAGAATTTAAAAATCATGAATTCATGCTTTGAAGAAAAATGGAGCACATTTTGCAAAGAAAATTATGTCTTTGCAGGTGATATGATTTTTTTTAATGCAATCAAGGAGATCTCACCTATGATATTTTCTTTTCTTTTCTTTTCTTTTTCGCTTGTCAAAACCTGATCTCGATGTAGTGGACACTCCAATTGCCAATGTTCCCATATGAATCATCATCACTGCAAGGAAGATACCTTTTTTTATTACTCCTTTATTCAATCTACATTATAGTCACTATGCTCTGCTAACATATTTACTGTTTCCGTTGGTAGGTAATATGTCTAAGGATTCAAATTCAAAGCTTTCAGCATGATATGATGTCACTCAATGCATTTTACCATGTTTATACTCGAGCATTCATATATAGTATGGTAGCATAATCACTTCCTAGGAAATGTTTTCCTTCTTTTCTTCACATGCTGTGCTAAATTTATGTTGATTTGTCGCACTTTCACTTTTAGAAAAACCCAGACTATGTAGAATGCAAATTGATCGAGTCTCGAACTCCAACAATCATTGTTAGAAGCGGGAGTAGAATCTACCATATTGGACTCATTAAAACTAGATTTCAACACAAATGGGATACTTTTGTCAATGATCATGCCTTACAGGATAGAAACATTTTGCTCTTCCTTCCTCAATCACGCACTTCACTTGCTATGCTAATATTTGAAGCCAATGGAATAGAAATTATGCATCGCTGGCAGTTTAGGATTTGATGTCCATTTACACAGCTCTCGATCAACTTTCACAAATATGTGGTCAGCCTTGTAATACATAGCTCATCTGTTCACTTTTTCTAACCATTTATTCAATATGATTGTTGATACAGTGCCTATTTTTCTCTTAATAAATGGGCATCCATGTTATCCATCTAACCGCACAAAGTCGCAGTTATGTCTCCTAGTATGTAGATAAGTGGTGTCAAGTTAACATGATTCCATGCATTTTGACGCATGTATATGTCCAACCAGGTGGTCTACATTCCTTGCCATTTTACCAGGAAAGAAAAAGAGAAATCGTCCCTTAATGGAATTTGTCTGCCAGATTGATACTTAAAAATAATTATTTATTTAATATAGTATTTTTTTCATGTGATCTATGTATACCAAAAAAATTGAATGTGTTTAAATTGTTTTGAGCAAAATATTTTTTAAGTTAATGATATTTAAACAAAGCAAATTGTAGGTTGTAACTATTTAACCACTAGGGTCGATCTAGTATCAGAGAGGAACTCTTTGGAGTCTTTGCCCCTATGGATGGATTTTTTTTTTTCAAAAAAAAGGAGCCACTCTTTTTTTTTCTTCATCATCTTCTTTTCTTTTCCTTTTTTTTAATCCTTCTACTATTTTATATCTCTTAAAAAGCAAAAGATTTAATTAATAGCCATCATTCAACAACATTGATTATTTTGCATATATGGTATGGATGGTCATCAATCAGAAAAGGAGCTATAGACCAATATTAGCAAATAATTCCATCGTGGTTGATTCGTGTTAAGATGGAATTTAACTTTTTATATGCAGTAAACCTATTTGCCTGGAGAACAGTTTTGATGTATTCAAACTATAAAGTATTTAGTATCCATTTGATTGATTTTTTTAATTCTAGTGTAGATGGGAGATCTTGAAACTAAAACCTCTTATTTATACCCCTTTCCCCCTGCTATCCACCCCATCCCTCTCCTTATTTTGATTGCATAGCTTCCAAAAAAAAAAATGTTCCGTTTTAGTAGAGTTTTAGATGAAAGTATTTATAAGTGTTTTTAATTATATTATTTTGAGTGCATATTCACATTTTTTTTGTATTTGATAATATTAAGAGTTCAAGTAGTATTTTGATATGTGGTAATGTTAGAAGTAATCCTAGTTAGTAATTATTCGTATTATACTCATATAATATACATTTTTATGTATAATTTTAAAAAATCTTCATATTTCATGCCTTTCAAAAATATTCCAAAAAATATTCATTCTTTTCAGCTATGTATTTCATAGATTCTATAGATTTTAGCTTGTAAACATGACAATGCAAGAAAGGAATTTCGTCAATTAAATAAATTTAATATTTGATATGCAAGAATATGAGATAAATAGTTTTTCTGTAGTAAAATAGTTAAAAATTGTAGCAATTTACGCATAGTTTTAATTCACAACTTGCAAATATATTCTTACAATTCACGTACAAGTTTGTATACATATTTTATTGGATTTATATTTTTATGCCAAACTTTTAATCATATTTTTAAAAATAATCTATATAATATAGATACATATTATATTTCATATTATACACACAGTGTATTTTTAATAACTATGGAAGTTGTTAAATAAAAGAATCACAAATAGACAAAAAACGCAAGCTAATTTGACTTTACCGTTTTCAAAAAACATTCGAGGTCAAAATAACATATTTGGAAACCTTTAGGCCTTAAGAAAAAATTATTGTTGTTTGATCAATTGAGTTTTTCGTCAATTTTGTATGCTATTAGTTTTTTACCTACTTTTGTTATAAGAATCTTAAAAAACTTCCAAAGTTTTAATGCAAATTTTTAGTAAGGCCCCGTTTGATAAAAAATCTGAAATCTGAAGTCTGAAATCTGAAATCTGAATTCTAAATTTATTAAGTCACTGAATTGTTAAGTGGTGAATCTAATACAACTTTTGTCTGAATCTAAACACTGAACATATTATGCCTATTTGATAATTATAGACGACTGAATGCTGAATTTCTTGTATTTTACAATTTTGTCCTTATATTGACTTGTTTATAAATGATCTATATTGGTATATTTTACTAGTAGTACATATGATTTAATTTTATTTAAAATAAGAATTATTTATTAGAAAAAGAATGAATTAAAAATGAATGAACTATTATCAAAAAAATAAGAATTATTTATTAGAAAAAGAATGAACTATTATAAAAAAAAAGAAAAAGAATGAGCTAAAAATAAAAATAAAATTATAATATAACAAATTTATTTGATAAAATATAAATGCTTGTCTATCAAATTTATCAAACGGGACCTAAGTTTGTATAAAACTTGTTTGTTTCCTATATTATCTGCAAGAATTCCCAAAAAACTCTCAAAATTTTTAATATAACACCTCAAAACACATAAAAAAACTTCACTTTCAAAAATTTTTCCATAACTTTTACATAAATTACGGTAGAGTTTTATATAAAACTTCCAAAAAAAACTCTGCCAACAGGTAGCTGGAGCCTGGAGTAGTTGGTTTGCTTCTTCTGCTTCATTGTTTTCGTCCATCTTTAATTGTCCGGTAAACTTCCGATTCTTCTCGCCAATCTCCTATTCCTTCCACGCTTTCTTCTTCTTCTTTCATTGATTCCTTTGTTGCTCGTCTTCTTTTCCGTTCTTCCTTCTTTTTGGCCTCAATTTCTCAGTAGGGGTGCAGCCACGGGGTACTGAAACTGTAAAATTCAGTCGTTAATCCCTTCGTCAAACAAAAGAGCAGCAGAATTGAAGAAATGGATCCTCATCTTTGGCAGAAAGTTGCTGCAATATCTGGTGGGTACCTTCTTTTTCTCTGTTTTCAATTAATATTGGTATTTTCCTCTGTTACAAATTCCCCCTCCCTTTGGTTTATTTTGATTTTGTTTTCTTCTTTTCTTTATGTTTTTCTTTTGTTGGCCAACTAATCGCTTCAGAAATTTTTGTCTAATTAAATAGGAATGGCAGCTCTTGGATTGGGAACCTACGGTTCTCATGTCTTCAAACCCAAAAATCCTGCTTACAAAGAGGTTTTCTCTTCTTCTTTTGCATCGATTTTGGTTTAGATGAAATTTTCTGATTCTTTAGTTCTTTGTAAGGTGCAAATAGTTTTCCCACCACTCGATATCAATCTCGTCTTTCAATGGCCCTGCAAGTTCGGTTGCATTTTTCTGTTAATTAGAATGTGTTTTGCTAGTTTTTTAATTTTTCTTATTTGTTTATAATTGGTAATGGAAGGTTTGGTATACAGCATCATTATATCATTTGGTACACACTGCAGCCTTGCTTGCTGCTCCCATGACTAGCCGCCCTAACATTGTGAGTCAGCCCCGTCTCTTATTATTTCACGCTGGATTTTGAAAAACGGTTTTGACTGCGGTTTTTGATAAATTGTTTTTCTGTTTTTCTATTTCGTTTACTATTTTTTGTTGCTTCTTCTGTTGTAGTTCGGAGGACTTTTGACAACTGGCATTCTGGCTTTCTCTGGGACGTAAGTGCTAATCATTTTTACCTTTTCTTTTTTGGTGGATAAAAAGTTGGTTGTGTTTACGAGTTTTATGGCTAAAAAGAGGCATTTCTCTCATCTGGTTCTTGCCAAAGTATAAGGGGCCATTTGTGCTGCAATGAAGTATCACAGTTAAGTTGAAGGTGCAGCTGGAGTTGAAACACAAACTGAAATTAGAAGCTTGATGTCCATTATTATGCCTAAGTCTAAAAAACTGAAATTTTACTGATAACAAAGATAATTCTACCTTGTAAGCAATTGGATAAAAGGTGCCATAGCTCTCTGGAAGTTGCCGCGATAAGAGACCTTTATTTTGAGATCTTAAAAATCAACCTATACTGTGTTGAGTACCACCTTTATAATATGGTCATATCAGTGTTTAGTATGGATATAAATTAAAGGATGGTAATGAAAAATAAGATGCTAACCATAAGTATGTGAAAGTAGCCATACATGTTTGAGAGTGCAAATTTGATGGTGTACATTAGATTGGCTCTATTTGGATTAATTATTTTTTGGGGTGTTTTTCAAAAACACTATGGTAGCATTTGGGATATGAAATACAATTACTCTAGATGTCTTTGGGTGTTTTTGAGAGTATTTTTGGGATTATATTTTGGGGGTATTTTTAAAATTAAAAATTTGTTTGGGGTATTATTTTTAAAAATTAAACTACCACCACCACCCACCACCACCCACCCCACCACCACTTACCGCCACCCCCACCTCCTCCTCCCCCTCTCTCTATCCCCTCTCTCTCTTTCTCCCCCTACCCCTTCTCTTCCTCCCTCCTCCCTCTTCCCCCTCTCTCTCCCTCCCTCTCTCTTTCTCCCCCTCCCCTCCCCTCCCCTCCTCGCAACCCCCCTCTCCCTTACCTTGCAATGACGACCGGATCTGGACTCCGGTCATGACCAGAGGGGAGGGGGAGAGGGGTTGCCGGGAGGGGAGGGGAAGGGGGAGGGGGAGAAAGAGAGAGGGAAGAGGAAGAAGAGGGGAGGAGGGAGGGAGAGAGAGTGGGAGAGGAGGAGGGTCGCCGTAGGTGGTGGTGGGGACAGGTGGAAGAAGAAGGGGTAATTTTTTTATTTGTTTGTGTATGTGTGAGTTGTTTTAAAAATATTTGTTTTGATTGGTGTTATTGGGATTGTTTATGGTTGGTGTATTATTGTAACATTTGGGATGTGAAATACAAGTTTTACAAAAACAAGGATTCCTTGTCTTTCGATTCCTTGTTTTTGAGCTTTTGGTGAAATGGTGTATAGCACAGGGTACATGGTCAAGTGCTATGGCAATTAATATATCTCATCTCCATTTGGATAACAAAGGAAGCAACTTAATGGTTAATTTGGGTTATTGGATGTCTAGTTGAAAAAGTTCAGATATCCTTGTTCATAGCACTGATGATTTTCTCATGAGTATGACTGATAATTGAGGATTGCTGAAATTGATTTCTCTGAGGGAAATTGCACAGTAAGAATGTCTAATTTATAATTTTTCATGACGTAGATATGAATTTAGATTTTGTTCTAAAATTTATAGTATTACCCCTGGTAATTACAATGTGAATGTCATGTAGTGAATGTTTGATAGTGAAAAAGCAAAATATGGTGACTGTCCTGAAAATTTCTCAAAATGTGATGACGTTCATGTCTTAGAATGCTGGAGCAGTCTATTGGAATAGCTAAGGGAATTGTCATTTGTTCTTTTATATGGTTTCCTTATGGTCAACTTATTCTCTATGTCAAGTGTTACCGTCAAAATAATTAGTTAAGCTTCAGCCTTTGGATAATTGCAAAGAAATTGACTCGCTATGGCTCAAATCCATTTACATCTATTTTCTAATAGGTTTTTGTTGGATTGGATTATTATTATCCACTGTTCATTTAGCTAAGACCATTTACTATCCATTTATCCGTTTTGCCACTTCTAGTGGTATCCTTCTATATTTTGCTATGAACGTCTAGTGTTTCTTTTGATATGTATTTCATTACTACTGAGAAACATGGTGCATTACCTTATTTCCAATGTGTTATTTGCTTCAAAGAAGATCCACTTTCAGCATGATTATCTTCAAATCATTATTAACATGATGTTGGTTGCTGCTTTGGACATCTAACTTCAGTTGAATCAGGAAATTGGTTCAATTATGGGCTTGCTCTTCTGTTAGAGCCCATGTGCCAATCATGGCGATCACAAATTTCTTTTATGTTCTTGAACATCAAAGTAGAACTACTATCCCTGTCTGCTTGAATATTTCATGCTCTTCAGCCTTGTTCTTTAATTGTTTTCCATGGTATATTAAGTATGAATTCCATGTGATTGTGGTTTTTGTCACTGTTTGGTTAAACAGCCGTGGGGCATACATAACCCTGCCTTTTTCGGTAGAGTTGCTGATGCTCTATATCAGTCATTGATGATTTTGTGCTTTTTGTTACTTATTTCTTGTATCCAATGTAGTGAGAAGTAATTTACTTTTTCTTCTCTAGTTGGATGAAGATGATAAAGGACATCAGTTACTTCTGTAATAGTAGATTTATTTTAGTTACTAAACCTCTGGTTTATGAATTCTAGGGTTATTTTATAGTAGAACTTTAACTACTTAATATGCATGGTGTTTGATAGGGAATAGCTCTTTCCATTTTGGTTTTAGCATGTAGTTCTGTTGCTGTTCGTTATATATCTATATATATATATATATATATATATATATATATATTGGAGTGAAAATGAACCTTTTATAGAATAGGGCAGGAAAACTTGCACATTTGCAGCAGTGAGCTGCCTTTACATCGTACGATCACCTATGACTATAGAGAGACGAGAATTACAAGAATCTACAAGAAAGGGGTAAAAAAAAATAAAAAATAAAAAATAAAAAAAATAAAAATCTGCTCATGATCAAAACACACTTGTAATCCCCCAATCCTTGATCAAGCACTAGTTCACTTTTGACCTTGGAATTCCACGCCAAGTAGCACCCAACATATGTCATTTCTGTAATTATACTATTCATATTACCAGTGGGAGTAATAGAGGCACGGCTTGTTGAAACATTACCTTATTTCTTGCTCATCACATATGATACACTGTTATAGTTTGTAATTCTTTAGGTCCATGGGCAGACCCAAGTAACTTTTGTGCCAAAATTACGGGTTCAAATTAGTTAACCCAAAGTTACTTAATAACCCATGGGCTTAGGCTTATTACTGTTCCTTTTCCTCTTTGTGGCACTTAGTCCCGTAGGTTGTAGAGGTGGTCCCGTCAAACATAGCACGTAGCTCTGTATAGCACTTAGCTCCTTGCATTCCCTTGCGGAACTATTACACTTCTTGGCCTGAGCCCACCCCGCACAGATTCCACGGAATGTTTGCTCCGAACCATTTGTAATGCCCCAGGTCCACGGACTTGCCCAAGTAACTTTTGAGTTGAAATCACAGACGTAAAATGGTTAACTCAGAGTTACTTAATAGCTTGTTGGCTTAGGCTTATTAACATTCCTTCACACCTACTTTCATTCGATGTTGGACATTTCACTCACCCCACCTTAGGAACTTTGCGTCCTTGCAAAGTGTGGTCTAATCCAAACTGTCCATTTAGTTGTGTGCAGATTCTAGAGGTGGCTTTTATGGGCTTTAGGGATGGCCCTCATCTAGTGGGCTCTAGAGGTGGCCCCCATCAAACTTAGCACTTAGTCGCGCGTTGCACTAGCTCCTTGCACTCCTTTGTGTAGTCAAAACTTAACACTACTTGATCGCAGGCTCACCCTGTGTAGATACCATGCGAGGTTTGCTCTGATATCATTTGTAATGCCCCCAAGTCCACTGGCTAGTCCAAATAACTTTTGAACTGAAATTGCGGGTTCAAAATGGTTAACCCAAAGTTACTTAATAGTCTGTGGGCTCAGGCTTATTAACATTTCTTTTCCTCTTCCTTGGTCCGATGTGTGACATTTCAGTTATAGCCAAAGTCAACTTTCTAAGTCTGTCTATAAATGAGTTGCTATTCCAATGCATAGTTTAGCCATTCTGTTTCCAAGCTCCATGGGTACACTCCTCCATACACAGAACATAAAGCCTGTACCTTAGTCCAAACCCCAGCAGCCACTAGACACATGAAAAACAAGTGATTCATAGTCTCCTCTTCTCTCTGACATAACACACATTCAGCAGACCTACTCAAACATCCCCATTTTGTCAATTGATCATTTGTGAGCAGCCTTCTTTACACAATAGCCATAGGATATAAGAAAATCTAAGATTGTGATGCTTATCCCAGACCAATTTCCACCAAGGCATCACAGGATGAGATGAGCCTCAAACTTCATAAGCAGAGCTGACTGTGAACCTTACCAGTAGCACTAGGCATCTATGTAGTTTGATCTGGATCTGTAGTGGACACAAGAATAGGACAAGTTTGTCGTTGCTACAGTTTTACCTTAGTATTGAATTTCCTGCCAGGAGGCCATTTCCACATACCATTGTGGATCCATTTTGCTACCTTGTCTTGGTATCCAAGGTTGGAAAGCAGACTGCTATTAAACTGCTGGTAACGAAGTCCAATATGGTGCGACAGATCGTGCCAAAAACAAGAATCAGCCATGAGAGAGCTGTTCAATACAATTGGTAAAACAGATGGGAGAAGTCACGTTTTTTCTTATTCTCAATTTTGTGTACTCTGATTTGGAGAGCCAGTATAAGTTCAAGTATCAGATACTTTCTTTCTGCTTCATTTACTCTGGAAATAAATGTTTAATTATGAGAAAGATCATTATAACATTTGAGAAATACAACCAATGCTGGGTTTGCAGGTGTTATGCTGTTGCCTACCTTGAAGACAGAAAATATGCTACTTTAGCGCCTTTTGGTGGCTTTGCATTTATTGGTGCTTGGGCAAGCTTGCTGTTTTAGGAACTCTTAGCACCCTGATTAAGGCATAGCTGCTTCACTTCTCAAAGTTTTGGAGTATGCATTCAGGACACGCTTGTTGTTACTTCATGTGTCGTTCTTCTGAAAGTATGTCTCTAGGTCACATACACGTGATCAGAAATCTTATGGCAGGTCCTTCAAGCTGTTACCATAGTTTGCTCCATTATTATGTTATAAAAGATACCAAGGAATTTGCTGCTTACTCTTTCAAGTACCTCTTATCTTGATTGTTTGGTCTAGCAGTTCTTCTTAACTGGTTTGATTAAATTAAACTTCTATCATTTTGTATCTCTTACAAGTACTCATAAAAAATTGTGAGTACTAAAGAGAAGATTAACATGCATTTTCACAGAAGTAGAAAATAGTCAATAAACAGTTTGCATTCAAAATAGCAAGATGATGTGGAATTCAAATATATACTTGAGTGGTTCCCTTGAGTGCGGAATTCAAATATATCAGGAAAGCTGGACATTACCATTTCTTCTAATTACAAGAACTAAATTATGAACCATTTCCTTCAAGAAACTTATCCCTGAATAATAATAACTTTTTGGTAGACTTCTTTACTCATACAAATCAATCACATAAAACTAGGAGAATGTAATTTTTTGGCTGATGTAGTGAGCACAACATGGATTAAGTAGATCTTTTCATGGTAATCGTATGTATGTTGATTACCGTACTAGTTATACCAATAAACGTCTTTCTGTTCATGCTTCTAAAAAAATACGTTGCGTTTGGTGCATTATACTTATTCCAGTTAAATATAAAATCTTAGATTTGACTAAAAGTTCAATTTGATAAATGCAAGTCGCTAAAGAAAGGAAAGCAATTAAATGAATGAAAAGTAGGGTTAAATGCACCTAACTTCCTGGACTTTATCCTTAGTTGTATTTTACCGCTTGAATCATTAAATAAGCACTTTGCCTCCCCATTTGATATTTTAAGACAAAAGTATCCTTACTTTTTTTTGTTTGTTCAGTCCCTTATTTTTCTTTTTCCATTATTTTCTTTTAAATTTCTTTATTTTTTCTTTTTTACTATTTTCTTTTTTTTATCACTTCCTTTAGATCACTATTTTGTTACACTTTTCTATTAGTATTACTAATCTGTATGCTTATTATAATATTATACTTATCTTGTACTTACAATTTTATTCTTGTTTTATTTATTTAAACTATGAGAAAATTCAAAACATATTGTATAGGTAAAAAACTAATATATGCTTGTCATATTCAAGTAGTATATGATACTAGCAATTTGCCTATTTAAAAGGATATTGGCAAACTAGAATTTTAAATTATTTAATATTTAAAAATATATCCTAAAGTAACTAATATTTTATTTACTTTTTTATGTATAGTTTATTAATCATTATGTTATTACGATTTGAATTTATTACTGTTGATACTAAAAAAATAATTTATTCTAAATTCTAAACATATTTATTTAAATAATGTATGAAATAATCTATGCACATAGATAATATACTTTGTTGTAGCATAGACTTTATGATAATTATTTCTTTCAAAGTAAAAAGATAGGAATAAATAAAGAATAATTTTAAAAAGATTAAAATTAATATATAGATAATAATAGCAAGGGGAAAATAGTACTTGATAACATAAGAGAAGGGAAAAAAACTAAAAATATAAAGAAAAAGGACAAAAAGGAGAGAAAAGAAATAGAATAATAATTAATATGGAAGGGATATTTTTATCCTAAAACATAAATAAGGGGACAAAGTGCCTATTTATTGAGTTGAAGAGGACAAAATGTAACTGAGGATAAAATTCAAGGGGATTTAATGCTTTTAACCCCTAAAAAATATAGATAGTCAATAATAAATACCTGTAATAATAGTACATTAGGTATCAGTTCTCCTTCAACAGCATAAAGTCATAGTGCCATGAATTATGACCTGTGGAGTGCAACAGAATATATGTTGAATTAATTAGAAAATATTATATGAATAACTATTTGAGTACTGTTGATATATTCTATGAATGCCATGTTAGTGGGAATTATTTGTAAGTATGCCCTTAAACCAGTCGACATATAGGGATTTGTTATGTATTTTTAATATTTATATATTAATGAATGGCATCTTTATCATTTCAATTAGATATGATTTAAATTTAGACTTATTACCAATATTGAGAACCTAATGGGGCATACACATTAAGGGTTCCATTAGCATGATTAAAAGGCATTTAAGTATGGAATTGAATGATAAATTTTAATAAATTATAGTTTTATTTGTAAAACAAATTAAACTTGAGGAACTTATGGTGCAAATAAAGTAACATTTTAAAGCAAGAGTTGTATTAGAAGATAAAAACTTAATCTTTGGGAGATTTAAGAGAAAATCATGAGAGACAAAGTTACTGAGTATCAGTTAGGGCAAGATAGAAGGCATATTGTCTCTCTCCCGCTCTTCTACTCGTCCCTCCTATTTCTAGCAACTAAGGTTTCTTCTCTTCTTTAAACAACTTGTTAGTTTACTTGTGAACTAGAGCTTGAAAGAGAACTAATACTTATCTAGCTTAACCAATTCCTACCAAAAACGTTTCTTGCTAAGAAGCTTGTGGGGTCACTTTTAGAGGCAAAATGCACGGATAGTTTCAAGAAGATTCACAGGACATCGCACGTCACCTGAAAACTACAAGAAGATCTTCATGTAGTTTGAAGGTGTTATTCTAACAAACTCCTCATGTCATGGAATCTAATCAAAAGAATATGTACTTGATGAAATAAAAAAAATTTTCAAAATTTTTCTTTGTCAATATATACTTGATTCCTTACGGTATAGTGATTATTATATCCACGTATCTGAGTGACAAACTCATTGAAAGGAGATGATGACACTTCTCCTAATCCTTGTTTTATTTCTTTGATTTCTTAGTTTTAAATTCAAAGTTGTTTCTCCTCAGAAAAAAATCCCGAATTGTTTGTCTCCTTACTAGTAGATCTGATACGAACCCGAATCTCCAAACTCTTACTTTTAAAGAATTGATTCGATTAGGTAGAGGAAAGATCTATCTTGATCAAGTTATGATATAGATTGAATGAAATTCTAATCCAATCAAGAACAGATCGAGATTGATTTAAAAAGGGTAGGAAGGCGTTACAACCAATCATGGATACTGATTAATAAGTCAAGACTTGAACAAAGGAAACATACTCAACTTTGTATCAAAGATTGTTCACAAATGAATGGGAAAGAGAAATTCTCTCAAACTTTATTAATCAAAACTTTTCTGTCTTTTACAACTGAAAATATCACCTATTTATAGGCTAGAGTTTTCAATGGACCCAAATCAGAATTGGACTGGAATTACACCATTTAATTAGGTTAATTCTAATTAAATTTGGATTCTATTTAAACTACTAAATAAATGGCTCAATTAGCTAACACAGCTAGTCATTTATTACTTAAAATCAACTAAATAAATGACTACTTAAAAATATAAACAAAACTAAACAAAACTGAATGAAAACATAAAAGCCCTAAGGAAGGACGATGATGATTGGCATTGGGCTTATTGCCGGTCTTGGCGCCAAACATGCACTAATTCCGATAAGACTTTTAATGACCAGCGCGGGTCTTATGGCCAAAGACTGGACTTTCAACTTGGAAGTCAGCTTGTATACCTTCTCCACAGACATAGTTAGATTCGAACCCATGGAAGCTCGCGAATTGAACAAGTGATTTGGGAATGAAATAGTGCATCACCAATATCACTTGCCCTTGCTCAGTCTATGTAAAACATGAGACACCAAGCAAAGTAAAGTTCCAAGTGTTAGGACAATAAGATTGCTCAATAATCCTTTCATCTTTTACAATGATGCTCAAATCGCTCACTTCCTCACACTCTTGTGGCAAGTCGGCAACATCCAATTTCACCTCATTAATAAAACTTTCACTTGATAAATCACACTTTTCTACATTCATAGGTACTCCTTCAATCAATGATGGACTAGAAGGAACATCGTCCTTAGGACCATTGGTTGGAACACAATTATTTCGCTCAAAGTATGCTTGCAGCAATGGCGTCATTTTCTCTGTTAGAGAATCAACCATCTTGGTGGATTCAATTTGCCAATCAGCCATTGAGGCACATGGTTTGGAATTTCCATGATGCGCCTTAGATGAATCTCTTTTGGTGGAGGATGAACTCTTACGAGGTGCTGGCTGTTACTGCCTTTGAAACTCCTCATCCTCTCGCTTATGTCTTTCATATAAGCTCAAAGCACGATATCGATCCATCTCTTCCTTAAGTGTAAGGAACTCATCTTGTGGAAGCGCGAAATTAGAGCATTTGGAACTAGAATGCGTGAAACTAGAATGCTTTGAACCCCTTCTCTTGAGAGGATTGTTATCCCAACATTCTTGTTCATATGAACATGATGCCACTCCTCTATGCATGATTATATGACCAGCAAAATGTTAGCAAAACAAAAATAAATTCCTTGCAACACACAAGCTCATGTGTATGCACTTGCACTCGTGTATCACTCAAATTTCTCTGTAATGAACTCACCAACTCTTTCAAGTCCTTGATCACAACCCTTGAGACAATATGAATTGGCCCACAATTGACCAAGAAGGCTTAACAACCCAATTCATGTTGTATGTGACAAAGGATAATGAATTGATATGGACCGAAAAATATGATGAAATTACAATGGAAATCTACATAGAAAACACACTCAACGGGATGAACAAATGCTGGAATTTTTTTCACCTAATTTGACTAAGATTAAGAAAATGACCTAGAAGGGTAGATTTGGAATTTTACTTGCCCAAATTCAATCCTATGGAAATTTCTTGAAAACAACTTAACAAATCTTAAATTTGACTTTAAAATCTTGAAACAAATCTGATTTGGTAAGTGTTTGAAGGGTTTAGACAACTTTGACTTAGTCAAACACGTAAAGTCCGGCTTTGACTAGTCAAATAAGTAAATTTTGATTTTTTTTTTGGCAAAATACCCCTATCAATCTTAGATCAAGGGTAATGTAGGTCAATTTGGCAACTTCTAAACAAAATTGGAAAGTGAATTTTTGCTTTTAAGAGATTTGGAAAGATTTGGTCAAGATTCTTTCCAAGTTTGGCAAAGAAACAACTTTCCACTTCCAAGATAAGATCAAAGGTGGTTATTTTTCTTTGTTTTCACACAAAATTGCTGCTAAAAATCTGGTTGCAAAATTTCAGAAATTTGTTGTTTTCTTAGTGTTCAATTCGGCTCCAAACAAATTCAAATAAGGGTTCAAGGTTTCTCACTTGGTTTTCAAGGAAATCAAAGGCTTTTCTAGGTTGATGCAAGGGTTTTATTCAAACAAGTTTCAAGATCAATCAAACTTCAAGAAAAGCACAAGTTGCACAAGAATTTCCAAGAATCACACAGGCAAATATCAAGAATCAAGATGAACATACGAAGAACCAAGAATTCCAAGAATCACACACGAACAACTAGCACAACTCGAAAAAAGATTCACGAATCACACAAGAAACCCTAGGCAAGAGCTTCAGATTTCAAGAAACAAGCTTGGACAGATTCTGATTTTTTCTTAATTTTTTTCAGATGAACAGTAATCACTACGGTATGATGAACAGTAACCACTATAGTAATGATGAACAGTAATCGCTACACTAACGATGAACAGTACGATTTTTTTTAAAGAATAATTCAAGGTTAGAAGAACAAAGAGGAAAACAAGAAACAAAAAGGGATATTAACCTGATCAACCTATATCAAGAGGCGAAACTCTGATACCAATTGATGCGAACCCGAATCTCCAAACTCCTGTCTTGAACAAACAAATTAGTTACGCAGCGGAACGATCTATCTTGAACAAGTTATGGATACAAACAAGCAGTGGAACCTTCACCCATTAATCACGTGGTTAACGAACGTTGGTATAATTGTAGAAAGACGCCACAACCAAACGCGTTCTTTGGTTGATAAGTCTAAACTTGAACAAAGGAGACACTCTCATTTTGTATCAAGGATGTTCCTAGGGAACAAGAAAGAGAAACTTTCTCAATTTTCTGGAATTATTCTTGTCTAACTTGTCTTTTGAGTAATGAAGATACTGAGAAAATTCCAAATTTGTGATGGAAAAAAAAAGTTTCTACATGAGGGGTTGTTTGTGGAGAACATTCTATAACTAGGTGGTTCACATTTGTAGGGTGCGAGTTCCAGTAAACTCGCATTTTACAAATGCGAACAATACTTTTTTACCCGGCAAAAAGAAAAGAAGAAGGAAAATTGATTTTCCAGATCATAACTCGCATTCTCAAAATGCGAGTTTTGCTGAATCAAAAGACGCTTCCCTTCTGTCTGCCTCCTCTGCCTCGAGACTCCAACATTATAGAAAATCAGAAACCCTAAGAATTGGGAACACCCGAAATTGAGCCCCAAACAAAGGAGAATCGTTGAATCCAATCCACGGAAGTCAGCCTGAGCCGCAAAACAATAGAGGAGGAGGCTGCATTCCATGAAGCTGCGTCAAGAAACATTGGACAGAGTAGCTCGTAGTTACCGGTCGCTGCCGCTGTTCAAGTTTACCGTCGAACACCACAGAAACGTCGGCAACGCCGGCGGCATTGTAGCTCGAGCCATCAAACAGCGGCTGAGGTAGGATTTTTGCTCCACATTCTGCTCTCCTGAACATCGAAATGCAGCAAATTGTGTAATTTCATTTTTTATTTAAAAGCGACCTAAAGTTCAGAGATTGTTCACGGGTTAGCTGCAAATTGTTTGTTAGAAGCTCTCTTTACTGTCCATTTGTTTCGTTTGGTTGCTGAATCCGCTGGCATAATTGTTTGTTTTAAGAAAATTGATTAAGAAATTGTTTCTTAATGTGTCCGTGCAGCAAATTGTGATGAATCTGGTGGTTTGATTTAGCATTTCGAAGATTTGCCTGCTGGTGCTAAAAAATCTGTGATGAATTCATTTTCCAATTATTGGGTAAAAGTCAAAAGTAAAGTCTGGATTAACCCAACCCGCTCCATAGCCCTCTTAAGATATTGTACTTTACGTTGACCTTGATTTTGGGGTTCCTGGTGCTCTTTTGTAGTATTTGGTAATTTGTTCTAGTTAAGTACATGGATTCTTGCTGATATAATTGCTTATTTACTTATGTTTCAAGAACTCCATAAACTGTTAGATTAGCTCGGCGTGTTTGCTCCCTTTCTGATTTATTACATTCATCTCTGTATTGTGTCTCTTTGGTTAATTTCAGACTATTGTATATCAACTGAGCGAAAATGCTCCCGTTTCTTGGAGGTCTGCGTGGAAATGTGCCATTGGGAATTATTGGTGGCTCTTGTGCTTAGCCTTGTTTTCGGAAGGAAGTGTAGGTGTATGTATTTTGAGTATTATATTTCACTTTGCAATTGAATGTGGTTACCAATGCCAAACATAGGGTTCTGAGTACAAGGTTGTATTTCAATTTTTTCTTGTTTTGATAACAATTCCTAGTTGTGCCCTATGTGTTTGTTAGTGTGCTTGTGTATGAGTTGGGTATTAGGCTGGTTTATTGTATATGTTACTGTTCTTTGGACAAGTAGCATTTAAGTCACTATGAATCATGATTTAAGTTGGATAATGGGTGTCCCTTTATCAAAATTAGTTCATGTCTTTGGCCAACGCTTTTGCTTTGTGCATCAGGGTTATACCCAGGCCTTCACAATAATATGATAAATGTAACAATATTTCCTTTTTCTAACTCTTCTACCCTTCAACGGGATGTGATTTTAAGTAGTTTTTCTAACAAAGAGCGAAGGATCTGAAATTTTGTATTTTTTTATAGGGTTGATGGTCCAAGTTTTGGTAATAGCTACCATTATTATTAATTGAAACTTCTCATTGCCACTCATAGGTGCATCAATGTTAGCTTATGTTTGTAGAAGATATCAATTCTCCATATGACTTTCAGTTTCATGCTTTTGTTCTTGACTACTTTGTCTGTAAATGTTGGGGTGACCTTTTTATTAAACTACAATGAAACACATTTGAGAAACTTAGCAGCTGATTTATTATCTTATATGTTGGTGGTAGCTGTTTTTGTTTATTTGTGGACTTTGTCTGTTCCAATTACTAGTGAACTGTGTACTAGTTTTTGTGAACAATCATGGTAACCAATCACATTACTCATTACAACCAAAACTCAGGCACCCAGATGTAGAGCGTTCGGACCAAGAAATAGTATTACTATCAATGTGAAAGCTTGAGAAAGATCTGATAGCCTGCTACTCCCTTAGAGAAGCATTCTTCAAGTATGCAAAATCTCGTTTTGATATAAGACATCTGTTAGTTTGTTAGTTTTCTTTACTGTGGTTGTGGTTAATATTTAGCTTTCTTTTGTTGTGACTGTGACTGTTGTGTATTATATCCTGATAACAATTTTGTTGTCTTATCATTTTCTAGAACATTAGAGTATATTAGTCTTCTCAATTTAATTTCCTTCAATTTCCGAACTAAGATTTCTAATTTGGGCTTTGAGCTTTAAGATGTTCTTTCTTTTCTTATTCATGCTCTGGCAGAAAGGTATGTGAATTTCTTTTGGTGAATTCTTACTATCAATATATCACTTTAAGTTTGTGTCTTGGACTATTAAAGTTTGTGTCTTGAGATATAAGTTTATGTGAGATATAATGTATGATGTGGATGGATTGCCAATATAAGTCAGGGTGATCTTGTAGAAAAGAGTGTGAGAGTTTTGAACATGGGAAACCCTCTCGAATTATAGTTGAGCACAAAGCAGGGTGTCCTGATTGCTAAAGGTGACTGTTCTAGGCTGTTTGCACTATCTTATGGTAGAAAAGCCTTCCATGACTGTCATTTTTTTGTGTCTACATGGTTTGAAATCACCTATTGAAGAAATGCTGAAAAAAATGCTGCTTGTGGTGAAAGATGAATATGTCATGGTTTCTAACTTGTTACATGAAGGCCATGAAGTCTTTTGGCCTTCACTATTATAAGATTTTTTTTTTTTGGGGCATGCCCTTCGTTTTACAGACATAGTTGTTACTATGTATTTATGGAAGTCACCAACTCTGTACTTTCTAGAGAATTAAATTTGTCGTGTTTATACAAAGGCTAGAATTTAGTTATATTAAAATTTTTGTAAGCTTAATTGCGGGATGAATCTTCACGTTCCTTTGTTGTTGTTCCACTCATCATCCTTTTCATGAAAGTAAAAACCCTGGTACCTGCAATAATATCTGGGTGACTTATATTGAATTGTTAGAAAAGAACAAGCCCAAAGCAGCTGGAATTTGCACCAAAGCTTCCGAATATTCGATACCAATGTACTCCTCCAAAGTTGTCCACTGCAGAGCTTGAAGAAAACATTGCAGTAGAGTCCACTGTTGATTTAGTCATCATTGCTCAGGCTTTACATTGGTTTGATTTTTGTACCTTCTACCAACAAGTGAAGTGGGTACTGAAAAAACCCAATGGAGTGATTGCTTTATGGTGCTACACTGTGCCAGAATTTAACCCCAGTTTTGATGCTGTCTTCCAAAGATTCTACAAAGTTGATTCTGATCCTTACTAGGAACCAGAGTGTAAATTGGTGGACAGTAAATACGAAACCATTGATTTCCCATTTGAACCTGTGGCTGGCCTTGATCATACCGGACCGTTCCAATTCAAAGCAGAGACTGTGATGGATTTAGATGGCTTCTTCACATACATAAGATCATGGTCTTCCTACCAAACTGTTAAACAGAAGGGTGTGGAACTCTTGAATGAAAATGTGGTCAAGGATTTTACCTCTGCTTGGAATGAAGATGGTATATCTAAAAAAGTTGTCATTTCCCTATTTATCTGAGGATTGGGAAAGTTGGGAATTTGCATTGAAATCTCTGCCTGCTCCAGTAAGCAAGCACCTTATGGTAATCATTTGCCATTGGTTGGCTTATTCGTGGATTCAGGCCATGGCTGATAATTCAAAGATGAATAAATTTGTGAATTTCAACATTGAATCTCCTGTCAATTGAAACTGTTGTCTACTTCTTGCCATTAGTGATGGCAAACATTGGATTTGGGGCTTCTTTTTCCCATTTCTAACATCATATATTATGTTTCCTAATTGAGCGGATGACTAAAAATGCTACCTACTGTCGACCAAAAAAATTTTTTTTTAAGGTGGTAGAAACTAGATTTAAGCTACCAATTTTTTTTTAAGGTGGTAGAAACTAGATTTAAGCTACCTAAGTGTTAAATGTGATTCAATAGAAATATGCAATACATATTCAAACAGAAAAATAGTAGTATAAAATTCATGAAGTGTTATTTGCATAATCTTGGGACCAATAGAAAGTGTGTCTACAAATATTATATTTCTTTTTCAGATCATTCCCAGAAAAGTATGTTTGGACAGCATATTATTTGCAAAAATTTATTTGATTACATCATATACACATTTACCAACTTTCTTTGTATCTTTTCAATCATTTTTTATCTCATATATATCATGTCAAAAAAAAGTGCTAACTTTTCTTTTTCCAAATTATACCTATCCGAACAGACCCAGAATGATTCTTCTCTTGGACAAGGTCCTTATCTTGGTGTAGGAGACCAATTGTGAACTAGACATTTTTGTAGTGGTAATAGTCATAACTGTATTCAAGTCCGTATGACCATTCTGAACTATTGTAATGTTTATTTATTTTATGGTTTAATAAAATAAAGCGTTGACATCCCTACCTCGAGATTCGCCATTTAAAAAAAAAAGTGTGTGTGTGTCTCTTTTTGTTTAATTGTGGAAAAAGAAAATAGTTTAGTGAAAAGTGTTAAAAAAAGCAATAACTTTTTCAGTGATTGCCAGTCATATTGTGTGTGACATTCTTCATAATTTTAAAAAGCAATAAACAAAATCCATCCTCGAAAGAAAGACAAAAATGGCGTACTCAAATTTATTTTTAAAAAAAAAAGGTTGATGGACCTCGCATGTGCGAGGTCACTTGGCCTCGCAAATCCCAAATGCCTGGTAGCAGTACTCGCATTTACTAAATGCGAGAATGGAACTCGCATTTAGAAAATGCGAGGTATGGTGCAATTTTCTTTTTTTTTTTTGGTCAGAAATTGAATGAAATCGCATTTGTTGAATGCGAACTCTCTTAATTCGCATTTCACAAATGCGAAAATCACTTGACGGAATTCCACACAAAAAACGCCCCTTTTGCAGAAACTTTTTCAAATTCATCACAAATTCGGAAATTTCTCGAAGATACTTGGCTATTTATAGCCTTACAAGACCCAAAAAACCCTAATTCATGTTGGAAAATATTAATCTAATCCTACTGGTACTAAACGACACAAGAATTACTAATAAGAAAATTAAGAAAATTTCATGTGACCATATCACGCGCCTGCATCTAGACGAGGCCTAGTCTTCTGGTCGTAATCAAATTCCACGTGCCCGCGTCTAGACTGGTACTAGTCTTCTGCCTGAACAGGAGAGACACAAAACTATTACTAATCTTTATTCATCACATGCACACTATGACTCGATTTGAGCTTGATTCATGATGAATTTGGGCTCTATCACTTCTCCTCTCTCCTATCATACCGGCTTTCCTCTTTTTGCTCTCCATACTTTGACCTACTTCAAGATGGCTTAAGCTCCACAGATGATACGCTCCTCGCCCTATTTCAGACGAGACTCAAATCACACAAGTCCACAGGATCTAGACTACAGTACCTAGTTTGGCAGTGGATGTTCTTAATCGTACTTGGACTGTACAAGAATGAAGAAGATGGACAGAGCGACACCATAATCAAGGTGGATACTTGATTGATAAAGTCATGTGAACACCTAGAAATTCCTCTAACGTGCTTTAGGATCGCTTACAAGAAGCGTGAGAATTAACTCTCTCAAATTGTTGGAATAATCATCAACTACTTCTTTATTGAATAAGTTAGCCTTCTTATAGGCTTACAAAGCATAAACCTAGACAAATAAGGAAAAGAAGAATCTGACCCATACTAATACAAAGCTAGCCAAAACTTTCCTAAAATAAAATAAGATAAATGAAGGGCTAATGTTTAACTAATGCGACACAAGATTGGTTGTTTATTTCCAAACAAACACAGATGACTAACTCACACATATTAAGCCTACTAATTTGTCTAAGATGGACTAATTATTCCCTAACACCTAACTAACAATTAATGGTAGAGTTTAGGAGAAGTCGGCTTGCATCAACAGGTCAATCTCGTTTGGTTTAGGATGAACTTCTTGATGCTTGACACGACCACCTATGGCTCTTCTCATACTCATCACGAGTACTTTTGTATCTATCATACACTCTAATGGCATGATCATGATCCATCTCTTCCTTGAGTGCACGAAACTCATGCTTTGACAATTGATACTCTTGTTTGCATAGTAGAACTTGAGAATCAACTATTCGGTCAAGCCTGTTATGGACAGGCTTGAAAGCATCATCCACAATCTGCCTAATTTCTCCCCTCAAGGACTTCATCATAAAATCAAATTTAGCTTGTTGGGATTCTATTTTAATCTGCACAAGTAGTTAGAAAAACAAAAGGAAAGATTTCCTCACTACACACAAGCTCACGTGTATCCACTTACTTCATGTTTACACTCGAGTAAGAATACACTCTATTTAATCTCACCAATCTTTCAAGCTTCTTGATCACAATCCTTGAGACAAATTGAATTTTCTCGCAATTGTTCAAGAAGGCTTGACAATTCAACATGGTTAATTATGTGGCAATGACTATTTAAAGGTAACTCAAGGCTGGAAAATATCAATGTGGGATGGAAATTCAAGATTCAATCCAAGAGACTGATAGATCTTGACATGAAGACTATAAACTCAAACACAAGCTGACTTGACTCAAGAAACAACATTAACTACAATGGAAATAAGACTCTATATGGCTGGAAATTTGACACACAATCGACAGAAATTTTTTAAGGAACCTAGAAAAACTTCTACCTGATATAACAAGGCTGAAAATTTAGAAATTCAATTCCAAATCTGCCTTGTATTAACTTTCGGTAGAGACAATTTGATTAAGATCTCTTTTCTAGTTGGAATTATGATTTGGTAGCATTCTTATTAGATTCCAATCGGTTTTAGAAAACACAAAGCAACCAAATCTGTTTCCTTTTTCTTTTAGGAAGTTGTTGGTTTTCTTTTGTTTCAAGAATTTATAAACTGATCGAGTTTAGGAAATAAAAAGATCAAAGGCAACTCAAAGATTTTTTTTTTTTTTTTGGAGAACAGCAACCACGAGTGCAACATGGAAACAAATAAATTTTTTCTTTCAGATGAACATTACATGAACAGTACCCATGGATGAACAGTACTGCTATAATACCGATGAACAGTGCTGTTATAGTAATGACGAACAGTATTGCTACATTAACATGAATAGTACCAATTTTTTTTTTTTTTTTACTTGATTGACAAGAACACGGGGATGAATAAACAAGGACACGAACTGATTGATGACAACAAGGAAACAAACTAGAGACAAACGACACAAATAAGATGGAGTTTCAAACCCTAAGAGGTGGACAATTTTTTTTTTCTGAAAGAGAAAAAGGTTAGGGTTTGATAGAACAACAAAGAGAAAAATAAGAAAAGAAAAAGGATATTATCCTGGATCAAGAACCAAAAATCTGATACCAACTGACAAACCTAAATTCTCAAACTCTCGCTCTTAAAGATTCGATTCGATCAGGCAGCGGAAGGATCTATTTTGATCAGATTATGGTATGGGTTGAATGGAATTCTAATCCAATCAAAGGTAGTTCGAGATAGTCTTAGAAAAGATAGAAAGGCGCTGCAACCAACCGGCCATTGATTGATAAGTCAAGACTTAAACAAAGGAGACACACTCAACTTTGTATCAGGGATCATTCACAAAGGAATAGGAAAGAGAAACTCTCTCAAACTTTATTAATCGAAACTTGTCTATCTTTTATAACTGAAAATATCACCTATTTATAGCCTAAACTGATCCAAATCCGAATTGGATTGGGATTACATTACTTAACTAGCCTAATTCTAATTAGAATTGGATTCTATTTAAACTACTAAATTAATGACTCAATTAGCTAACATAGCTAGTAACTTATTAGCTAAAATCAAGTAAATAAATGACTATTTAAAAATATAAACGAAACTAAACACAAAGGAAGAAAAACATAAAAACCCTAAGGAAGGACGATGATGACTGATGTCGGACTTGTTGCGGGTCTTGGCACTAGACATGCACTAATTCCGATAGGACTTTCGATGACAGGTGCCAATCTTATGGCCGGACTTGGCAACGGTCTTGCTCTGGTCCTACGTCATTGTTGGCTTACTTCATGCGTCCAATTCCATCCAAATGAGCATGCAATCTAAATGAATATCCGGACCAATTCCCTTCATATACTTAAGTGAATCAACACGCTTTGAATCAGTTCGAACCAATTCATGAATTGACGCCTAATACACAACTAAAGGTCCTTCTGAATAAATTGATTGAACTCTTAACTCGGACCTCCTTGAAAATGCAAAGATAGGCCACCGGATTCACATCAAGATTCTTCCATTTCTTCGTCACTATTTTCTATTCGTAACAATTTTAGTCTTCATTTTAAATCTTTCACCACGAGCTTACTTGTTGATGCCTTTGTACTCTTTATTTTCACTTTTGGTCCTTCACCTTTCTTGACATTCCTCATCATTGCTAGGTTGACCTTGTAACAGCCTCAAAAAAAAAAATTTTATTTTGATATTATTACAACCTAATGTTTTTAAATAATGTTATTATTATTATTAATTCGTTTAACTATTTTAAAATTTCATTTAAACGAATTTTTAGAAAATTTACATGAAAATTCAATTTATTTATTTATTTATTTATTTGTTTAATATATTTCATTTTGAGAAAAACTTAATTTAGCTCTATATTAATTTTTCAGGTATATTTTCAACATTCCATTCATCTTATTTTAAAATTTGCCCTTTTTGCATCAAATAGACAGAAAATGAGAAAACACGTTTTTCGAGGTAAAAATTCAGAGTGACGTAGTGATGGAATGTAAGGATGATCACCCGTAAGTTAGAAATGTTATTCAATGATTAGAGGTGAATTAAAAAGAGTAATTATAATTAAGAGTTTGAAGTTATAGTTTAAGTTGAATTAACCTCCTTGGATTAGAATTTTAATTAGCCATTACTTTCTCCACTTAATTCACCCTATTTCACTCTCAATTTATTCCTTCTCATTTCTCTCTCCTAACCAAGATTAATCCTTTAATCCTTAGCTAAATGAGATAATTATTTTCCCTCCAAAAATTGTTAGCCAAAAATCACTATTCCTAAGTTGACTTTGGAGCCACAAGACAAGCCTTAAGTCTTGTCTTCCTTTTCTTCCAGTAATTCCTTCAAACAAGCACCCAACACATTTCTCTCATCCCCTCTCTCCTTGGCCGAACCACCCCTTCCCTTTTCCCCTTATAGTTTCATCAATTTCTTCTTCCAAATCCTCTCTCAAACCACCTACAACTTCCAATTAATCTTGGCCTAAGCTTGGGATGGTGGTGAGGAGCATTGAGGAGGAGCTCTTGGAGGTTTGAGACTAGCAATCTTGGAGGAAATTTGCCAACTTCTTAGAAGAGGTAAAATCCCAAAATCTTCATCTTTGTCCATTGATTTTATTTCTAAGCATGACATTAGGATTGGGGAGTTGAGAGGTTACTAGAACCTTGATGATTGTTAGTGAAAATGAGTTTTTGTGTTGGTTTGCATTTATATGATGTTAAGTTCCTTTAGCTTGTAATTCTTGATAATGGTTATTTAAGTGGGCTCTTGGACTCCCACAATTGTGATGATATGATTTCTAGCATGATTAATGATGCAATGAATGTATATATGTTGGAAATGGTGGCTGAAAATTTGAGGAGAAATCTCAAGGAAAATTCGGGTGAGGAAAGGAAGAAAATGAGGAAGAAAAATTGCTGTTTTTCTTTTAATAATTTGGCTGCGAATTTGGCACGCTTAAAGGATGATGGTGAGGCTTAAATGTGAGGATTTAGTTGTTAATTTACCCTACACAAAATCCCCTCAAGGGTTAAGCAAAATTGATGGTTAAGTGGAACAAGGAAAAACCGACATGGAGGGGTGCAAAATGATGATTGACTTTGCTGGTTTCTTTTAAAATTTCGTAGCTGTATTTTGGCTGGACTAAGAGCTGAACTTGATGCTTAAATGATGAGTGTTAAGTGGTTAAAGTTTCCCACAAAAGCCCTCTGAAAATCCCAGCAAGAATGAGAAATAAGTTGAAGCCAAAATCTGGAAATTTGGGGAATAGTATGCTGGCCGAATTTTAGACTGATTTTTATGTTAAAACTTGATATAAACTTCTATCATTTTGACCAACATTAGGCTTAGGAAGTTTATTACTAGCTTAGGTTCGAATTTGGGGTTAATCGGAAGTGGTTTAGAGGCATTAAAGGTAGTACTAAGAAGAGGAAGTAAAATTGGCAGGATTGTGCGAATGTGATCAAGCCAACTTTGGGCAAACAGAAAACTGCCTTCCCATTCGAATTTTAAGTTTAATTTTGGTATGATTCTAGTTGATATATGGAAGTATTAGTGTGCCAAATTTGACAATTTTTGGACTTGAATTCGTCACTCAAACAGCAACTTGAAAACTGCCCTGTATCTTCATATTTCCAGAACTGCAGAATTTCGAACTGCCTCTGTTTGCACTGTTGTCATTTCATGCTCGGATGTCGGAATTGAGTTCCGTCAGTGGCTGTTGAAACTCCTTATGTAGTACTATATTTTGTGTTAATTTCAGAGGTTAAATAATTTTCTGTAATTTTTGGTGAATTTTCAAAGTGCTCTGGATATCCAGCCTGACGAGCACTGTTTCTTTACTGTAGCACAAAGTTTAACGAAAATCTGGGCTAATTTCGTCCATAATTTTAATTTGATGTCTTCTGAAAAGTTTTAGAGCTTTCAAAGAGGTTTCTAATGGTACCAAATGAGCAAAATTCTGACCTGTAAAACTTGAGTTATGATTTTTCAAAGATTTCATCTCAAATTAGGAAATTATCGAACTTACTTTCTTATGAGATAAATTTGGTCGGTGAACTAGGGAAACCTATTTCCACTCTCTTTTAATTATTATAGGGCATAAACTTGGAAACTTTGATATGGAAATGGTCGACCCCTTTTTCTTGATTTTCGTGCCAACTTAGTGTCTTACTTGATTTTCAAATTAGGAAATCTTGAACTTGACTTGAGTCTCATTGAGACATTTTTAAAGACATTTATCGAATATTATTTAAGTGTTTTGAATGAAAATACTCCTATTTGTCTCAGGTGATCGAGAAGATCCCAGAAAAGCTCAATTGATCTTGCGTGCTTTTGCCTTAGACTCATGACTTCGGTGAGTGTCAAGTGCATGATTTGTTGAATTACCTGTTATGTTTATGTGAATGAAACCTGTTGAGGCGAGAGTGTACTTTATCGCGCTCGTCCTCTTTTACTTGTCTTGCCTGTACATGACTGTAATTGACTTGCTCAGAATCAATGTCGATTGGGATAATCCATCGACTTAAAAAGTAAAATATGGGGACGCCCAAAACCTATTGGGGATCCTTGGGACCCGAGCCGGCAAGGGCTTGGTCGGGAAGCTTGGTGAACCTTAGGTATCGCTTTCTTTGAGCTTGACCTATTGGAGAGGTCTTGCTCGGTATTGCTCGACGTAGCTTTACCTTTTAAATTTACCTGTTTGGTTTCGGGCCCGAGAGGGTGAACTGTTGGACGGAGGTTGTAATAAGTGGAGTTTCTACGGACTTTATCCGTGTTAAGTTGACGGAGGGTCAACGTTTGGGGATGGAATGGACTCAACCGCTAACTGGAAATTGGCTCCGAGAGCCCGTATCCTAACCGTACTTTGTATTTTTCCTGTATGAATTGGTCACCGACTTGCGAAATTCACGTAGATAGAGAGGCTCAAGAGGGTCTCCGAACCCAGCTCCGAGACTTTTGTCTAACGTGAGCCCTCGAGTAGCGATTCCTTGAGAATACAATATCCTGGTGAAAATTGCAATTGTACAAGTGCATGATTGATTTACCTGCTTTTATATCTGAGCTTACTGGCTTTCCTACTTACTTAATTATGTGTTTGCATGTTTCTCCTTGGCCTCACCGCTTGCTTTTTTCCAATGTGTCTCAAGTGGAAAACGTAGATCGAGGATTTAGTTACTTTGGTAGGATTTTCATAATTTTGTATAAGCTGAATATTAAACTTCGACGTTAAGGATTTATTGTACCTGAAATTGATGTTATAAGAGTTTTATTAGATATTATTGAGGATTTACTTTTGTAAGTTAATTATCATTTATTGTTGGACCTCAATCAAGGCTTTAAGAGCAAATACATGTATTATCATTTTAGAGATCTTGAAATGTGATTATTTGAAATCTATAATATGCTTGAGGGTTTGTAGTGAGTCCCATGGCAGATACCCTTGGGTTGGGAGAGGTGCATTACAGACCTTGTCCAGAACATAATTTCTATCAAAAGGCTCAACGATCTCACTAGCAACCACGAGTGCATCGAAGTAATTTAATATAAATATGTCTCACTTAATTAAAATTTGTCTTGCTTTAGTCTTGATTATATAAAATTTGTATCATGTAACTATAAAATATGTCTCACTTTAGACATTAAATAAAATTTCTCCAATCTTTGTCAACATTTTTACCAAATGGGGTGAGTTTATGGACCATAGTTAGAATTTGAGTATAGTTTAAAAGTGAAAAGTACAATTAACCCTTAGACCGATTTTGACTAGTGATGTTAACGGGAGTCGAGACCGATTAGTTCGGTTTACTAACGGCAGCTTGCGTGTAGGATTGATTCTAAATTGGTTTTGTTCAAATGCTACATGTGGGCCATAAATGATTCCAGTTAGTCGTTAAAAATCGTTCAAAATATGAGCATATGTGAATTTTACCAGCATAATGTTTAATTCGTGATGGCCCAGTTATGGTATAGATGTTAGGCTCGTGATGGCCCACATATGGTTTAATAGACGACCATACTACTAAAGTCGCAGGGCATTCTTTCGAAGACCCAAAATTGGTCGAACAGTCCCCAGATTCAACCAAGTTCAACCAAGATTTGGCTCTTCTTCCTCTGAGATTTGGATTCTCCATTAATTCCATAAATAGTTCACTCGGCGCTATCATTTTCCACTAAAATTAATTCCTCTTGTTATGTTGTACTGTATTTCTAACAACTTTTTCGATAGTCATCTTCTTGTTTTCTTTGAGGGGACTCACTGCATTTAAATTCCTTTTTTATTTATTTTTATTATTTATGTATCTATTTATTTTTGGGGTGGAGGAACTGACCTCGGCAGTTATACTTTGTCTTTTAAAGTTCAAAGGTTTTCGGATGGGATAAAATTTCCATTCCACTGAAACTTGTTGTCCTTTTACTTGTGAGTTGTGATAAAATCCCATAGGATCTCATCAACTAGTATTTCAAACGAGATAGAAAATAGAAGCATATACGAGGAATTATCAGACATCTATGAACAATCAGGGAATTCAGCCAAAAAGGAAAGGAAAAATTAAGGATAAGGGGACCATGGACAGGGTAAGAGGGTTGATTTTAAAATACCAACTCCATAACTGCTATTATTTGTAAATAGGATTAAGACTTATAGTAAAATGTGCCTCAAAACAAAAAGACTTACAATAAAATGCCTTAATATTTCCTATCGAAAGAAAACACATTTGAATTGCAGTTAAGCTTAAAACAATTTGCTCATCAAATGGAGGCTACAAGAAGAAGAATGATAACAATACACAGACTTCACTAACAATTTCTCTCTCCAATTATAAATCAATGACTGTATTGCACGATATATTTTAAAGAGTGAGAAAACATATGAACGGACATAATTATTACTTTTTTTTGTTGTTCAAATAAATTTACATGAAACAAAATTAAAATGAATCACAACTCGGGGCAAAAAGAAAAACAGAGAGAAAAAAGGAATGTGAAATGAAAAAAAAAATGAATAGCCTTTTGATTGGAATTAAACCATCATGACAACGGCTGCAGTCAAACATTCACCGCCTCGCAAAGAAACATAAGGGACAATGCTGACGAGTCGCTGCCGATTCTTCCACTTCCACCACCCCCGCCGGCGCTAAGCAACATCCTTTCGTAATAATCTACGCAGAACAAAGACAAGGAAAGCTCCACCTGCTGTCGAGTCCAGACTCGCCTGACCAGGTCCGAGTCCGACTCACAACCACCGCCCCCACTACCTTTTAGTACTTTTATTCTTCTGAACTTTCCAAAAAGTCCGTTTAGAAGGGGCCTCACGCTGACCATGTACAGCCTCTTGTATCCTCCTAGCCCAACCACCATCTTCTTCACGGCCTCCGGCGGGGGCGAAGAGTGGCGGAAGCACAGGTGCTCCCATAGCGAGTCATTCCTTGTTATAGCACGCCACAGCCGGCAAACACACGCAGCTACACCTAGTGACCGGCCATCAGCTCTCTTCAGTATCTCAATGAGGACATCCATGTTATCATTGATGCACAACTTGGGTTTCTTGCTCTCTTCGTCTTCGAAAATAGATCCCTTTTCCATCTCATCCTTTTCATGCAGTTGCATCATTTTCCTTCTCTTTTGAAGCAAAAACGGACAAAGAGTAATGGGTTTTTCTGCAGAGAATTTGACTAGAAATGATGTAAAAAAGTTTGGAGAGACATAAGAAGTACTTGTAGGTGTAGTGGCTGGAGGGGTTAAGACCGACACTACTTATCTACACTCAGTCTCAACAACCAAGATTATCTACACCAATTTTTTTCCCCCTTTCTATCATGCACTATAATTTTTTTCTGAAATAACTCTTGAATTTACCATATGATTTATAAGTAGCTTTGTAGATTGGCAGTACCTAAGTATTTTCCATTTTGACTTAGTCTGTGTGTGGTGTGTGGGAAGGAGGAAAAAAAGAGAGTATCGAGGGAAGAAGAAGGTGCCAAAAGAAAAGCGCCAAAGAGAAGAAATTGAACCAGAAGCTTTGCATTGATAGTTTAATGGTTTTTTTGGGCGGAGTAAAAATGTTGTTTGTTGTTTTTGTTGTTTGCATACTTCTATGCATGAGGGGTTAGGACTTTGAGATTGGGGCCCGTTGTGACTTCTGATTTCTGATTCTGAAAGTCATACATGAACGTTGAGGCATCGTACTTGGTGGAACTTGTTATTTATTTATTTATTTATTTTTTGGGTGGCTGTTATGTGATTATTGGTGTAGAAATTCTTCTACATAACTACACTTTTCAGTTTTCTCTTAATAACTATTCTAGACGAAGTGTACCTTTTGTTTGATGCCTAGACTAAATTGTACCTTAAACATTAAGTTTTGCCCCACTTTGAGCCTTTTGATGACCCTATTTGAAAATTTGACAAATTTAGGCGCATGAGTAATGGAGCATTAGTCAACTCGTCAATATTCACTTCGCAGGCTAAATCATAATTTTTTCTACTTTGCACCACTAAATTCCAACATTAGGACTAGCATTTACATAATTTGGTTACGATCTAGTATTATATATTTTTGCTGGGTCTTTGTCCAACCTCATTACTATCAAACTAATAAAATTATGCTTTAGTTTTAATTTACATGCTTACACTAATTAAGAAACACAAGATTAGGGAAAATATGTATGAGCGGGAAATGACAATAGTTTTAATTCTGGTGTTATTAAAAGTAAATAATAGTAAACTGGTTGGTGAATCATTTATTCAATAATGAGTAAACTTATACGGGTAATATGCGCTACAAAGTAATAGCTGAGTTAATTTCTGAAATAATATTATAATCCAAACTCTTTCCTGGTATAACACTTTTTTAAAACTATTCCTAAGTCTAATGCTTCTTGTGATTTGTTTGACAAACTATTATCATTTTGGATATACACGAAACTTCGGCCTTTATTGTTCCTTCCAAGATCCAAACCAAAGGCGTCATCACCTTCTGTTCCTCTACCTATGTTCCACAATCTTTTTCACTTCTTCTCTTGGTTGGATCTAAATATTCAAAAATTTTGATATTTTTCTCTTTAGAAAAACTTTATCAAGCAAATCTTCGTAAGAAAATTAATTTACAGTTTTTTGGGATAAAATTAACTTACAGTCTTTGAACGCTATTCTATTTGAAATTGTTGTTCTTCAAATTCTCACTTCTCCACTATTGCAATTACCTTGAATATGTCATAATTTAACAATAAAATAGTGTAATAATCACGTTAGTAATTATGTGAATAAAAACTTGTACATTTTATCAACTAGTAGTACTTCAGTTAGAGGCATAACCAATTGAGAATGAAGAGGTGGAACGCAATGTTTGTTTGAGTTGAATAAATAGGAAAACAAAAAAGTGAGAGATGTTCAAAAGTGATGGACAAGAAATATTCAAGAGTAATGAATAGATGAAAATACTGATAGTGGGACCAATTTAGAAAGCACAGAGGTTGGACAACAAGGTGAATAAAATAGGAGAAGGTAGTGGAAATGTTGTGTCAACATGTCCTTATAACTTCAAAAGTTTGAAATATACTTTATATTTTTGTTTGCCCACTGAAAGTTTACAGCTCACAAGAGTATTAAATCGAGAAATAGTTCTAAAAACGTATTACATTAGGAAATAGTTTTGTTAATTATATTATTTTGGAAATTAACTCAAAGTGTAGTAGTAGAAGTTTTCTCATCCAACACAATTATTAGTTACTAACAATTTATAAATCACCTGTTGGTTAAACACATAATGACTAGGATGTTCAAGCTCCAATTCTTAGTAATGTCCACGTTATTAGTTAACTATCATTTTCTCTTCGACCTCTTTAAAATTCCTTTAGCCCAAAACCTTAGGCTCTGTTTGTTTGAGAGGAGCATGGTGTAAGAAAGTGTGTCATGGAAAAAGTGAAGTGAAGTGAGATAAAGGATGTTAAGTGTTGCTTTGTATCCCATATCGAATATTTTAAAAAAAAAAATCTCTCCTCTTGGTAGTTATAAATATAATGGACGTGAGTGAATTTGAAGAGTGCAAAAGGTATCGGCCCACTTGTCAAGGGCACCAACTTAAGAGAGTTTTAGGAGGCCTATGCTCCAATCTAAGGGAGGTTTTTGGTTAGGCATCAAACTAAAAGAGCAAGTTTGTGAACCTTTGGGCGATTAAGTCTTTTGCGCTATTTAGACTCTTTTGTGTTTTTAGTTTTAGGTGCTTTTGAACCTAGAGATTATTCCCTAAGGTTTTATATCGTCTCTTTTTGTACTCTTTTTTTTTATATATAGTAAATCTGCTACTCCTTTACCCATGGATGTAGGTCGTTTGACCGAACTACATAAATTTTGGTGTCTCTCCCTTTGATTTATTTGTTATATTATTGCCTTTGTTGGGTTTCCAAGAGTCTAGTTATTCTCATTGGTGAATTTTCTAGGACCAGACCTAACAAATTGACATTAGAGCATCAGATTTTAGATTTTGTGGCAACAATGGCACTACAAAAAGTAAAGAAAAATGCCCTATTGGAGCTCAATTGGGTTTTGTGATGAAGAGCTATTAGTCCCATTAGAGCTCAGAGGATTTTGTGAAGAAGATGGAGCAAGATTGCTGTAGTTGCAAATTTAGCCTGTTGGGATCTATCGAGCCTTTTGTGAGTTTTGACCTGTTAGGACCCGTTGAGTCTTTTTGATGTGATTCTTATGCCCTTGATGAATGCAAGGATGTCCCACAAGTCCAAGAAATAAGGTAGTATGTTTGATTGTGGAGTTGATTTCATTCACAGACAACACGATAAACAAGACTCAAAAGTAGAGATGCCACAATCAAGGTAGATACTTGATTGATAAGTCTGATGAGCACCTTAGTTACCCTCTAAGATGTTCAAAAGAATCTTTCGCAGGCCTCAGGAATGGATCTCTAAGAGAAATCCATTCTAGAAATTTTTAGATAAAACTCATGACCCCTTAATAAGAAGTTTGAGTTAGGCTTTTATAGCATTACATTGACCTAATACAACTAGGAAATCATTGACCTAATCCAACTAGAAAAACATAAACCTAATCCAATTAGGAAAAATAAAAGACATGTAAATTGTGATCCCGAATTTTGACAATTACAAAACAATTGAAGAAATCAATTTAATGCTTTCCATTGAGTATATTGGCAACTCAGGTTATCAAGGCAAATGATGCAATTGAAGAACTCAATCAAAAGGAGGAAAGGGCACCAAAGTCTATCGGACACTCGATAGCTTGTATCGGACGTTCGATAGCTTGTATCGGACGTTCGATAGCTTGTATCGGACGTTCGATAAAAGTCGAGAACACTTTATCGGACACTCAACTTGAAGTACCAGATGTCCGATAGACAGGGGAACTATCGGACACTCGTATCAGACACGTATTAACCTCACCGGACGTCCGATTGTATCCAAGAAAATTTCTGAACTCTTTGGTCGCTGTCGGATGCAAGCTTCATTGGACGAAGAAATATGCATCAGCCATCCTATAAAGATCGAAACAACCTGTCGGACGTTTGCATCGGACGCACAATATTGTGTCAGACGTCCGATAGCTCCAACGACTAGTTGACTCTTCAGCTGCCTTCTATCCGTTGACCACTATTATCAAGGCATTTTTTGGTCTCATTTAAATAGAGCCTTGTCTGAACTTAATAGAAACTTTTGTACACTTAGAATACAAGTTCTTGAGAGTGATTTTAGTAAGAAAATACTCTTGGTGTAAGAATTGTAGGTCTTGAAGTGTTAGTTCATTTGCAAGCTTTTCAATTGTGAGTGAATTCTTCAATAGTGTAGTTTTGAGAGGGTTATCCGAGTGATTGTAAAACTTTCTAGCTTGATTAAGTGCTGCTTAGGGTAAGGAGGAAGTGAGCCTTCCATTGTACACAAGATTGGTTGAAATTCATCAAGTTGAAGTTGCTTGGATTGAGATTTATTCTTCAAGCTCAAGAGGAGCGTCGAAGAAGATCGGTTTGCTTACTATCATCTTTATTTTCAGCTTACTTCACTATTCATCTATTGCTATATCATCTACTCTTCTCGGTTTCTATTGCTCATTTGTTCGACAATCAGCTGTGGCAATAGGGGCATGGTTGGGCAATATGCCAATTTGACCACTATTACTAGGTAAAATGATTTCTTTTTGATTGAGTAAGAAGTTGAATTTGTCATTGTGAAAAAGGGGCATTATTACTTGATTATTTTTAGTCAACCTAATTCACCCTCCCTCTTAGGTTGTCTTTGGACCTTACAATTGGTATCAGAACTTGGTCTCTAGGATCAAACTTAATCACTTAGAGAAAAGATGACAACCAACAATGTTATGCTTGTAGAGGGACAATCGGTTACTTGACCACCCATGTTCAATGGTTCAAACTATGTTAGTTGGAAAGAACACATGATTATCTTCTTGCAATCTATTGATATTGATCTATGGTTTATTGTTAATGAAGGTCCTTATACTGCTACCATTGATGATCCCATTACTCATGTTCCTAGATTAAAGACAAAGAATGAATTGACTCGTGAGGATAGGGCTAATCTTACTTCAAATGCTAAAGCCATGAATGTTCTATATAGTGCATTTGATACAAATGAATCTATTAGAATTAAAGGATGTAAATCGGCTAAGGAAATTTGGGATAAGTTAAGGGAAATCCATGAATGTAGTGAAGATGTAAGGGAACAAAAGAAGTCTATATTGGTCACTAGATATGAATCATTCAAAATGGAACCTCATGAAAATGTGGATAAAATGTATTGCAAATTTAATGATCTCATCAAAGATTTAGAAATGTTAGATAAAGAATACACTATTGGTGAGAAGAACAGAAAAATTTTAAATCCTTTACCTAAAGAATGGGAGAATAAAGTGATTGTAATTGAAGAGACAAAGGATTTGAACTCTATGTCCATTGAATCTCTCCTGAATTCTCTAACATCTTATGAGTTAAAACTCAAGAGCAAAGTGCAGGATGAAGAAGATGCAAGAGCTAAGAGAAGTATTGCTCTAAAAGCATCCCAAGATGAGGATGATTCAGCCTCATTAGATGATGAAGACATGGATGGTGATGATAGTGATCTCACCCTTATCACTAAAAGATTCAAGAGGATTCTCAACAAAAGAAGGTTTAGAAAAGGCGGTCCTAGCAATCAAAGCCCCAATCAATTCAACACAAGATACAAGGGAAGACAAGATGCAAACAAAAAGTAAGGATATAAATGTTTTGAATGTGGACAGTTTGGGCATTATGCAGTTGACTGCCCAACGAAGAAGAAGAAAGAAATGAAGAATGAAAGAAAGCCAAGATTCAACAACTTCCAAATCACTTGGAATGAGTGCAATTCGGAATGTGAGATTGAAGAAGAAGAGGAATCTGCTCAAATTGCCTTCATGGCAATTGGTGACAATGAGGTAACATCTTGCAACCCTCAATGTGAAAGTGATGATGATGATGATCTTGAGTCATTTGTTGGAAGATTACATGATAGCTTGAAAAGAGTCTTATGCTAGAAATAAAGAGTTAAAACAGAAAATCACTTTTCTCTTGCAAGATAATGCAAATTTGTTTCAAGATAACAAAAAACTGAAATATGACAATGATTGTTTGATAAAAGATCAAATTGAGTTACAACATGAACTTGATAGAAAAACAAGTCTTTGTGAAATGTTTAAGGAAAAACAAAGTGAGTTGAAAAGAAGAATGGATAGTCTAGGCATGATCCTTCAAAACAGAAAGCAAAACAGTTTTGCAAGAAATGAATTGAAGCCTCATTTTAATTTTCATGAGAGCAAACTAACCTTTAGTGCAAATGAATTCACAATTTATGGAAAAAGAGGAGTAAGGTTTATTAAACCAATTCATGTGAACAATCCTACCATTATATGTGACTTTTGTTGTCAAATAGGTCATTTGAACCATGATTGTTATGTAAGAAAAAACATGAAAAGAGGAATGAAATGTATGTGGTTAGTCAAACATGATTCTAACCATCAAGAACCCAAAAATTAAAGGGTACCAAATTTTCTATCTCTTGTGTAGGTAAAGATGGAGAACGTCATAAAGGAATCAAAGTGGTTCATAGATATTGGATGCTCAAGGCACATGACCGGTGATCCATCACAATTCATCAAACTCAAATCAAAATCAAGTGGAAAAGTGACATTTGGAGATGACATGAAAGCCAAAACAATTGGAGTAGGTGATGTTGGTAAGAATGGTGAAACATTTGTTCATAATGTTCTCTTAGTTGATAATCTAGACTATAATTTGCTTAGTGTTAGTCAATTATGTGATAGAAATTTATTTGTTTTATTCAAAAAGCATGAATGTTTAGTTCTTGATTCAAAATTCAATATCATTTTCCAAGAAAAAAGATTCAATGACATCTATGTTATGATTCTTGAGAAAATTGATTCTTCTAACTTTAAATGTCTTAAAATTTCAAATGAAGATCCTTGGTTGTGGCATAGAAGACTTTGTCATTTCAATATGGATGTGCTAAATGAAATTTCCAAAAAGGAACTTATTAGAGGCTTGCCTAAAATTAAGTTTATACATGCCAATTTGGTAAACAAACCAAAACTTCTTTTAAACCTAAAAAGAGTATTTCTACATCTAGACCATTGGAATTTATACATCTTGACTTGTTTGGTCCTACACCAATTGCTAGCTTAGGTGGTAAGAGATATTGTCTTGTGATTGTTGATGACTATTCTAGATATACATGGACTATTTTTCTTGCCCATAAAGATGATGCTTTCAAAAAATTTGTTTCCTTGTTTGCAAAAAGCAAAATTTGCTTGGTTTACACATTGTCAAAATTAGAAGTGATAATGGTTCGGAATTTAAGTATTGTGGCTTTCTGGAATTTGTGATCACAATGGAATAACTCATGAATTTTCTATTGTAAAAACCCCCCAACAAAATGTTGTTATTGAAAGAAAAAATAGGACTCTTGTTGAAACTTCAAGAACTATGTTGAGTGAAAATGATTTGCTAAAATATTTTTGGGTCGAGGCCGTGAATACGGCATGTTATGTAATGAATAGAGTTTTGTTAAGACCAATTTGAGCAAAACTTCTTATGAGTTGATGTTTGGTGAAAAGCCAATTGTCTGCTATTTCAAAATTTTTGGATACAAATGCTTTATTTTAAATATTAAGGAACATCTTGGAAAATTTGATAAGAAAATAGATGAAGGTATTTTCTTGGGTTATTGTGAAAACAAAGAGGATATATAGTTTATAATAGAAGAACTCTTGTGATTGAGGAAGCTACATATCACATTTGATGAGTCTAATGGTGATTCTCCCAAAAGTTCTTGTATAGATGATGATGTAGGCATTCAAAAGGAACTTGAGAAGCATACTCTCCAAGAAGAAAACAATGCTGACATGGAGGAAAATTCGGAGGAAAACGGCACTCAAGGAAACCGAATGCAAGAAGAAGAAGACAAAAATGATGATCTACCCAATGATTTTCCTAAAGTTTGGAAGTTTATTCAAAATCATCCCAAGGAGCTAATTATTGGTGATCCATCCAAAAAGGTAAGAACTCGTTCCTCAACAAAACCATTACTTGACAATTTTGCTTTAGTGTCACATTTAGAACCTAAAAATGTTAATGATGCTTTGAAAGATGATAATTGGATTGTAGTTATGCAAGAGGAATTGAATCAATTTGAAAGAATAATGTTTGGACTTTAGTTGAGAGGCCTCAAGATCACCCTATTATAGGCACAAAATGGGTTTTTAGAAATAAATTAAATGATAAGGGTGAAATTGTGAGAAATAAGGCTAGATTAGTGGCCAAGGGCAATGCTCAAGAAGAAGGTATAGATTTTGATGAAACATTTGCTCCCGTAACTAGATTAGAATCCATTAGAATGTTTCTTGCATTTGCTTGTTTCAAAAGTTTTAAATTGTATCAAATGAATGTTAAAAGTGCTTTTCAAAATGTCTTTATTGATCAAGAGATTTATGTGGATCAACCTCCTGGTTTTGAAAGTGATAAATTTCCTAATCATGTGTTTAAGCTTTCAAAAGCCTTGTATGGCTTAAAACAACCTTGTAGAGCTTGGTATGAGCGTTTAAGTGGATTTTTGATTGAAAATGGTTTTAAAAGAGGTATTGTAGACACTGCTCTTTTTACAAAACAAAAGTTGAATGATCTCCTTATTGTGCAAATATATGTTGATAATATTATTTTTGGTGCCACTAATAAGCGTTTGTGCAATGATTTTTCCACCGTCATGCAAAATGAATTTGAGATGAGTTTGATGGGAGAATAAAATTTCTTCCTCGGACTCCAAGTCCTTCAAACTCATGAAGGAACTTATATTAATCAAATAAAGTACACAAAAAAACTTCTCAAGAGATTCGGCATGGAGGATTCAAAGCAAGTTGGGACACCAATGTGTACATCTACCAAACTCGAAAAGGATGAAGAAGATACAAGTGTTGATGAGAAGAAATATAGAGGTGTGATCGGAAGCCTACTTTATTTAACCGCAAATAGACCGGATATTATGTTTGCCGTTTGCTTGTGTGCTCGTTTTCAATCTTGTCCTAAAGAATCTCATTTGAATGCCGTTAAGAGGATTTTTCGATATTTGAAAGGAATATTGAATTTTGGCATTTGGTATCCTAAATGTCATGAATTTGCCTTATGTGGATATACGGATGCTGATTTTGGTGGCTGTAGAATTGATAAAAAAAGCACTAGTGGTGCATGTCATTTCCTTGGCAATTGTTTGGTATCTTGGTTTAGTAAGAAACAAAATGCTATTTCTTTGTCTACAACCGAAGCGGAATATGTTGCCGCTAGTACATGTTGTGCTCAATTATTATGGATGAAACATACCTTGAATGATTTTGGGTTGTTTTATGATAATATGCCTATTTACTGTGATAACACAAGTGCCATAAATTTGACAAAAAATCCCATTCAACATTCTAGGACAAAGCACATAGACATAAAGTATCATTTCATTCGTGATCTTGTTCAAAAAGGTGAGATTTATATGAATTACGTTTGTTCAAAGGACCAAATTGTCGATATTTTCACAAAAACTTTGCCCCTAGATCAATTTATATATTTACGTTCAAAATTGGAAATTTTAGAAAAGAACTTTTAAATATTTCTGGTCAAATTCTATCGGACGTCCGATCCTGATGAACGGAAGTCCGACAGTGTTCTAAGCTGTTTTCCAGAAAACTCTATCGGACAGATGTGTCAGACGCTTCACGTCGTTCGGACGTTCGACACACCAAAAGTCACAATTTATCAGGTCACTTCTCTTCATTTCCATCAGTCAAATCTCATTTAATTTGGACGCACCTTCCCAACCACCAGACTTCAAGAACCCAAATTCCCACTTTGACTTGCAACAAATTTCAAAATTGAAAGCACAAACTAGTTCGCAAACTTATTGCAGACCGTGATTCTTCAACATTTCAAACTAACACTCAATCCTTTCCAACCCCAAATCTCCTCAAAAACCCTAAAACTAAACATCCTTCCTTCTTGGGTAGTTTGATCACGACATTATCATCAAATTTGGTGTTTAAACACTCAGCATCTCATTCCTCATCTTAGTCACCACTTGAAACACACACACAAACATAATGGTCTGAATTCGTGGGGGTTCATCAGCTACCGGATGCAAGAGAACTCTCAGGGATGAAGAAATACCAACTCCAACTGCCAAGCGGACTTCAATGAAGAAGAAAAAAGGTTTTGCAAGCACTTAAGAAACTCGTAATGCTCAGACTAATTCTCAGGTTACTTCCCAACCCCCTTCTTTACCATAAATGATGAAGCCAAAGAAAAGTTTGCCTTATTTTCACAAAAAGGTTTCATCATCCAGAGATCAATCAATCCTTTTGAGTTTAGAAAGATTGATCTTGATTCCGTTCTTAAGCTTTTCGAATTCCAGAAATGGTCCCACATTATTACCATGCCCAATGTTTATTATCCTGAGATGCTTTCTCAGTTTTTTGCTAATCTTAGGAAAGGAAATTCTCGTGATGAATTAAGATCTCGTGTGAATGGAGTGGACTTGGTTTTTGATTCTGATGTGGTAAATAAAATTTTGAAAACCACTATTGAATTTGGCTGCAAAAGCAAAATTGATAACTTTTTCTCCTATGAAGAAAATCCAACTAGCATCAATCATTTTAATGTAGAAAAATTAATGTCATACTTTTAATCTCCCTTTCAAACTCCTATTGATGCTAAATTGGGGGACCTTTCTTCTAAAAACTTGATCATTTTCTCAATTATTTCAAACCTTCTTGTTCCTACTGATGGGCATCGTACTGATGCAAACAAGATGGAATTATATCTCTTCTATTGTTTTGTTGAGAAAATCCGCATTGACTTTGGTTTTGTCATGTGCAAGTTTTGATGAAATTGTGTACTGACACTAGGAGAAAATTGTCCTATGGCATGTTTTTAACTCCAATTTTTGAACATTTTAAGGTTCCAATCAATAGAGTATGTCCGAAGGACACTTCCACTTCTGTTTTCACAAAATCTTACTTTGAAAGAAAAAATTTGAAGTTTTTTGATGATACATGGTGTACCAAAGAGGTTGCTTCTGAATCTCATTCCAAAAGGACTCATGACACACATATTACTCCCACCATCTCTCAAACACTTCGTTTCACTCCTGGCCCATCCATTCACCCCAAAAAATCTACCTCTAAGACAAATTCTCCTCAATCTGAGGTTGTCGAATTGGTCAAAGAACTCAAGGATCATGTTATGCTTCTTGAACATGGCCTTATGCTTACCATGTCACCTGAGCAGAAGTCAGAGTTTTTGGATAAGAAAGGTCTACTGTTTCCTCCTGCTATGGATGAGGATGCCTCACATGCCAAAGAATCTCGACATGACCCTACTCAAGAAGTGACAGATTCTCAAACCCCTAATCGTGATCCCTCAACATCTGAGAAGGGTAAGGAACCAGCCATTGAAGAAGTTGAGGAAGAAGATGATGAACACACAGAAGAGGAAGACCACTCAGCCTATCGAATTACTAGAAGGAGGCCTGGACCGAAGTCTACTTTCATTCTTTAGGCACCTTAGGAACACTTGCACTTCACCATTAGGATGCATTACTTCTATTTTGTTTCACTTTATCAATGGTCGAAGTGTATTAAGTATTAAATACTTATTACTACTTTGTATTTCTATTGAATGATCAGTATTTTGGACAATCAGTAATTCGGCACTCTCTTCCTACTCCTTGTGGTATTGTATTGAATCTGATGTGATGATGATATTGTTTTTTTTGGTACTCATCTTAACTTTGTGGATTTTGGTTCTCTTGGATATGTGATGAACTTGTTGAGATATTGGTCCTGATGGGTATGTAATGATCTTGTGTAATATTGTTGGCTCTGTATGATATTGTCGCTTTGTCATGTGAATTGAATGGTATATTTGATGGTTTGACGATTATTGTATTGATGATACTGATATTAGCCATTCAAGATTGGTGATGATGCTATTAGCCTTGTTCTGTATCTTGATCATATATTGACTCATTGATCCTCTGGTTGACTGTTACACTAGTTGGCATTGGTAAAAAAGAATTGAATCATACTAGTCGGTATTGGTGGAAATGATATTGGAAGGTTTCTGAAATTATTTAGTGTGTCATACATTTGGTATTGAAGGTTTCAGCCTTTTTGGAATCATATTTGATATTGGTTGGCACATTTGGTATTGAAGATTTCAACTCTTCTTTTGATTCTATTGTCTGATTCTTTTTGAGATGACAAAAAGGGGGAAAAGATTATATGACTTGGTTGATATTGACTTGGATGTATGTTTTGATTGGCCGAGTAAATACTTGATCAAAAAGATGGTTAATCGAGTAAGGAGGAGTTATGGATTGATATGACCATATGTTTTGAATGATCAATCTAAATTATACTCATAACTCAAGCCGTGTACGTTTCAGAAAATGAGGAGGAGTTATACATGTTCTCTTTATCGATGGTTTTTACCAAATCAAATTCAATTGTTTTGTCATCATCAAAAAGGGAGAGAATGTAAATCGTGATCCCGAATTTTGACAATTACAAAACAATTGAGGAAATCAATTTAATACTTTCCATTGAGTATATTGATAGCTCAGGTTATCAAGGCAAATGATGCAATTGAAGAACTCAATCAAAAGGAGGAATCTGTCGGACACTCGATAGCTTGTATCGGACGCCCGATAAAAGTCGAGAACACTCTATCAGACACTCAACTTGAAGTACCGGACGTCCAATAGATAGGGGAACTATCGGACACTCGTATCAGACTCGTATCAACATCACTGGATGTTCGATCATATCGAAGAAAATTTCTGAGCTCTCTGGTCGTTGTCGGATGCAAGATGCATCGAACGCAAAAATATGCATCGGCCGTTCGATAAAGATCAAAACAACCTGTCAGACGCTTGCATCGGACGCACAACATTGTGTCGGACGTCCTATAGCTCCAAAGGCTAGTTGACTCTTCAACTGCCTTCTATCCATTGACCACTATTATCAAAACACTTTTTGGTCCCCTTTAAATAGAGCCTTGTCTGAACTTAATAGAAACTTTTGTACACTTAGAATACAAGTTCTTGAGAGTGATTTTAGCAAGAAAATACTCTTTGTGTAAGAATTATAGGTCTTGAAGTGTTAGTTCATTTGCAAGCTTTTCAAGTGTGAGTGAATTCTTCAATAGTGTAGCTTTGAGAGGGTTATCCGAGTGATTGTAAACCTTCCTAACTCGACTAAGTGCTACTTAGGGTAAGGAGGAAGTGAGCCTTCCATTGTACACAAGATTGGTTGAAATTCATCAAGTTGAAGTTGCTTGAATTGAGATTTATTCTTCAAGCTCAAGAGGAGCATTGAAGAAGATCGGTTTGCTTACTATCATCTTTATTTTCAGCTTACTTCACTATTCATCTATTGCTACATCATCTACTCTTCTCTGTTTCTATTGTTCATTTGTTTGACAAATTGATTGTGTAAGAAATTGCATTTGTCATTGTGAAGAGGGGCATTATTACTTGATTATTTTTAATCAACCCAATTCACCCACCCCTCTTAGGTTGTCTTTGGGTCTTACAAGACAAACTGGCTTTGAAACAAGCAAGCTGGCCGAACCTATGCTACTTAAAACTTAGCTCCTAACTTACAAAAAACTACTAATTAACTAATGCTAATTCAAGCCAATACAAGTATAACCTTGGCCGAATTCCTTATTCAACTAATTCTTGAAAATGACTAACAAAGCTAAGTCAACCAAGCATGATAAACACCTTGTTCTTCACTTTGTTCATTGGTCCCCATCGAAATTGTGATGAAAGTTGTTGATCATGTGGGACTCGACATAAACTTGATTCACGAGGACATTGCACTAGTATCATTCCCCTCCTCTTAAGAGCATTTGACCTTGAATCGATACTTTATTTAGAGTGCAACAATTCGGGAAACAATGCTTGAAAAACAAGCTAGGTAGCATGCCTTTTGTCCAATCTTCCCTTATGCACAAGCTAAGGCATAATTGCATAGTGCACCTTCCTTAGACATGACTCATACATAGCAACAGCAAAACCTCTTCCCTAGGAGAATTATGTATTTGAGAATTGATTCCTGGGTCAAAGACAAAGCAAAAGTAATGACCAAGTGTAGACTCTATTTGAGATCTAGATTTACGAAATTGAACACAAGATGACAACTCTTGATCACCATGAAACATAGGAATCAAATTAGCAAATAAGGAAAACAATGCATGTTCTAACGTATAAGGAATCATATGTAACGCATTTAAATGGTTGAACACTCGTGGATGGTAGTAAAAGTATGTATTTGAATCCTTAAGATTCATGTCACTGCATGCAACAAAGATGAGAAAGCAGCTACATGTATAAACTCGCAAATGAATAATTTGAAGAACATGCAAATTTGATTAAAACTCATGAATAACAGCATCTAAAAGCATGAAAATGACCTGGAAAATATGCTTAAAACATGCAAAAAAATGCAACTCAAAAGACACAACTAAAGGACGAAGACGTAAGACAACACAAGAACAACAACCATCGACTCTCACAATAGCTTTATACGATGTAAGAACTATCATTCCAGCACAGAAAAAAAGGAAAATCAAGCAAGCAACTTCCCTGAAGAATGCTCAAGTGTTGAAGGAAAAATTTACTAAGGCAATCAAGAACATCTCGACTAAAAAGAAGGTTGCACGTCTTGGTACGAGAATGTTCAACCATTACTCCAATCCATAGCCAGAATTTTGCTTACAATTACTCCAAGGAACTTGCAATGAATCAACAAAAACACTAGACAACAAAAGGTTAGGACTGTTAGTAGAAAATAAAGATTCAATTACACTCCTAGCTCTCACATGAAGGTTTTGTTTCCTATATCCACTGTAGCTGAGACTATAATAGCCTTTTTCTCCTCTCCAACTTTGGCTTTTACCTCTTGTTTTTCCCTTAATTGTTTTTCCTTATTTTTTCTCTCGAGCTCAAGCTCGTACTCTTTGTGCAATCTAACTTGATCCTCATACACTTGCTTAGGAGTAAGAGAGACAAGTGTAATCTTCTGGTTGGAATGCATGAACGTGTACTTGTTGTCTTTCCCTTAAAGTTGATGTCCTTATCAAACTGCCAAGGACAAGCGAGAATGACATGGCTCCCTTGCATTGGCATGACGTCACAAACCACCTCATCTTCATAATAACCAATATGAAATGGCTCCACGACTTGATTGAAGACACGTACTTCACCATCATTCAACTACTGCAGGTGGTACGCCTTGGGATGTTTTGTGGTTGGAAGTCCCAATTCTTCCACCATGAGCAAACTCGTGACGTTGATGCAGCTTCCACCATCTATGATCAAACTATACACTTTGTCTTTGATGTGACAACACGTGTAGAAGATATTCTCACACTGCTCCACTTTGTTTTCATCCTTAATACGGGCACCTAGTATTTTGCGCATCACAAAGTAACCTATGAATCCCTCAACCGGTAAAATATCTTTCTCAAAGTCATGTTCTTTCACTAATGGTGGCATGCCTTTGTACTGAGCCTTATCTTCGATCCGGGGGTGGTACTTCACTTTGTTGAGACATTTTAATAACCTGTAAAAAGAGTTAGCAAAAACAAGTTCTTTCTTCACTTTGCTCTCTTAGTGATTACACTCATCTCTCGTGTATCACTCAAATATATATAGCACTCAAAGAGTTTGACAACTCAACTCTCAAGGCTGCTTTATGCTTCCATTGAATAAGTTAGAGTGATTCACAAGGTGTAATCAGCTTTAGTTAATGCAAATTCTCACCCCAAATTGCAGCACAAAATTCTCAATGCAAGACTCGATAAAAGAGGAGATTTTGAGACTCAAAAGAATACAAAATCGAACTTGAATCTCACTACTTTTATAACAGAAACTGAAGTGAAACCAGACCTGGAAACTCTACTAAAACTAGATAAGAAACCTAGACACAAACTTAGATTTTGATTTAGTTAAGTGGAAGCTGAAATTTGGGCCACATCAAACCCGGAATTTGATGTTTTATAGCAGAAAATATGATGAAAACAGACCTGAGTTTCTTGGTGTTTAGTAGATGAAATTTCCTAGCACAAATTCTCAAGTTGGCTCCTTTTAATGCAAGCTGGAATTTGGAAACAAGAATGTCCAGATTTTGGCAACATTGAATTAGAATTGGAAATGAGGTTACTGGTTGCTTTCAATCTGATTTGATTTCCAAATTTTACTTTATAAGATTTAGGCAAGAAATCCTAAACCACTTGGTGTTCAACTTTGGCTGCTTAGCATTTTATTCCAACCGACTTGAGAAGCAAGGAAATCAAGAATTTTCATTTCTTGGACAATGGAAAGTGCAATGGGGTTTCAAATTTTTTTTTTTTAAATCAGCCTTGCATCTGAAAGATTTAATTCTAGATTTGGACAAGAACTCAGTTTTGGTTTGGATTTTGCAAGATTGATCAAGAACTCACAAGGTTCGAGATTTTCAATCAGACTTCAAGAAACTCAAGAATTGGGCTCAAGACTTCAAGAAACAAATTGAATATACTTGCATGACAAGGCAAAACAACTAAACACCGGGTGGAACCCTAGTTACACTTCGGATTACACCAAGCACACGGTCAAATTGTAGATTTTTTTTTATGAACAGTAATTCTGATGAACAGTACTGTTACTGTAATGATGAACAGTATCTCAACAGTGTCGAGGAATAGTATTTTTTTTTTAAAGATGCGACTCAACAAAGCAAGACAAATAGTTGGACACAAAGAACAAGAAATTTGGACACTTTGGACAACAAAACATGCAAGAACAAAATCCTAGAAAAAAAGAAACAAACGAAAAAAATAAAGGGATATACCTTAACACCTCAAACCTCGCTCTGATTACCAACTGATGTGATTCTTACGCCCTTGACAAATGCAAAAATATCCCACAAGCCTAAGAAAGAAGATAGTACGTTTGATTGCGGAGTTGATTTCATTCAAGGAAAACACGATAAACAAGACTCAATGGTAGAGACACCACAACCAAGGTGAACACTCGATTAATAAGTTTGACGAGCACTGTAGAACCCCTCTAAGATGTTCAAAAGAAGCTTTCACAGGCCTCAAGAATGGATTCTCCAAGAAAAATCAATTCTGGAAATTTTTAGATAAAATTCACGACCCCTTAAAAAGAAGTTCGAGTTAGACTTTTTATAGCCTTACATTGACCTAATCCAACTAGGAAAACATTGACCTAGCAGTTCTTCGAGGGCTCATTAGGTTTCTACTCTGCTGGAAAGGGGTTGCGTTCAAGATGGCAGACCTGGTGGACGCGTGCGCAGGGTGGGAGGTCTGTGAGGTGGATTTATAAGGTCCTCCCTGCTTTTATTTTATGGCATTTGTGGATTGTGCGTAACAAATATCGATTTGAGGGGATATGTCTTTGTTGGGAACAGGTTCATTGGGCCATTATACACGATTTTAGAGATGCTTCCCAGCTTTTCTTTAAGACGCCTGGTGGAGGAGTCTTTGTTGTCGGAGTTGGGGGCGCGTCAACCCAAGGTGCAGGTTACTCGTGTGGTTTGGGATTTCCTCCGCAAGGATGGGTGAAGCTTAACACGGACGGGGCAGCAAATGGGTCTTCTGGGGGAGGGGGTGGCATCCTCAAAGATCCGAATGGACGGCTGCTCTTTGCTTTTGTGGAACATTTCGGAAACATAGATGCATTAGTGGCTAAGGCTAGGGCGATTTTACGTGGTTTACAGATTTGTTTGGTGTTACAGGATTCCTACAGAACCTCCTGTAAGGTTTTTTCCTTGGTCAGGCAAATTCGAAATCTCTGTATGATGTGTTATTTCCCACACTGTTTTCGGCAGGGGAATATGGTGGCTGATGCTTTAGCAAATTTGGGTTTGGCGGTGTCTGATCCAAAGTACTTTCTCGCTCCATTTGAGCTCCCTGTGCATGTGCGTAGTTTATTAAAGTTGGTTAGGTTGCAATTGTGTAGCTTCCGATTCCATGTAAGATGAAAAGTGAAGAGGTCTGTCGGATATAGACGAACCGTCATCTACTGTAAGCAAGAGGTTTTCCTCTCTCGTGTGATTCTTGCGATTAGTAATAAAATGGGTATCCACGCCGGCCCGCCAGATATGATTGGCGGTATATTAAAAAAAAACTAGGAAAACATAGATCTAATCCAACTAGGAAACATAAACCTACTGCATCTAGGAAAAGATAAACCTAATCCAACTAGGAAAAGTAAAAGACAAACTGGCCTTGAAACAAGCAAGCTGGCTGAACCAATGCTACTTAAAACTTAGGTCTTAACTTATGAACAACTACTAATTAACTAATGCTAATTCAACCCAACACAAGCATAACCTTGGCCAAATTGGTTATTCAACTAATTCTTGAAAATGACTAACAAAGCTAAGTCAACCAAGCACGACAAACACCTCGTTCTTCACTTTGTTCATCGATCCCCATTGAACTTGTAATGGAAGTTGTTCATCATGTGGGACTCAACATGACTTTGATTCACAAGGACATTGCACTCGTATCACTTTTGCATCTCAGTTCATTAGTGGCTCATTTGAGTTCGTTGGGAATTTGGTGACTCATTGAGATCTGTCGGAACTTTCGTGGAGAAGGTGGAGTATATTTGCTATTTGTCGAAGTTGGGTACAAGCCAAGGTAGAAATTTATTAAGTGTAGCTTTGTATCCCACATCAGATATTTTATAAAGAAGTCTCTCCTCTTGGTGGTTATGAATATAGTGGGCTCAAGTGAATTTGAAGAGTGTAAAGGGTACTGCCCGACGTGCCAAGGGCACCAACTTAAGAGAGTTTTAGAGGGCCTATGCTCTAATCCAAGAGAGGTTTTTGGTTAGGCATCAAACCAAAATGGCTAGTTTGTGGGCCTTTGGGCCATTACGTCTTTTGTGCTATTTAGACTTTTGTGTTTTCAGTTTTAGGTGCTTTTGAACCTAGAGTTATTCCCTAGGGTTTTATATCCTCTCTTTTTGTATTCTCTTTTGTTACAGTAAATCTGCTACCCCTTTGCCCGTGGATGTAAGTCGTTTGACCGAACTATGAAAATTTTGTGTCCCTCCGTTTGATTTATTTATTATATTATTGCCTATTTTGGGTTGCTAAGAGTCTGATTGCTCTCATTGGTGAATTTCCTACCAGACCTGTGAGGGCCTCAAAAATTCAAATTTATTTCTAAAATGCCTAATAATAATATTTATATTGAGTTTATTTATTGAAATATTTGTGAAAATATGTTTAAAGTGATTATTTCTCAATTTAGAGAATTTTATACGAATTGTTTGCCGGTGTGTGGTTTTGGCCAATTTTTAGCGTTAAAAATTGTTCCGACGCGTGAATAGTGACTTGGACTTGAAATCGAGCATATGTAGTGATATTTTGGGAATATTATTAAGATGAGACAGTGTCGGGATGAAAGAAACCAGTATAAGTTAGATTGTCGCGTGTGACGCGACAAAAAGTAACAAAAAGCACTTTTTCCCTTAAATTAGGGAAAAGCACTTTTTGAGGCTTTAAAGCCTTGACTTCTTGCAACACCAAGCTTCATTTTTCTGCTGCCCAAACCAGTGAGAGAGAGAGAGCTGCTGCCGAGAGAGAGAAAGGAGAGAAAGAGAGAGTTGTCTTCAACTTTTTTCTTCCAATCTTCATCCTTTCTTCTTGAAACTTCAACCACCAAAACCCACCACCATTTTCACCATCCTAGCAGCCGAGGAAGAGGAGAGAGAGAAGGAGGTGTGGGCTGAAGTTCTTGGAGAAAATAAGAGGTAAGTAGGTGGATCTTCCTTTTTCTTTTCTTCCTACAAAATAATTTGAGTTGTGATGAGTTGATGATGATTTTGTGGCTTGATCTTCACCCCCCCACTTCAGCCGAACCAAGGAAGGAGAGAGAGAGGGAGATCCGAAAATTTGAAAGGAAAAAGGAAAGAAGGAAAAGCTTGGGTGAACATCTTGGGGCTTGATCTTGCACTTGGAGGTTGATTTCTTCGACAAAACTTGAAGATCTTGAGTGGGCTTGAGGATCTTGGAGGATATCAAGCTTGGGGAGTGATTTTCTTGGAGAAAAAGTTGAGTGATCTTGTTGGGCTTTGCCGGATATCGTTGGATCTTGACAGATCCGGAGGTATAAACCTCAAATCTTGTAGATCTAGCATTATTAATGTCAATTAGTGTAGATCTGTAGTTATTATTGATAAAAATGAAATCATCTGAAAAGATGAAGTTGGGCTCTTGGATTCCCAACCTAGGTAGCGGACTTGAGGTGGATTCTAGGTAGCGGACTTGAGGACCTGATTGGGAATTGATTGTTATTTGTGAATTTGTTTTGATATGGTTAGAAATTAGGGTTTTCAGTTGATTGAAAAATTGAAGGAAAATGTATTTTATGGCCAAAACCCATGCTTGGTGATTTCAATGTTTGATTTTTGAAATGTTGTGAATGTTCTCAAGGGGTTTTGTTTTTTTGAGAAAAATGTATATACTGTTCAAATTGTAAGTGTATATGTGGGTGAATGAGTGTGTGAATTTTTAAATGGGTAAAAAGTGTAGTTTTCATGAAACCTGAGTAAAAAGTGCTATTTGACTGAATTTGAAGGTTTTATTATATTTTGACTAAAATCTAGGGATTTTTGGATACAATGACTTGGTGTAAAATGTTTTGGGTTAAAATGGAAGTTTTGATTGAAGGTGAACGTGCTTGTAGTGCCAATGAGTATGTCGACGAGATGTTTTCTTTTAAAATGGTGAAGTGATTTTTCTAAAGGAATTTATTTGGAAATTGAGCTATGTGAAATGAATACTTTTCCTCGAGTAAGTTTTGGAAAAGATTATCCTTTGAAACTAAAAGTGAGATTGAACTGTACTAGTAAATGGAAAAGATTGAAGTGAACCTTATTGCTTGTTTTCAATTATTTTAGGGAGTGTGCCAGACAGTGACTTTGAACCTTACGTGGAAGCCGAACCCTACTTTGGTGAGTTTCCATGCTTGTTACGTGTTTACGTGCAAATGTTGTAAATGAATGTATTGAAGTGATTGTTATGTGAAAATTGACTTTTTGAACCCTCGAATGGGGATGGTGTGTACTTTATCGCACCTACTCCATTTGAGTAAACGTGATTGTGAAAGTGACTTGAAGTGCTTGATTGTAAAGTGTATTATAGTGATTGTATGTGTTTGGAAGGTCAGGAAATCCCTGAGACCTATAGGCGAACCCTTCGACTCGAGCTGGGGGCTAGGCCTAGGCCGAGGCGAAAGGGGCGAGCCATAGGGTCATTGAAAATGTCACAAAGCACAGTGACTCAGACCAGTGATTTATGCTCGGAACTTGGTTTTTGAACCAGTCTCCATAAGAGCAACAACCCAGTGAAGTGAAATGAAAAGTACTCTGGACTTGGCGTATGGACTTGTCCCTAATGGAGAGTACTCAATAAAGTGAAGTGTTTAAAGTGTGGTGTTTCAAAGTGAAATGTTTTAAAGTGAAGTGAAAAGTGTTTGGCGTGCGGGCCCGGTGGGGGTTTGGAGGAGTAAGGAGAAAGTGAAGTTCTACATGGTAATAGTGACAGTTGACGGAGTGTCAACTACCGGTTCGTGGATCGTGGACAAGTTTCGTGGAATTTGGCCCCTGAGGACCCTGTATCCTACATTGTATTGTTAATTGTTTTTCTATCTGTTTATATTTCAAGTATTCTTGCAAAGTGATATTGTTATGTGTTAAGTGGCTTGCATGTTTTTGGGAACTCACGGGCTTTTTAGCTCACCCTTTCCATTTGTTTTCCTTAGCAGGATATGAGGAACCAAGTGGTGGTGCCAACTCTTGAGATTAGGGCTTTCATATGTTTTGTTATGTATTTTGGAGAATTATGGATATTGCCCTTTTGTGGACTTTTGTATTATGGAATCATGTATTTATCGAATTGTATTTGGGATATTATGTATCTTTAAGACATTGTACTCTTCGGTATTGCATTCAGGGTTTTAGTTCTTAAGTATTATTGAACAAGTGAGTGTGTGAGTCCTGGCGAGAGCTAGGCAGGCGGTCCGCTGACCCCTTTGGTTCGCCCTAGGGGAAGGTGGGGTCGTCACAAGACCTAACAAGGAAAAAGAAACTAATTTTTCCACATGTATTTGGTTAATAAGAAAACATCATAAGAAAATACAAATTCTTGGATGTGAAGTGAATGAAGTGGTTTGCTATATTGGAACATTTATTTATCTGAAAATCAATCACCTTCTTCAACAATAAGTTTATATATATATATATATATATATAATTATGTGTGTATAAGTTGTTTCAAAAATATATAGACATAACAAAGGATTATAAAATATAAAAGAAAAAAATATTAATACCATATGAATTCAATAAATTACTTAAGAATCAAATGTCCAACTACAAGCTGATTGTTTGAACTAATATATTCTAATTTATGTAGAAGTTAAGACTGGACTAAATAATTTAGAAAGAAAGGAGTTGTAAAAAAAAATTAATTAGTTGAAATTTTCTCGTGAATCACTTTTCTACCAATTTTGATAGGAAAATTTTGACAGGAAAATGGGCAGCTATAGAAAAATTTTATGTAGTGGCTCCCATAAATTTCCCAGACAAACAAATGTTCAAATTTTGCAAGAAAGTTATTTTTCTTCACTTTCCTGCCCTTTTCCTGACAAACAAGCACTATCTTAAACTTCTTCTTTCCCATGTGATCTAGTCTTTCTAATGCGGACATATAAGACACTTAAGGTTTGAGTCATGATCAAGTTCACATTCCTACTGAATTAATCACTCGAGTTAGGGTTAAAAAGCTGCAAAGTTCATTTCAAACTTTGGTGATGTCCGTTAGGCTTTTAGTTGGAAAGCCAACTACATTTGAAGGTTGAATCAAATTCAAAGATCTATTAATCTTCTTCAAGTGTTGGATGGTCAAGAAGAAACTCAAGTTTAGTTGTTCATTTGGTTTAGGGTTTATTTTTGTTCGTTCTTGTTTAGTTGGAAGAAGTGACCAACCTCAATGTTGCACTTTTTAAGTTGTTTGATTAGTATTCCTAGTCTAAGTTGGAGAGTTATATTCGGCTAGCATAGAAAGTGTTTGGACCGATTAGTCTTTATCCTAGTTCCATTAGGTTTTTAAGTCTTGTAAAGGCTATAAACAGCCTTAGTTTTTTCAGCCATTTAAGCAAGCAATAATACACACGAATTTTCTAGCAATTATCGAGAGAAATTCTCTTGGCTTCTTCAAAAGCTTCCCTTGAATAACTTAGAGAGCTCTAAGTGTTCATCTTGACTTATCAATTATGACTTGATTGTGGCGCCTTCTATCGAAACATTGGTTCACTAACTCATTAAGTCACAGGTTGAGATAATATCAAAATTGTTTGCTGCTTCAGGGGTTAGATTAGGTCGAAAGTTTTTCTACTGCATTAAACTTGATAACCAACCATCTAGATTTGGGCTTGTGTGATCACAGGTTTTGTCATAGCAACAAAGTTCGTAATAGTTGGCATCAGAATTGGTTGATGGTTTTTCAAGTTATGTCCCTTTATTTCAGCTTTTGAGTCGTGTTTTCCTTCGTTCTTGTTGTGTCTTTCTTGTTTCTTTAATCGGTCAAAAAAATTAGAATTATCATTGTGTTTCCTGTGGCCGAATTGCATTCTGGTGCTTTAGCATTATTTAGCCTTTGTTTGAATTTGATTTGTTGCTAGTAGTTGTTGGTTTCATCGAGTCAAAAAAAAAAAAAGAATGAAAGTTCCAGCTGCTAGGTTTTCCCCCTTTTTTTCCTATCACTAGGGTTCTTGTTGTTCGATTAGGATTTCTTATTTCATGTTGTGTCCATAATTATTTCTCCTTGTTTCTGTCGTATTTCTTATCCTATTTTGTGTCTAAATTGTGTCCTAGTTCTGTTGCATCATTGTGCTAAAAAAAATTTCATACCTTGTTCATTAAGTTCATCATTCTTGTTCTTGTTGGTTTGGACAGCTTTCCTGTTTTAAGTTGGTTTGTGAATTTGAAGCAACCTTCTTGATATTTCTTGGTTGGAATCTTGAAATTCTTGGGAGTTCTTGGGTGCAGAATTCAGATTCTTGAAGTTCTTGAAACACTTTTGTCAACTTCTTGAATTCCTGAACATTGGTTTCCAAATTCTTGAAATTTCTTGCAACTAACTTTAGCAATCCATTTCTGGAAAATTTGGGTGCTGACTTGACATATTGAAGGTTGTTCTCGCATTATAAAAAAACAAACAACAAAAGAAAAGAAGGAAAAGACAGCCAGATCATCCCTTCCAAAAATCTGGTGTAACCGGATTTGATTCTTGGGTGTCCTAGGTCAGATTTGATAAGTTGATTGCACTTTGGAAACATTGTTATCTAATCCTAAGCTTCCCAATCTGAATCCACAGCCAAAGAAGGTGTTATTCATGTGGTTGAATCAAGTTTTCCAAATCTATCCATCTATCAAGTAGTTAGTTTCCTAAAGCTATCCGTATAGTTTCCTAAACGTATCTTGCTCATAGTTTCCTAATTATGCCCAGCAATAAATAGTTCCATTTACTCCTGGGATTATGCTTGTTTCTACTTGTGTCTTAGCTTCCTAAAGTCAGTTTTAGGTTTGGAAAAATTCCAGAAAATAGTTCGCACTTCACAGAAAATTTCCAGCTAGGAAATTTCTAATTTCTTCAAGGGGAATAATCAAGAGCCTTGAGAGCATTTTTGTGAACTTATTAGAGTGATAAAACTCATTGAGTGAAATACGAGTGTGGATGCATACATGCGAGGGAGCGAGAGAGGAAACAAAACACTTTGTTTTTACTACTATTGAATTTTACAAGTTAAGTTACCATGTCTAACAGTGAAGGATCTGCAAATCTTGATCTCAACCTCATGATGGATATAGTGACAAGAAGCCTTGAGCAAGTGGTGGCTGATGCTTTCAAACCCCTCCATAGATGACTTGATCGACTTGATGACGTGGATGTCAAGAGGACAGGTTCCATACAATCTAGCCATGGCAAAGCATCTAAACAAGAATTTCTTATGCTCAAAGAAGAGATGAATCATTTTCATGTTAAGGAAGTATACAAAAGATACCAACTCACTTGTGAGGAGTTTGAGGAGGATCAGAGGTCGGTGCATCAAGTATCTAAGTAATGTCAATCAAAGCATTATGAGCATAAAGAAGAAAGGATGTTTAGAAGAAATAAGGAGCAAAATTCATCAATTTCTTCCAAGTCTAAGTCTAAGAATGAGGCACATAAGGAGGAGTTCTTGTGGGAGACTTACCAACATCTTCTACATGAGAAGCAAGTGAAGGAGAAAGCTAAATGCCATACTCGATAATCTTGTCAAAAGGAACTTGTGGAGGTTTTTACTAGTAACGATCAATTTCAGGTGGCTTATGTTGAGATTGATAGCCATGAGATAAAAATTGTGTATTGATATAAGATAAAATCCAAGGAAATGTTCAAGGAAAAGAGAATGCATTTAAATATGAGATTACATTGCATTGTGAAGATGCAATAGAAGAGATAGTAATTGAAGCTGATGAGTAGAAAAATGAAGTTTTAAATGAGAAAATGATACGAACCCAACCCACGTGGAAGAACTAGTAATCCTCAAACCCAGGATCTAGATGACGAATTAAGGTTTGAACGCAGCGGAGAACTCAATCCCTCAGAATTCCTTCGATGTGAGCGAGCAACATTTCTAACCCACAAAGAACGAGAAATGCAAGAAATTCAAGTTTATAATAGAAAGGCGTCACAACAAGGGTGATTTCTTGTTGATAAGTCAAATTGAACTCCTCGATTCTAATCTAAGATGTTCAAGAGATGCTCAAGGAACTTGAGAATAAACTCACATATTTTATGAATGATTGCCTGAATAAAACGTCAAAAGGCTACTTTTTAATAGGCATTACAAGAAAACCCTAAAAAATGATGATTTTACCCTTACTACTCTTAAACTAAACTCGGTTTTATAGGTCAACGCGACCAGCTTCTATTGACTCACCTAATCAACTTGAACTATTACTTAACTAACTATAATAAAGTAAATAACTAAGCCAAAAAAATGACTGGGCAATCGCACAAAGAAATAATAATGAAACTTTCACGTGCCCATGTCTTAACGAAACTAGTCTTGCAGTGCTTTCACGTGCCCACGTCTTAACAAAACTAATCTTCTGGTCACAATCTCTCTTACGTTCAGTCACGAGGCATGCCTATGGCTTATCACCTAAATTCTCCTGCTTATTGTAAACTCGAAAGCTAAATAATCAATCGGCTTACACTTTAAGGCAAATAACGATCTTCGGGCAATTATCCTTGGTATCCTCCAAAGCTTGACAAGCCTCAATTAGATCACAAACTCCAAGCACAAAGGCTTGAGTCAACTCTCTCAACGTCCTAATTTGAGCTCGTGTCATCGGCCCTTGTGGCACTTCAAGCACATCTTGGCGATCCATCCCCGTGCTCACATCAGTCCTCTCCTGTTGAGAAGGATTTGTTCTCAAATCCAGAGCATCACCTACATCAAAAGGCCATAGGTCAGAAATATTGAAAGTTGCACTTACACCATACTCACCTGGCAAGTCTAATTTATATGCATTATTATTTATCCGCTCGAGCACTCGGAATGGTCCATCTTCACGTGGAAGTAACTTGTTTCGTCGTTGGATGAGAAATCATTCTTTGCGCATGTGAAGCCAAACCCAATCACTAGGTTCAAACACGACTTTCTTTCGACCCTTGTTGGCCTATGTAACATACTGTTTGGTCCTCTTTGCAATGTTCAGTCGTGCCTTCTCATGAAATTGCTTAACAAATTCAGCTTTCTTTTTCCCATCAAGATTAGCATGCTCACTCAAAGGTAAAGGTGTTAGATCCATACGAGTTAAGGGATTAAAACCATAAACAATTTCAAATGGGGAAAACTGAGTAGTATAATGCATAGAACGATTGTAAGCAAACTCAACATGAGGTAAACATTCCTCACAAGTACGAATGTTCTTTTTGATTAAAGCACGAAATAACGTAGACACAGTGCGATTAACTACCTTAGTCTGGCCATCAGTCTGAGGATGACTAGTGGTAGAAAATAATAGCTTAGTGCCTAACTTAGACCAAAGTGTTTTCCAGAAATAACTAAGAAATTTAACGTCATGGCCAGACACGATGGTTCGAGGAATGCCATGCGATTTGTCGACTTCCTTAAAGAATAAATCAGCAATATGTGAAGCATCGTCAGTTTTGTGACAAGCAATGAAATGAGCCATCTTAGATAATCTATCTACAATTACAAATATGGAATCATGGCCCTTTCTAATCCTAGGTAAACCAAATATGAAATCCATAGATAAATCGACCCACGATTCGCTAGGAATTGGTAAAGCATCTATAAGCCATAAGGATTTACATTCGATTTAGCTCTTAGGCATTGCACGCATCTCTCTACTTCACGCGTCACATCCTGCCTGATGTGTGGCAAATAGAAATGGTCCTGTAAAATTGCAAGGGTCTTAGTAATGCCACAATGTCCCATAAACCGCCACTATGCGATTCCTTCACAAGTAATTCATGAATAGAACCATTAGGAATGCACAGCTTATCTATGTGAAACAAATAACCATTGGAAAGGTAGAACTTTCCTTGAGCAGATTTAGAACAAATTGAATAAATGTCCTTAAAATCAAAAACGAAAGCATATAACTCCTTAATTAACTCAAAACCAAGTAACTTAGCATCTAGAAAAGTAAGTAAAGCATACCTTCTCGATAATGCATTAGTAACTATATTGGTCTTATCAGTCTTATACTTTATGATGTAGGGGAAAGTTTCAATGAATAAGATCTATCGCACGTGTCTCTTACTTAGCTTCTGCTGAGCCTTGAGATACTTCAAAGACTCGTGACCAGTATGGATGACGAACTCCTTAGGTTGTAAATAGTGTTGCCATATTTGAAGTGCTCGAACTAAGACATATAGCTCCTTGTCATAGGTACAGTAATTTAAAACTGCTCCGTTCAGCTTCTCACTGAAATAGGCGACTGGTCGGCCTGCTTGAATCAACACTACTCCAATTCCAATATCTGAAGCATCACATTCAATTTTAAACGTCTTAGTGAAATCAGGTAAAGATAAAATAGATGCATTTGAGAGATAGTGTTTTTGAGTATTGAAAGCTTTCTCTTGTGCTTCCCCCCATTGAAATGATACATCCTTTTTAATAATAGTAGTTAGGGATGTTGCAATAATGCTAAAGTCTTTCACAAACTGACGATACAAACTCGCAAGGCCATGAAAACTGCGGACTTCGCCCACAATCTTCGGTACTGGCCATTCTTGGATGGTTTTGACTTTGCTTTCATCCACCTGGATACCCTGTGAGCTAACTACAAACCCTAAGAACACAAGCTGGTCAATACAAAAGGTGAACTTCTTGAGATTAGCATACAGCTTCTCTCTTCGAAGTACTTCAAGAACGAGCCGAACATGCTCAATGTGCTCATCTAGGTTTTTACTATAAATAAGAATATCATCAAAATACACAACAACAAACTTTCCTAAGTATTCACGTAAGACATGATTCATTAAATGCATAAATGTACTAGGTGCATTAGTTAAGTCAAATGGCATGACTAACCACTCATACATGCCATTCTTAGTTTTGAAAGCTGTTTTCCATTCATCTCCCTCTTTAATTCTTATTTGATGGTATCCACTTTTTAGATCAATTTTAGTAAAAATTACTGCACTATATAACTCATCCAACGTGTCATCAAGTCTAGGTATAGGATAGCAATACTTTACTGATATAGAGTTGATGGCTCCACAGTCAGTGCACATCCTCCAAGACCTATCTTCTTAGGTACCAGGATGACTGGTACAGCACAGGGGCTTAGGCTCTCTTTCACCCATCCTTTGCTTAGTAGTTCCTCGACTTGCCGTTGAAGCTCCTTAGTCTCCTCCAGATTACTTCTATAGGCTGGTCGATTAGGCAGTGGAGCTCTAGGAATGAGGTCGATTTGGTGCTCGATTCCTCTCAAAAGAGGTAGGCCATTAAGGATATCCTCGAGAAAGATGTCCTCAAATTCCTGCGAAAGACACATAAATGTACGTGGCAAAGAAGGGTCAAGTTCATTAGTGGAAAACAAAACTTCTTTGTATACACATATGAGCAAGTTGCGGCCCTCAGAAAACCCTTGCTGAACATCTTTGTCTTTTGTTAAAAGAAGTTGATTTCCCTTTTTTCTTTCCTCTCTAACCAAGTTATCTACATTTGCATTTTTCTCATTATTAAGGCCGGTTGCACTCTTATTTTTTCGCTCACTCTTTTGTTGTTTCTTCCTCTCTTGGTCAATGTCACATTCTCTTTGAATTCGGACCTGGTCTTCATACACTTGCTTAGGAGTCAGTGCTACAAGTGTAATCTTCTTTCCTTGATGCATAAATTGGTACTTGTTGGAGCTACCATCATGTGTTATACCCTTGTCAAATTGCCATGGTCTTCCAAGCAACAAGTGACTAGCTTGCATAGGGGCAGCGTCACAAAGTACTTCGTCTTCATACGTACCAACTTTGAATGGTACTAGCACTTGATATGATATCCGAATTTCTCCTCAGTTACTAAGCCATTGAAACTTATATGGCTTAGGGTGTTCTTGGGTAGGTAATTGTAGCGTCTCAACTATTAATAGGCTGGCGACATTGGCGCAACTGTCAGGGTCGATCACCATGCTACATATCTGGTCTTTGATACAACACCTCGTGTAGAAGATGTTTTCTCACTATATGTCTTCTTCCTTGACATATGCAGCTAACGCTCGCCTTGCTAGGAGTCCCAATCCTACTTGATCATTAGTAGGATACACCTCTTCTTCCTCGGTGTCATCTTTCCCTTCTATCAAAGACGGCATGTCTTTGTACTCGTCCTCATCATCAGTGACAACTTCACCATTTGAGAGCACAATCATGGTCCTTTAATTTGGACATTGGCTTGCAATATGTCCTAACCCTTATCACAGGAAGCACTTAATATCCCGATTGCGTGATTGAGGTGTTGTACTAGAAGAAGGTGGAGTCAATTTCTCAACTTTCTTAGAAGGTGCTTGCTTCGATTCCTGTTGCTTAGAAAATGATGATTTCAGCCTGGATGGACTGTTGGTGATGTTCAAATTTCGATCGTCCCTCCTAGGTAGATTTGCTCATGGAAAAGATGAAGAATAGGTTGAGGTCGTCCGGAGTTGACCCCTCCTCTTAAGCCTCCTCTCAGCCTTGATAGCTTTCTCGAGCATGTCACCAAACTCGACGTAGTGATACATCTCCACTTGGTCCGTTATTTCAGACCTCAATCCGCTTAAGAAATGCGTCATTATAGCCTCACGGTCTTCCACGATCTCAGCCTTGATAGCTTTGTCGAGCATGTCACCAAACTCAACATAGTGATACATCTCCACTTGGTCTCCTATTTCAGACCTCAATCCGCTTAAGAAATGCACCATTGTAGCCTTACAATCCTTCACGATGTCAGGTCGGAGCATTGCTATTTCTATCTCCTTAGTAGTCTTCGAAGCTCTTGGTCCCTTATGACAAGTTCTGGAGCTTTCGGTACGAGTCATGGTGATAGTGACCAGGGACGAAGCGCTTTCTCATCATGACCTTCAACTCGGTCCATGTGGTGATGGGATAATTACCACTCCTTCTCCTACTTCTTGTGATTTGGTCCTACCAGACAATGGCATATTTGGTGAATTGCATCACAACAAGTTTCATTTTTTGCTCGTCTGAGTAGTCGTTGCAATAAAAAATGAGCTTAACTCTTTTCTCCCATTCCAAGTAGGCATTGGGGTCGGATTTGTCTTTGAAGGTAGGCAATTGCATCTTTACGCCTTTTATAGCTTCACCTAATTTGGATTGCCTTCGATTCCTTCATGATCTTGAACCAGTTTCCTCATCCGAATTTGAACTTTCGGACTCATGTGAAGGTGTCTTGGTTCGACCTCCTTTGGTTAAGCTTCGAGAGCTTTCGAGACCATCTATGCGTGCATGAACAGCTTCCAATTTCTAGTCCAAAATACATCCAATATCACCTCTCAAAGATTTAGCAAATAATCACAAGTCGAATGCTTGAGGACTTCCTTCACTTCCTCCGTTCGACATGCTTAGGTAAACCTGCAAAAAAGGGTTAGAAGAAAAATTTCTCCGCACACTCCCTTACATGTTTACTCTCATGCTCTTTATTGGTCACTCAAATCACTCAAATTGAGCTCACCAATTATTCTCAAGCCCTTGATTTTTCCCTTGAAGAATTGAGATCAAAATCGATAGGAATCACACTTGAACTTATCCAAAAGAAATACTAAACATGGCTTGAAGGAACGAGATCAGGATGGATTGACTTAGAACTGAAAATGAGCTGAAAATGACTCAGAAAAACAGCCTAATTACTGCTAAGAAACTCAGATTTAGTGAGGGAAAGAAAGACACAAAAGAATAATTTTTGGAATCCTAGAAAACTTCGAACTGTACCTGTTTTTGCTGGATTAATTTGGCTGCTATTTTGGGACATTTTGGGTAATGTGTCGTAGCTGTTTTAGGTTTCAAAAGGTGCAGAAGATGGGCTGTTTAGGGTCTGGAAAAGATGGCTAGAAAGCGGTTGAATTTCAGCTTCAAATTGAAGGACAATTCGGCTGCAATTCTGGACAGATTCGGATGTTAAAGCGTTTTCGGTCTTGGGCTGTGATTTTGGTGCAGGAAATGGCAATTTAAGGTGGTGATTGATGATCTATAACAGGCTGGAAAAGGTTGTTTAAATCCAAGGAGGTTCAGGTTTGGTTTTCTTGTCAAGAAGTGATTTGGTTTTTCCTTGTTCAAGCTGGAATCGGATTTGCAGCAAACTGATTTTCAATTTGCAGCAACCTGATATTCTTGGTTTTCTTGTTTAGCTTGTTTTTCTTTTTTCCCACATGAATGTTTAGCCTTCCAACAAGTTTTTGTGTTAAAAAACAAGCTGGTTTCAGGATCAAATCACAGGTTTTACCAGCTGAAACAAATGGATAAGATTTATTGCAAGAAACCAGAAATTTTCGTATGAATACAAGGTTCCCGATTCAAAGCAAAATTTTTTTTGATTCAAAGCTGTCTGGTCATGGAATTTGTTGTTCCAACTTGATTCCCAGATTTTTAAACAAGTTTTAGAGCACAACACAACCAAAATTTGGATCAAACAATGGGTTTAAAGGCTAGACAGAAACGGATAATCTGATTTGCAGCAAACAGAATTTCACGGCTTTCTAGCTCTTGTTGGCTTCTAAGAACTTCAAAATCAATCAAGATAATCAAGAAAATTCCAGGTTTAGTTCAAGGTTTCAAGGATTTTCAAGAATATGGTCAAGAAACACAAGAATTTTCCAGCAACAATGCGCAAGAATCAAGAAACAAGGTCAGCAGCTCAATTGGAATTTTTTTTCCAGCAATTTTCCATGCAAGAATGCAAGAACGAGGTACGTACTTTTTTTTTTTTATACAAATCATCTAAGGCACGAACTAAGAAAAATCTATAACTCAAATAATGTACAAATCACACAAGAATAGCAAAAAAAATAGTACAAATAGATTCAAAGAAACAAAACCCGAGTAGCAAGAACACGAACAAGAACAAGAGCAAGACCAAGTGGCTGGTTTTTTTTTTTTTAACATTTAACAACTGATTGACAATAGGATTTTAGCAACACAAATATTGATCAATGGATGACTAATCAACCCTAAAAACAACAAAACTAAAATCAGCTGAAATAATCAAGAACAACGAGAAACAACGAAACCCTATCGATGAAGGAAACCCTAGGCCGAACTTTTTATTTTTTTGACAAAACGTAGAATTTCAAGACACCAAAACATAGATAAGTAGAACAAGAAAGAAGGATATAACCTGATTTTGTCAACCAACTCTGATGCCAGCTTATACGAACCCAACCACACATGGAAGAACTCATAATCCTCAAGCCAGGAATCTAGACGACGAATCAAGGTTTGAACGCAGCAGAGAACTCAATCCCTCGAAATTCCTTTGATGTGAACTAGCAATGTTTCTAACCCACAAAGAACAAGAAATGCAAGAAATTCAAGTTTATGGTAGAAATGTGCCACAACAAGGGTGATTTCTTGTTGACAAGCCAAATTAAACTCCTCGATTCTAATCTAAGATGTTCAAGAGAAGCTCAAGGAACTTGAGAATAAACTCACGTACTTTCTGAATGATTGCCTGAATAAAACATCAAGAGGCTGCCTTTTAATAGGCATTACAAGAAAACCCTAAAAAAATGATGATTTTACCTTTACTACTCCTAAACTAAACTCGGTTTTAAAGGTCAACACGACCAACTTCTATTGACTCGCCTAATCAACTTGAACTATTACTTAACTAAATATAATTAAGTAAATAACTAAGCTGAAAAAATGACTAGGCAATCACACAAAGAAATAATAAGGAAACTTTCACGTGCCCATGTGTTACGGGCCGCCTTAGTTCCAAGCAATAACTAGGCAGACCACAAGGCCAACGACTCCACAAGAGCCGCTCCGCCGACAACTCGTGTACTCACGATCCCACTTAAAGCAGTAAGCAAAGTGATGCGAGAAATGCTTTAAAGAGACAAAAGCTTGAGCAAGTAGTACTTGTATTAAGAATAGAAAAGGAATACAACGTTCTCAAAAGTAAAGCAACAATCGGATGTGGGTTAGTACTGTCACCCATAAGGTAATCATAACTAGAAAATTAAAACTGGTAGTTAAAATGCACTCTACTCCTATTTACATATATGCATCAAAACTAAAGAACTTAGGGTGATATGGTGGCCTAATAGCCAATGACGATACTCCTGGACTCCTCGAATGATGCTCGCCATGTTGGTAACGCAGGGCCGTTGCATTGGGCATGCGGTCGGGCACGCGGGTACGTGGACTCGCACGTAGACGTGTGGTTGGACGTGCGGCCGGGTGTGCGGAGGCTCGGCTTGTGAAATTCTCTCCCACCTATTTTGGCAACGTCCTCGTTGCCTTCCTGTTGAGGTATTCCACGATTAGTGGTTGGAAGGCTTGTAGATCCGTGGCGTTCTCCCAGGTGTTCTCATCTTCCCCGCGTCCTTGCCATTTTACAAGATATTCCTAGTGATCTTTCCTTGAATGCCTACTGATTCTGTCATCGAGGATCACTTCCGACTCGCTTCCTTGTTGTCTTGTGACCCAAGGTAGTGCGGTGGTCTCGTCCCCTGTTTGGATCCTCCATGTCTTCGTGGTACGGTTTGAGGAGACTAACTTGGAAGACCGGGTGCACTTTCCACCACCCAGGGATACTGACCTTATATGCCACCTTCCCAATCCTTTTCAGGATGGACACGGGCCCAATGTATTTTTGAAGGAGTCTGGGGTCCCTCCTTCGTAAGTACCGACTGTGCCGTTGATCTGGCAACTTCACCAAAATCTTGTCCCCCACCTGGAACTCCAGCGGACGTCTGTTGTGGTCCGCATTCTTCTTCATGCACTTCACGGCCTTTTCCAAGTAGCTGCGTGCTATGTTGATGTTCTGCTTCCACTCCAGGAAGAAACTCTTAGCCTTAGTTAGTCGGGAGATGTCGTCAAGAACATCAACAGTGTGGGGGAGGAGGGGTTGCTGTCCCGTCACTACCTCGAAAGGACTCTTGTTCGTGGAGGAGCTCTTCTGGGAGTTAAAACACAATTGGGCAGTGTCAAGCAGGTGTATCCAATTAGTCTGCTTAGCAGTGGCAAAATGTCGAAGATACTCCTCCAACATGCTGCTAAAGCGTTTTGTCGGACCGTCGGACTAGCGGTGGACTGTTGAACTCATACACAGTTTGGAACCGATAATCTTGAAGAGTTCACTCCAGAAGGTACCGGTGAATCTGGAGTCTCGGTCACTAATAATCTCTCGGGGAATTCCCCAATATTTAACAATGTGCTTGAAGAAGAGATGCGCCATCTCTTCTGCGGAAACATACTTCAGGGCAGCAATGAACGTTGTATATTTCGAGAAACGGTTCACCACCACTAATATTGTCGCAAGGTCACCCACCTTGGGCAGATTGGTGATGAAATCAAGGGAGACACTCTTCTAAGGTCACTTAGGTACTGGAAGGGGTTGTAGCAACCCTGCTTTCTTCTGACGAACTACCTTATCTTGTTGACAGATAAGGTAGGTCCGCACGTAGTGGTCAATCTCATCCTGCATTTGGGGCCAATAGTAGCCCCGCTGGACCAACGCTAATGTTCGTTCCATTCCAGCGTGTCCAGCCCAAAGGGTGTCATGGCACTCCCTTATGAGATCTTTCTGCAACTCCCCTCCTTTTGGGATATACAGTCGCCCCTTCTTGGCCCACAGAAGACCATCTTCAAGCCAGAACTGTAGAGCCTTCCTTTGTTCCACCAACTCCACGAGAGTCTTTGAGTTAGGGTTCGTTCGAAGGAGTTCCCTATCTACTCTCGGACGCTTGTGGTCACTTAACTTCCTTCCAGAGCGGCCAACTGACAGATGCGGGTTAGGTCCGCCTTGCAGCTCAAGGCATATGCCACCTAATTTGACCTTCCAGCGCGGTACTCGATAGTGAAATCAAATTCAGCCAACAGCTCCTACCACCAAGCTTGCCTGCTGTTGAGTTTAGGTTGGGTCATAAAGTGACTCACCACAGTATTATCCATCTTAACAAGGAATGGAGCACCCAGCAAGTAGTGTCTCCACAGCCGTAGACAATGTACCACTGCCAGCTGTTCTTTTTCATGAACCGAGTACTTCCGTTCGGCATCATTCAGCTTCCGACTCTCGTAGGCTACGGGATGTCCTTCTTGCATCAAGATTCCACCCAAAGCAAAGTCAGAGGCATCCGTGTGTACCTCAAAGGGATTCTTTAGGTCCAGCAGTACTAATACTGGATTGGTAGATAGCGCTCTCTTCAGGCGTTCGAAGGCTTCTTGGCAAGACTTGCCCCAATCCCATGCCTTTCCCTTCTTGAGCAAGTTGGTTAACGGTAGGGCTATCTTAGAATAGTCCTGTAAAAACTGTCGATAGTAATTGACGAGACCTAAGAAGGACTGAAGTTCAATGACACTACTAGGTGACTTCTAGTCTTCCAAGGCTTGGACTTTCTTGGGGTCCATTTTGATCTCTCCCGTCTCAATGATATGCCCCAAGAAATCGATACGCTGTTGGGCGAATAAACACTTGGAGGGTTTGAGGTACAGCTCGTGCTCCCTCAATCTAGTCAGCACTAATCTCAAGTGCACTACATATTCCTCCAATGTTTTGCTGTAGATCACAATGTCGTCCAGATACACTACCACGAACTGGTCTAGGAAGCCATGGAGGACTTGGTTCATCGGGGTACAAAAGGTAGTGGGGGCATTGGTTAACCCAAATGACATCACCAAAAACTCATATGCCTCATACCTCGTGACACAGATGGTCTTGTGCTCGTCACCTTCTTTGATTCTCACCTACCAATAGCCATTCTGCAAATCAAGTTTTGTGTATTATTTTGCTTCGCTTAATTGGTCGAAGCATTCTGCGATCAATGGAATGGGATACCTGTTCTTGACCGTGATCTTATTCAGTGCACGGAAGTTCACACAAAATCACAACGTCCCATCCTGCTTTCTGTGGAACAAGACTGGTACTCCATAAAGGGATTTGGTAGGAACTATTATGCCTGTCTCCAACATTTCCTTTAGCTGTTTACGAAATTTCATTAGTTCGGGTTGCAACATCCAGTATGGTGCTCATGCGGGAGGCTTGGCACCAGGAATCGGTTCGATCTTATGATCTACTTCCCTTCTCGGGGGCAATTGCTTGGGAAGTTCATCTGGCATCACGTCCTTGAATTCTTTCAAGAGGTGCTTGATTGGCATAGGTATTGGCCCCGAGGTCTCTTCCAGCTCTGCTAATTGGACGTGCGCCAGCCAAGTGGTTTCCCCTTGTTTGAGGCCCTTCTCCAGTTGCATGGCCGAAACGCCTTGCACCTTAGCGTTCATGCAATGAGTCGGAATCACACAAGGTTTCCCATCTAATCGAAGTAGGCAATTCTCCCTTGCTCACACTAGTAGTCCCGAGTCCCGGAGGAACTCCAATCCGATGATGAACTGGAAGTCATCCATCCTAACCGCTGTGATATTTGTTTGCACCCGAAGAGGACCATAGCTTATGACAGTTGCCTTGGCCACTCCCACCACAGGTTGGGCAGGAGAGTTGATGGCCTTCACCTTACTATTTGACTTCTCCAAGATTAGCCCAAAGCGTGCGACTTCGGATTCGGCCAAATAGTTGTGTGTTGCACCAGTATCGATCATAGTCGCGAGGGGCTTCCTATTGACTTTCAAATCAATGACCATGAGCCCATTATTCTTATTCCGAGCAAGTATGATTATTTCAATCTCATCGGCCCTTAGGCTTTCAGGTGGTACCGGGACCGCTGGATCAGATGGGGCTCGTCGATACCCCTTGGCAGGGCTAGTGCAACCTCGTCTCGAGTTACCCTGCCGATCTTTCCTGGTGGGAACTTTAGCCATGGGAGGGCGCATTTGTCTTCGCCTACTGGTATGAGAAAGAGCGTTGCACCAATAAGTATGGGCACCCATGGCCTCAGCGTCCCCATTCTCTGATGCCTCTCGTTCACTTGGGCCTATACCTGCCTTGCCTCCTTCTTCTTCGGCGTGGTCTTGCCCATCCTGACTAAGACTCACTAGTTGGCACATCAAAGCACTAGCTGCCTTACGGTATTTTGGACACTCTCTCGCAAAGTGAGGTCCTTGGCAGTAGAAACATCCTCGGGGTGGCCCATTACCATTGGGTCAATTTGCAGGTGCCGGGGCCTTCGATTGACCAGGAGGATTCTAGTTCGAGGGCGTGAAGGCTCTATCTCCCCCTCCCCTTCCTTGCTCAGCAGGGAAAGCATTTGGGGTCCTCTCTCTCCCACCTCTTCCATTGCCAGGACGAAAGTTACGGTTTGATGGGTTTGTGATGATAGCCGTCCTAGCTTGATTCGGTTGGTACAATTCATCAAAGCCTTCCACTATTTTGACAGTTTCAGTCAGGGTCTCAAACCGATGCTTCAGCAGTTTCGATTTGGCCCACAGCTTGAGTTTATTTTGGAAATGGTAAATTCGATCCGCTTCCGACATGTCAACAATTTGGAACATCAGCTCTTGGAATTTGTTGATATATGCTCTAATCGTACTCGTATGCCACAGCTCATTGAGTTCATCATGAGCTTTAGTCTGAGTATGGTGAGGAAAGAAATGTGCTTTGATTCTCTGCTTCATCTGCTCCCAGGTGCTAATAGGACGTGCACCATTATTAATGGCTTCCCTCTGCGTCCGCCACCACAGCTTGGCATCACCAACCAAGTATCGACTAGCAGTTCTTACCCGCTCTGCTTCATCCACTATGTGCAGAGCGTCCAAATAGTCGTTCATGTCATAAAGGAAGTTGTCTACTTCCTTCGCATCCCGCTCCCTACCAAAAGCTTTCAGCTCAGGGATTTTCACTCTAGCGCCTCCTACGCCGTTCATACCCCCTCCATTGGGTTGAACGTTGTTGTTGTTGGCCACAGCCAACTGAAGAATGCACACTTCAGTGTGGATGTCACCAATAGCAACCCACAGCTCTGCGACTGCATTGTTAACGATAGTTTGTAACTCACCAATTACTTCTTGGTTCCCCGCCATCCCAACTTCGAGGTTTTGGGTTACCTCCGATAGTTGTTGGTTGAGTCCTCCCTGCCTATCCAAATCGACACTCAACTGGGCCAAGTCTATTTTGACTTGGCCAACTTTTTGATCAATGGATGCTGCTCTGTGTGTCTCACCGAAGCACGCCGTATTGAGGTGGGTCTCTTACGCCTCCAAGGCATCCAGTCGTTCTCTATGTGACATTGCGTGTCTTGCTTGTTCAAGCCCCGGTAGAACCGAGACTCTAATACTAGCTGTTACAGGCCGCCTTAGTTCCAGGCAATGACTAGACAGACCGCAAGGCCAACGACTCCACGAGAGCCGCTCCGCCGACAACTCATGTGCTCACGATCCCACTTAAAGCAGTAAACAAAGTGATGTGAGAAATGCTTTAAAGGGACAAAAGGTTGAGCAAGTAGTACTTGTATTGAAAATAGAAAAGGAATACAACGTTCTCAAAAGTAAAGCAACAATCGGATGTGGGTTAGTTCTATCACCCACAAGGTAATCCTAACTAGAAAACTAGAACTGGTAGTTAAAATGCACTCTACTCCTATTTACATATATACATCAAAACTAAAGGACTAAGGATGATGGGGCGGCCTAATAGCCAATGAAGATACTCTTGGACTCCTCGAATGGTGCTTGCCATGTTGGTGACGTAGGGCCGTTGCATTAGGCGTGTGGTCGGGCACGAGGGTGCGTGGACTCACACGTAGACGTACAGTTGGGCGTGCGGTTGGACGTGCGGCCGGGCGTACGGAGGCTCGCCTTGTGAAACCATGTCACGTGCCCATGTCTTAACGAAACTAGTCTTCTGATGCTTTCACATGCCCATGTCACGTGTCCACGTCTTAATGAAATTAATCTTCTGGTCACAACCTCTCTTGCGTTCAGTCACGAGACGTGCTCGCGGCTTATCACCTAAAGTCTTCTGCTCATTGTAAACTCGAAAGCTAGATAATCAATTGGCTAACACTTTAAGGCAAATAACAATCTTCGGACAATTATCCTTGGTATCCTCCAATGCTTGACAAGCCTTAATTTGATGATGAACTCCATGCACAAATGCTTGAGTTGACTCTCTCAACGTCCTAATTCAAACTTGTGTCATTGACCCTTGTGGCACTTGAAGCACATCTTGGTGATCCATCCAGGTGCTCACATCAGAATAGTATCATTGTAACAACCAAGAGAGCTAGTGAGGGAGTTAGTAAGGGAGTTTATTAATATACTAACGATCTTAACTATGCTTTATTTAGTGTTTCTTTTTGTGCAGGTTATACAAGGTGCAGTCACATTGATTTTAAATTGTTCCATACCTATATCCATTGTAAAATTTAAGAGCTTTCATGGAGTTTGTGTTTTAGCTGTTACATCTCTTTGCTATCAGCTCATGATTGGTTTTTCATGCAAGAATGATTTGCGCAATATTGAGCTTTCGAAGGGAGTTACTGCACGTGAATCTTGTTCTAAACTTAATTATCGTTTATCTAATGATATTCTCTTGCTTATTTCTCATTTTTCTGAGTTTGTTCAAGCTGATTCTCTTGTTTTCTTCTTAGGAATTGCAGCTGCTCAAGTGGTACCAGCTTTATCACATAAAGGTGCACCCAGATTTCACCCCTGATTTCATGTCTCTTCCTTATGGACTTAAGTACTTCCTACCAGCCAAAGTTCATGGTTTTTCATGTTGTATCAGTTGTAAGACTGGTCACCATTTGTTCAACTTGTTTACATTGGTGTTGGCTTGCTCGCGTGCATCATTTTAAGTCAATATTTTGCATGTTTTTAATAGGTTTAATTATGTAGTTTTTGTGTGTTTTTGGTATTTTTGTAGCTAATGAACTAGGATTTCTAGTTAATTTTGCATTTGATGGCTTCAATGATGAAAATTGAATTTCTATGGATTAATGTGGTGAAATCTGCATGTTTTTGTAGGATTGCTTGTTCAATTATCAAATGAGAGGAAAATGTGGATATTTGCCAAGAAGTTTGAAAGAAAAGTTGGAAAATTGAAATACGAAATGGATGAAGTTCCAAATTAGAAAATGCAAATTGCAATTCAATCAACGAGGAATCAAAGGATCAAAAGTCGGAGCAATTAACGCGCCGATTTCATGACAAAAAGCTCGGAATTTGCAAGTTTCAAGTGGAGTCGCGAGGCGAAACGCGAACCAACAAGTGAAAATTTTAAATAGCTCGCGAATCCCTCTCACAGGAGACATGGAAGCGGATCCGCGATGTGATCCGTGAGCCTCGAGCCTCTGCCTCGCGGATCTGCAGCGCAGATCTTCAGAAAGTGACAGTTGCAAGTTGCAGCCGAATTCCAGTTTTTCAGCTCACTTCCAGCTCAATTTTCAGAAGAATTTCAATGAAAGCTGCGTGAAGAATATTGGAAGATTGAAGAAACAACTCATTGCTAATTCAAAACACAATTTGCTTCAACATTACAACTCATTTGAGATTGAAATTCAAAGGATTCAATGCATGAAGACAAAGAGATTTAAGAAGCCATTTTCCTTGACTTTTGAAGGCCAATTTGTCTTGTATTCACATGACATAATTTTGGATGCATATGGTTGTAATCTTCTATAAATAGGGCCTTTTGTAGACAATTAGAGGCATTCCATAAAAATTCCATTGAAGAGAGAAAAAAGACTAGAGAATAGCTCTAGTCCATTAGTTAGGTTCTAATTCTTAGTTTGTAGTTTCTAAAGAGAGTAAAAGTGAAAGTTGTGAGGAATCTTGCACTTTGTATTTGGGAGATCGACTTGTGAAGAAGTTTATGGATTCAACTTCAAGAAATTGAATAAGATTCCTTATTCCTTTACTTGACTCTTGTGCTTTAATTTCATGGCTGTGTGCAAGTTTGTTTATGCTTAAATGTTCTTAATATGATGTCTAACTAAGCATTTTTAATCCTAGAGTTAGGATGAACTTGTTTTAGTTGTGATTATGAAGTAGTTGAGCTATTTATGCCCTCCATGATTTTGCTAGTTTAAGATTTGTGCTTATGCTTTATGGTTGATTAGCTACCAACTATAATTGATTTGAGGTTGATGAGTAATGAAAAACTTGCCTTAAATAAGATCTAAATTCTTAAACACTAACTTATATTCTCACGAAAGTAGTGAATATAGTTGGTTGGTTTTGGTTTTATACTATAACTTCATTGAGCTTATTTAACTTGTTTCTCTCTTTTCTCTATGAAAATAGGTCAAGGAAGATTCAAAAGAGTTAAGGAATTAGCGAAAGCAATTCTGAGTGACTAGCTCATCTTAAACGAGAGTTTGCACTACACATGACCATTGACGAAAGTGATGGCATACAAAAGGAAGTTATACCTTAGCGAATCATTGGAGAAAGGACATAATAAACTTGACTAACTTCTAATCTTAACTTAACAAGGGATTCTAAAGCTCTAGGATTCCTCCAACTTGACCTTAAAACTCTCTCTAACTTAACTCTCTAATTTCTTTACTTGCTTTCTTTTATTTTCTTGTCTACTACCAATTGGATGTCTTTGACACCTAACGGTTTGTTTTAATTGCTTTATCCCTCTTCCTTAGATCGGTTTACCGCCTTCTCCCTTTTATCTAACTTTCCTTTATTTTATTTTCCTTCCTTTAGTTGTTTCTAGATAATAAAGCAAGTGATTAAACTTTAGTGTTTGCAAAACCATAGTTCCTCATGGGATCGACACCTTAGTTGCCTATACTCAATAAATGATCTGTATACTTGCGGTAATATAGGGTTATAAAGGTTATTTAAAATTTGAGGAGTAAAGAAAAACCCTATCACATCAACTAATTCGTGTTCAACTACTTTGTTGCCTAGAGACTTTACTCTCGAGTTTTCATGCCAACCATGACTCTTTAAGTATCTCTTATTTGCTAGGTCATGCCTTCATGGGTGTGCAACAAGTTGAGTTCGTTAAAGTTTTCTCTGTTTCTTTCAATTGCACAAATGACATGCGATGTGGTATGCTTTCATGAAGCTGTGTTTTGGACTGTTGTGTTCTTTCCAATCTATTGATTTAAGAACAAATCCTTCTCAAGAGGATGGGAATGAAGTAGACATACAAGCTACTCAAGGTTCAAGTCATGATCAAGTTCGTATTCCTATCGGACCAATCACTCGAGCTAGGGTTAAGAAGCTGTAAAGTTCACTTCAACCTTTGATGTTGTCTGTTAGAGTTTCAATTGGAGAGCCAACCATATTTGAAGGATTGAATCGAGCTCAAAGATGCATTAATCTTTTTCAAGTGTTGGATGATCAAGAGGAAGCTCAAGTTTAGTTGTTCATTTGGTTTAGGGTTTATTTTCGTTCGTTCTTGTTTAGTTGGAATAAACAACCAACCACAATGCCGCATTTGTTAAGTTGTTTGATTAGTATTCCTAATCTAAGTTGGAGAGTTATATTGGGCCCGCATAGAAAGTGTTTGGACGGATTAGCCTTTATCCTAGTCCCATTAGGTTTTTAAATCTTGTAAAGACTATAAATGGCCTTAGTCTTTTTTGCCGTTTAAGGAAGCAATAATACACACAAATTTTCTAGCAATTATTGAGAGAAATTGTGAGGGCCGTGAACTTTAACCTAAAATTTGTTTAGATTTTTCATGAATGATGCTTATAATTTTGCTTGAGCGTGTGCTTGATCACGAAAATTTTAAAACCATCGAAATTATTGCAAAACAATAGCTCGGGAAGCTTAAGTAAACATTTGAATTTCACTCCGATAAATTAGTGAGCAATTCAAATGTCCAGTGAGTTATATCTAACTCACTCAATTTCAAATACCTAGACAAATTGCTTTGAAACCACTACCATCATTTATACAAGGTCTTAAACATTTTCTTCTTCAATCGGTTTCATTCAAAACTCCTTAAATTAAATTAGGGTAAGCTGAAACCATTTCCAAGCAAATTCAGATTAGCCTAACATTTCCAGCAAGCAAAATTCAGCCGCCCCTCTCCACCCCTACATAACCACCATGCGTTGATTTCTTGCTAAGAAGGAATTGGTAACTTGAACAAGTCATTTAGCTTCTTCATTACCACCGGCAGCTCATTAGATTGGTTCAAAAAAAAATATTTTCAAATCATCTTAGCCAAGATTGATGATGATCACCGGCCCTCATGTCCAATGGAAGAAAGGTTTATGCCATTTGGCATTTTTACTCAGCCATTTATGCTCACTTGAGCAAGGCAACTCTGGTTTTTCCTTCCCTCAAGGCCACCCGATTCCCTCAACATTTAACACCTTCATTTCCTTCTCAATTCACTCCTCACACACTCTATTCACTTCAGCTTATTTTTCTTCTCCAAAGCTCTCAACCGAGAGCTCTCTCTCACCCTCCCTTTTCTTGCTTCTTTCTTGGCTAATTCAGCCTTGCACCAAGAACTCTAACCTTGGTTGCAAGCTGCTGGAACCGAACTGGAAACTGGAAGGAGCTGCCTTGTCTTCTCTTCATCTGTTTTTTGATCAAGCAAAAGGTAAAAACTGTTAGCTTCCTGTAAAACTTCCTTGGCAGCTTAGAAATTTTTCCATTCTTAGCTTGTCTCCTTTCTTGTAGCTGGAAACCGGAGCTGCTCAGCCAACACGCCACTTGCTCTTCCGTCTCTTGAAGCTGGTTGGAGGTATGATTCATTTTATATCCTCTTTAGCTTAAAGAAACAGTTTCTCCTTTCAAAAATGTCATCTTGAAGGATAAAATGGCCATGGCATACTTGCATCCTTTTATCTTTTTCTGGAAATCTGGTTAACCGAAGAAGATCAATACTCTTGATTTCTCTAAGCTTCCCGAAGCCTCAAATGGTCATTGAAAGTGGTGGGAACCTTTCCTTGTGCTTTATTATTGCTTAGAAACCTTGATTTCCTTGCTATTTTTGAACGTGGTTAGCTGAAGGGCTTTGCCCTGCTTTACTCAAAGCCTCTCTTGATTAATGACTTGTTGAAATCAGTACATGCATGTAACATTTTACTTGATCAGTGGGGTTTAATTAAGAAAATTTTTCCACTAATCAAAACTTCCTAGCTTTCCAAGCTTGGATCATTTGCTTTCCTTTAAGGTTGAATAACTCTTTTCCTTTGCGTGGATTCCTTTTGGTCAGTTTAAAAACTAAATGTATGATGACTTAAAACTTAGCCTTTGAATGGAAGGATGATCTGGTAGCAAGAAAAATATATATATATAATGATGAGAACCGGACTTGGTAACTTCCCAACTTGAGAAATTGTCTAGTTGAAACTTTTGTCCAGTTTTGATCGTATGCATGAATCCTTGGTTTCTTAAATGGATGTATTACATGTTGAGAAACTTGATTGGTATGTTGGGAACCAAACTAGACCATTAACAATGTTGCTATGGAGGTGGAATTTCACAAATTGTTCAAAAACCTTGTATTTTCCAGAAAATCAGTAGGCAAATCGGTCCAAAACAGAATGCTTGTATATCACAGTTTATAAGTCCAAATCAAGTGCCGTCAGTTCATTCGAAACTAGACCCAAAGAGCTTCGATTCGGTACCTCACACACCCCGTAACTCATTTTTTACACACAATGGCGAACTGATGAACATTGATGAAAATCAAACCTGCAAATTTCTGCAATTGATGGTTTCGAAACTTAATGTCCAAATTTGGAATGATTTCTAATCCAAATTGGTCTTCGATGTTTTCTGAGAAAATAAAGAACTATGAGTCTAGTTTTTAACGGCTCCAAAATCATGCAATTTGTGCCAGTAGAACTCCCGATTCGATTTTTGAAAGAAACTACGACAAATGAAGTTAAACACCGTTAGTTAATTTTTCTAACCAAGGCAAACCTTCTTCTAATTTCCCCAACATAATACACTATGTTATCAAAATCCTTTTAAATGTCAACTACTAAAATGGCTCAAACCCTAATTTTGCCAAATTCTCAAAACTCACTCATTTTTTTAGACCTAACTAACCAAAACCTCAATTCTCGAAATTCATTTTTACCACAATATCAGCTCGTTTAGTAAAACCTAAATACATCCTTGTTTTTCATAAAAGAAGTGAATTGGTCAAAATTGATTTTAATAATTAAAAGTTAATATAATAATTATGTACCTCAGGATCCATCGGTGAAGCAAACGAGGGCGTTGATACTAAGGCTTTCGACTCACCAACTCAACTTTGACCTAACTAAGGTGAGGGTTCCAATTTGTTGCTAAGTGATTTTTTTTTTTTGGATGTTAAATGTACTTGTTTTACTTGTCATTGAAAGTACTTGTTTATTAAGTATTACTTGTTAATGAATATACCTTCTTATTAAGTGTTACTTGTTATTAAGTGAGATATTATATTGCTTAATTATTGAATTTCATTTCAAAACAATTTGACAAGGGGCCGAGTGTGTACTTTATCGCACCGACCCCATCGTCCAATAAAAATGACTTTTGAACTACTATAATTCTGCCTGTATATGTCAACTGTGCATGACTGTAATGCCCTTGCGAGCTTTGCCGCAATAGGTTAGGTCGGGATCCCAAACTCCAGAGGCGAGAAGGCCTATTCCGAGCTGACATTAGGGCTTGGTCGGGTACGTTGACTGACCCTGGGGATTGTTTAAGGTTACCTTGAGTGTACACCACCTACCGACTATTGGTTTTCGGGCCCGAAGTTGGGAGAAAGGGGTTGGCGAATGAGAAGCAGTGAAGACTCTATACTGACTGGCTATGAGCACTGTCGCGCCCCATTTTTTTGTCAAATGTGTAAAAAGGGAAAGATTTGATTTTTTGAAAAAGAAAGGGAAAGGGAACGGGGTCATGGGACTAAAGAAAATGCGACGGTTTGGACCCAAAATAAAAGTCTAGAAAAGGGTTTTAGAAAAGTTTGGAGTCGCCACTTGGTATGGAGTTTAGGTGTACCAAGTCACCCAAAAATTTTAATTAATGAAAATAAACTAAGAAAACCCTTTTTAGACGACTCTAGATCTTTGAAAAACTAGAGAAAAAGGTTCGGGGGTCACAGTTGAAAGAAGGGAAGGCAAAGATTCGATGTTACTCGTTTCTAAGGCACCCTTCTAACCTAACCAATGCTAGTTGCAAGATTTAGTTAAAAATTTCCTAATTCTAACTTTAAAATTTATCACATTTGGATGTTATCTATATGGATGCAAAACCTAGACCTAATGTTGGATCAAGAGGGGCAAAATGTCTCCTTGAGGTGTGATTGGAATTGATCACATTAGTTGTGTCATCCAAATTTGATTCCTCGAGGAGGTCACGAAGAATGCAAGTGATGAGACTCGAACAAACAGAAAAATAGGGTTTTCAAAAGAAGTGCAATTTTTATAAAATCTCAAGGGAAAATAAATTGGATTATTTTGAAAAGATCAATTTTAAGTGCAAAGAGGAATTTTGAATTTTCAAAAGATGCAATTTTAAGAAAAACGGTTCTTTGACTTTGAATTGCTAAACATGAATAAAGAAACTTGATTTTTTAAAGAAGGATTTTGATAGCATTTAAAATAATGCACATGTATGTCCTAAAGAGGGATCATAACGGGTGCGGGGGACTAAATTCGTGACTTTAAATCTTCCTTTTCATAGAAGGAAATAAAAGCGTGCTAAGGCTAAGAAGCCATACTCGCTCTTTTCCCTAATTCAAAGGGTAATGCCCTAAATGCACTAATCTATTTTTTTGAAAAAGGAAAAACTAAATGAGATGTCTCATTATGGGATGGGGAATAGTGACATGCAAAAATGGAAAAGAAACTCTAGAAGTGAAAAGTGTGTGAAATTTATATCTAATGCATGAACGGCATTTAAGGGTCTAGCATTGGACTAGCCCTCGTCTAAAAGTTCTCACTAACATTTGATTAGTGAGAAATCGAAAGGAAAGGCCACAACTAGCGTTGGACTAGTGTGGTGGCGTCCAATACATTTACACAATAAACATGTAGACATGATAATAAAACAAATAAACATATAAAACACATAAACACGTAACACATAGGCATAATGTCTAGATGCAAGACCCTAGGAAAGCAAGTAAACACATAATCATGCAAGCATGCAAAATAAACATATAAAAACCTAATTATTACATTGGGGGAACCTAAATACATTCTAAAGGGAAAAAAATTCGAAATAATAATCTAACTATTACATTTTCTAGAATAAATACACTTTTTGCCAAATTAAACCTATCTATTACAACTTGGCATCCAAGGCCTCCAAATGATTTACCCAAAAATTAAATGACATAAATAAAGACTAGGCATGAATAAAAAGCAAAGGAAAACTTAATTTAAAACATGCAAGATCATGCAAAAACACATAAGAGCACATAATAGGAGAAAGAAGTTACCATCCCTTGATGTGATGCCTTGATTGAATCTTTAAATGATGGGAATGGTTATCTAAGACTCAATATCAACAAAAGGGATCAAGGTACCAATTTAAAGGAAAATCAATCAAAAATTCAAAGAAAGGATATCTAAATAGATTCTGCAAGTAACATAGACAAGACTAGAAAATAGAGTAAGATTCTGGAACAAAAGAGCAGGAAATATCAACAGAATACAGAAACAGAGAGGTTACGCGGAGTAGAAACGCGGCCAGAGCCGCGCAACTAGGTCCGCGTTACAAGCAAAAACCAAAGTCCAAGGGGAAACACGGACTGGAAACGCGGACTAAGCCGCGTAACAGTCCGCGTCTCTTCCCATCTTCAAAATATCAGGAAGATTGCTTCCAGTTTTTCAGACAATAACACAAACAAAAACCATCAGAGGCAAGGGGATCTATTTAAAGCATCAAACATCATCATTCAGATCATGTCAAAACAAGCTAAAACCGAAGAGGGCCAAAATCTTAAGCATCAGCATCATCAAATAGACAACAAGGGGGAAGGGAAGAACTGTCAGGCTAGAAACGCGGGTAGTTACGCGGATCGGCTCGCGCAACTACTCCGCGTTTCTTCACATCTTCAAACCTTCAAGAAGAAACGCGGGACGTTACGCGGATCAGTCCGCGCAAGAAGTCCGCGTTTCTTCACATCTTCAAAACGTGAAGAACATTTTTCCAGAAATTTCTCAGAAATCACAACAAAACCAACACAGAAGCATCAAACGTCTGATTTTAGACGTCAGAACAAGACTATGAGCCTTACCAAGGCTTTATAAACACAACATGCTCACATAACAACTGATAATCATCATCAAATATCATAAACTAAAAGAAAAACTATTCAAGACCTTGGTTCCACCAAAAGGTCCAAATTTCCAGTAATTTTACGATCAAAAAACGGTAAATAAAGTAGAAGGATGTTACCTGAATCGGAAGCTTGAATCTAAACGAAAGAGTAGGGCAGAATTTCCAAGAATAATCTTCTCAAGTATGAAACCCTAGCTTTTTCCTTTTCTTCTTTCTTTTTTTTCCCCAATTCCCAGCCGTTTTTCTCTGCTTTTTTCGCTCTCAAAAGCTCTCCTAATTTCCAGAGAATTCCCCTCTCTAAAACTCCACCTCTTCTCCTTTGTTAAACCCTAACCTAGGCTATTTATAGCCACCAAACCTAGAACTAAGGGTTTTGATGTTCTTGGGATGAGATGGGCTAATTTTGAACGTTAGATGAGTTGTTAGGGATTAGGGGTGAGTTGGGGAATGTTTAAATAGGTTTCTTATCGTTCAAGCATCGGAAATTACAGCTGGAAAAGGATGATCCGGGTTCTGGAAAAATCAGCGATTTTTTTTTTGATCAAGTTACGCTGACTTATCAGAACTGGTCCGCTTTTTTTCTCTCTCTTTTTTTTTTAAAGAAAACCTACAAAATGAGGAAAAAGTGTTAGAAAATACAAAAATAAATAACTAAACATTAATAGATAAAAACATAGGAAAACAAAATGAAATAGTCAAAATTTGGTGTCTACAGCTTGCCCCTCTTTGTCTGAGTTTCGAAGAAACTCTAGACAAAAACGTAGACACCAAATACTTACCTGGTTTTGCTGGTTGTATCTGAACCATTGTAAACAACAGGAATATTAGATTGCCAATTTTCAAACTAAAATGCCTAATGTGACCGAACTTCATTATAGAGTTGCCTCATTATCTCGCCATGAGAATCGGTCAAGCGTAGTTCAATGCAAATGAACTATGATGAAATGAAAACTTGTAAAATTCAAGAACGGAAGATAGAAGGGTGCCGTGGGAGACTCACCAACGTGAAATTTAAATTTGAAGAAGGGATAGAAGGATACAGGTGAGACTCATGAGAAATTTAAATTTGAAGAAGTGGGATAGAAGGGCTGAGACTCAGAAATTTAAATTTGAAGAAGGGGATAGAAGGGTACCAGGTGAGACTTCACCAACGAAATTTAAATTTGAAGAGGGGATAGAAGGGTGCTGAGAACAACAAATTTAAATTGAAGCGAGGGGATAGAAGGGTGCCAATGGTGAGAACTCAACGAAATTTAAATTTGAAGAAGTGGGATAGAATTACCGTGAGGTGAGACTCACCAACAAATTTAAATTGAAGCGAGGGGATAGAAGGTGTGAGGCAAAAATTTAAATTGAAGCAGGGGATAGAAGGGTGCCTGAGGAGACAAACCAACGAAATTTAAATTCTTTCCAAATTTAGACTATTCAGTGGGATTGGACCCAAGCCTGAATGACTAGATGGAAAAATGTATATATGCTATTCAGTGGGATTGGACCCAAGCCTGAATGATTAAACATACTATTCAGTGGGATTGGACCCAAGCCTGAATGACTAAACATACTATTCAGTGGGATTGGACCCAAGCCTGAATGACTCACATACTATTCAGTGGGATTGGACCCAAGCCTGAATGACTAAACATACTATTCAGTGGGATTGGACCCAAGCCTGAATGACTAAACATACTATTCAGTGGGATTGGACCCAAGCCTGAATGACTAAATGGAAAAATGTAAAAATGCTATTCAGTGGGATTGGACCCAAGCCTGAATGACTAAATATACTATTCAGTGGGAGTGGACCCAAGCCTGAATGACTAAACATACTATTCAGTGGGATTGGACCCAAGCCTGAATGACTCACATGGAAAAATGTAAAAATGCTGGATTGCCAGACTTTGAAAAATAAAGCACATGTAAAATGCAAGTAATGATGCACTCGATGAAATGGTGCAATTCTGATTTTTGATTTTCTTTGACTTGAAAAGTAAGTGATTGATAGGAACAATGACTTCTCTTTTTCTTCTTTTCTTTTTTCTTCTTTTTTCTTTCTTTTTTTCTTTTTTTTCTTTTGCAGATTTTTCTTTCTTTTTCTTTTCTCTTTTTTTTTTCAATAATTGATGGATTTTGAAAAATTGAAAAGTTTAACTGAAACCTTTCCTCTGCAGGGTTGAAACAAATACACATATGTTGCCATCCTTTTGATCTGCAAAACCTTTTCCGGTAAAAATTAATTTTGAATGCATTATCCAAAATTGGAGATCACTTCTCTCAAAACAAAATTGCCTCAGTGTCAAATGGATCGTTAATCCTGCAGAAATCATGAAATATTAACCAATTAGTCCATGACAATTCAAATTCTCTTTTTTTTTTTAATCATAAAGTGCAAATTCTTTTGGGATCACAACTGTTAGCCATTCAAATGACTAAAACGTATCAGAATCATGCGATAAAATGCATTTATGAGATACTTATGTTCATGAAACATTACTTGTTTTCAAATGGTAGGAAGTGTTCATCAAAAACAAGTTATGGGATTGAAATAAACCATGCGATCTTGGGAAATCCATATCCTCATACACCAGGCAAAACATTATTATGCAATTATTCAATTTGCATCAAGTACTCATAATATCAAGTAAAAGAGAGATAATTATACCTCAATTTTAACAATTCAAGTTTGATTTCTCACTTTCACCAAATTTTGCAATCAAACGACTCATATAGCCAATTCAAACTTGCCTTTTCCACAGTTTTTCTCAAATTCTACTGCTACAAAGGATTTACTGAAGCACATCTTCTTATTCAAATTGCAATAATGTCTTTTGACGCGAAAATCAACACTTTTAGGTGAAGACTCCCGGTTACTCGACATATGCCTTCTTGCTCAAATAGTAAAAATGTCTTTTGACACGAAAATCAACACTTTTAGGTGAAGATTCCCGGTTACTCAACATTTTACTTGTTCAAACTGCTTTGCATACTCGTAATTCAAGCACCGTTTTACGTGAAAGTTAACATTTGTAGATGCTAAACCTCCGGTTACTTAGTACTAGAATCATTGGAGTAGAATTTCAATTCTCACTTTGCTACTTTTCTTGCTTTTTTCTTTTTTCTTTCTTTTTTTGTTCTTTTTTTTCATAAAGTGCAAAAGGATCATTTGCCAACTATATCAATCATTTTCTTGTAAAATCCAATAAAAAAAAGAAATCTCATTTAATAGGAAAAAAACTGAGGCATAATTTTCCCTATTTTACAAAACATACTTTCTAAAATGCCAATGTCTTAATCACATAACAATTATTTCAGTAAGATGGAAAAGGATTTTTCGCATCACACGGGCTTTTATTTCAGAAGGATGAAAGCAATTGCAACTAAAATTGGACATTTGCACCCTTTTTGAATCAAATTTCGAAAAACAAATCAATTTGTGAGGCAAATGTGCAATTTAGAAATTTTTTTTTTGTTTTTTTTGTTTTTTTTTTTTTTTTTTTTACACACATAAGCACATAAGAGCCAAATTTAAACAAACAAATACATCCTGATGCAGCAATTTAATCAAAAGTATTTCTAACCGTAAAACCTATGTCTAAAAATCAGAACACAAGATCAAACATAAAAGAGAAATAAAGCAAGAATGGAATAAACTGTAAATCAGGGGATGGGTTTGTCGTCCCCCTCAAATCCACCACCGCTTCCGGTGGCATCTGGGATAGGCGTCTCAGGAAGCGGAATGTCGAGGCATACCACATCTCAAAAAAAAGAATTTGTAAAGAACTGCGGGCTATAACCCCTAGTAGTGTGCATATGAAACCTCGTTTCCAAATTTTTCCGAAAAGGCACTTGTCCTTCCTCGATTTTGCAATTAATCAATCTTCAAAAATGATTTAATCATATAGTCTAAACATGACTCAAAATAAAGCTGGTCTTCTCGACTTGACCGATCAGTCACTTGTCCCTGCTTCTCTGCAAAAGAAAAGAAATGGTGAAAAAATAATGATGACGCCGCCACCGTTCTACCCTTTTATCTCAAGCAGCCCGTAAACATGAGTTCTTGGACGTCGATGAGCGGTGTCAGCTGAATTCCTTTTGTTTTACCGGTGCAGATCTGTTACGTCGCTTGCGAACCCATATCACCCATACCTTCATGGTAAACTAAGAGGATTGTCCTTTGATGAAAGTGCCCTTTTGATGAAAATATGTGCAAAAATTTGTGCGAAGGAAAAAATTTTATTTTAAAATGACATCATGACCATAGAATGAATGCTAAACATGACATTTTAAATCAATAAAAAAAACAAATGCAAAGAAAACTATTTAAAACAAAAGCGTCGCACTTGACCCCTTTGGATATCATCTCCTTGGAATTTACTGGCGGCAAGGGAGTGCTTGATATAAGGTAAACCCTGATAAACGTAGTCACCGGCTTCCCTTGTCCCATGAACTTTTCCTTTCTACTTGCACTGTTGCTTTTCAAAACTTGCCTTAGTACCCTTTTAGATTTGCACTGAAGTTGACTGATAAGGTAAAATAGACAGACTTAACTCCCAACTTTCGTCAATTTAAACATGTTTGTTAAAATGGTGGCATCAGTGAGACAATCCCTTCTGACAAAATTCAGAGGGAATGTATTTGCATCATTTGCCTTTTGATTGAGAAAGTTCTTTTTAGAAAATTTTTTTGCAAAAAGGTGGAGGTCTATAACACTAGGCTTTTGCAAGGGGGTTAAGTGTGGTGTAGGGGCAAGTTTAAAACTTGAATGCAAAAATTTATTATTATTATTATTTTTTTGAATAAAAATTGCCCCGGTTTTGGGTTTGCGATTCTCAGGGGGTTTTGCTAAACAATTAACTGTTCTTTTATAGGCTCAAATAAGAAAGTTGGGGGTTGAAGTGTTTAAACGAAAAGGAAAAGAATGTTGGCTTTTCAGACCACCTTTTTGCGGCCATTTCTAAAGAAAACTTTGCTCAATCATATGAAAAATCTTTTACACATGTCTGAATTGATTGGTTGAGGAAAAGTCTCTCCGTCCATCTCCATGAGAACCAATGCTCCTCCAGGTATCACCTTTTGAATAATGAACGGCCCTTGCCAATTCGGAGCGAATTTCCCTTTAGCTTCTTCTTGTATCGGAAGGATTCGTTTCAAAACCTTGTCCCCCACTTCGAACCTGCGAGGTCTAACTTTCTTGTTATAAGCCCGAGCCATCCTCTGCTGGTAATATTGCCCATGACAAATGGCATTCAATCTCCTTTCATCGATCAAAGACAGTTGCTCGTGACGTTGCTTGGTCCATTCAGCTTCTTCCAATTGAGCTTCCATTAGAATGCGCAAAGATGGGATTTTAACTTCAGCAGGTAATACCGCTTTCATCCCATACATGAGAGAGTAAGGTGTTGCCCCAGTAGAAATCCTGATTGCAGCCCTATATGCCAAGAAGGTAGTTTCTCAAGCCAATTTCGGTGTGTTTCGATCATCTTACAAATGATGACATCCAAGTTCATGAGATATCGGAATTTTCGTCCACCAAATTCCAAAACAGCGACATCCAAAGGTCAAAGGTTTTTATTTGTGGTTATCCAAGAGCAAATAAGATAAATGTGTGAAAGTAAAATGAGTGGAACATAACTGAAGGACAAAAGAGAAATTTCATTTCATTTGGCAAAGAGCAAGATTACAGATAATACCATGGAAGCACAATTAAAGGCATAATTTTAAACAAGCAAAAAGTAAAATAACAAATGCATTGTTTTTGAAGAAATGATAGATATTAAAACATGATTCATTTTTTAAGGACAATCCCCTCAGATTTACCGAAACCTCCTCTGAGCAGGCAGACAATCGGTATCCCAATTTAGTATGGCTTCTTGAGGAATCAAAGGAAACTCCACGTTCTCCGTAGGATCGGCATCAAAGGTAACCCCGACAAACAATTGAGATAACCTTGTCTCTATATCATCATCAGACCTTTCCTTAAATGGTCCACCACCATCACCTCATCTTCTTCATTAATGAACTGAGCATGGTCAACAAACTCCTCCTCCACACTGATCATTCCAATGACATTTTATGTTCTGGGAGAGGGTTCCTATTGACGTTCGGCCCTTGCTCATTCTTTCTTCTCAGAACTATGTCCCCGGCATCCACCATGTCTTGAATTTTATGCTTCAAAGCCCAACAATTAATCGTCGAATGTCCCGGACTTCCAGAATGGTAAGTGCAGATAGCATGGGGATCATACCCAAGAGGGAGTCCTCGGGGATACAGTTTGGAAGGGACAGTGCCGATTTTCCCAGCGGCCTTCAACTGCTCATACAGTTGGTCAATGGGGCGGCCCAGATTGGTGAAAGTCCGAAAGGTTTTCTGATTTTGCATTTCATTATGCTGAAAAGAATTTTGGATAGGATTTTGTGGAGCAGGTCTAGGAGCATAGTTTTGACGAGGGTAGGAGATAGGTTGGGAAGTTGAAAACAAAGGTTGGGGGTCCAAATGAATAGGTCGGGGGTGAGGCGTCTGGGCGGCAGTGTGATAAACAGGCTGATGGTAAGGATAAGGTAAGTATGAGCTTGAATTGGTTGGGTTACTCCAAGCTCTGGGCCTGAGAGGTGGGTTCTGATCCCACACAAAAGCAGCTTCTCCTTCATTCTTTTTAAATGGGAGTTTCCTCCCATTGCCATTTTGCCCTTGCAATGTTTCCAATTGCTGTTTCAGGGCGGTCACATTGATAATTTTCCCGCTTTTAACAAACTCATCATACTCCTCCAGCTTATTGACAATTGTAGCAAAAGAACTCCCAGTCATTCGAAAAATCTCTTCAAAATAAGGTGGGTCATGTGCCTTGATGAAAGTACGAACAATCTCTTCTTCAGTCATAGGAGGCTCCACCCTCGCAGCTAATTTTCTCCAACGCTTGGCATATGACTTGTGATCTTCTGAGGGTCTCCTTTTGATTCCTTCCAATGTTGTTCGTGTCGGTGCCAGCTCACAATTGAATTCATACTGCTTCACAAAAGCTGTTGACAAATCCAACCAAGTTTTGATTTCTTGAGATTTCAGGTTCGAATACCAATCCAAAGCATCCCCTTCTAGACTCTCGGGGAACAGACGCATAGGCAAGTTCTCATCATCCACTGGTTTACCAAGATTGTTGGCAAACATTTTAAGGTGCGTCTTAGGGTTCCCGGTACCATCATATTTGCTGAACTTGGGGGTTTTAAAACCCATAGGTAGCTGCACATTAGGGAACAGGCAAAGGTCGTCATAGTCCAGGCCACCGTGTCGGTTTAGTCCCTGATTCTTCCTTATGAACTCATCGAATTTATCCAGCCTTTTCAATAAATCTTTGTCAACTGGTGCAATAAGGTCATCCACCGGTTTTCCTTGGAAGTCGATCCACACAAATGGTTCGGTGGTATGGTATTGAGGCTCTGGAGGGTGAGGAGGCATGTTTAAAGTGATCTGAGGTTGAGTATGATGGTTTGCCTTTTTGGTTGGGCTCAGCAAGATATAGTCAGGGTGAGTGCATGGAAAACCAGTGTTGTGGTGAGAAAAAGCAATCCCATGAAGGTTAGGAATAGGTGGAACAAGAGTGGTTTGAATATTGGTCGAGAAAAGGGGTGGATTACTTGTCAGCGGGGGAATGCTAACAACATGTTCATGATCATTCGAAGTACCACCTCCACTCATCAATTACACGCCTTTGCGCGGCCATCTCGGCGCTCATCTCATTAAACCTTCCCAGTACTTCACTTAACTGAGCTCCCAAGGCAGCAAAGTCGGGCGAAATAACCAAAGTATTCCTATCTGAACCTTCTGGTGCAGAACTCATGCTTACGAGCTGCTTTGAGCTTTTGCTTTTAGATCGGGTAACGATGGGGCTTCTACGTGAAGCTATTTTTAAAAGTACCTGAGTGGGAAAGGAAACACACTTTAGGAGCTTATTCCAAAGGGGAGCTGTGGAGATTTATTTGAAAGAAAAAAGGAAAAAGAACGAAGTTAGTGATTGCTTATATAATTCGGATGCATGTCCTAGAGGGGGGCCCTTTTATGCCAAGGGTCGGCCTAGCATGAAAAATGCAATCCTTTGGGGTATGCACTATACAATACCTGATGGATCCGATCACTTCACTGATATGTGATTAGTAAAACAATCTAGAGGATTGACCAAAAGAAATATGTGATACTTGATGCATCACGAAGACAAAGTCCGCATGGATTTATTACTTTAATTGATATATGAAGACAGGTTAAAGGTTAATTTGGCATGAAAAGGATTATTCTTGAAGGAATTGTAGTGCCTTGCCTAGTCTTGAGTGAAACATGGATCTAGTTCAAATGGATTGGACGGGAGTGATGGTTTACCCAAAGTCGACTAGGTTCATTGTTTACCTGTAACTCCACATCTCAATTTTATTTGCAACACACTAGCTCATAAGCCTTCTAAAATCAAGATTTGGCCTTGATAAAATCATTATCTCATCAATGAGAAATTATTTGTGTATTTTTTTTCAAATTAGTGTCCTTATGCATGGGATTTTACCAACTCTGATAAAATGGCCAAAAAATGATTATTAGAGGTTTATATTCTAGCATGCGAAGGTCACTCCATATCTTTGGATGCCATCATAGAAGGGATCGGACCCTACCTTACCTTGTGCACTACCCCTTTGGATGTTACTGAAAACATAAACATGCAAGTCTCATTGGATTATATATCCGAGACACGAGGGTGGTTTATTCCTATCGTGGGATTCCCTAAATGGCATTCCCTCTATGGCTTATGCATGATGCCAGTTTATTAAAGCAAGTAAGGGTGCAAAATGAAACATGGCCTATAGGAGCCCCATTTGAATGCCGGGGTAAGCCTAAAAGTGATATGCAATTACAACTTAAATGCAATAAACGTAAATTCAAACGTGCAATAGCCTATCTAGAAGGATGGCTTGTCTTAAAAGAGTGCCAAGACTCTTATTTTCTAGAGTTTGTGAAATGCAAGAAAAGGGAAGACAACAAAAGGTTAGTTTAATCGACAGATATCACATAACACGTTGGAGCAACAAATTGCACAAAAATAAAGAGGGGTGGAATCCCTCCTCTCGTGTCTAGTGATCCTTAATAGGGTAAGGTAGACTCTCCCCTAGGTAATTCTAACATGGATGCATGAGGTTGGGCTCACTAATGCATCTAGACTCGATAAAGGTTACAGGCTCCCAAACCTTCAGACCAAAAGGCAAAAGGTCATCAATCCAAATGCCTCAAGTCGGTGGTTCGAGTGATCCCCTAGACATTGCTACGTGCACGTCGTGCCACGGCCACATGTCCAAGTGGATCGATCCTAATCCTAATAGGGAAGAGTGGCGTGACAAGCCACTAAAAGTAAAAAAGTAGGGTCAAAGTAAAATACATATGCACTTATGAAAGTGATTCCCTTTGAGAGGAGGGATTCAAACATCAAACATTTTCGAGGCTCTAGGGTAGATGCATACCCACCCCAAATGCAAGGCGCGGTACAAGTAAATAAATAAACAATAATTCATTCATCATGTACGCGATGTGTAGGGAGTGATTGCACGGAAAAACCCTAAAAGAGAAAAGAAAAAGGAATGCAACCTAAAACATCCAAATGTGATATATAAGAAAGTTAGAAAAAGAAATAATCAACTAAATCAAGTGCTCGGACCCTCTTAGGAAAATCCCGATTGGAGTTAAGCTGTCGCGCCCCATTTTTTTGTCAAATGTGTAAAAAGGGAAAGATTTGATTTTTTTGAAAAAGAAAGGGAAAGGGAACGGGGTCATGGGACTAAAGAAAATGCGACGGTTTGGACCCAAAATAAAAGTCTAGAAAAGGGTTTTAGAAAAGTTTGGAGTCGCCACTTGGTATGGAGTTTAGGTGTACCAAGTCACCCAAAAATTTTAATTAATGAAAATAAACTAAGAAAATCCTTTTTAGACGACTCCAAGTCTTTGAAAAACTAGAGAAAAAGGTTCGGGGGTCACAGTTGAAAGAAAGGAAGGCAAAGATTCGATGTTACTCGTTTCTAAGGTACCCTTCTAACCTAGCCAAAACTAGTTGCAAGATTTAGTTAAACATTTCCTAATTCTAACTTTAAAATTTATCACATTTGGATGTTATCTATATGGATGCAAAACCTAGACCTAATGTTGGATCAAGAGGGGCAAAATGTCTCCTTGAGGTGTGATTGGAATTGATCACATTAGTTGTGTCATCCAAATTTGATCCCTCGAGGAGGTCACGAAGAATGCAAGTGATGAGACTCGAACAAACAGAAAAATAGGGTTTTCAAAAGAAGTGCAATTTTTATAAAATCTCAAGGGAAAAGAAATTGGATTATTTTGAAAAGATCAATTTTAAGTGCAAAGAGGAATTTTGAATTTTCAAAAGATGCAATTTTAAGAAAAAACAGTTCTTTGATTTTGAATTGCTAAACATGAATAAAGAAACTTGATTTTTTAAAGAAGGATTTTGATAGCATTTAAAATAATGCACATGTATGTCCTAAAGAGGGATCATAACGGGTGCGGGGGACTAAATTCGTGACTTTAAATCTTCCTTTTCATAGAAGGAAATAAAAGCGTGCTAAGGCTAAGAAGCCATACTCGCTCTTTTCCCTAATTCAAAGGGTAATGCCCTAAATGCACTAATCTATTTTTTGACGAAAAGGAAAAACTAAATGAGATGTCTTGTATACGGGATGGGGGAATAGTGACATGCAAAAATGGAAAAGAAACTCTAGAAGTGAAAAGTGTGTGAAATTTGTATCTAATGCATGAACGGCATTTAAGGGTCTAGCATTGGACTAGCCCTCGTCTAAAAGTTCTCACTAACATTGGATTAGTGAGAAATCGAAAGGAAAGGCCACAACTAGCGTTGGACTAGTGTGGTGACGTCAATACATTTACACAATAAACATGTAGACATGATAATAAAGCAAATAAACATATAAAACACATAAACACGTAACACATAGGCATAATGTCTAGATGCAAGACCCTAGGAAAGCAAGTAAACACATAATCATGCAAGCATGCAAAATAAACATATAAAAACCTAATTATTACATTGGGGGAAACTAAATACATTCTAAAGGGAAAAAAATTCGAAATAATAATCTAACTATTACATTTTCTAGAATAAATACACTTTTTGCCAAATTAAACCTATCTATTACAACTTGGCATCCAAGGCCTCCAAATGATTTATCCAAAAATTAAATGACATAAATAAAGACAAGGCATGAATAAAAAGCAAAGGAAAACTTAATTTAAAACATGCAAGATCATGCAAAAACACATAAGAGCACATAATAGGAGAAAGAAGTTACCATCCCTTGATGTGATGCCTTGATTGAATCTTTAAATGATGGGAATGGTTATCTAAGACTCAATATCAACAAAAGGGATCAAGGTACCAATTTAAAGGAAAATCAATCAAAAATTCAAAGAAAGGATATCTAAACAGATTCTGCAAGCAACATAGACAAGACTAGAAAATAGAGTAAGATTCGGAACAAAAGAGCGAAATATCAACGAATACGAAACGAGAGGTTACGCGAGTAGAAACGCAGCAGCAACTAGGTCCGCGTTACAAGCAAAAACCAAAGTCCAAGGGGAAACGCTGGATGGAACGCGGACTAAGCAGCGCTCTCTTCCCATCTTCAAAATATCGGAAGATTGCTTCCAGTTTTTCAGACAATAACACAAACAAAAACCATCAGAGGCAAGGGGATCTATTTAAAGTATCAAACATCATCATTCAGATCATGTCAAAACAAGCTAAAACCGAAGAGGGCCAAAATCTTAAGCATCAGCATCATCAAATAGACAACAAGGGGGAAGGGAAGAACTGTCAGGCTAGAAACGGGTAGTTACGCGGATTGGCTCGTGCAGCTACTCCGCGTTTCTTCACATCTTCAAACCTTCAAGAAGAAACGCGGGACGTTACGCGGATCAGTCCATGCAAGAAGTCCGCGTTTCTTCACATCTTCAAAACGTGAAGAACATTTTTCCAGAAATTTCTCAGAAATCACAACAAAACCAACACAGAAGCATCAAACGTCTGATTTTAGACGTCAGAACAAGACTATGAGCCTTACCAAGGCTTTATAAACACAACATGCTCACATAACAACTGATAATCATCATCAAATATCATAAACTAAAAGAAAAACTATTCAAGACCTTGGTTCCACCAAAAGGTCCAAATTTTCGGTAATTTTACGATCAAAAAACGGTAAATAAAGTAGAAGGATGTTACCTGAATCGGAAGCTTGAATCTAAACGAAAGAGTAGGGCAGAATTTCCAAGAATAATCTTCTCAAGTATGAAACCCTAGCTTTTTCCTTTTCTTCTTTCTTTTTTTTCCCCAATTCCCAGCCGTTTTTCTCTGCTTTTTTCGCTCTCAAAAGCTCTCCTAATTTCTAGAGAATCCCCCTCTCTAAAACTCCACCTCTTCTCCTTTGTTAAACCCTAACCTAGGCTATTTATAGCCACCAAACCTAGAACTAAGGGTTTTGATGTTCTTGGGATGAGATGGGCTAATTTTGAACGTTAGATGAGTTGTTAGGGATTAGGGGTGAGTTGGGGAATGTTTAAATAGGTTTCTTATCGTTCAAGCATCGGAAATTACAGCTGGAAAAGGATGATCCGGGTTCTGGAAAAATCCGCGCGTATTTTTTTTCGCTTCTGATCAAGTTACGCGGACTGGTTACTTATCCGCGTAACTGGTCCGCGTTTTTGACTTTTCTCTCTTTTTTTTTTTTAAAGAAAAACCTACAAAAATGAGGAAAAAAGTGTTAGAAAAATACAAAAATAAATAACTAAACATTAATAGATAAAAACATAGGAAAACAAAATGAAATAGTCAAAATTTGGTGTCTACAAGCACTGTATCCTTCCACTGTGACTGCTACTATTTTTTTTAACCAATTTATTGGTGAAAGCTCACTGTTTCATGACTTTCCTTAAATCGAAAATTACTATTCTGGAAACTTACCACATGTGAACGTTCATTATATGAAAGCATGCTATGCTAATGTGCTTAACTGATTATGTGTTTTGGGACTCTCATTGGGCTTAAAAGCTCACCCCATTATATTTCCCTTCCCAGGTCCTCCAAAGTATTAAATTGGGTGCGGAAGAAAGTCCAAGACCAAATTGAAATTTTTGAATGGTGGATGTAAATATTTATCTGTTTATGATGTTGGTGATAACGTTGTGGATTTCTTTTGAATGGTTATGGTAAGGGTCTGTGGATCGAACCCTGACGGATGAATGGTTGTAAACTAAGTTAACCAAATTCTATGGTTGCACCTTTAATTTAAAACCCCTAAGTTGAATTGATTTGATTGACCGAGTCCTGTCAAGAGTTAGGCCGGCGGCCGCGGGTCCTAGGGTTCACCTTGGGAAACGTGGGGCCGTCACAAAAATTCTCTTGGCTTCTTTGAAAACTTCCCTTGAATAATTTAGAGAGTTCTAGGTGTTCATCTTGGTTTATCAATCACGAATCGCACATGATTGTGGCGCCTTCTATCCAAACCCTGGTTTGCTAAATCGTTAAGTCGTGGATTGAGATAATATTAAGATTGTTCACTATTTCGGGGGTTAGAGTGGATCAAAAGATTTTCCACTGCATCAAACTTGATAACCAACCATCTAAATCTGGGGTTGTGTGATCACGAGTTTCGTCGTAGCAACGAAGTTCGTATCACTTTCTCCCTATTGTTCTTTTCTTTATTTTTTCTTTTTATTCTATTTTTATAGTAAAGTTCCTATTTATTAAAATTTTTTAGTGAGAGTTTTATCTTCTTCAAATTCTTTTAATGAGTGTTTTTTCTATCCTTGAGATTTTCTTGTCAGTGCTTTCCTTATTTCCTTTGTTTTCTTTCTTTGTAGTTCTAAGTTTTTCTCAAATCTAGGACTTTTCATATTTTCCTAATTAGGTGTAAATTTTATCTTGGGACGGGAACTACTAAATGATAGATTTGCTTGTTCATATGTATCTAGTATCATATTATATTATCTTTTATATTTGAAGAAAATTCCTTTTATTTGATGTATTTGTTACAAGTTTTTAATGTATTTGCTGTCATTAATACAATTCTCGATGAATGAATGAAATTATCTTGTATAGAAAAAAAAATGTATTGGTTAAGTATAAGTTGTTATACATTACACTACACACACCCCCTCCCTCAAACCCCTCCCCCCCCAAACACACAAAAAAACCACACACACAGACAGACACACACACAGAACATGAGTTTGGCGAGCTTTAATGGGCATGGGCCTCGACTCGTAGCTAGAGAGGATCTGGAATACTAGAATATGAGATAATTCCGAGAGGTCATGGATTTTACGTGGCTTTTGGAAATGGACTACCTGCATTATTCATAAAAAGAGAAAAGAAAAGGGACTGTCACTACGAACAAAAAAAGTGTACAGTATTTGAAAACTGAAACTGATGACTCAGCTACGTACAAAATTGATGAACATGGATACCCATATGGTGTTCATAATTATGATGCGTGCAGAAAGTGTGATGTCGGGACAACACTAATATAAGAATATAATTAACGGGGCTAATCGTGTATTTTTCTTCGAATTCACTTGATATTTTTTTTCTTGAAGGCATTCGGCAAATTTAACTTCGATAAAAAAAAAAATAATAAGTAGAAGAGTTCATGGTAAATAACAGAAATTTTCAAAAATTTCTCTAAAAAGGTAGAAAAGAATGAAAGGAAACAAAAAATGCAGATCAAAAGTTTTTCTCTGTCTGAAAATAAAGTGGACTAAATATCTACCTTTGTTTTCATTTTTTTTATAAGATTACTTGTATTCACAAGTGTAAGATCGATACAATAAATTTGGATAGTGGATTATTTGCACAAATTTATTCACTTATATCATAAATATATTTTTTTTCAATCACTTTTTTATTTCATATACATCACATTAAAAAAGTACTATAGTGTTCTTAGCAAAAAATTATTCCAACTAATTTCCCATGCAAACACACTCTTTATTTAAATTAAAGTTAACTCCTCGACTTGGTGGGACATGTACTAACGATAACGTAAAACAAGCTCAAGTTACAATTGATACTTACACTTGATGAAAGATATTGTGAGATAAAGTTAAACGAAGTAAACACTTTTGAGACTTATTCTGGACTTCTAGATTTTCAGTCTCAACTTAGATCAAGGTCTCGTCAGCCCTACACATTTTTATATAATTATGAGGAATCCTAAGTACGTGCGTCCATCAATAAGATTAGACTGCAAGCACACAATTGTTTCGTAATTCAACTTTTTGTATTTGAACTTTTTTTTTGGGTAAGGAGAGGGTGTAAAATTCAAGAAATAAAGAGAAACAAGAGAGATTTGAGTTCGATAACCCGTTGGATTGCTATCTTCTGAAATTTTATACAAAAATACATTGTAATGGTTTGATATATGTAAAGTAAAATGATAATTAGAGAATATGTTTACAAAAAATATATAAAATTTTTTAGGAAAAAGTACCAATGTAAATAAATTTCTGGATCTCAGTCTTAGACTCATTCAACTTGAGTCAATATAAATGCCATATCCTGCTGACATATTTTTTATGTTATAATAATTTACGTTTGGGTTTAATCATCAAACAAGGCAGACCTTGCTCAGAGTGCACTAGTTCTCTGTCTCATAGAGTTGGATTTTGGTCTAGAGAGAAAAAACATTGAATGTATATAAGACAAAGTGAGGCCACATTGTTCGGCCCGGTTTTGTTTTTTTGTATTGGACGCTGAAATTCAAGTATTATTTGGTATTACAAAAGGGCTTCATCTACAGACAAAAATGACGCAACCCACTGGGATGTAAAGTACATTTGGGATAGGTTAGTAGGTAGGGGCGGTCGCCTCCGAAAGTTTGAAGAATCTTACTTTTGCACCACTTATTACCTTGCTATGTTATACAAATATTAAATTTTCAACCCCCCGTCCACCCAATGCTTGGGGTTAAGTCTTTTCCACTGCTAACTTGATAACTAGTGAATTTATTTATTATATTATTTGCCATCTAGTTAACTAGTTGGCAGGTTTAAATTCTTAGACATATTTAATGTCTATGTGGTTTCAGATTCTGAAATATATATTACAGTTGCTAATTTAATATTATTTGACTTTGATATTTATGCTATCATGGAATATTTCACTTTAGTATTTCTTCACCACATATAAAAAATTATCTTTAGTCTTGGAAAGAAATTTAAATAGTACGGATGAGTTCAGGGAAGCTGAAAAAAAAAAATTTAAAGAAGCTTGTAGAATGAGTTAAATGGGGGCAAAAGATGGGTACTCCCATTCTTATCCTTCGAAATTCATGCATTGCAATTAAAATGGACATATACAATAGATATTGTATTTTATTTTTACTATTTTGGTCTACTTTTGGTCACCAAAAGCTTTAAAATTTTATGTTATAATTAATGGAAGTATTGAGATAAGGGCATAATTTGTTATCTTTATTATGCATTTGATTTTGCACCCCACCAAAAACCACCCAAAATTGAGATAAAAAAAAAGGAAGTTCATAGATACAAATATTTCATTTAAATGCACCAGATTCTTTTTTTTTTTTCCATTTGCATAGCATTAATCATACAACATATGTCAAACTATTTGGATTTAAGAGTTTTTTATGTACAAGTTTTTTTTTTTAATAGAAATGCTATAGTAACACCATCTAAAAACACTACCTTATATCTCAAATACGACTCATAAAAACATCAAGAAATAAAAATAAATAAATAAATTCTATTACATTTTTTTCTTCCTCCCATCACCACCACTTACCACCACCCTCCATCGCCACCTCTACCGCCACCGTTGCATCTCCTCTTCTCTCTCCTCCCCCTCCTTCTTTCTCCCGTCCCTCCCCTCCCCTCTCTCTCCTTCTCCTTCCTCCTCTACCCCCAAAGACCTACCCATCCCATCCAACCGCGATCGACCTGGTCATGACCAATAGTTGCAATCAGACCTAGTCACGATCTTCTGATTGCATTGGTCGTGACTAAAAAGGTCACACCTGGGTTTTGGAGGGAAGAAAGGAGAAGAAAAGCAGGAGAAGGGACGGAGAAGGGGGAGAAAGAGGAGGGAAGGGGTGGTGGCGATGGCTGTAGTGGGTGGTGGTGGTGAGTAGTATAAATTTTTATAAGAATTATCTTAAAAATTTTTAAATTCTAAAAAAACTTCAAAATATATCTCAAAACATCCCCTAAAAATGCATCCAGAAATATAGCAAAAATATAAATTTTTTTCATATATATTGCTATAATAAAATTTTTTTAAAAATTTCAAAAACACCTCCAAAATATTTACATTCAAGAATTGAATATATTAGTTATCAAATGCTTCATTTTCTTGCTTAAAATAAGCATTTACTTCTAACTACTGCAATTCCTTTATTAGTCTTTTGCATTTTCAATTGAAAATAGTTTTTTTTTAAATAAAAAAGGAGGAGTTTACAAGTGAAACATCTATACAATATGTAAATTGAGAGAGTTACTGTGTGGCATTAATACACAGTGTCATTTTTTGATATTTCTAATATACCCTTCATTATAAGAGCAAATTTGTGCCAATTGGTTCCTTGATTCCAAAAAAAAAAAAAAAAAGATCCAAAATCAGCAAATTGTTGTTAAGTAATTATTGTTCATTTATTCACTAACTAGAACTTCCTCACATCAATTCCCAGCTTCCACGTATTCTACTTCACTTCCATTATCTCTCTATATAATTATCTACACTACAATGGAATCTAACCCATAAAACCTACAAAAAAAAATTTTAAGAAATAATTTTGATAAATAGTTTTTTTATTAACTGCATACACGTTAGAGCCTGCTTTAAGCACTAGCCTATCCTATATATCAAGGGGTTGAGAGTTTTTTTTTGGTGTAAATAAATTTCCATAACTTTATATTTTTCTTAAACTATCCTTGCTAATTACAGACACATGGCATCCCTTCTTACCAAGTAAAACGGATCTATTATTACCATTGTTATTGTTGTTGTTGCTGTTATTTTTGACTTATTCAGTAAATCCTATTTTTATTAGCAACTATCAATTATGGTTATGAGTTACTACCAAATAACTATATATTTATATATTTTATTTTGATAAATTTCTACTATTTGCTGTAAAAAATATAATCAATTATCCTGAAGATGATTTCAACAAATATACTCATAAAAATTTTAATAATATTTTTCTATTAATTGTACAGCCATTGGTGCATGTCTTGAACTAGTAAACATAATAAATGAAAAGGGTTTAAAAATATCACTTTGGCGTATTACCCCTCCCACAAATGTATGGAAGCGAGAGAAGCGGAAGCTGTCAAGGATGATTGCTTTATAGTGTGTTGGACTTGCTGGTGGCCGCATGTGAGAAGCATAGCCACAGCGCGATTCTTGCTTGGAGGAAATTGATAAGTGCAAGCTTACAAGAGTCACCCGGAAAATCCGCAAATGCAAATTTTTTCACCCCCGTCTCAACGGCTATCACATGCACTTCATCTTTGTAGGACATATCCACTAGTCTTCCAAAAAGCTCTTTCAGATCTCTCTTCAAATAGCTATTCTCAATCTACATATACATAACAGCCTTCTGCATTGTATATATTGTAAATATGGCTGCAGACTGATGTTTTCTAAAGCTACCTATGATAGGCAGTAATCTATGATGATGATTCTTGAAAATGCTGGTACTTTTGCAATTAGGGATCTTGGCAAACAAGTGTCCAAAGGAGGTTTAATAACTAATTCAAGCATAGCAGCCAAAAAGGAAAAACCTTCTTCAGATATGCTTAACCCTATTAAACTTGCCGTTGTTGATGTAATCTGCGTGAAATAATCTTTCCTACCTTATATATTGTAAATATAGTCTCAGAGTGGTGTGTTTTGGAGCTATCTATAATAGCCAACAATGTGTGATTATCTTCTTTTAAAATCCTACTGGTGTAGCAAGTCTTTATTATATAGATAACTACAAAATTCTGTAGTTGTATTTAGATGTGTACTTCTCCCACTATTAGCATAATCTATGTATACAAATCTTTTGGATTGTGTATATTGTAAATATTGATTTTAGATAGCTCTGTTAATGCAAAATTTGGATTAATTTCGAATCATTTTGGTTTATGTTTTTAATGTTATTTCAGGAATTCTTTAGTAGTAAAGTGTTCAAGAGTGCCTTCAGTAATAAAAATAACAGAGGTTTAAGAAATCTGCAACTAATGTTTTATGAATAAAAATATTTAATGTTTACACGTATCTATAAAGAAAATTTGACATCTTTGCCAGATATGATATTTTTTATAAGCATGGCAGAATAGTGATAATAATTTCCTGTTCCTCTTCACTCCTTTCTTATAGATAATTATTCTCTTTTTTGTTAAGGATTTCATTGTTCTTTTCAATTAACTTAACTAATTTCGCACCAACTACAATTTACAGTGCCCGACGGTGACTTTGTCTCTTTAGTTGTATAATTCCTTTTGACCACCGTTTTGATATCTTTTATGTTACTACTATTTTTCTTTCAAGTTCTCCTGCATACCTTTTGGGTTCATTTGGTTTATGAAATGGGACAGGATTGAATGACTTATCTTGTGTCATCCAATGTTTGGTTGCATTTTTATAATTAGATTAGATATCCATGTTAACTAAATTAATCCTCTCTAGAGGAGATAAAGTCATCTCATGGGGGGCCTTGGTATTATTTATCCTGAGATAATTGTGAGAGGGGATAATGATTTATCAAATTATTTTACCCTTGCCAAGAAAGACAAAAGCTACAACTATATTAATAAACCAAACATTGGATAACAAGAATGACTAATCTCATGATGATTAATCCCAAGATTAATTATCCAAGAATGAGTCATCCTATCTGATCCAATCAGTGAACCAAATGAACCCTTTCACCATTATCTTTTTACTTTTATAAGATTTTTTATGCTTGATTCTTATCTATTACTATTGAATTATTCTCATCCAATCAGATCCAGCAATCATCATATAACATAGAATTAATTCAAAAAGATTAACTCAATCTATAAAGACCTCCTTGAACTTGGTGAAAATTTGACATAGAGGATTGCGAAGAGATCTAATAACTGCACAAACGCCTGGTCTCTAACGGTGATTCACACAAACCTCCTTAATTAAAACCTCCAAAGTCGAATTAACTTAAATTAAATTAGTGATAGCTATTGCCAAAATAACCACACACAAGTCAATTAGATAACCCTAATTTTTCACCATGAAAAACTCGTCTCAACATGAGAAATAAGAGATGCAATTTTTTCCTAGATGAATTTTGGGTATTTTTCTCTCAAGATTTTTCTCAAAAATCTTACAAGACAATTTGTGTATTGATCAGTCTTACTAGCAAAAGTTTAATGAGTATTTATAAACAAATAAATTGTCAAATCCTTATGGAAACCTGAAATCAGTTTCTAATAGGATTAAATTTTCATATTCTGATACAACTCTTGTATTTGGAAGACTAAAATTTATTTGCATTATAAGTCTCTCAAGTTTAATTTGTCTCACAAATTAAACTATAAGTTATAAAAACTTATCTATCAAGTCCCTACTTAAACTTAGATACATTTAATCAAATTACATACTTACACTTAGATTAAACTGCAAGTTTAAACTACAAGTTTAATCTAATGTGTGACCCATTAGATTCTCAGATACGTTGGTAATAAATATGAGTTACAATTTTTAATAAATAAGAACTAGGTACATTAAAACTCTTTTTAATTTACCATTGATTCTATCAATTAATCAACTCATATTTATAAATCAAGATTGGCATCTACCAATGCATCATAACTATCCAAGTAATGAGAAAAGTCAAGCGGATGATTTCACCTTTCAGTAAACATTTACCGTGTAATTAATATTCTTTTACCACACTTATTTCATGTTAATATTGGAAAAAGTTGTGCTTATTCCAATTTATGATTAATGCTCTTTCTAAGACCCCATTTGATAACCAAATTCAGCACTTAAACTTAATAGATTTAGATCTTAACATCTTCAGATGCGTTTGATAACCAAAAATAAAACATATGAATTAATTAAATGGCATTGAATCTTTTAGGCAAAACTTGCTCTCAAAAATAAGTGATAAGTTATTCACTTATCATTAAATGTGATATACACTCAAATGTATTAGATTTAATACTTAACAATTCAATCACTCAATGAATTCAGATTTCAGATTTCAAATTTCAGTTTTTAGATTTCAGTTTTATCAAACACTCCCTAAGACTCTCCTACTTAGCGCTAAGATTTCTAAGTTATACTTCTACAAGTGGCCAAACATGAGATAACTCTTACATAAGAGATGGTAAATCCTTATAGGTTATTCACTATCTTTCCATACTTTAAGTATACACCCATTTACTAATGATATGAGCATTTTCTATTATGGGAACAATCATATAGCAAACAAAGAATAACTATCCATATTAAAAATACTATAATAACTTTAAGTTTAATAGTCACTTACAGAAACGTCGCTTTGGCACTTAAAGGATTTCTCTATGCAAATCAATCTAGTGAACTTGATTATATCATCAAATACCCATATACTTGTTTGGGTGTTTTACATATCATAATAGATGAGATCTACTACTTCTCTTATAGAAGAGACATAATATATGTTAGTCTAATTGTATTGAAAGTGCCTTTTCTTATTAATACTTTGATTAGAGATATTTAAGAATAAATCTTGCTTATAATTGAATGGATCTCACCATCATAACTCTTATAATTTCATTGATTAGGTTTATTCTAAAGGTTTTATCATATTTATATAAAAATATAAGCAATCGATATGATAAAAATGTCACTTATTATTACATAAATAGTTCAAGTATATATTAAATCCAAGAAGTTGATTGATTTTAGGGCACACGCACTAACATTTTTTCCTTCAATCCTTAGGCAACTTGAGGCACATGTGGACTGGGATGTAAAATTTGATCTAATGCGCCTATTGTAATCGAAGACATTGATTCCATACAAGAAACTAAATGACATTCGATGGTAAACTAAATTCTGCAATGAAAATTCTGTAAGCTGAGGGGCCATACTAGAATATCCTATCTATTTGATCCTGATTTTCACGTTTGGTTTTGAAAAATTCAATTTAATGGTTTTTTTAAACAGGAATACATGACTATAACGGAAACTCACAATGGCGAGATGAGTATAAATAGAGTATATCTGATCAATGGAAATATTAAACTACCTTCCAAGACCAGAATTCAGACTCTCAATATTGGCAGCGTGAGCACCCTAAGGATGATCCCCTCCTTGACTGGAAAACTTATAATGTCCACTAGTGTCTAGCATCGCTTACTGAATTTTTTCTTTTTTCTTTTTTTTTTGGCTTGGGTTTTTTTTTTCTTGGGGGGGGGGGGATTCTCAGTGTCAAGACTCAAAAGGCAAAATCAAAGACATACATTAGAAAAATCATTCAAAATATTCCTCACATTTCGTCAAATAAAATTTTTCATTCTTCACTTAGTCCTGACCTATGTTTTTTACTACTTTTTACCTTGAATCCATTACATGATCTACACATTATCATTTTTTAAGAAGTAAAAAGGTTAGATCCTATTTGTAGTTAAACAAATGATCCAACCTATATTTATTTTTACTCCTAAAAACAGTAGAATTTGATCTAAACTATATTTATTTTTTTCTAAAACAGTGGGATTTGAACCACTTCATTTTCATTTTTGCCATTAAAAAACTAGGATTTGACATTGTTGTACATAAAAAATGATTGCATAGGGGTCCGTTTCAACTTAAAAGGTGGTCGAAAACTTGGGTTGTGACCAAATTTTGCTAACTTGAATTTGTAAGGAACATAAAATTAATATTTTAAAAGTAAATGATGAAAAAATTCATTTGATGAAATATGAGAGATGTTTTGAATGGCTTTTGCTGGATGTTACCCCTATATGTACAAGACATGACCAAAATTACATTCATATACAAAAGCAATCTAATAACCATAACCAAAATCTAAAACATAAACGATCATCCCTACAATTCAGACTTGAAAAGAAAGACGTACTAGACATGAACAGACTGCTAGCCATAAGGCTATTACAAATTTTGGTTTGATAGAACAAATAATTGTTCATCAAAATTATTAAATGTCTAGGTTTTCAAACTATACAATTAAAGTTTTACAAGTTTGCATAGAAAGGGATGTGGTGATGGAAAGGCTACGTGAATGATCGAGTGGTATTCAAAATAAGTTGAATTTTGACTCAATTTCGGGTAACATTTCTAGAAAATTTAAGTTACATGAGAGTTAGTTTAAAAATTACTCGAACTGCAACTCAACCTACACCTTTTCTAAGTCAAAACTTTGTCAAGCAGGTTAGCGTGTAGGAAGGTCATCTTAGTTTTTCAAACTAGAAGTTTCGTTCCTCTAGTGATATTTATCTTGATAATTTAGCCTAGACTTTTCTCAAATCTTTTAAGACAATATTTGGTTTGCCTTTAAAAGATGTCTTAAAAAAAATCTTCAAAAATTAATTAGTCAATCATCTTCTTTGTTTTAAGAAAGTCAAATCTACATTTTCTAATTGATTCTTCCTGAAGTATATCTAGATTCTTTGTATTTCCTTATTTCTGTTTATATTCATCCTCAATCAATTAACTTCTATGATTGACTGGCTACTCTTTCAATCAAATTGGTTCCTTTGACTCCTCAATTATCTTCTATGATTGGCGGCTCCTTTTTAATCAAATTGGTTCCTTTAACAGTTTCTATCTAATTGTTATTTTCTAAAAAACTAAGAAAGACACCTATTCTTTTTTGTCGGCTGAAATAACACTGCTTGACATAAAGTTATTTGCGAGACAAAAACATCCTTCTGACAAATCTGCGCTTAGAGCTGGAGAGGACTTAGGTAGTTTTATGTGATCATGAGCAACAAGTTGAGCTGTAACTTGGATTAGGTAGCTGGGTAGTTGGAGCCTTCATTTGTTAATGCGATACTATAAGTCAGTTGCTTGTTGCACACAGTTGACAAGGTGGCATGGAATGATGGTTAGAGTTTCACCACTGTAATGAAGAAAAGCCAACTTCAAACAATTGGTCTAGTTTCCAAAATCCCAAAGGGTTACTTCTCGTGTCCTTATGTTGGGTTTATCTCGACCCACTATAACTTCTCATGTCCTTTTTTACTTTTTATTTTTTGTGGCATTTTAATGCTTATTGTTTTTTGCTTTCGGGTGGCGTGCACAAATCTCTAATATATTTGTAATTTTGAATGAATTACAAAACACATTTTTGGGATATTCACGTCCGTTTATTTGTGTTCGATTTAATTTCATTATGGTTTTTTTCTTGCCGATTAATTTTTTTTAAAAAAATTTGCTTTGAAGTCTGTAGATTTGTCTAGGTTCACCGATAACTAGTTGATGATACGGTAAGCTATAAAACGCTCAATCTCTGAATCTCTACTAATATTCATAAAGTCATAATCCCTAGTTCCCTTTGCCAAACTAATGACTGACGTGGTGTGAACAACCCATACAACTTCGTAAGTAAAAGGGTTTTAAACTGTAACTTGAGTGAATTCATATAAAAGTGTGGTTGAAATTTTGCTATCGTAAGGAGTCAATCAATCAATAAAATTTGGTTTCCAAGAACAGGAGAAAACCTTAACATAGTTGATGTAGGTTTTAATGTTAGACCATTACAAATCTCTTAGCCCTGCAGTGTTTCATTTATTTTTGCTGCAGTGTTTTCTTTATCATGTTATTGTTTTTATGTACAACTCTAATCAATTCGACAAATATGATTAAGTTGTAAAGTTATTTGATTTTGGGTGCTAAAACATTTTCGTTAAAAAATAAAGTTTAGAAGTACAAATCATCCTATTCATCTTCCCTTCTAATTCCTAATTGGGAAAACAACTTCTATTTGGCTTGAATGACTTTTAATTTAAAATGTATTGTTGCAGCATTGCATGTTTATTTCTTGAAAATGGCATAAATCATTAGAGAAGTTTACTATAGATTATGCATGAAATTTCAAAATCTTGTGAGGATAAGTCACAGTGCTCTTTTTCTTGAATAAATTCAACGCTTGTGTACAAACAATCAACCTGTTATTTCAATTAAACCAGATCGAATTATGTTATATTTTGTGCTAATTGAGCAAAATGGCTCATTAGCAACTAATTGAATCAATGTATTTCACAAAAATTTGTTTCATAAAAGAGAAGATGCAACTAAGACTAAAATACGTTTAATAAACTTCAAGATTTACAAGAGCTAAAAGGTAGAATGAGGGCAATGAAAATTGAAATTTCCTCATTCAGAAATGGTAAACGAGACATAACCATCATATTTGATCCTACTGATATTAAGACTAACACATGAGGTCGCAAACAGGGGAACCTTCTTTTCCCCCGTCCTGAACACAACACTTGATTATCCTTCAATTTGGACGAATTTTAAAATTCGTGAGCGGCACCTTGAAATTTCTCCTTTTCAGAGATCAAGCAAAGAATAATATTAGTTGGGGGTCAAGAATCATCAGATTAGTTTTTTTTTTTTAACTGAAAAACTTCATTTTATTATTAATCCAAACTGCATGCGTACATGAAAGAGGAGGACAGAGCCCTTACCTCTTTAGAACAAAATGAAAATTATACATTTGCATCTGATCCAATCTTATCAAACTATGAACTATAGATGGGCATAAAGCCAAAGAAGTATAGAACTGAGGAGATGAAGCTGAAGAGCCAATCTTTGCTAGCGCATCTGCCACTGAATTGGCCTGACGAAGACAATGACGAAATTGCAGATCCATTTGCATGTCTACTATCTATCTCACCAAAAGCTGAATGCACAAAGGGGTAGCCAAAGTTCCTTGTAGAGCACCTATCAACAAACGAGAATCCGATTCCACTAACAGCCAGGAATAACCTAGAGACCGACACAACCGCACTCCCCGCAGCATCGCCTTAGCCTCCACCTTAAAAATGTCTACTAAGTCAAAGGCTTCAGCAAAAGCAAACAAACAAGCACCATCCTTACCTCGAAGAATACCACCACCCCCTCCTCTCATGTTACAAACCGACCCATCTGTATTGAGTTTAAAAACTCCACCTGCCGGCATCTCCCAAAGAACCCAATGAACCCTAATCATAGGTCTCATGGACTCTAGCTCCATCACGAAGGAACTCGACGCAACCGGCACTTGCTTGGCTCGATTGAAATAGGTCCGAAATGCATCCCTAATATCATGAATCACCGGCTAGCAAACCCGCTCACAAGACAATCGAACCCCATCAAACCTTGATCTATTCCTAGCTTTCCACAGATTCCACAAAATAAATGTTGGAAGCGTCATCAACAACCACCTCCACCCCGTACCACAGCGTCGCTGCACCCACCAATACTGCCAACGAGCTCGGACACCTTTCTCTGCACCTTCAAAACCTAGTGAGCTTTCAAAAAAATTCTAGGTCCCAACTGCTAAATCTCCAAGAATCATCAGATTAGTTAGCAATAAAGAATCGTTTATCTATTATCTATTACTATATAAAAAGTATAATGAGTTTTGGTGTGTAAATGTAAACAAAAGTTTATCTTAGTTTTTGTGACACCAAAATTACCTTTGCCACCAATAAATGGACAAATTGCATTGCATTTCAGTAATAATTAATAAGAATTATGCTAAAAATTACAAAGAAACATTGCTTGATTTGTGGTGAATTAAACTATTAAAAAAAAAGAACAACCAATTCGTTGCATTTCCTCAATAATTAATATAAATTATATCAACAATTACAAGAATGAAAAACAGTCGCTTGAGTTATAGTGAATTAAATCGAAAAAAAGAGCAACCAACTCATTAGATTTCCTTAATAATATAATATCAATTATGCCAGTAGTTCCAAAATTGAAAAATATTCTCTTGAATTACGGTGAATTAAATTGAAAAGAAAGAATAAATTTTATTTATAAAAAAAATAGTGAATCTTAGTGGTTAATAAATTGATAAATTACATTGCATTTCATTAATAAATAATATCAAATATTGATACGATCCATGGCTGCCCAAGATAGAGGAAATCGTTAGAAATCTTACAAGTCCATTAGCTTTGAGTCGTGGGTTGTATTACAACCATTTTAGTAGTTTTATAGTAGTTTTATTAGTTGAATAATTGGCTAAGTGCATGTTGCACATTAGAGGAGCCTTGGTTAGTTTAGTATGTTAGTTAGGTGAATTGGTTAGGTCATTCAATAAAGAGTTCGGCCAAGTCTTGCGTGCCAACCGAATCCTAGTTAGTTATGCTTAGTCGTTATTAGTTCATTGGCTAACCTTAGCCAAGTAGGGTTAGGTTTACATAGGATTAGCCTATTTAAAGGCTTATAGGCCGCATGTAATCAGGAACAATCATTCAAGAAATAAGAAAAACACCTTTGAGAGTCTCTCTCTTGCTTCATTGAAGCGCTCTTGAGTATCTTAGATTATTTTAGGATATTCAATTCGACTTATCAATCTATGAACACGCTAGATTGTGGCGTCGTCTACTATATCAAGGGATCGTTGGCCGCGTGATCAACGGGTTCTTGATCTTTCTGCTGCGTTCATCGAGTCAAGCGCGTTTCCAACCTTCTAAATCCGTGGTAGTCTGTATGGGTTTCGTCACACAGTTGGTGACGTTCGTATCAGCTAGCATCAGAGTTAGTTGAAAGTTCACGTTATATCTTTGTTCTTTGTTTCTTTTGGTTTTTTTCTTGAATCTCGTGTCTTTCTTGTTCGTCTTGAGTCATGCTTGTTTGAAAAAAAAAAAACCAAAGCCAAATTCTGACTTTTTTTCTGGTCGCGAAGTTTCTGGCCATATCGAGTTGTGTTTGGTGGAGTCGTGTGTCTGCTGAAGTTAGTCCAGCACCTTGGAGTTGCGTCTATCTTGTTTCGGGTTTAAAAAAAAAAAAAAATTCCGTGCTCTTCTTGTTCTTAGCAAGTTGTGCGTTCTGGTTTGTCTTGTTTCTTGTTTGCTGTCCGTGTCTTCTTGTGTGCTGTCTGTGTTTCCTTTGTCTTGTTACCGCCGAATCTCTCTTATAAAAAGAAGACAAGTCGGTTCTAGCAATTCTAGTCCAAGTCCAATTGGAGTTTGAACCGTGGCAGCCTAGGGTCTTGTTGTCGTGCTTTTCCAGCAGCCGATTCACCCCTAGTTTGTAGGGATTGAATCCGTGAATTACATCCCAAGATAGGAGCAGCACAAGTCCTAAATTATCTCCAAAATTTTAGCCTTCCATCCGTGAATTACATCCCAAGATAGGAGCAACACAAGTCATAAATTATCTCCGAAATTCTAGCCTTCCTAATCCCAACCCTTGCCTAAATTATCTCCTAAACTTCAGCCTTCCTAATCCCAAACATTGCCTACATTATCTCCTAAATTATCTCCTAAAATTTAGCCTTCCTAATCCCAAACCGTGCCTACATTATCTCCTAAATTATCTCCTAAAATTTAGCCTTCCTAATCCCAACCCTTTCCTACATTTTCTCCTAAACCTTAGCCCTTCTATCCCAAACCCTAGCTGCACCGTCTTCCTAATTTGTAGGAATAAGTTCGGCCACATCAAACCAAAAACCCTAGCCGACTTCCATCTTGTCCAACCCTAGCCGACCTCCTTTTTGAGTCAAACCCTTATCTCCTAGTGTCTCAACCTAAATCTAATTCTACTAGGATTCCTTTCATTCTTTCTTCCTTTTTGAGTCAACTTTCCTTTTGGTACTGTCGAGGATTAACAAGCTTGGGTGTCCCAAAATTGATCAAGTTGATCGTTTACTTGAAAGAGTTCTAATTTCTTCAAGATAAACTATCAAGAGTTTTGAGAGATTTGTGAGATTATTAGAGTGTTAAATTGAGTGGGAAAAAAAAAAACCAGTGATGAGTGTAAACATGTAAGGGAGTGGGTGAGGAAATATATACACTTGTTTCTTTGCTAACTTTTGGTAGGTCATATAATCATGTCTAGAGGAGTTGCATCATGTCCATATAAACAAGCCTGCTGGGATAACAAGCCTCTCAAGAGGAGGGGTTCAAAGCATTCTACTTCCACGCATTCTAGTTTCAAATGCTCTAATTTCGAGCCTCCACAATATGAGTTCCTTACACTTAAGGAAGAGATGGATCGGTATCGTGCTCTGAGCTTATATGACAGACTTAAGCGAGAGGATGAAGAGTTTCAAAGGCTATTACAGCCAGCACCTCGTAAGAGTTCATCCTCAACCAAAAGAGATTCATCTAAGGTGCATCATGGAAATTCTAAAACATGTACCTCAAGGACTGATTGGCGAATTGAATCCGCCAAGATGGTTGATTCTCTAATGGAGAAAATGACACCATTGCTGCAGGCATACTTTGAACAAAATAATCGTGCTCCAACCAATGGTCCTAAGGAAGATGCTCCTTCTAGTCCAACATTGATTGAAGAAATGCCTATGCACGAGGAAAAACTTGATTTGCCTAGTGATAATCTTGAGAATGAGGTGAATTTGAAGATTGACGAGCTACCACAGGAGTGTATCACACGTTGTGATGACGTGAAAGATTTGAGCGTCATTGTGCATAATGAGGGGATTCATGAGCAATCTTCTTGTTCTAACACTTGGACCTTTGTTATGTTTAACACTACACGTTTTACGCAGGTTGAGCAAGAGCAAGTGACCTTGGTAGTACAATGTGCTATTCCCAAATCATTTGTTCAGTTCAAGAGTTTCCATGGCATTTATCTATTTGGAGTTACATCTATGTGGAGCCACTTTGCCCAAGCACTTGAATTCAAAACTGGTCAGGTTCTTAAGAAAAGTACCCAAGTTGCAATCCAAGTGGACAAACTAGCCTTTGGAGCAACCTTAGCCACCTTTGTCCACTGCACGGAGCTCCTCAACATTGATTTCCTAGGAGTTGAATCTCCTCGGGTTGACTTCATTGAAGTATATCAACTCAAAGCTGGCCACGCCAATGAAAAGCACCATCAAACTCATCCTACATGTGATATGCTGAGTTTTTACCTCAAGGATCGTTGCGAGTTGAACCCAGTTCCTTACTACGAGTTGCCTTTTGTGCCAAAAATGATGTGGATCCTACACTTGTGCGAGAGACATGTCACGTGGATTATTTTCATGAAGGTGATGTCGTTGGCCCTATCCTCTGTCGCGCCCCATTTTTTGAAGAGAGGAAAGAAAACCAAAAAGTTGTCATTTTGAGTTTTTTTAGTTGAAAAAGGTTTTTTTAGTTAAAAATTGATTTTTGAAAAATAAAAAGAAATGGGTCATGGGACTACAAAAATGCGACGATTTGGACCCAAAAACAAAAGTCTAGAAAAGGGTTTTTAGAAAAGTTTGGAGTCGCCACTTGGTATGGAGTTTAGGTGTACCAAGTCACCCAAAAATTTTAATTAATGAAAATAAACTAAAAAACCCTTTTTAGGCGACTCAGTCTTTGAAAACTAGAGAAAAGGTTAGGGGTCCGCGGTTGAAAGAAGGGAAGGCAAAGATTGATGTTACTGTCTCTAAGGCACCTTCTAACCTAGCCAAAGCTAGTTGCGTGATTTAGTTAAAAATTTCCTAATTCTAACTTTAAAATTTATCACCTTTGGATGTTATCTATGTGGATGCAAAACCTAAACCTAATGTTGGGTTGGGAGGGGCAAAATGTCTCCTTGAGATTTGATTGGAATTGATCACATTAGTTGTGTCATCCAAATTTGACCCCTCGAGGAGGTCACGAAAAATGCAAATGATGAGACTCGAAAAAAATGGGAATTAGGATTTTCAAAAGAAATGCAATTTTATAAAATCTCAAGGGAAAAGAAATTGGATTTTTGAAAAGATGAATTTTTTAAGTCGAAAAAGGAACTTGATTTTCAAAGGATGAAATTTCGAGGAAAATGGATTTTGACTTTGAATTGCTAAACGGGAAAAAGAAACTTGAATTTTAAAGAATGATTTTGATAGAATTTAAAATAATGCACATGTATGTCCTAAAGAGGGATAATACAACATAATGGGTGCGGGAAACTAAATTCGTGACTTCAAATCTTCCTTTTCATAGAAGGAAATAAAAGCGTACTAAGGCTAGGAAGCCATACTCGCTCTTTTCCCTAATTCAAAGGGTAATGCTCTAAAAAAGGAGCTAATCTATTTTTTGACGAAAAAGAAAACTAAATGAGATGTTTTGCATACGGGATGGGAGAAAAATAACATGCAAAATGAAAAAGAAATCCTAAAAGTGAAATGTGTGTGAAATTTGTATCTAATGCATGAACGGCCTTAAGGGTCTAGCATTGGACTAGCCCTCGTCTAAAAGTTCTCACTAACATTGGATTAGTGAAAAATCGAAAGGAAAAGCCACAACTAGCGTTGGACTAGTGTGGTGACGTCAATACATTTACACAATAAACATGTAGACATGATAATAAAGCAAGTAAGCACATAAAACACATAAACACATAACACATAGGCATAATATCTAAATGCAAAACCTAGTAAAGCGATAAACACATAAGCATGCAAACACACAAATAAAAGCATATAAAATCTAATTACTACATTGGGAAAACCTATATACAATTCTAGAGGGGGAAATCAAAATAATAACCTATCTATTACAACTTGGCATTCAAGGCCTCCAAATAATTTACCCAAAATTTAAATAAAATAAATAAATACTAAAAATGAATAAAAACAAAGGAAAACTTAATTTAAACATGTAAAATCATGCAAAGACCCATAGGAGCACAAAAGGGCACATAATAAGGGGAGAGAAGTTACCATCCCTTGATGTAATGTCTCAATTGAATGCCCAAATAAGGGGAATGGCTATCTAAGACTCAATGTCAACAAAAGGGGATCAAGGCACCAATTTAAAGGAAAAATCAAACACGAATTCAAAGATGAGATATTAAAACAAACTATGCAAGCAACATGGATAAGACTGGAAAACATGAATCCTAAAGTGTAGACACCAAATTTTGACTATTTCAATTGTTTTCTTATGTTTTTATCTATTAATATTTAGTTATTTATTTTTTGAATATTCTAACACATTTTTCTTATTTTTGTAGGTTTCCTTTAAAAAAAAAAGAAAAAGTCAAAACGCGGACCAATTACGCGGATCTATCCGCATAACTAGTTCGCGTAACCTGATCAGAAGCGAAAAAAAATTACGCGCGTTTTTTTTCCAGCCATTTCCTTCCTCATTTCCAGCTGTATTTTTTGTGTCTTTGGCATCAAGTAATCGATTTAGTTAATGCCCAAATCACCCTTGATCCTTAAGACACAAATAAAACGCATCCAATGATCAAAATTAACTCAAGAAAACCCTCAAAGTATCTAAGCCTTTGGTTGTAGGTTTTAATGCCTATAAATCACCCATGTTAGGGTTTTCTAGAAAAAAGGAGAAGAGGGAGGCTGAGAGTGAGCAGAAAGAGAGAAGAAAGAAATTAGGAAGAAAAAGAAAAACGATTGAGAATCAAAGAAAAAAAGAAAAGAGAGAAAAGATAAAAACTAGGATTTCTTTTTTTTTTAGTGAAGATTTCTTGAACTTTGGTGATTCCTTTTGGTTCTTTTCAAGCCTCCGAATCAGGTAGTTCCTTTACTCTATCTATTATTTTTCTGGTCGAAAATTACTGAAAATCAGACCTTTTGGTGGAACCAACGTCTTAAATGTGTTTTTTTTAAGTTTTATGACATTTGATGATGATTATTGGTTGTTATATGAGCATATTGTGTTTATAAAGCCTTGGTAAGGCTCATAGTCTTGTTCTGACGTTTAAAATCAGACGTTTGATGCTTCTGTGTTGATTTTATTGTGATTTCTGAAAAATTTTTGCAAAAAATGTTCTTCACGTTTTGAAAATGTGAAGAAACGCAGGCTAATTGCGCGGTTTATTCCGCGTAACGCTCCGCGTTTCCTTTTGAATGTTTGAAGATGTGAAGAAACGCGGAGTTCTTGCGCGACTTGGTTCACGAACGCTCCGCGTTTCTGCTTGAATATTTGAAGATGTGAAGAAACGCGGGGTTATTACATGAGCCGATCAGCGTAACTTCCAGCGTTCTAGCACGCTTCTTCCCTTTCCCCTTTTTTGTCTATTTGATGATGCGATGCTTAAGATTTGGCCTTTTCGGTTTTAGCTTGTTTTGACATGATCGAATGATGATGTTTAATGCTTTAAATAAATCCCTTGCCTCGAAGATTTTGTTTGTGTTATTGTCGAAAAGCGGAAGCAATCTTCGATATTTTGAAGATGGGAAGAGACGGACCGTTCTGGTGAGTCCTGTTTCGTTTCCTCTCGAACTTTACATTTTGCATGTAGCGGATGTAGTTCTTGCTGCTCGCGTTTCTATTCATAATCTATCTCCTCGGTTTTGTTGCTATTTCCGCTCTTTTGTTCCGAATCTTACTCTATTATTTGTATTTCCTAGCCTTGTCCATGTTCCTTGCGAGTCTGTTTTGATACCTTTTCTTTGAATTTTTGATTGATTTTTCCTTTAAATTGGTACCTTGATCCCTTTTGTTGACATTGAGTCTTAGATAACCATTTCCCTCATTTAAGGATTCGGTTAAGGCATCACATCAAGGGATGGTAACTTCTTTCCCTATTATGTGCTCTTATGTGTTTTGCATGATCTTGCATGTTTTAAATTAAGTTTTCCTTTGCTTTTATTCATGTCTAGTCTTTATTTATGTCATTTAATTTTTGGGTAAATCATTTGGAGGCCTTGGATGCCAAGTTGTAATAGACAGATTTAATTTTGTAAAAAGTGCATTTATTCTAGAAAATGTAATAGTTAGATTATTATTCCGAATTTTTTCCCCTTAGAATGTATTTAGGTTCCCCCAATGTAATAATTAGGTTTTATATGCTTATTTTGCATGCTTGCATGTTTATGTGTTTACTTGCTTTCCTAGGGTCTTGCATCTAGATATTATGCCTATGTGTTATGTGTTTATGTGTTTTATGTGTTTACTTGCTTTATTATCATGTCTACATGTTTATTGTGTAAATGTATTGACGTCACCACACTAGTCTAACGCTAGTTGTGGCCTTTTCTTTCGATTTCTCACTAATCCAATGTTAGTGAGAACTTTTAGGCGAGAGCTAGTCCAATGCTAGACCCTTAAGGCCGTTCATGCATTAGATACAAGTTTCACGCACTTTTCACTTTTAGGATTTCTTTTTTCCATTTTTGCATGTCACTATTCTCCCATCCCGTATGCGAAACATCTCATTTAGTTTCCTTTTTCGTTACAAATAGATTAGTTCTTTTTCTAGGGCATTACCCTTTGAATTAGGGAAAAGAGCGAGTATAGCTTCCTAGCCTTAGTACGTTTTTATTTCCTTCTATGAAAAGGAAGATTTGAAGTCACGAATTTAGTTTCCCACACCCATTATGTTGTATTATCCCTCTTTAGGACATACATGTGCATTATTTTAAATTCTATCAAAATCATTCTTTAAAAATCAAGTTTCTTCTTCATGTTTTAGCAATTCAAAGTCAAAAATCCATTTTTCTTAAAATTGCATCTTTTGAAAATTCAAGTTCCTCTTTGCACTTAAAATTGATCTTTTCAAAAAATCCAATTTCTTTTCCCTTGAGATTTTATAAAAATTGCATTTCTTTTGAAAACCCTATTTTCCTGTTTTTTCGAGTCTCATCATTTGCATTTTTCGTGACCTCTTCGAGGGATCAAATTTGGATGACACAACTAATGTGATCAATTCCAATCAAACCTCAAGGAGACATTTTGCCCCTTCCCGACCCCAACATTAGGTTTACGTTTTGCTTCCATATAGATAACATCCAAACGTGATAAATTTTAAAGTTAGAATTAGGAAATTTTTAACTAAATCACGCAACTAGCTTTGGCTAGGTTAGAAGGGTGCCTTAGAGACGAGTAACATCGAATCTTTGCCTTCCCTTCTTTCAACTGTGACTCCCAAACCTTTTTCTCTAGTTTTTTCAAAGACCTGGAGTCGTCTAAAAAAGGGTTTTCTTAGTTTATTGTCATTAATTAAAATTTTTGGGTGACTTGGTACACCTAAACTCTATACAAAGTGGCGACTCCAAATTTTTCTAAAAACCCTTTTTTAGACTTTTGTTTTTGGGTCTTAATCGTCGCATTTTTTTTAGTCCCATGACCCATTTTCTTTTATTTTCAAAAAATCAAAAAAATCAATTTTAACTAAAAAACCTTTTAAACTAAAACCCAAACGGGGTTTCATTCCTTGTCTTTCAAAATGGTATGACTGGGAATTTCCTAAGAGGGTCCGAGCACTTGATTTAGTTGATTATTTCGTTTTTCTAACTTTCTTATATATCACATTTGGATATTTTAGGTTGCATTTCCTTTTTCTTTTTCTTTTCTTTTTTAGGATTTTTTTTTCGCGCAATCACTCCTTACACATCGTGTACATGATGAATGAATTATTGTTTATTTATTTGTATTGATATTTACTTGTACCGCGCCTTGCATTTGGGGGGGGTGTGCATCTACACTAGAGCCTCGAGAATGTTTGGTATTTGAATCCCTCCTCGCAAAGGGAATCACTTTCATACGTGCATATGTATTTTACTTTGACCCTATTTTTTTTACTTTAGTGGCTTGTCACGCCACTCTTCCCTATTAGGATTAGGATTGATCCACTTGGACATGTGGCCGTGTACGGCGTAGCAATGTCAGGGATCACTCAACCACCGAAGGCATTCGGATTGATGACCTTTTGCCTTTTGGTCTGAAGGTTTGGGAGCCTGTAACCTTTGTCGAGTCTAGATGCATTAGTGAGCTCAACCTCATGCATCCATGTTAGAATTGCCTAGGGTAGAGTACATCTTACCCTATTAAGGATCACTAGACACGAGAGGAGGGATTCCACCCCTCTTTATTTTTGTGCAATTTGTTGCTCCAACGTGTTATGTGATATCTGTCGATTAAACTAAGCTTTTGTTGTCTTCCCTTTTCTTGCATTTCACAAACTCTAGAAAATAAGAGTCTTGGCACTCTTTTAAGACAAGCCATCTTTCTAGATAGGTTATTGCACGTTTGAATTTATGTTTATTGCATTTAAGTTGTAATTGCATATCACTTTTAGGCTTACCCCGGCATTCAAATGGGGCTCCTATAGTCCATGTTTCATTTTTGCACCCTTACTTGCTTTAATAAAATGGCATCATGCATAAGCCATAGAGGGAATGCCGCATAGGGAATCCCATGTTAGGAATAAACCACCCTTGTATCTCGGATATATAATCCAATGAGACTTGCATGTTTATGTTTTCAGTAACATCCAAAGGGGTAGCGCACAAGGTAAGGTAGGGTCCGATCCCTTCTATGATGGCACCAAAGATATGGAGTGACCTACATATGCTAGAACATAAACCTCTAATAATCATTTTTTTGGCCATTTTATCAAAGTTGGTAAAATCCCATGCATAAGGACACTAAATCGAAAAAATTCACAAATAATTTCTCAGTGTTGAAATAATGATTATTTCAAGGCCAAATCTTTATTTTGGAAGGCTTATAAACTAGTGTGTTGCAAATAAAGTTAAGGTTTGGAGCTATAGGTAAGCGATGAACCCAACTGACTTTTGGGTAAACCATCAATCCCGTCCAATCCATTTGAATTAGATCAATGTTTCACTCAAGACTAGTCAAGGCACTACAATTCCTTCAAGAATAATCCTTTTCATGCCAAATTAACCTTTAACCTCTCTTCATATATCAATTAAAGTAATAAATCCATTCGGACTTTGTCCTCGTGATGCATCAAGTATCACATTTTCTTTTGGTCAATCCTCTAGATTGTTTTACTAATCGCATATCAGTGAAGTGATCGGATCCATCAGGTATTGTATGGTGCATACCCCAGAGGATTGCATTTTTCATGCTAGGCCCACCCTTGGCATAAAAGGGCTCCCCCCATAGGACATGCATACCGGTTTGCAATTCTGCTTACTAACTCCAAGTTTTTTTTCTTTTCCTTCCCCCCTCCCTTGCATTCATAAAATGTGGGTGTTGATAAGAAAGAAACTTTTTCTTGATCTAATAAAGTTTTGAAAATTAGAAGTGTTATTTGATTCTTGGGTAGATCCTGCAATGCAAACTATGGAGAATTCATTTGGGAAAACACAAGCTCAGAGCATCTATGAGATTTATGGCATAGAGGTTTAACGACTTGTCTATGAAAATCAATGTTTTGACATGTTTTGTAAATAAAATAGAGGGAAGAATGAAAAGTAGAGGTGTATTTTAGATGTTTTCATTTTTCTTAGTTGAATAAATTTTTACTCCAGATTTTTACACAGATAAAGCTATTCGTTTGGGCTTTCCTTATTTTTGTAGTTGTATGAATTTCATCTTCTCTTGATTATAAGGAGACCTCATGATGGATTTTAAGAAAACAAGACCGAGTTGAATCTTGTCATTTGTTGAATAAAATTCACAAAATTTTTGCATACCGTAAAATTGTGGCCTGAATAATGTAGTGAGAGTGCCTGAATTCAAAATCTCAAATGAGTCACTCGAACTTGCTATCTTATTTTCAGTGACCAAGCAAGATGGTGTTTTCCTTTCGTTTTACTTTTCTGATCCCATCAAGCCTTCAGAATGAATAAATCAACTACATTGGTTAGCACACCCCAAGCCAGGGCAGTTTTATTTTGTAAAGGTTCACTACAGCTAGATTGATTCAACTCATATTCAGTTGAAAGCAAAATGTTCATTACTTTTGATTGTTTTGAAAATTTGGGATGATGCTTTAGGCATTCGTTTTGTCTCCACACAAATTTTGTCGTTTATTTTCCCATTTGAATCATCAGAAGTACAATTTCGTTTCAAATAAAAGCCTTGATGATCATACCCCTATTAGAGTGATTTTCAAATGCTAGAAAGGAAAAGATTTTCACAATGATTTGTTCTTTACTTTGGTTGTCATGGGACTTGGAAATGATGCTTTGGCCATCTCTTTTACTATCTAAACACTCTTTACCCTTTGCATCCCAAGATTGAGCCTAAATTGGTGGTTCGTTTCAACAGCACTTATGATCGCATCCCCACATTGGGGTAGGAGACATAAGCATTTTCAATGACGTCAAGGATGCTAAAATTTTTGAGGAAAAAAAAAGAGAGAAAAAAAAAGAGAAAAAAGAAAAAATTGAAAAAAGGGAGAATATATAAAAAAAAAAGAAGGAGCGAAGTCAAGAAAAAGAGAAAAAAAAAAAAGAAGTAAAAAAAGAGGGGACAGAAAAATATGAAAAAAGAAAGACTGAAAAAAAAAATTCAATGCCAAAATTCATCCAAGAAGGAGGATAGAAGTCATGATGAGATGCAAGATCTTAAGGTCAAAAACCCAAACTGGGGCAATTTTTTTGAAAGAAATACGATAATAGGTGCAAATGTCCTTAACAATCCTATTTCTTTTAGCTGTCGTCTTCAAGTCACATTACAAGCTCACAAAGTCCATCGCTGACTTATGTCTCATGACAACTTAAAGTATAGATCAATCTCTAAGGGGCCCATGAATCACTCATGATCGCAAGGTTATAACCTATCTCCTTGTGTTTAGCTATCTCTTCTTAAGTATTACAAGCCCATGGATTTTATATGTTGACTAAATCTTCATACAAATTAAGGGTGAGTAACTTTTGTCTTTCATCAAGAATAGGGTGTTGAATCAGTTTAATGTAATTCAGATACAACACGAAGAAGAATCTCAATGTGCAGTGTTATCTATCATTTCTCACACCTTCTTTTTTATTTGAATTGACACCTACCTGAGTGGTCTTGAAGCATGAGCTAGCAAGAAAGAGTGGTCTTTTTCTCCAAAATATTGACCCTAAGTGAGGGTGAGACCTATTTCAATTTGATCTAGTTTCAAGAGGTTCATCATGAGTTCTCCTATATGAGTAAGCATGACATTTTGGCTTGCTTTTTATTTGAGTAATGTAATTTATATTGTCTTGGATGTCTCTAATAACAGACTAATGCATTTTTTGATATTGCCATTTGATTGCTTTCAAAAAAAAAAAATTTATGGAGCATTTCTATGATGTATTTCTGGGCATACCCAAGGGTCAAATAACACATCTTTAAATTTGCCACTCAAAATTTGGCTTTGATAAGTTAGCATTTTTTCTTGAGCAGTAATTATTGCATAATAATAAAGAAGGCAAATTGTTTGAGAATTCAAGTGCACATCATATTTTGCAAGTCCCCTCTTGTATGCAGGTATTCATGGCTGAGATCTGCAAGAAGCAGAAGACAAATTTTGCAGATCCAAAGATCAAGCATGAATAAAAAATCAATAACACTACATTTCAAGATGATGGCATAGCCTATCAATTCAGAAGGGCCTAACTCTAACACTAGTTTAGGGATTTACCTTTCAAAAAAAAAAAAGTGAAAAAGAAGGAAAGAAAAGTTTTCCCTTTAATGCTACATATAGTTCCTTTTGGACTTTTGAAGCATTTTACCTTTGGATTGCATTTCTAAATCGGGGCAATTTTTTGTTGAAAAACAAAATTTTGAAGGAAAATTGAGAAAAATTTTTCAAGGAAAATTTTCAATAAACAAAGAAAATTTGGAAAAAAAAAGAGGAGGAGAAAAGAAAAAAAGAAGAGAGAAAATTTTTAATGGCCAAAGCAATGTTTTTTTGATTAAGCTCAAATTTTTTGATTGGCTACATTAGAGCCAATTTTATTGAATAAAAGCTGAGACAAATTCTCCATTAACTAAACTAGGGCATTCATTTTTATTAAAGTGAGGCAATTTTTTGGTTGACCAAAATAGGGAAAATGCTTAAAGGAAAATAAAAAAAAATCTGCAAGAAAGAATTTCTCAATAAAAGGTGAAAATTGGGGCAAGTTTGCAATATTCACTGAATGATTTTTGTCAATGCATGCATGAGCACATTAATCGCCTTGATAGAAAGCGTATGAAGACGCAGGTTCAGACTTTGAGCACTCGACTAGGTCATTATAGAGGCAGCCTCGACATTCACCGCTGGCGACTGTCCCAGGGCCACCGGAGGTGATGGTGGAGGAGGGGATGATAGATCCATGAGTTGCGGTTTATTCCATTCTTGCTTTATTTCTCTTTTTATGTTTGATCTTGTGTTCTGATTTTTAGACATAGGTTTAACTGTTAGAAATATTTTTGGTTAAATTGCTGCATCAGGATGTATATATTTGTTTAAATTTGGCTCTTATGTGCTTATATGTGTTTGAAACAAAAAAAAAACTTTATCTAAATTGCACATTTGCCCCACAAATTGATTTGTTTTTCGAAATTTGATTAAAAAGGGGTGCAAATGTCCAAATCATTAGGTTGCAATTGCCTTCATCTTTTTGAAATAAAGGCCGCACGATGTGAAAAATCCTTTTTCCATCTTACTCGGAAATAATTGTTATGTGATTAAGACATTGGCATTTTAGAAAGTATGTTTTGTAAAATAGGGAAAATTATGCCTCAGTTTTTTTCCTATTGAATGAGATTTCTTCTTTTATTGGATTTTACAAGAAAATGATTGACATAGTTGGCAACTGATCCTTTTCAATTGATATGCTATAAAGAAAAAAGAGAAAAAGAAAAGGCAACAAAGTGAGAACTAAAGTTCTACTCCAATGATTCTAGTACTAAGTAACCGGAGGTTTAGCATCTACAAATGTTAACTTTCACGTAAAACGGTGCTTGAATTACGAGTATGCAAAGCAGTTCGAACAAGTAAAATGTCGAGTAACCGGAAATCTTCACCTAAAAGTGTTGATTTTCGCGTCAAAAGGCATTATTGCAATTTGAGTAAGAAGATGTGTTTCAGCAAATCCTTTTTAACAGTAAAATCTGAGAAAACTGTGAAAAAGGCAAGCTTGAATTGACTATATGAGTCGTTTGATTGCAAAATTTGATGAAAGTGAGAAATCAAACTTGAATTGTTAAAATTGAGGTATAATTGTCTCTCTTTTACTTGATATTATGAGTACTTGATGCAAATTGAATAATTGCATAATAATGTTTTGCCTGGTTTATGAGGATTTGGATTTCCAAGATCGCATGGTTTATTTCAATCCCATAGTTTGTTTTGATGAATACTTCCTACCATTTGAGAACAAGCAATATTTCATGAACACAAATATCTCATGAATGTATTTTATAGCATGATTTTGATACGTTTTAGTCATTTTAATGGCTAACAGTTGTGATCCCAAGAGAATTTGCACTTTATGATTAAAAAAAAAGAGAAATTGAATTTCCATAGACTAATTGGTTAATATTTCATGACTTCTGCGATCCATTTGACACTGGGGCAATTTTGTTTTGATGGAAGTGCTCTCCAATTTTGGATAATGCATAAAAAAAATTAATTTTGCCGGAAAAGGTTTGCAGATCAAGAGGATGGCAACATATGTGGATTTGTTCCGACCCTGGAGAGGAAAGGTTTCAGTTATACTCTTCAAATTTCCAAAATCTATCAATTCTTGAAAAAAAAAAGAGAGAGAAGTCATTGTTCCTATCAATCACTTACTTTTCAAGACAAGAAAATCAAAAATCAGAAATGCAACATTTCACTGAGTGCATTATTACTTGCATTTTATATTTACCATGTTTGAACGGCTTGTGTTTTATTTTTTTAAAGTCTGGCAATCCAGAATTTATGTTTCCATCTCTCCCACTAGTGTCTAGATTTTGGTCCAATCCCACCAGCAATTTAGACTTAGGGCATATTTGCATTTCTCATCTAGTCATTCAGGTTTGGGTCCAGTCCCAATGAATAGTCTAAATTTGGAAAGAATTTTAAATTTCTGTTGGTTGCTTTCTCCCTCCTTCTATCTCCCACTTAATTTAAATTTGGTTGGTTCTCACCTCCACCCCTTCCATCTCCCACTTCAATTTAAATTTCATTTGTCTGCCTCCATTTGGGCACCCTTCTATCTCCCTTCTTGATATTTTAAAATCCACGTTGGTGTCTCCCTCACTATCTCCCCTTCTTGATATTTTAAATTCCTGCTCGACTTCCCTTTCTTGATATTTTAAATTCACATTGGTGAGTCTCAACCTCCGCCGGGCACCCTTCTATCTTCCCTTCTTGAATATTTAAATTTCTGTTGGTGAGTCTCAGCATCCGCCGGGTACCCTTCTATCTCCCCTTCTTGATATTTTAAATTCTTGTTGGTGAGTCTCAGCCTCCGCCGGGCACCCTCCTATCTCCCCTTCTAGATATTTTAAATTCTTGTTGGTTGCTGTCTCAGCCTCCGCCGGGCACCCTTCTATCTCCCCTTCTTGATATTTTAAATTCACGTTGGTGAGTCTCACCTCACCCTATCTCCTTCTTGATATTTTAAATTCCTGTTGGTGAGTCTCCGCCTCCGCCGGGCACCCTTCTATCTCCCCTTCTTGATATTTTAAATTCCTGTTGGTGAGTCTCAACCTTTGCCGGGCAGCCTCCTATCTCCCCTTCTTGATATTTTAAATTCCTGTTGGTGAGTCTCAGCCTCTGCCGGGCACCCTTCTATCTTCCCTTCTTGAATATTTAAATTTCTGTTAGTGAGTCTCAGCCTCCGTCGGGCACCCTTCTATCCCCCTTCTTGATATTTTAAATTCCTGATGGTGAGTCTCAACCTCCGCCCGGCACCCTTCTATCCCCAATTCTTGATATTTCAATTGATTTAGGCCAGAAGAGCCAGGTAAGCATTTGGTGTCTACGTCTTTGTCTAAAATTTCTTCGAAACTCAGACAAAGAGGGGCAAGCTGTAGACACCAAATTTTGACTATTTCAATTGTTTTCTTATGTTTTTATCTATTAATATTTAGTTATTTATTTTTTGAATATTCTAACACATTTTTCTTATTTTTGTAGGTTTTCTTTAAAAAAAAAAGAAAAAGTCAAAACACGGACCAGTTACACGGATCTATCCGCGTAACTAGTCCGCGTAACCTGATCAGAAGCGAAAAAAGAATTACGCGCATTTTTTTTCTAGCCATTTCCTTCCTCATTTCCAGCTGTATTTTTTGTGTCTTTGGCATCAAGTAATCGATTTAGTTAATGCCCAAACCACCCTTGATCCTTAAAACACAAATAAAACGCATCCAATGATCAAAATTAACTCAAGAAAACCCTCAAAGTATCTAAGCCTTTGGTTGTAGGTTTTAATGCCTATAAATTACCCATGTTAGGGTTTTCTAGAAAAAAGGAGAAGAGGGAGGCTGAGAGTGAGCAGAAAGAGAGAAGAAAGAAATTGGGAAGAAAAGAAAAGCGATTGAGAATCAAAGAAAAAAGAAAGAGAAAAAGATAAAACTAGGGTTTCTTTTTTTTTTTAGTGAAGATTTCTTGAATTTTGGTGATTCCTTTCGTTCATTTCAAACCTCAGAATCGGGTAGTCTTCCTTTCCTCTATCTATTATTTTTCGGTGAAAATTAAAATCGACCTTTTGGTGGAACCAAGTCTTAAATGTATTTTTTTTAAGTTTTATGACATTTGATGATGATTATTGGTTGTTATATGAGCATATTGTGTTTATAAAGCCTTGGTAAGGCTCATAGTCTTGTTCTGACGTTTAAAATCAGACGTTTGATGCTTCTGTGTTGATTTTGTTGTGATTTCTGAAAAATTTTTGCAAAAAATGTTCTTCACGTTTTGAAAATGTGAAGAAACGCAGGCTACTTGCGCGGTTTATTCCGCGTAACGCTCCGCGTTTCCTTTTGAATGTTTGAAGATGTGAAGAAACGCGGAGTTCTTGCGCGACTTGGTTCCGCGCTTTCGCTTGAATATTTGAAGATGTGAAGAAAGCGGGGTTGTTCTGTGAGCCGATAACTTCCCGCGTTTCTAGCCTGACAGTTCTTCCCTTTCCCCTTTTTTTGTCTATTTGATGATGCTGATGCTTAAGATTTGGCCTTTTTCAGTTTTAGCTTGTTTTGACATGATCTGAATGATGATGTTTAATGCTTTAAATAAATCCCCTTGCCTCTGAAGATTTTGTTTGTGTTATTGTTTGAAAAACTGGAAGCAATCTTCCTGATATTTTGAAGATGGGAAGAGACGCTGGACCGTTCTGGTGAGTCCGTGTTTCCTGTCTGCGTTTCCTCTCTGAACTTTACATTTTGCATGTAACGCGGATGTAGTTCTTGCTCTGTTTCTATTCCAGCGTAATCTCTTTCCTCGTTTATTGCTATTTCCTGCTCTTTTGTTCCAGAATCTTACTCTATTATTTGTATTTCCTAGCCTTGTCCATGTTCCTTGCAGAATCTGTTTTGATACCTTTTCTTTGAATTTTTGATTGATTTTTCCTTTAAATTGGTACCTTGATCCCTTTTGTTGACATTGAGTCTTAGATAACCATTCCCCTCATTTAAGGATTCAGTTAAGGCATCACATCAAGGGATGGTAATTTCTTTCCCCTATTATGTGCTCTTATGTGTTTTTGCTCTTGCATGTTTTAAATTAAGTTTTCCTTTGCTTTTATTCATGTCTAGTCTTTATTTATGTCATTTAATATTTGGGTAAATCATTTGGAGGCCTTGGATGCCAAGTTGTAATAGACAGATTTAATTTTGCAAAAAGTGCATTTATTCTAGAAAATGTAATAGTTAGATTATTATTCCGAATTTTTTCCCCTTAGAATGTATTCAGATTCCCCCAATTTTTTCCCCTTATTTTGCATGCTTGCATGTTTATGTGTTTACTTGCTTTCCTAGGGTCTTGCATCCAGATATTATGCCTATGTGTCATGTGTTTATGTGTTTTATGTGTTTACTTGCTTTATTATCATGTCTACATGTTTATTGTGTAAATGTATTGACGTCACCACACTAGTCCAGCGCTAGTTGTGGCTTTTCCTTTCGATTTCTCACTAATCCAATGTTAGTGAGAATTTTTAGGCGAGGGCTAGTCCAATACTAGACCCTTAAGGCCGTTCATGCATTAGATACAAGTTTCACACACTTTTCACTTTTAGGGTTTCTTTTTTCCATTTTTGCATGTCATTTTTCTCCCATCCCGTATGCGAAACATCTCATTTAATTTCCTTTTTCGTTACAAATAGATTAGTTCTTTTTCTAGGGCATTACCCTTTAAATTAGGGAAAAGAGCGAGTATGGCTTCTTAGCCTTAGCACGCTTTTATTTTCTTCTATGAAAAGGAAGATTTGAAGTCACGAATTTAGTTTCCCACACCCATTATGTTGTATTATCCCTCTTTAGGACATACATGTGCATTATTTTAAATTCTATCAAAATCATTCTTTAAAAATCAAGTTTCTTCTTCATGTTTTAGCAATTCAAAGTCAAAAATCCATTTTTCTTAAAATTGCATCTTTTGAAAATTCAAGTTCCTCTTTGCACTTAAAATTGATCTTTTCAAAAATCCAATTTCTTTTCCCTTGAGATTTTATAAAAATTGCATTTCTTTTGAAAACCCTATTTTCCTGTTTTTTCGAGTCTCATCATTTGCATTTTTCGTGACCTCTTCGAGGGATCAAATTTGGATGACACAACTAATGTGATCAATTCCAATCAAACCTCAAGGAGACATTTTGCCCTTCCGACCAACATTAGGTTTACGTTTTGCTTCCATATAGATAACATCCAAAGCGTGATAAATTTTAAAGTTAAATTAGGAAATTTTTAACTAAATCCACGCGAACTAGCTTTGGCTAGGTTAGAAGGGTGCCTTAGAGACAAGTAACATCGAATCTTTGCCTTCCCTTCTTTCAACTGTGACTCCAACCTTTTCTCTAGTTTTCAACACTGAGTCGTCTAAAAAAGGGTTTTCTTAGTTTATTTTCATTAATTAAAATTTTTGGGTGACTTGGTACACCTAGACTCTATACCAAGTGGCGACTCCAAATTTTTCTAAAAACCCTTTTTTAGACTTTTGTTTTTGGGTCCAAATCGTAGCATTTTTTTTAGTCCCATGACCCATTTTCTTTTATTTTCAAAAAATCAAAAAAATCAATTTTAACTAAAAAACCTTTTTTTTTAACTAAAAACCCGAAACGACGGGGTTTCATTCCTTGTCTTTCAAAAATGGGGCGCGACATAAAGTATGTTTCTGAATCAAAAGGGTGGAAAATAGCAACAAAACAAAAAAGCAGAAAGGTCACGCGGAGGGTTATGCGGACCAGTACGCGCAACCAAGGTCACGTTTCATGCAAAAAAGAGATTCAGAAGGAAACGCGGATTGGAAACGCGGAACGAGCCGCGTAACCTCCCGCGTTTCTTCCCATCTTCAAAATTCCAGAAAGATTGCTTCCAGTTTTTCCAATCAAAACACCAATACAACACCAGAGACAACAAGATCAATTTCAAGGCATAAATATTATCATTCAAATCACATAAAAACGAGCTAAATCCAAAAAGGTCGAATCTTAAGCATTAACATCGTCAAGTAGGAAGAAAAGGGGAGAAAAGAAACTATCAGAATAGAAACGCGGGGTGTTATGCGGAGAGATCCGCGTAAGTACTCCGCGTTTCTTCACATCTTCAAACATTCAAAGAGAAACGCGGAGGGTTACGCGGATCAGTTCGCGTAAGAACCCCGCGTTTCTTCACATCTTCAAAGCGTGAAGAACATTTTTCCAGAAATTTTGCAGAAAACACAACAAAATTAACACAGAAACATCTGACATCTGATTTTTAAACGTAAAAACAAGTCTATGAGTTTTACCAAGACTATATAAACACAACCGTACTGATACTATAACACATAATCATCATCATTATCATAAAAAACTCAAAGAACACAACCATGGCCTTGGTTCCACCAAAAGGCCCAACTTTTCAGTGATTTTTCGATCAAAACAAAGTAGATAAGGTAGAGGGAAACTACCTGAGTCAGAAACTTTACAAAAAAAAAACAGACCAAAACTCCAAAAAAAATGATCTGCACTCACTTCCAAAAAAAGAAAAGCCCTAGTCTTCTTTTCTCTCCTTTCCCTTTTACCCCTCTTTTGGTTCAGCTGTTTCTCTCTCTTTTTCTTCACTTTCCTCACTCCAATTCACCTTTCTCAGCCTTTTTTCTCTCCTCTCCCTTCTCAGAAAACCTAAAGAGCTATTTATAACCCATTTACCCTAGAACCAAAGGCTTGGATGCATTTAGGGTTTGTTGGTTGATTTTTGATCATTAGATGGGGTGTTATGGATTAAGGGTGAGTTAGGGATTAACTAAATAGGTTCCTTGATGCTCAAGGTGCAGAAAATATAGTTGGAAATGAGGAGAAAAATGGCTGGAAAAATCGTGCGCGTATTTTTTTTAGCCTCTGATCAGGTTACGCGGATTGTTACGCAGACCAATCCGCGTAACAGGTCCGCGTTTCAGTTCTAAACCCCTTTTTCTTTTTCTTTTTTTTAAACCCTACAAAAATAAGAAAATATGTTATAATAAATAAATAAATACTAATAGATAAAAAACATGAGGTAATAATTCAAAAAATCAAAAATTTGGTGTCTACAGCTTGCCCCTCTTTGTTTGAGTTTCGAAGAAACTCTAGACAAAAATGTAGACACCAAATGCTTACCTGGTTTCGCTGGTTGTATCTGAACCATTGTAAACAATAGGAATGTTAGATTGCCACTTATCAAACTAAAAATGCATAATGTGACCGAACTCGTATAGACTTGCCTACGTATCTCGCCATGAGAATCAGGTCAAACGTAGTTCAAATGCAAATGAACTGCGATGAAATGAGTGAATCTTGTAAAATTCAAGAACGGAGATAGAAGGGTCGCTGTGGATGAGACTCACCAACAGTGAATTTAAATATTCAAGCCAAGAATAAAATTAAATGCCAAGAATTGGGGTAGAAGGGTGCGCGGCGGACGCTGAGACTCACCAACAGGAATTTAAATATTCAAGAAGGGAAGATAGGCGGGTGCCCGGCGGAGGTTGAGACTCACCTGCAGGAATTTAAAATAATATCAAGAAATTTTAAATATCGAGAAGAGGAGATAGGAGGATGCCCGGCGGAGGGTTGAGACTCACCAACAGGAATTTAAAATATCAAGAAGGGAGATAGAAGGATGCCCGGCGGAGGCAGAGACTCACCAACAGGAATTTAAAATATTAAGAAGGGGAGATAGGAGGTGCCCTGGAGGTTGAGACTCACCAACAGAATTTAAAATATCAAGAAGGAGGATAGAAGGTGCAGTGAGGCTGAAACTCACTGAAATTTAAAATATCAAGAAGGGGAGATAGAAGGGTGCCCGGCGGAGGCTAAGATAGCAACCAATAGATATTTAAATTGAAGCAGGAGAGATAGAAGGGTGCCCGGCGGAGGTTGAGACAGCAACCAACAGAAATTTAAATTGAAGCAGGGGAGATAGAAGGTGCCGTGAGAACTCATGAGGAATTTAAAATATCAAGAAGGGGAGATAGAAGGGTGCCCGGTTGAGGCTGAGACTCACCAACAGGAATTTAAAATATCAAGAAGGGGAGATAGAAGGGTGCCCGGTGGAGACTGAGACAGCAACCAACAGAAATTTAAATTGAAGCAGGGGAGATAGAAGGGTGCCCGGTAGAGGTTGAGACAGCAACCAACAGAAATTTGAAATATCAAGAAGGGAGATAGAAGGGTGCCCGGCGGAGGTTGAGACACCAACCAACAGAAATTTAAAATTCTTTCCAAATTTAGACTATTCAGTGGGACTGGACCCAAACCTGAATGACTAGATGGGAAAATGCAAATATGCCCTAGGTCTAAATTGCCGGTGGGATTGGATCCAAATCTAGACACTAGTGGGAGAGATGGAAACATAAATTCTGGATTGCCAGACTTTGAAAAAATAAAACACAAGCTGTTCAAACATGGTAAATGTAAAATGCAAGTAATGATGCACTCAGTGAAATGTTGCATTTCTGATTTTTGATTTTCTTGTCTCGAAAAGGAAATGATTGATAGGAACAGTGACTTCTCTCTCCTTTTTTTTTCTTTTTTTTTTTCAAGAATTGATGGATTTTGAAAATTTGAAGAGTATAACTGAAACCTTTCCTCTTCAGGGTTGAAACTAATACACATATGTTGCCATCCTCTTGATCTGCAAACCTTTTCCGGGAAAATTAATTTTTTGAATGCATTGTCCAAAATTGGAGATCACTTCCCTCAAAACAAAATTGCCTCAGTGTCAAATGAATCGTTAATCAGAAGTCATGAAATATTAACCAATTAGTCTATGGAAATTCAATTTTTTCTTTTTCTTTTCTTCTTCTTTTTTTTTTTAATCATAAAGTGCAAATTCTCTTGGGATCACAACTGTTAGCCACTAAAATGACTAAAACGTAACAGAATCATGCGATAAAATACATTCATGAGATATTTGTGTTCATGAAACATTGCTTTTTCTCAAATGGTAGGAAGTATTCATCAAAACAAACTATGGGATTGAAAAAAAAAACCATGCGGTTTTGGAAATCCAAATCCTCATAAACTAGGCAAAACATTATTATGCAATTATTCAATGTGCATCAAGCACTTATAATATCAAGTAAAAGAGAGACAATTATACCTCAATTTTAACAATTCAAACTTGAATTTTCACTTTCACCAAATTTTGCAATCAAACGACTCATATAGTCAATTCAATCTTGCCTTTTCCACGGTTTTCTCAGATTTTATTGCTAAAAAGGATTTACTGAAACACATCTTCTTACTCAAATTGTAAGAATGCCTTTTGACGCGAAAATCAACACTTTTAGGTGAAGACTCCCGGTTACTCGACATATGCCTTCTTACTCAAATAATAAAAATGTCTTTTGACGCGAAAATCAAAACTTTTAGGTGAAGATTCCCAGTTACTCAACATTTTACTTGTTCGAACTGCTTTGCATACTCGTAATTCAAGCACCGTTTTATGCAAAAGTTAACATTTGTAGATGCTAAACCTCGGTTACTTAGTACTTGAATCATTGGAGTAGAATTTTAATTCTCACTTTGCTTCATTTTCTTTTTCTCTTTTTTTTCTTTTCTTTCTTTTTTTTTTATAGCATTTCAATTGAAAAAGGATCATTTGCCAACTATATCAATCATTTTCTTGCAAAATCCAATAAAAGAAGAAATCTCATTTAATAGGAAAAAAACTGAGGCATAATTTTCCCTATTTTACAAAACATATTTTCTAAAATGCCAATGTCTTAATCACATAACAATTATTTCCGAGTAAGATGGAAAAAGGAATTTTCACATCGTGCGGCCTTTATTTCAAAAAGATGAAGGCAATTGCAACCTAATGATTTGGACATTTGCACCCTTTTTGAATCAAATTTCGAAAAACAAATCAATTTGTGGGCCAAATGCGCAATTTAGATAAAGTTTTTTTTTTGTTTTTTTTTTGAAAAAAAATTGGCAGAGTTTCCCCTATAACTGGATGAAACTCCCTGCCAGCAACCCAAATTTTCAAAACACATTCAACACTTATAAGCACATAAGAGCCAAATTTAAACAAATATATACATCCTGATGCAACAATTTGACCAAAAATATTTCTAACAGTTAATCCTATGTCTAAATATCAGAATGTAGGATCAAACATAAAAGGTGAAATAAAGCAAAGATGGGATAAACTGCAAATCAGTAGATGGGTCTGTCGTCCCCCTCAGCTCCACCATCGCCTCCGGTGGCCTTTGGGATAGACGGGTCAGGCGGCGAAATACCGAGGCGCGCCTCTATACGACCTAGTCGAGTGCCCAAAGCCCCGAGCTATAACTCCATACGCTCCCATCGGGCAGATTAAAATGCAATGTGCTTATGCATGCATTGACAAAAATCATTCAGTGAATGTTGCAAACTTGCCCCAATTTTCACCTTTTATTGAGAAATTCCTTCTTGCAGATTTTTTTTTCAATTTTCCTTTAAGCATTTGCCCTATTTTGGTCAACCAAAAATTTGCCTCAATTTAATAAAAAAGAATGCCCCAATTTAGTTAATGGAGAATTTGCTCCAGTTTAATTCAATAAAAATTGGCTCTAATGTAGCCAACCAAAAAATTTGCCCCAATTTAATCAAATAAAACATTGCTTCAGCGGGCCATTTAAAATTTTCTCTCTTCTTTTTTTTCAAATTTTCTTTGTTTATTGAAAATTTTCCTTGAAAAATTTTTCTCAATTTTCCTTCAAAAATTTTTTTTTTTGCCCCAACAAAAAATTGCCCCGGTTTAGAAATGCAATCCAAAGGTAAAATGCTTCAAAAGTCCAAAAGGAACTATATGTAGCATTAAAGGGAAAACTTTTCTTTCATTCTTTTTCACTTTTTTTTCTTCTTTTCTTTTTGTCTCTCTCTGTTTTTTTTTTTTTGAAAGGCAAATCCAAAACTGGTGGTTAGAGTTGGCACTCCTTTGAAATTGATAGGCCATGCCATCATTTCGAAATGTAGTGTTATTGATGCTTGATCTTTGGATCTGCAAATTTTGTCTTCTGCTTTTTGTGGATCTGAGCCTTGAATACCTGCACACGATAGAGAGGACTTGCAAAATATGATGTGCACTTGAATTCTCAAACAATTTGCCTTCTTTATTATTATGCAATAATTACTGCTCAAGAAAAAATGCTAACTTATCAAAAGCCAAATTTTGAGTGGCAAATTTAAAGATGTGTTATTTGACCCTTGGGTATGCCCAGAAATACATCATAGAAATGCTCCATAAATTTTTTTTTTTTTGAAAGCAATCAAATGGCAATATCAAAAAATGCATTAGTCTGTTATTAGAGACATCCAAGACAATATAAATTACATTACTCAAATAAAAAGCAAGCCAAAATGTCATGCTTACTCATATAGGAGAACTCATGATGAACCTCTTGAAACTAGATCAAATTGAAATAGGTCTCACCCTCACTTAGGGTCAATATTTTGGAGAAAAAGGCCACTCTTTCTTGCTAGCTCATGCTTCAAGACCACTCAGGTAGGTGTCAATTCAAATAAAAAAGACGGTGAGAGAAATGATAGATAACACTGCACATTGAGGTTCTTCTTCGTGTTGTATCTGAATTACATTAAACTGATTCAACACCCTATTCTTGATGAAAGCAAAAAGTTATTCACCCTTAATTTGTATAAAAATTTAGTCAGCATATAAAATCCATGGACTTGTAATACTTAAGAAGAAGAGATAGCCAAACACAATGAAATGGGTTATGACCTTGCAATCATGAGTGATTCATGGGCCTCTTAAAGATTGACCTATACTTTTAAGTTGTCATGAAACATAAGTCAGCGATGGACTTTGTGAGCTTGTAATATGGCTCGAAGACGATAGCTAAAAGAAATATAATTTTTAAGGGAATTTGCACTTATCGTCATATTTCTTTCAAAATTGCCCCAGTCTGGGGTTTGATCTTAAAGATCTTGCATCTCATCATGACTTCTATCATCCTTCTGGAGGAATTTTGGCATTGAATTTTCTCTTTACTTTCCTCAGTTTTTCTTTTTCATATTTTTCTCTTCTCTCTTTTCCACTTTTTTTTTTGTCTCCTTTTTTTTCTTTTGTTTGAACTTCACTCCTTCTTTTTTCCTTTCTTTTCTTCTCCCTTTTTTCAATTTTTTCCTTCTTCTTTTTTTTTTCAAAAATTTCAGCATCCTTGACGTCATTGAAAATGCTTATATCTCCTACCCCAATGTGGGGATGCGATCATAAGTGCTATTGAAACGAACCACCAATTTAGGCTCAATCTTGGGATGCAAAGGATAAAGAGTGTTTAGATAGTAGAAGAGATGGCCAATGCATCATTCCCAAGTCCCATGACAACCAAAGTAAAGAACAAATCATTGTGAAAATCTGTTCCTTTCTAACCTTTGAAAATCACTCTAATAGGGGTATGATCATCAAGGCTTTTATTTGAAACGAAATTGTTCTTCTGATGACTCAAATGGGAGAATAAATGATAGAATCTGGGTAGAGACAAAAACGAATGTCTAAAACATCATCCCAAATTTTCAAAACAATCAAAAGTAATGAACATTTTGCTTTCAACTGAATATGAGTTGAATCAATTTAGCTGTAGTGAACCTTTACAAAATAAAACTGCCCTGGCTTGGGGTGTGCTAACCAATGTAGTTGATTTATTCATTCTGAAGGCTTGATAGGATCAGAAAAGTAAAATGAAAGGAAAACACCATCTTGCTTGGTCACTGAAAATAAGATAACAAGTTCGAGTGACTCATTTGAGATTTTGAATTCAGGCTCTCTCACTACATTATTGAGGCCACAATTTTACGGTATGCAAAAATTTTGTGAATTTTATTCAACAAATGACAAGATTCAACTCGGTCTTGTTTTTTTAAAATCCATCATGAGATCTCCTTATAAGCAAGAGAAGATGAAATTCACATAAATATGTACACAACTACAAAAATAAGGAAAGCCCAAACGAATAGCTTTATCTATGTAAAAATCTGGAGTAAAAATTTATTCAACTAAGAAAAATGAAAACATCTAAAATACACCTCTACTTTTCATTCTTGCCTCTCTTTTATTTACAAAACATGTCAAAACATTGATTTTCATAGACAAGTCGTTAAACCTCTATGCCATAAATCTCATAGATGCTCTGAGCTTGTGTTTCCCCAAATGAATTCTCCATAATTTGCATTGCAGGATCTACCCAAGAATCAAATAACACTTCTAATCTTCAAAACTTTATTAGATCAAGAAAATGTTTCTTTCTTATCAACGGACACATTTTTATGAATGCAAGGGAGGGGGGAAAGAAAAAGAAAAAAAAAACTTAGAGTTAGTAAGCAGAATTGCAAAACTGGTATGCATGTCCTATGGGGGAGCCCTTTTATGCCAAGGGTCGGCCTAGCATGAAAAATGCAATCCTCTGGGGTATGCACCATACAATACCTGATGGATCCGATCACTTCACTGATATGCGATTAGTAAAATCTAGAGGATTGACCAAAAGAATATGTGATACTTGATGTATCACGAGGACAAAGTCCGAATGGATTTATTACTTTAATTGATATGTGAAGCGAGGCTAAAGGTTAATTTAGCATGAAAAGGACTATTCTTGAAAGAATCGTAGTGTCTTGACTAGTCTTTGAGGGAAATATGGATCTAGTTCAAATGGATTGGATGGAATTGATGGTTTACCCAAAAGTTAGTTGGGTTCATCGCTTACCTATAGCTCCAAACCTCAATTTTATTTGCAACACACTAGCTCATAAGCCTTCTAAAATCAAGATTTGGCCTTGATAAAATCATTATCTCAACAATGAGAAATTATTTGTGCATTTTTTTTTGATTTAGTGTCCTTATGCATGGGATTTTACCAACTTTGATAAAATGGCTAAAAAATGATTATTAGAGGTTTATATTCTAGCATGCGAAGGTTACTCCATATCTTTGGATGCCATCATAGAAGGGATCGGACCCTACCTTACCTTGTGCACTGCCCCTTTGGATGTTACTAAAAATATAAACATGCAAGTCTCATTGGATTATATATACGAGACACAAGGGTGGTTTATTCCTATCGTGGGATTCCCTAAATGGCATTCCCTCTATGGTTAATGCATGATGACAATTTTATTAAAGCAAGTAAGGGTGCGAAATGAAACATGGCCTATAGGAGCCCCATTTGAATGCCGGGGTAAGCCTAAAAATGATATGCAATTACAACTTAAATGCAATAGATATAAATTCAAACGTGCAATAGCCTATCTAGAAGGATGGCTTGTCTTAAAAGAGTGCCAAGTGTGAGGACCCGAAAAATTATTTTATTCGACCTATTTATTTAATTAATTAATTATTTTCACTGAATAATTATTTTAGATCATTTTAATTGCAAATATGCCATACGTTACTTCCTTTTATTTGAAAATGATGTTTAACCATCAAATTATTTTATAAAATTATAAAATTTCATATTTTCATAAAATTATTTCATTAAAATTAGTTTGAATTATTTAAATGTCGTTTATCAATTGTAACGACACGAAAAGTTTTAAGATGCAATTTGTACATTTAAACTATGTTTTCAACTCAAACTATTTGAATGTTTAAATTTCGTACTCGGGCCTAGGATCGACTATAAGATGTAAGTTTCGAATGTTAAAATATGTATTTGGAGTATATAAATGAGAGAACCGGGATCGTAGTGTTTTGTCATGTGAATCAACCCAACACGGAAAAAAAAAAGAGACTTTATGTCCAATCGGTAGTTCATTCATTCCTTCCATTTTTCCATAAAAGCTCCAAAAGTCAAAAATACTATTCATTTTCTTCCTTTTTCCCCAAGCTTGGCCGACCACTTGGTCCTCATTTTCTTTCATTTTGTCTTCAAAATTCCAGCTTCAGGAAACACCACAAATCACCATTTAAACCAACAAAAAACTTGAAGAACTTGCTAGTTTCTCTTGGAAGCTTCGGACCACCTTGGAGAGGGAGGAGAAACCGGTTGTTGAGCTTGAGGATTGAGGGCTTTTGTGAGCCATTTCAACCACCATCAATCGAGCTTCTTGCTGGATTAGGGGTAAGCTTCATAGACACCAAAAATCTTGTTCAATTGTTTCACTTTCTTGGCTAAGAGAGCTTGTAGCTCTTTGTAATGGAATTTGTTGATGATTGATGAAAGTGGGCTCTATGAAATCCCACCATATATGAACTTGGGGCTGTTGATGATCTTGTGTGTGTGTGTGTGAGGTGTTTTGTGTGAGATTTGTTGCTGGAAAATGAAAGAGGAATGAGAAAGTGAGGAGCTGAGAGAGGGGGGGGTTGGAGTGCCGGTTCCTTGCAGTTTTAATTCCTCAATTTTAGCTCAATAATTTCATCTCTCTCTTGTTGATTCTTGATGTTCACATGATGGCCTAAGTGTGTGAGAAATTTCATGTAAAAATAGTTTTGTTTGATGTTGAAAAATGGTTGAGAAAGGAAGTGTGAGAATCTGGAATTTCGGGAAAACAGGGCTGATAGATCAGCCTACTTGCAACTATTATAACTTGGTGTAGGAAAGTCCAAATCAAGTTCCATTTTTTGCATTTGAAACTAGAATCTGAGTTCTCTTAGCAGTATAAATTTCAAAGGCTGGTTCAATTTCTGTGAATTTTGGTGAATTTTCAAAGTAGACTGAAAATCAAGACTGATAAGCTTTATTTTCACTGTGACAGCAGCTTTAAGCTGGAAATTGATTGGTTTTCGATTTGAATCTTCTATGAGTGTCTTCTTGAGAGTTTTAGTTCATCAAGTATATTTTCCAACGGTATAAGATTTGTAATTTTTGGACTTATAGAACTCAAGTTATGATTTTCCAAAGAACACTGCTCAAAACTTGAATTTTTTTCAAGAAACCTTAAAATCTAGATTTTGGGTGTTCAAAGTTGTCACTTGTATTTTGGGGTTAGTTTGCCCTGTTTAACACTGTTATTTTGTGATTTTTCACCTCTAAGATGCTGGTCTAGGTGAGGGCTGGACTCTTGGCAAAACAAAAAAATGATTTTGAAAAGACTTGTTGGAACATCAAAAACCTGGAAGAGTTGCTACTGAGAAGAGGTGCTGTTTTCATGGGAAATTTTGATAAAATTTTAAGGAAAACTTGCTCCAATTGGGATATCTATGGGTTAAGGAGGCCTGACACTAGCTGGGTACCAAATTTTAGATCGTTTGGAAGTGGCTTGACATGATTTTTGAACTTAGAAGGAAAATTGCAGAAATTTCCAGATTTGAGAACATGTTGATGACCAAACTTTGTGCAATTAGAAAGTGACCTTCCAGTGGGAGTCTTTGACTGAAAGTTGGCAGGATTATATTTCATAGATCATAGTATATGTGTACCAAATTTGGTGTTAATCTAAGGTGTTTCCGACCTCCAAATGATATGCCAAAACTTGCCCTGTGAATCTGGAAATTTATTTGATCAGTCAGCCCGACCTGTCTTGTTCTGTTGACTGCCATTTCACGCTCGAGAGTCGAAATTGAATGCTATCAGCGGCATTTGAAACTAGACTTGCAGGGCTTTCTAACGGTATAACCCTTGCATACTGATTCTCTCTCTACGAGCTACAGTAGCTCTTGGAAGATGGCTGAAAATCTGCACTGTTTTACCCGACAATGTCCTAGCAACTTCTTGATGTCCAGTTTTAATTGCCTTGCTTTGTGAATTGGTATTAGATGCCTTCTTGTGACTTTTAGAGAATAATGTGGGACATAAAAGTTGTATTTGCATGCTTGTTATCGTATTTGAGTTATTAGATTTGCATGCGTGCGTTTTGGTGGAATGCAATGCAAATGGGCGTAAAACAGAAAAACAGGAATGACGAACCAGCAACTTCAGCTTCATTTTTCGTGTTGATCCTTTGTGATTTGGCTTTTGGCCAAAACACAGAACTTATAGCCCTTCATTCTAGCTTTCCAACGCATCTGGAATTTCTGGATTCGGATTTGTGAGCACCAAGTTATGATCGTTTGAATCTGGCCTGTCGGCAGTTCTGACGTGAAAAATTTCTGGAACTGTTTCTGCATTTTTCGCCTAGAAAGAGAAAATATGGGCAAAAGTTGTCTTCACAAAAGTTGTAGCTTGTTCTCTTAGCTTCGAAACGGCACCTCGTACACTCTAATCCGATACTTGTAGCCTGAGTTATGAGTATTGGCGTACAGGGTGTCAAAACTGTCCTTTTCACCTTTTAGTGTGTGTTTTCCGTTTTCGTTCCATTTCATTCGTTTTCCGTCTAACGCTCATGCGTGTGCTTCTTTTAACTATATGAAGTTTTTATAAATGGTTTTCGAGAGTTTAATTCGTTGAGTATTTGCATGTCACGTCTTTTCACCTTTGAAAATGGATTTTTCCAAATCTTTTAGTTTGGAATCGAAAAAGTAATTTGCTTGCACTTTCATCTCTCAGGTGTTTCCCTGGTCATCGAAGAACGTGTTTGATCTTCTGAATTTTCTCGTTTGCTCTCAACTGTTGGTGAGTGTCCAAGTGCCTGATATTATGTGTTAGTTAATGTAAATGATTTGAAAAGCCTGATTGTATGCCTTGGTGAGCGTGTACTTTATCGCGCTCACCAGAATTGAATTGCTTTTAAGTGAATTCCACTGCTTGAATTGTTCATTGTTTGACCACTTGAACAGTGGTTTCTTGAATTACAACTGCTTGAATTGCTTGCTTGCTTGCTATTGAAAATATGGGACTTAAACCCCATTGGGGAACCTTTCACTTCGGCCAGCAATAGGGGCTTGGTCAAGGGAATTGGTGAACCATGGGTTCTAAAAGTGTTATGTCGGTTGGAGTGCGCTCGCCGACCAAGGTATACTCGAGTATTACCAACTTTACATGTTTTGACGAGCGGGCCCGGTACAGGGGGTGTAAGTAGACGGGTGAGGGTTTCAAGTGGTGTCTACTGGATGTGAGAGTGTGGTTGACGGAGTGTCAACATGTTATTTTGAAAGTCAGAGCTCATGAAGTGGACCGGATGTGACTACGGAAATGTAGAAATTTGGATCGGGTGCGTGCTACGTCCCTGACGACGGTAGTCACCTCTACCTCCCGTAACCACCTGTATCCTTTATATGATTTTATTAAATTGCCTGATGTGAAATATTGCTTGTTTTACTTTTAAATTGTTTTAATTGTTGATGTATTGTTTTATCCTAATTATGTGCATGCTTTCTTGGCCTCACTGAGCGTCAGCTCACCCCAATATATTTGTTTTCCTTAACAGGTCTTGAAGTGGGAATCGTAGATCGGTTATAGTTTCTTTGGTAGGATTTCTGTAATTCTGAGTAGGATTGATATTAATAGTGAAGTTAATGGTTTATTGTACTTGAAATTACTATTGTTGTAATTTATATTTTGGAGAGCTTGGGTTGTATCTACTACTGGGACGTATTTGTGGTTTTTAGCATTTTGTACTTTTGGAGTTTTAGAGTTGTAATTATTTTTCATGGGAGTTTTAATTTATAATTAACTGAGGACTGTAGTGAGTCCCGGCGAGAGCTGGGCAGGCGTTCCGCTGATACCCTTGGGTTCGCCCTTGGGAGAGGTGGGGGCGTCACACCAAGACTCTTATTTTCTAGAGTTGTGAAATGCAAGAAAAGGGAAGACAACAAAAGGTTAGTTTAATCGACGGATATCACATAACACGTTGGAGCAACAATTTGCACAAAAATAAATAGGGGTGGAATCCCTCCTCTCGTGTCTAGTGATCCTTAATAGGGTAAGATGTACTCTACGCTAGGCAATTCTAACATGGATGCATGAGGTTGAGCTCACTAATGCATCTAGACTCGACAAAGGTTACAGGCTCCCAAACCTTCAGACCAAAAAGCAAAAGGTCATCAATCCGAATGCCTCCAGTCGGTGGTTCGAGTGATCCCCTGGACATTGCTACGTGCACATCGTGCCACGGCCACATGTCCAAGTGGATCAATCCTAATCCTAATAGGGAAGAGTGGCGTGACAAGCCACTAAAGTAAAAAAAAGTAGGGTCAAAGTAAAATACATATGCACGTATGAAAGTGATTCCCTTTGAGATGAGGGATTCAAATACCAAACATTCTCGAGGCTCTAGGGTAGATGCACACCCACCCCAAATGCAAGGCGCGGTACAAGTAAATATCAATACAAATAAATAAACAATAATTCATTCATCATGTACGCGATGTGTAAGGAGTGATTGCGTGGGAAAAAATCCTAAAAAAGAAAAGAAAAAGAAAAAGAAAATGCAACCTAAAACATCCAAATGTGATATATAAGAAAGTTAGAAAAACGAAATAGTCAACTAAATCAAGTGCTCGGACCCTCTTAGGAAATTCCCCAGTGGAGTCGCCAAGCTGTTGCGCCCCATTTTTTGAAGAGAGGAAAGAAAACCAAAAACTCGTCATTTTGAGTTTTTTTACTTGAAAAAGGTTTTTTTAGTTAAAAATTAATTTTTGAAAAATAAAAAGAAATGGGTCATGGGACTACAAAAATGCGATGATTTGGACCCAAAAACAAAAGTCTAGAAAAGGGTTTTTAGAAAAGTTTGGAGTCGCCACTTGGTATGGAGTTTAGGTGTACCAAGTCACCCAAAAATTTTTAATTAATGAAAATAAACTAAGAAAACCCTTTTTTAGACGACTCCAGGTCTTTGAAAAACTAGAAAAAAAGGTTCGGGGGTCACGGTTAAAAGAAGGGAAGGCAAAGATTCGATGTTACTCGTCTCTAAGGCACCCTTCTAATCTAGCCAAAGCTAGTTGCGTGATTTAGTTAAAAATTTCTTAATTCTAACTTTAAAATTTATCACCTTTGGATGTTATCTATATGGATGCAAAACCTAAACCTAATGTTGGGTTGGGAGGGGCAAAATGTCTCCTTGAGGTTTGATTGGAATTGATCATATTAGTTGTATCATCCAAATTTGATCTCTCGAGGAGGTCACGAAAAATGCAAATAATGAAACTCGAAAAAAATGGGAAATTAGGATTTTCAAAAGAAATGCAATTTTATAAAATCTCAAGGGAAAAGAAATTGGATTTTTGAAAAGATGAATTTTTTAAGTCGAAAAAGGAACTTGATTTTCAAAGGATGAAATTTCGAGGAAAATGGATTTTGACTTTGAATTGCTAAACGGGAAGAAGAAACTTGAATTTTAAAGAATGATTTTGATAGAATTTAAAATAATGCACATGTATGTCCTAAAGAGGGATAATACAACATAATGGGTGTGGGAAACTAAATTCGTGACTTCAAATCTTCCTTTTCATAGAAGGAAATAAAAGCGTACTAAGGTTAGGAAGCCATACTCGCTCTTTTCCCTAATTCAAAGGGTAATACTCTAAAAAAGGAGCTAATCTATTTTTTGACGAAAAAGAAAACTAAATGAGATGTTTTGCATACGGGATGGGAGAAAAATAACATGCAAAATGAAAAAGAAATCCTAAAAGTGAAAAGTGTGTGAAATTTGTATCTAATGCATGAACGGCCTTAAGGGTCTAGTATTGGACTAGCCCTCGTCTAAAAGTTCTCACTAACATTGGATTAGTGAGAAATCGAAAGGAAAAGCCACAACTAGCGTTGGACTAGTGTGGTGACGTCAATACATTTACACAATAAATATGTAGACATGATAATAAAGCAAGTAAGCACATAAAACACATAAACACATAACACATAGGCATAATATCTAAATGCAAAACCTAGTAAAACGATAAACACATAAGCATGCAAACACACAAATAAAAGCATATAAAACCTAATTATTACATTGGGGAAACCTATATACAATTCTAGAGGGGAAAATCAAAATAATAACCTATCTATTACAACTTGGCATTCAAGGCCTCCAAATAATTTACCCAAAATTAAATAAAATAAATAAAGACTAAAAATGAATAAAAACAAAGGAAAACTTAATTTAAACATGCAAAATCATGCAAAGACCCATAGGAGCACATAAGGGCACATAATAAGGGGAGAGAAGTTACCATCCCTTGATGTGATGTCTCAACTGAATGCCCAAATGAGGGGAATGGCTATCTAAGACTCAATGTCAACAAAAGGGGATCAAGGCACCAATTTAAAGGAAAAATCAATCACGAATTCAAAGATGAGATATTAAAACAAACTATGCAAGCAACATGGATAAGACTGGAAAACATGAATACTAAAGTAAGTTTCTGAATCAAAAGTGCGGAAAATAGCAACAAAACAGAAAAGCAGAAAGGTTACGCGGAGGGTTGCGCGGTCGCGTTTCATGCAAAAAAGAGATTCAGAAGGGAAACGTGGATTGAAAACGCGGACCGAGCCGCATAACCTCCCGCGTTTCTTCCCATCTTCAAAATTCCAGGAAGATTGCTTCCAGTTTTTCCAACCAAAACACCAATACAACACCAGAGACAGCAAGATCAATTTCAAGGCATAAATATTATCATTTAGATCACATAAAGACGAGCTAAACCCAAAAAGGTCGAATCTTAAGCATTAACATCGTCAAGTAGGAAGAAAAGGGGAGAAAAGAAACTATCAGAATAGAAACGCGAGGTGTTACGCGGAGTGATCCGCGTAAGTACTCCGCGTTTCTTCACATCTTCAAACATTCAAAGAGAAACGCGGAGAGTTACGCGGATCAGTTCACGTAAGAACCCCGCGTTTCTTCACATCTTCAAACCGTGAAGAACATTTTTCCAGAAATTTTACAGAAAACACAACAAAATCAACACAGAAACATCTGACATCTGATTTTTAAACGTAAAAACAAGTCTATGAGTTTTACCAAGACTATATAAACACAACCATACTCATACTATAACACATAATCATCATCATTATCATAAAAAACTCAAAAAACACAACCATGGCCTTGGTTCCACCAAAAGGCCCAACTTTTCAATGATTTTTCAATCAAAATAAAGTAGATAAGGTAGAGGGAAACTACCTGAGTCAGAAGCTTTACAAAAAAAAACGAACCAAAACTCCAAACAAAATGATCTTCACTCACTTCCAAAAAAAGAAAAGCCCTAGTCTTCTTTTCTCTCCTTTCCCTTTTACCCCTCTTTTGGTTCAGCTGTTTCTCTCTCTTTTTCTTCACTTTCCTCACTCCAATTCGCCTTCCTCAGCCTTTTTTCTCTCCTCTCCCTTCTCAGAAAACCTAAAGAGTTATTTATAACTCATTTACCCTAGAACCAAAGGCTTGGATGCATTTAGGGTTTGTTGGTTGATTTTTGATCATTAGATGGGGTGTTATGGATTAAGGGTGAGTTAGGGATTAATTAAATAGGTTCCTTGATGCTCAAGGCGCAGAAAATACAGCTGGAAATAAGGAGAAAAATGGCTGGAAAAATCGCGCCCGTATTTTTTTTAACCTCTGATCAGGTTATGTGGACTGTTACGCGGACCAATCCGCGTAACAGGTCCGCGTTTCAGTTCTAAGCCCCTTTTTCTTTTTCTTTTTTTTTAAACCCCTACAAAAATAAGAAAATATGTTATAATAAATAAATAAATACTAATAGATAAAAAAACATGAGGTAATAATTGAAAAAGTCAAAACTTTGGTGTCTACATCCTCCAACTTCGATTTGGGGACAAATTGCCTTTAAGAGGAGGGGAATGATACGATCCATGGCTGCCCAAGATGAAGGAAATCGTTGGAAATCTTACAAGTCCATTAGCTTTGAGTTGTGGGTTGTATTACATCCATTTTAGTAGTTTTATAGTAGTTTTATTAGTTGAATAATTGGCTAAGTGCATGTTGCACATTAGAGGAGCCTTGGTTAGTTTAGTATGTTATTTAGGTGAATTGGTTAGGTCATTCAATAAAGAGTTCAGGCAAGTCTTGTGTGCCAACCGAACCCTAGTTAGTTATGCTTAGTCGTTATTAGTTCATTGGCTAACCTTAGCTAAGTAGGGTTAGGTTTACATAGGATTAGCCTATTTAAAGGCTTATAGGCTGCATGTAATCGGAAACAATCATTCAAGAAATAAGAAAAACACCTTTGAGAGTCTCTCTCTTGCTTCATTGAAGCGCTCTTGAGTATCTTAGATTGTTCTAGGATATTCAATTCGACTTATCAATCTATGAACACGCTAGATTGTGGCATCCTCTACTATATCAAGGGATCGTTGGCCGCGTGATCAAAGGGTTCTTGATCTTTCCACTGCGTTCATCGAGTCAAGTGCGTTTTCAACCTTCTAGATCCGTGGTAGTCTGTACGGGTTTCGTCACACGGTTGGTGACGTTCGTATCAGCTGGCAGATACAAAAATGAAAGATTCCTTACTTTTTATTTAACAAAAGAAAGAAGAACAAATTTTATTTACAAAATATCCAAATTCAAAGAGTACTTCAAACATGAAACAAAATATAATAAATTGGTAATATATGTGAGTCTCTTAAAAAGTACCATGAGTCTTTTTATTTTTTGGATACAAGTAAATTAAACCATTTTGTGATGCTAAAATTACACTTTTCTCTAATAAATGAACAAATTGTAGTCCATTTCATTAATAAATAATATGGTAGGCAAAAAGTTTTATAGTGGGAATTTATTTATTTAAATTGTAATCAAAATTAAATTTAATGAACATTATTGATGGCATTCTTGTAACAACTAATAGCATTAAACTACAATTAATGAATATTATATACATCAATGCCAATTATAATAATAATTACAAAGGTGAAAAATCCATTATAGTTATGGTGAATTAAACCAAAAAAATATTTTTATAGTATCCAATTTCAAACGATAATATATATTGTTGAAACATGATGATATATATTGTTGTATTTTGATTATTATATAATGCATACTCTTCACGACTTACAATTATTAATCATATAAATATTATAATTATAAAGCATGTCATCAATGAGAAATGCATATAAGTTTTACCAAATCAAAAAATTTCTCTTCAAAATTAAACTATTTAAATTTGAACAATGGAATTTCAATGTATTTGAATGCTACTAATTATAGTAGTACTATAGGTTATTTTACAATCCACCATTAGCAAATAATAATAATAGAATTAGAAAAGCTCACTTAAACTAATAAAAAAATTTATAAAATGACTTAAAGAGGAACAATAAATTATTAAAAAAAGTTAAAAGTTTTAATTCAAATGATATAAAAGAGAACATTCAGTCATCCAAATTTAACAGAAAGACAAAAATATTGATACTATTACAAAATAAAAGTGCTCTTGGAACAAAGAATGTTTTATTATTTATGCATTCATGTTGGTTAGAGCAAACCAAATTCAGAAAAAAAATATAAAATAATATGACTATTAAATATCACATTTTTGTCTCAATTACACTTATTCCTTCAAAACAATTGATTTTCTAAAAATTTTAAGGGGAAAAAGTTTAAAAGTATAATGTTCACGTACAAAGCACGTTATCAATTACTGGGCATGGTTTGGCAGCTAAGTTTTTTGAGAGTAGGTATAAAACTCTACTGTAACTTACTGTAGAAGTTGTAGAAAAATTTTTTGGATATGTAAAAAATTTTTGTTAGATTTTTTTTCTTTTTCTTTTTTCTTTTCTTTTCCTTTCCTTTCTTTCTTTCCTCCCCCCAACCCATGACCGACCTCTTTTTTTTTTTTTTTTTTCCCTCCTCTCTCTCCCTCCCTCCTCTCTCTGGTCATGACCAGATCTAGTCGCGAACCAAAAACCTGGTAGCAACAAGTCTATGGTCGCGACCAAATGGGAGGGAGGGGAGGGAGGGGAGGGGAGAAAGGAAAAAAAAAAAAAAAAGAGGTCATGACCGTGGAGAGGGGAGGGGAGAGAGAGGAGAGGGAGGGAAGGAAGAAAGGAAAAAAAAAAAAAAGTCACTCGTGCCAGCGGCAGTGGGTTAGGGGAGGGGGAAGAAGAAAGAAAGAAAAGGGAAAGGGAAAAGGAAAAGGAAAAGAAAAAAGAAAAAGAAAAAAAAAAAACAAAATCTATCAAAAAGTTTTTACATATCCAAAAAAATTTTCTACAACTTCTACAGTAAGCAATAGTAGAGTTTTATACCTGCTTCCAAAAAACTCAATTGCCAAACAGTAACCATTCATTGATTTCAAGCTTATGTGATACGAAGCTAGGAAACGAAAGATCGACTTTGAACAGAAGATGACTTGGAAAAGAAGCCATGATATTGTTGTCAAAGTATCATTTCAATTGATGCCAGATGGAGAAGGCATTCAAGTCTATCTGCTCTCTAAGCTTAGCTTGAAGCAGCATCATGGAATCTGAAGCCATTTTGATCCGATAATTTAGCTTGAATTTTTCTGTTTCGTTTTTCTCATGAAACAGAGCGAAGAGGAATTATGTTTGTTCTTATTGTTCCAAGAAGAAAGGTTAAAAAAGAAAGAAAAACAAATATTCTGCTTACTACACAACAGACTATCATATGAGGCTGAAGTACGAAGTAGATACTGTTCCAGGCATCCTTAGGAGTTAAGATAATGCACAATAGTTATTTTAACCCTTATCTTGTAAGATCCTTTCTTTATTTTAGATAAATTATGAGTTTCTTTTAAAATAAGATCAGAGCATTAGAAAAAAAAAAATACATCACAGTTATCACCACCGCGTCTCATCTAAAAGAACATGTGAAACAGCAAAAATGTCATAAGCATTAAGTTTAAATTGTTGGAACTCATTGCCAACAGGTGGTAATTTTCGAATTCTTACAGGTTAGATATTTTTGGAGTAATTTTTAAAAATTCTTTTGTAACATTATATTTAACAAACTAGTGTAGAACGCCATATTTTTCAGGTGCATTTAAAATTCTAAATTATTTTAATAGTTTTTTGAATTTAAAAATTATCTTTCTCCATCCCCTCTCAACCTCCTGCCACCCCCTATTTCAATCACCTCCTCTCTACAACCCCCCTCCTCCACCTCCATTTCTGTAGGGAGGGTAGGAGGACAAGGGTTGGAAGGGTGGGGGAGGTGGGGAGGGAGAGGTGAAGAGAGGGAGGTGGTGATGTGGGCTAGGAGATGTAGGAGAGAGGAAAAGAGGAGGGAAGGGTGGTAGCATGGGGAGGATTTTTTTCAGGGGGTGGGGTGAGCTAGAGGAAGAAAGGGGTTATCGTTTTTTATTCTTTTAGGTATTTTTTTGATGGTATTTGTTAGTTATATTTGAGGTAGTTTTAGAAGAGATTAATCAAGAGATTAATAATCTAAACAGAACTTCCGCACCTTAAAATACATAAAGCGGCTAGCAGTTTGTAACGGTGATTTTCACCAGTTATCTTGTAATTCCAGAGTTATTTTGTCCTCCTTCATATTTTTGGGTGTGATGGCCTCGTTGTGGGATAGTGGGCCTCCAGTGTTATCAGCCACATTCCACATTTGTGTTCCATTTTTTTCAATTTTACCCTTTTCACTGGTTTATTTGTTGTTCTTGCATACATTTTGGCCTTTTCTGTCTTTTCATTTCTGGTGGTATTTTAGTTTGTTAAGCTGCTGTTTATATGCTTGCAAATTTGTTTATATGAAACATCATTGATTATTAAATTCTAACCATTGTACTGGATGATTTCCAGAAATCTATTAATGAAATTTATTTTTCTAAAAGGGAAGAGTGTAGGAAGGAGTAGGAGGTAAAAAATAAAATAAAAATAGACATAAAAAAGTCGATTCTTAAATATTTAAAAGAAGGGTTTGGGCCATTTGACTTTGAAATAACTTAGAAAAATTCTTATTAATTAAGGAAAGTACATAAATGTAACACACACACACACGCACATATACATAGTAGATTTTTGGGTTTTGGGGGGGGGGTTTAAGTGTATTAAATGTCAAGAAAAATCCAAAAAAAATTACCTTATTCCCGAGCTTTAGATCCACTTATTCTCCTCAAGATGGTAAGTTACTACTTATTAGGATAGAGAAAATGGTGTCTTTCTCCTGAGATTATTTTCACCTCAAATATAACATGCATATAAAAGGGTCTTTTTTAAATGGACACCCATTAACATATTTAAAATTCACCTAACCTATCATGTGTGTGTACATATGCATACCAACAATTATTACCCATTGTATTTATATACTTTTTCTATTTAATCTTACCTATCCTCCATTGTATTTATTTACTTTCCTTAATTAATTTTACATTTTCAAAAATATGACATCCAAAATAGATATATCTTAACAAGTGTCCAAAGGACAGTCGGACACATGTTAGACATATCCTATATAAAAAGCATATAGAAAGAAAAAAAGATTAATCCTATATGTGTGTGAGTGAAGTTTGATAAAATATATGCATAATTTCTTTTATTCTTCAAAAAACTCTTTCTTACTTTTCAGACACACAGCATACTATACTAAATGCTTACATTAGTTAGATGTGAACGCCAATGAACAGTATGGGTGAATGCGAATTCTCATATTGATTTCTTTCAATTGCACATGACTAAGGTATAAATATGATGCTGCCACTTTAAAATTGTCTTAAACTCGATTTGACAATCCATTTCAGCGCTTAATTTTAATAGATTTATATCTTAATACATTCAGATGCGTTTGATAACCAAAAATAAAATATCTGTATCAATTAAGTGGCACTAAATTTTCTAAACAAAACTTGCTCTCAAAATTAAGTGATAAGCTATTCACTTATCACTTAATATTATATCATTTTGGTTCTATGCCCTCTTTTTTTTCTTTTCCTCCAAATCTCAAACATTTATTTATTCGTTTAATTATTTTTCACATATAGAACTTTATTTAAGTCTAACAAATTTCAATTTAAAATAATTATTAATATGATGTTATTGTAGCCCAATACTTTAGCATAAAATTTTTTTGACATTTAATATGTATTTTCCCTTTTGAAATCTACTTGTTTATAATGTCTTTAAATAACTAATACTATTAAAAATTTACCATCTTGTCCTCTTTTATACTTGTCATGTAACTCTTGATTTTATCTGTTATCAAATATTCATGTTTATCATGTAAGAATTGATATCTATCAGGTATTCATATTCTATAACAATTAGATATTAAGTTTAAATTTGGATATACCATGAATATTGAAGGAAAAATAAGGCTATTTTTTGGGATTATTTTCATTTTAAACTGTTATTTATTTTGGATTCAGATTATGTTGTGTCTGAAAAAAGAGCCTTTTGAGTAAAATTATAAAAATAAGAAAAAAAAATAAGGGCATGTAGAATTAGTATACTAGAAATTGTTAAAACCAAGACCAATTTAATAAACTATGAAAATAATCGATGAATTAATGGGAGAGAGAGAGAGAGAGAGAGAGAGATGTGAGTGAGTAGCATAAAAAATATAATTGGAGAGAAAATAAGAGAAGTAATTAGTGTTTAATAGATCTAATAAAGAAGAATATATGGAATTGATTGATTGAGATTAATCTTGATAGGGAAAATTGCACCATTCGTCCCTCACATATCTAAAATGAAAAAATTTAGGCCCTCACATTGAAAATGTGCTCTTTTAGTCCCCAACATAGTAATTTCGCTCAAATGCAATCCTCCGACACATTTCCAGGCCTCTTTTAGCCGGAACAAGGCACGGACCCATCACGTGCCCAATAAGTAGGGGGTAAATTTGGGAAATAACTCATCTTGTTTACCAAAATGTGAGGGACCTATTTCTTTCTCCTCTCACCTTCTCCATCTCGACCAAATAAAGAACCCTAATAGCCCCAAAGCTAAATGTGCACCAGAAAATGGCAGATCTAAAGTGAAGAAGAGAGTGGATTCTCCATGGTGCACCAGAAACTGCAAATTAATAAAAGGCAGAGCGCTTTTCACGGGTTGATTCAGTTTGCGGCTTAGCCAGATTAATAGAAGGCACAGACATATGAAAGCCAAGGTCATCGGCGATAACCAGTTGAAGAAACCTGCTGCCAAGAAGAGGTTGCCGCCGTTGCAGAGGAAAGTGAAGGCATTGGGCTGCTTAGTTCCCGGATGCCGCAAAGTCTCATCCCCGAGCCTTCTGGAAGAAGCCACTAATTACATAGCAGCTTTGCAAATGCAAGTCCGAGCCATGACTGTACTCTCTGAGCTTCTCGACAGCGGCAGGGCAAGCGGCAATGCCAATGGCAGTGGCGGCTCAACTCAATCTTGGCCTTGGCTGATGTGATTAATTACTATGGCTAGCTGAGGTGTTTTTAGTAATTTCGTTAATTTTTTTAATGATTTTTTAGAAAAAGCTTTTGTTAATAATCGAGAGGTTTTATTTCTTCGTGTATTTTATTGTATACATGTCCCATTTTATTGCAACTGCAAAGTTTCTGGTGCACATTTAGCTTTGGGGCTATTAGGGTTCTTTATTTGGTCAGGATGGAGAAGGTGAGAGGAGAAAGAAATAGGTTCCTCACATTTGGGTAAACAAGATGAGTTATTTTCCAGATTTGCCCTCTACTTATTGGGCACGTGATGAGTCCGTGCCTTACTCCGGCTAAAAGAGGCCTGAAAATGTGTCGGAGGATTACATTTGAGCTAAATTACTATGTTGGGGACTAAAATGGCACATTTTCAATGTGAGGGACTAAATTTTTTTATTTTAGATATGTGAGGGACGAATGGTGCAATTTTCCCATCTTGATATTTGAAAAAATTTACTCTGCTAGGAGCATTATTGCTTTGGAAACACCACTACCCATTTTTCTATTGCTACATAATCTATGAGTTTAAATACATGCAGTGACATTAATGATCAAGATGTTCTATTGATTTGACTTCGACGGTGATAATTGAAAATTCCAAATTACCCCATCGTAGCAATTGGCCATGTTTTTACAAACACTTCAAGACTTCCATATACTAATACATGTAAATAGAATTAATACACACCTATGTCACAATATAAAACACACAAATATATATATATATAATATGGGCACCTTGTGATGCTCGCGGGGCCAAATGCCTAGTTTGAGTTAAAACCGTGCAATGTAATGGCGTTTATATTCATCAATGATTGACATTGCATGTTGAAACACCCTCATCAAGAAAGTGGTTTCGCATTCAACCAACACCCATAAGTTCAAAAGCTACATCACAAGAAGTAAATGCCACATGAAAAGCACAGACCCTCATAGCCAGTCTTGTTTAAATCAGCAGGACCAGTCAAACTAAGCTACGAATTAGGAGTAAACTCAAAACCGTCAAAAGGAACGAAAAAAAGAGGCAAAAGTGACAAAGCCAGATCAATTAGACCGCGTCCTTCAGTTTTTCTTTGGTGAATTTCTTCAAACACGAATTGTGAAGATAAGTGGCTATAAAAAACTTTCCAGACAAACTTGAAATTGCAAGGTTTAAGGGCCTAAACTATAATACCAAGGAGGGAATGCTTAACCATCAATATAACAAAATTTTCTGCTCAACTCAATCCCAATGAAAAAAACTTCGCGCAACACATATAGTCTACTGTCCATTAACCATTTCTGAACTGCCTACTGCTCTAACCAATGCGAAATGGGGCTCAGGATTTGCTGACATTAGTAACTCCAACAGCACCACCTCACTAGGATGATGGATCTTCAAACCAGGTTCTAAAAATCCTGCAACAAATGTATGCCAAAATAAGCAACCGACTAGTAATATCTGACATAAAAAATATCGAATTGTACAAACTTTCAGCGGTTACCAGGAGAAAGATTTCTTCTGGCATACAACTCCTTTGTTAAGGGGTTTGATGCCCAGTGATTAACAGCCATACGGCTTGTTGGTTGGAATCCAACAACTTCCCCTTCAGTTGACAAAACAACCTACTTAACCAGAGATGTCAGTGAGAGAGAACACATGGCAAAGTTGCACAAAGCTCATGAACAAATTCTTGATTACTATGAGGCCCTTAGTATAGTGTTCAATATACATATGCGCAAGAGAAATAAATGCCTGGCCATGAATTTTCTAGCTTATAAATTGCAGATTGTTTGTTTTCCTAGTGCAACAACATTCACATGCCTCTTCACAAATCTACTATTTATTTTAAATTCTTTCCCCAGGTCACAACCATATCATTAATGACTAAAATTGAGAAAGAAGCTAAGTTTGTAAGAAATGCAAAATCTAGTTAACCAAGAAACCTGATAACTTGCAATATCTTGAACAGATCCTTTCATCTCTTCAATTCGTTCTCCTGGCAATGTCACTCTGGATAAAACACCTGAAGTCTTGGAGTCAAATTCAACCATCATCCTCTTAAGGTACAATGGGAGCTCTCCAGTCCATGCACAATGACTGGATTTTGTAATTATTTCTCCAGGCCAATCAAAAGAGTCCTTAAGTTTTTTGATGACTGCAATGCAGCAAGCTTCCAACTAAAAACAGGGAAACGCTGAATCAGACAATTAGAACACAAAAACCACAGATTCAGATGTCCCCGAAACCCAAACACAGCACTTTAAACATTAATAAAAAAATCTAACTGACAAATACTGTATCAAGCAATCACACGTACAGTTTCCTGAAAAAGTCAAGCTTGTCAAACAAATGCCAAGTGGCAGACTCTAATTATCTTAAACCAAACAGATGCTAACTACAGTCGTGCACAGCAATACAAGTTCCATCTTCCAACGGTTTTCTCACAGAACAGATGCTAACTCCACATTTTTCTGAACAGTAATGACATAATCATAGAGGAAAATTCCACACAGGCATACAAGCCATTCAACACCATAAATAGGAAATACAAAAATATGAGTAAAATGAAACATAAACCAAAGCATTGATTTAAATCCAGCTTCAATGTCTTCCACTTTTGTGTTCTGACAATGTTGCCAGAGAAAAACTTCAATAAATTTCACCAGAGCACTCCATTGTTCAAATGTCTCAGATAAGCACTACATCTCTCTCTCTCTCTCTCTGGTGGAGGGGGGGGGGGTCGCTCATTTATTTCTTACTTTCTTTCTTTTTCATTTCCCCAACCTCATTAGATTTTCAAACGAAGTCTGACTGCATAAATTAGTGGTAGTTTATCCTCACCACTCCCAAGTTTTATAAAAATTACAGGCACACCAAAATTTTTAAAATCAGCCTTGCAATAATCTCCTGAATTCAAAAATCACCATTTTAAAGAAGACACGTCATTAAGCTTTGCAACATAATCATACAGGTGATTTTCTAAAATGAAGTCTCTCTAGCAATATTGAGATTGACGGTCCATGTAATGTGTAGAACTATCTTGCAGATATGACAAAAACCACAATAGCAAATCAGTGTGAGCTATAACTAAAATAATGTTCATTGAGGGGCCAAATGACATGCATCTTAAACTTGAAAGCAACAATCAAAATCTTCAAGAAAAGAGTCAAGTGAATTCATATCAAAGAAAGTCACTTCCCCCGTGTTCCCACCATTCAGACCCTTGTAAATCTATTAACTCACTATGTTATCATTTGACACTATTTCCTTCTCCCAGATAAAGTCATAGTTTGCTCAGACCAAGTAGTTAAGAAAAAGTTGTCTGTGCATGTAGTAGAAGATATTGCAAGTTTATGGCCCACCATCTAATTGAAGAGGTGAAGTAATTGACAGAATTGGTTTAAAATTTCCATATAAGGAAATTGGAAAATAACTTTGGTTGGACTAAAAGGATAACACATTGATTTGGGAGAAAAGGAGCAGTTCTATTATGTCATACCATATAAACAGTATAATCTGACCAAGTCACATTGGATCTGCAACTGCAGTCCATATAAGTCTGCCAATACCTAAAGTGGAGAATGGTATACTTAACCGGCATATCTCATTGTAGGCCTTGGTAGAAGAGCTGGTTCTATCAATCCCTTTATAAGTTTTATGCATTCTAGCAGCCTAACATTGTTATGAGATGAACTGAAAAGGTGGTGGATGCTGGAAAAGACAAGATCCATCCCCTTAGGTAAGCTGTGAATGGTGATAAGCAGAAAAAAAGGACGAGAAGAATTAATTCTTATTTGGTTGGACTTATAAGTCAAAGGCACAAATTTCTGGCATAAAAATTCTCCAAAAAAGATGCAGGATTGTGCAGAAAAAATCAATTGCCTACGCCTATACATTAAACTACAAAATATTTATTAATTAACTACCAAATTTTCTTTCTAAGTTTTGAACCAGCACGGGAAAGATCAACTATTGGTCCTTTCATTCTTGAATTTTGCAAAATAGATGTTTCCTGCATTTGGAAGCTAGACTGACACTTCAAAATTAGATGAAAATTCTATTTGTTTCATGTAAGTTCTAAAATTCAGATTGAGATGCACTTTTTCTTCTTGCATTAGGCTACTTAAGCCTCAGTCAATATCAACCAAGGATTCAATAAGCAAAGCAATCGTAGTCTTAACAGCACATGAAAATCAGTTCAACATATTTAAGGTGTTTTTGAATTTACATGTCTAGAAAGTAAATGAATTTAAGCAATCATTATCATCATGGATGGCTGTCATTCAGTAGTGGCAACCTCAGCAACTTGCACATGTTTATGAATATCAGAGAAGGGACTGATTTGTAACTGTTGCATAAAATTGCTAGTTATCACAAAAAATGACATAGCATGAGAACATCAATCAAGAATATTAGTTTAGAATTGCAAAATGCATATAAATTAATTCCAAATCTCTTGTAGATTATCTCCATGGCTTACAGCAATGGTATCTATTGAATCTACGAGAGATTCACGGTTGAAGGAGCAGAATAACTTAAAATTCACAACAATGAAAATTATGCCGAAATCATAATATACTAGCCCAGTGGAATAACCAGACTTTGGCATAACTAGCAAGAAATCAATTTGCATCAATTTGCCCTCCACACACAGATGCGCATGCGCACACACACTCCCATATGTACATATATGTATATACTGATGAATTTAACAAAAAATTCAGGTTTTACTCTAAACGGCAATATTTTCTGGATGGTGACAGCCAAAATCAAATGTTACCTAGAAATCACTAAGTTATACACAGAGAATTGAGCTGATACACAAGTTTAAGAATCCCAGTGCCTCAAAACCTAGTAACAATCAGAGTAAAATGGACAGAACAAGAACAACAAAAGAAAAAATTATAGTACATATTGCACAAACCTGGGGAGCCCCCAAAGATTCAGGTTCAGTACATCTAATGCAAGATGACTGAACTGAGTGATCCTTATGGTACTTCCTCCAGCGAGGCAGATTAGGCAGATAAAGTTGACTTAGAATGCTTATCATAACAAGCAACAGGCCACCTGCGATGATGGCTGACAAAATTTTAAGCAAAGAACTGCTGCTCTGTAAAGAGAAAAAGTAGATAGCTCAATATCATCAATATACACAAAATACATGAAAATTCATTATTTATCAGTTATATACTAACAATAAATCACAAAAGCTCCAAAAAGCCACCTTACTTGACTAGCTCAAGCAGAAAGCAACTTGATTTAACATCTTTTTTTATCATTCATATTCTCAAATTAACATGAAAATCCTATCATGCTGATCTTTAGAAGATCATGCAAATTCACTATTTTAAGGATTCATTAATCTCTAAAATTCAATTTCATTGCCAAGTAAATTTTCTTTTTTAGTCACTGTGTATCTGAGGTGATTTCGTTGACTTTTTTTATCCAACTTGGTTCTTGTCCTTGAACATGGAAATCCTCTACCTCTCCATTCCTTGTCCTTAACATCTGCCCACCCAATAAAGACACAAAAGTACAAAATTAGCAATTACATACATGAGCAGAAAACTATACAAGCATGCCTATACTTGCAATTCTTCATGTCTATTTCAGCAACAGCATAATCAATTAAATCCTGAGGTTGGTAATGAGAAGAATTTGATTGGCTGCAGATGCCGTCTTTTGAGCTATTTGAACAAGTCGACTGCCAAGAAATCTTAGAACTTCAGCTCATATTTCCAACCCCTATGCGGTAAAGTGGATTGTCTAATTGCCCATCATGCCTTGTACTCAAAAATTTAAGCAATAAAAATTAAATCAAATTGCACCTAATACCTTACTTCTGGACGAGTTGGAGAGATTCATCATTGAATCACAGGACAATTGTTTAGCCGGCAAAGTGAAACCATCTTGATAATAAATGTCAATAATGTCTGCCAAACAAACCTGCAAGAATTCCTTAGATTTAATGGTTCCTCATAGACCATGATACTAATCACATAGCTTGTGACAAGGCACATCTAGAGTGAAGGTGATTAAACCAGCAAATGCTTAATACTGTCTCCCCCAAAAACATACAAAGAAGCTTTGTACTTTAAGCTGTAGTGCAGCACCTTTATGTAATCTCCGCCAATAGCATTATCTTTTTCAAATGAACGGCAAACATATGCAACATGCTCTATCTGTCCATGGTTGTATATTACAAAAAGGAAAAAAGTGTGGTTGAATTTCCTTTCCCTATTCCCAGAAAAAAAAATAAAAAAAATAAAGGGAAAACTGACCAGCAGCTGCAATGTTTCAGAAAATCAGTTAAAATTTTATTGTTCATGTTAAGGAAAGAGGAGACACACACACACACAAAAAAACACAGAGACAGAAGAAACTATTTACACTAGGAATTGATACTCTCAATTTCAAACCACAATCTGAAACTGCCTCCACCTTTATCCCCCAACCACCCTCCTCCCAAAAAAAAAAATATATATATATATATATATATATATAAAGAAAAATATGACAATTTGTATCTTAAAAGACAACTCTCAAGATAAGTCCACACAGTCAAGCAACTCTAAATGTCATCAAATGAAAGACCAAAACTATCTCATAGCAATGTGATTGGACAACCGCAAGGACAGACACTACAGCTACTACGTCTAGGTTTTCAGGAAAGGTTAAAAGAAAAAAAAAATCTCATACCAACTTGCCATTTATAATGATATGTAAGTTAATCGGATGTAACTCATCTAAGTGAGGGGAAAAACCTTATAAATTTCCCAATTGACTGAACCATTAGTGTCACAATAAGAGGCAATGACAGCTTCAAACTATTGGCCTTTCTTCCCCTTCTGTTCAAGTATAATAGACATAAAATAGTTGGAAGCCCACAAAAATAGGAATAGTTTACCATTTGGGAATGAGTCAAGAGAATTTCCCAAATATTTGTGGCTAACAAATTCCCCCCTTCAACTTTCACATCTTTGAATTTGCCAGCATCTATTTGCAGCCGATATGAAGGTATACATTCATTAATCCCAGCAATAAATTCAGGGCCATAAGACTTTTCCAATTCAGCATCTGATGCCAATGTCCACCAACTATTTTTTGACTTAATTCCCATAGATTTCACCCTTTTTGAGCTAAACTTGTCCAGCAGAACTTTTGCATTGGCAGCTATCTCATTATCAAGTAGCCTATGTAGAATAACAGATGAGTCTTTAGATACAAATCTATTAGGCTTGTGAAACCATGGGATAAACTTTGTAGATGCTCTGCCAAATGACTGGCCCAAGATACGTCTTTCAACGCTTTCAAGTGCCGAAGAGCAAATAACTTCAGCGAGCACAGAAAGAATACGTTCTTCTGAAGAGCTGATGGTAAAAGTTGCAAGTACCTGCTGTTACGAAAGTAATAAGAGAACTCAGTCCATCAGTATCATGTGGCACCTGTTGAAGAGACACAGAGAGGGCAGATCCATGCAAGAAGCAGATATCAGATGCATTAATTCAAAAAAAATAAAGTAGTAGATCAATATTTTTTTTTTTTTTTTGGGATGTACACAGCAGGAAAAAGATTAAAAAAGAAAGAAGGATAAATGGTTAATCTGACCTCTCTTGGATTTCCAAAATCTTCAATATTTCTTTCAGTTCCACATCTAAATGCAACAAGTTCAAAGCTCCAGAGCTGCTGCAGTATCACTTGTCTAAATGTCATGGCAAGTATGTTCTCTGATGTAGTGCTAGAAAGAATATCTTCACTAAGGGTAGCTTTGAGTTTCTTAGCCTTCTCTTTTACTTTCCTAGCAGGTAAAAACTACAAAAATGATGGATTCAGCAAAAGTTCCACAAAAAATAAATGCTCAGTTTATCTGTATGGAAAAAAAAAAAGTCAAATAACTCAATAATGATGACAGAAATGAGAAATATTAGGTTAAGTCTCATTTACTGACTAGAAAGAGAAGGTTTGGGTATAAAAGGAGGTAAAAGGTTGAAAATATCATAAGTACAGGAACAGGACATGAAATCTGTATTAAGGAGAAGTGTCTAAACTGATGCAAGACAGAGAAACCATGTTTATTCTATGTCTTGTTCCATACTTATGAAGGGAGAACCCTAAAAAGAGATGCAGACAAGAGAGCAAACTTACAATATACAACACATTGTCAGAATCATGTCGAAACTGTGCTTGAGCTATCATTTCATCGCACAAGATATGCTTATCAAATTATCCATGGATACAAAAGCAATCTAAATACTGGAATATAGAACTCTCTCATTGCACAAAAATCATTTTACTCTTCTGTGACTTAGAGATACATATCAGCAGACTCATACAACCAAAACCATACCCCCTTCACAGGTAAATATTCGACTTTATGCTATTTCAATTCATACAATAACGCAGAAGCTTCTTATAGTAAAGGTCCAGCAAAAGTAAGATTTTCCTAAGTACCCCAATGGATTTTATGAAAATCAAATTTTGCAGTGCGGAATTATACGCATTGTATGGACAGAATTATTTGGTCTGTTTGCAATGAATGGAATAGGAGCATTTCAAAAGTTCAATCTACGCCCAAGACTTGCTATTTATTACAGTTTTTCTTTCCTCTATTGCATATGATTTTTTCCAAGTATGTTAGTCATACATTTGCAAAGGGATTGAAAGGAGGCCCTAAGCTCGTATTCCTTTTACCTGTATCTCTATTTTCATCACGTAACATTCTTTTTTACTGCAAAAATAATTCAAATAAATAGTTCAAATTCCATCTCAAGGAACACTCCCCTCAGATGAGAACAACGAAAATTGAGCACTGGCAAGGGGAAACAAAATAAGTCTCTGAAAGGCAAAATTCCCAAAAAAAATGTTCTAGATGGATTATAAAAGCTCTATACTTCAGAAAGAAGAGCAGCATAAGATGTGATGCGCCTTTAACACAATAAATGAATGCACAACTACCCTATAAATTAAGAATCTTCCAAAAGAAATAGTCATGATTGGATTTGTTGAGACCACCAGAAAATATTGTGCATCTCATTGTCTTCATCAAGATAGTTAAGCCACATGCTGCATTTGCATTAACAATAGCCATTGCCTGTCCATAGCTATTAGCATTCGATATATATCATTATCAAAGTAAATGTGCCATTTAGCACAATCTACTCCAAATATGTTCACTCCTCTAGGTACCTCGTAACTCACAGGATATGCAACATCAATCACAGCTATATACATTCATTGCATACATTGTCAAGAAGATAATTTGCACACCTTTCTGTCTTCACATATATGATGCATATATACATGCAAGCTCCTACAAATATAACCTTACATAACTCAGAAACATATTTATGTCTGCTAAAATTTAAAAAGATATTACACCAAAAACATTGATGATTTGTGTAAAATAATGCATCCAAATTAACTTTCTTCAGGTTCCCAACCTCATAGCAGCCAAGTGGGTCCACAATTTTACCCAGGTACATTTACAGAAATTCGCATACCCTAATGCAGCAAAAATGGTGCATTCACTACACCACTTATTCATATTTACTTCCCTTCTTAAACTCTCATTACAAGTTACAATTACGTTTTCTAAGACGAATCCAAACAATAAGCACAAAAAGTTGAATTAAGCCAAAGTAACAACTTCAAATTCTATTTGTGTTGCCAAAACCATTCAAAAGTACCTTTCCCCGTGCCAGGGGGTAATTCTTAGCTTTTAGCCAAAGGCTTCAGATTTCAATTTTCAGATTAGTCATTTAAGGGACTACTAGTGAAAAGCGCATGCTTTGCAGCCTAATTAGTTTAGTGTAAAGCATGCTCAATTTTGGGATATTTATTGTGAACTGTAATGTTTGGATTGCAATTTTTTTGGAGTTTTTGTAGAAAAATTATTGTAACAATTTGATATATGTATGGTAAAGATGTGATTGGAAAATATGTTCACAGAAAATGAAAAAATTTCTCTGTAGAAATGACAATCCAAACATGACTGTAAAATATTTTTCTGCACAAAATTTACCGTTCAATCTACAAAAAATGTATCCCTTCCATCCAATATTATTTGTCATGGTCCAAAGTTGTCTTTCATACTAGTTATTATCAACTTAAACGGTCTCAAAAGATAAATATTTGAGACACACACATGATTGCCCCTAAATTCAAATTCAAATATTCTTGGCTACTTTTGGAGTTTTAAACTTTGTCACCATTTCTTTATTGTTCTCAGATACTATGAAATCAGAATATAGGTTTTCAATTGAGGCATACAAAGTACGGACAAACAAATTATAGCGAATAATAAAAGGGATAATTTTAGAAACCTTCCTTGAGGTTTTTCATAATATTACTTTGCTCCCCTGAGTTTATTAAAATCTCACTAACCTCCCTTGTCAACTTGACAAGATTAGATATTCCTATCAAAAGTCATAAATTGACAACATTACCTTGATCTCAATAACTTTTTAACTAAAAAGCTAAATCAAAAATAAAATTTTCAAACTAAAAAAATGTATGTTGAAAGAAAAAGAAATTGCTATCTTATAATGGTCCATATTTCTGGATATCGAAGTCATGCTAGGATAGCAAAGGACATGCATAAATTTAATCTAGTCAAAATCAACCACTTAAGAGGATTTTGGTGACTAACTAACATCTTAAAAATTTTCATGGAGAGTTATAATTATGGAATTCAAATTTTTTTTTAAAATATGTTTTAATACATAATATAGTTTAAGTTGTATTGATAACTAAAATAATCTCTTTATATTTTTCATGGTATAATTTTTTCAAAATGTAAATTCTGCTTTTATTTCAATACAACTAAAATAAATAATTTAAATCAATAAATTTACACCTCCTAAAAATTTAGTCTTGATTTATCTTTTATTGTTGTTGTAAATTGGAACAAAAGTTTTATCTTTATTGCATTTCTTTCAAATCTTTCAAACGGATTATCATGTTATACAAGAAATGTCAATCAAAGATGGTGACTAAGATTTTGAAAATCTTAGAAGAGCTCGGTGATATTATAAGAACAAGGAGGTTTCTGAAATTATGCCATAATAAAATGGGCCAGAATGTAATATTGCTGCTCACCATCCTGGTAGCAAGGGTGCTGCCGTCATCAGGCCGTCCTGGGAAGACGGTCTCTACGACCATGGTTGGCAAGCCGGCGACAATGTGTTCGTTGGCTGCTCGGCCGCCATCAGCAGCGGCAGCAGTGACGGCTTGCTGGAAGTCAACAGCGCCAACGAGGGTAAGCCGAGCCGAGTCGTTATCGTATGTTCTGACTCCAGGGAGCAGCTCCTCATTCGACTGAGCCACGGCTTCAAGAAGTTTCTGCCGCCGGCGGTCGCGGTCGGCAGTTAAGGGTACATGTTCAGACGGTTGTGATTTTGGAGGCAACCACTGATGACGTGTAATCTTGGGTTGTTTGAGGGGCAATTCTGGAAGATGGATTGCATGATGGTACAAAGGGTTGGCAAATAGAGAGTTGGTGTGTGTAATGGTGAACGCCATTTGTGAGAAATTTCCAGCTCCCTCAAGGTATTCTAAAAATTTGGGCGATCTTTACTCGCAAAAAGTATAGAAGAATTATCAATTGAGTCCTTTAACTTTGGGGTTAAATATCAACAGTCCCTATGGTTCTTGATTTAGCAAATGTTCAGCGTACCACACTATCACGATAGCTTCAAAACTTATAAATTCACCCCTTGTGCTTTGAAATGTCTTGACATTTCGACAAAAAAAAGTTAAAATCAACCACGTGAATGAGTGACATGCCTCTAGTAAGAAGCTGTTGTGCTTGTGAAAATAACATTTAACACCAAAATATTACTTGATTTGCCTATTATACTACTAATACGAAAAAAATCTTCCTATAATTTATCAAATGTCCATTTTATCCTTTCCTCTACCCCATGATTTGAAGGCCTACGGTTTGGTGCTCATTATTAAGATTTTAAAACCCCGATGAAATCCTTAAAGCTAATGGGCTTGTGACGAACTTACACTTTTTTTTTTAACTGCCAATCATATCTAGCAGGCAGCCTAGTACCCCCATTTTATTAAAATAACCCAGAAATCGAACAGAGGGGGGGTTGGACCTTACCCTCGTTTAAATCTAAAATTTGCAACTCCTAACTGATCTAGCAACATAAAGCTCTTAATTAGTTTAGGCAGAGCTGCATAGATTGAAATATAACAAAGGAAGAAGACGTGTAAGAAAACGTCGCCAAAGAGTTCGCTACCATATTTGCTTCTCTCAAATAGTGACCAAAACAGACCTCGAAAGGGATCGACTACCGGATCCTACGAATAGCAGCTCTTACAGACGGAGGGCCCTTCCCGAGCGAAGGCAGGAGGAGCCACAACACCTTTGAATCCACTTCCACCACAACTCTAGAGAGACCCTTCAAATAACAAAGCTCCAGCCCCGTACACAACGCTCGAGTCTCTACTTGAAGCGACGTGAGGGTGTCATAAGATTCTATGTATGCAAAAATCATATTCCCGCAGGACTTCCGAACCACCCCTCTCCTCCGCTTAATCCTGGATTACCACGTGACGACCCATCGAAGTTCAACTTGACCCACCCTTGAGGTGGCGCGCACCACCAAACCAGAACAGATTTCCATCGGCAAGACCCAACTTGCAACCCGTCAAGTATATCCACTCCTGACCAGAACCTTCCACCTGTCCCAAACTTTGCCCGCAGCAAGAAGCCGAGCTCCAGAGAAACGAGGAAGCACAAATTACCCACTTCACCCGAACCATCAAACCTCTTCCTATTCCGAAACCTCCATATAAACCAGAAAAAAACTGAAGGCGCAACCAGTAAAAGCCATCGAAGCAGCGTACAATCAGCTTTGAGAGACCACCACGAAAAAAAGAGAGCATGCACAGCTTGATCCCGTCGAAATATACCCAGAGGGCCTCAAAGTGCTTCCACACAACATTGGAGTGTTCACTAGAAGAAAACAGATGTGAAAACGACTCAAGCTGAGGAGAACAATAACATACACAACACGATGGCCCATGAATCCGAAAACAATACAGTATAGTATCCACAGGCAACTTCGAATCCAACAACCTTCACATGAAGAATGAAATTTTCAAAGGGAGGCCAGGCCTCCAGATATTAGTCTAAACCAATGAGGAAGCGTGCGGATATCTGAGTAGAGGAATGACGGATCGAACTTCAAACTGACCAGAAGGACAAAGCAGCCAAATTAGCTCATCAGGAGCTTCTCCACCCACCAAAAATATCTTGTGAGCCTTTTGCACCACCTCAGTTGGAGCTTTATCAGCTACCAGAGGCATATTCCACTGCCACTCCACCCAGAACTCAGCAACCGATGCTTCAAAATCCAAGCCATCAAACTTCCAGGCCAGTGGCCCTAAACCCGACCAATTATCCCAACAAAATGAACACGAACCATCTGATAAATCCCACAACAAATTCGTTTCCATCAACATTCTTTGTGCCACCATCCCCTTCCATGTCCGGAGGACGAAGGCGAACATGTCACAGAATTCGGGTGAGCCCCCCAACAATACCGAGCCTTCAAAAAATCCGCCCATAGGGAACCAACCTGCCTAAATCTCCACCACAGTTTGCACTTCATAGCGTCCGATACGTGCTGTAATGACCTGAAACCAATTCCCCCCTCTTCCACCAGTCGACACATCTTCTCCCAAGACACCCAATGCAACCGTTGGCCATAGTCCGAAGCACCCCAAAGGAAATTGGAAAAAAGCCTCTCAAGCTGCCTAAGCACGCCTTTCGGTGGACACAGCACAGACAGCAAATAAATGGGGAGCGATACCAGCACCGATTTCAGCAACACAATCCGTGCCCCCCACGAGAGAAATTTGCCACTCCAGCCTCTAATCCTCGCGTTCACAGCATCGATCATTCCTGAGAAATACTTCTTACGTAGACGTCCAACAAATAGCGGACAACCCAGGTATTTAATTGGCAAAGTCTTCTGAGAAAAGCCAGTAATGGTTTTAACCAAATTCACATGCCGCATCTTAACCCTAGGACCCATGACAAAGCAGCTCTTGGAAACATTAATAAGCTGGCCCGAACATCTTTGATACCTATCCAGAACAGACATTACTAGTTTTAGGGATTTCCTAGTCCCTTGAATTAAAATCAATACATCATCCGCATATGCTAGATGGGTAATCAGGGGGCATCTGCGAGTCACAAAAAATGGCACAAACCCCCTCTCATCTACCAATGCATTAAGCCCTCGTGATAACACCTCAGCAGCAATAATAAACAAGGCTGGAGACAACGGATCACCCTGCCTAAGTCTCCTAGAGGAGGGAAAAAAACTAGTAGCTCGACCATTAACAAGGACTAAGAATTTACAAGCCGACACAGCTCTCCAAATCATATCAATCCATACCTCCGAAAAATCAAAAGCCCTTAAAACACACAGGAGAAAGCACCACGAGACCCGATCGTAGGCCTTTGCCATGTCTAATTTTAATGCAGCATTCACCCCTTTAAGCCGCTTATTAAAGCCAAAAAAACACTCCAGCCCCAGAAGAATATTATCTGTAATCAACCGCCCCTTTCACAAATGCATTCTGTTGAGGTGAAATTATCTTATGCAAAACCGACTCCAATCTAGTTACCAAAAGCTTGGAAATCACTTTATTAACAATATTACATAGGCTGATTGGGCGGAAGTCAGCAAAAGACAAGGGATTTCCCACCTTTGGAATAAGAGCTATCAATGTCGAAGAGAAGCCCGCAGGCAATTCATCCCCAATGAAAAACTCTTGGACCCCTGCTGTTACATCCGTAGCTATTATATCCCAGGAGGAGGTGAAAAAGGTCCCAGTGAATCTATCCGGTCCAGGCGCTGACTCTCCATCTATTGCAAACACCACCTCCTTCATCTCCTCGCAGCTCGGCATCTGAACTAGTCCCTCATTATCCACCTTCGTGATCAGCCGTGGGATAATGTTTGCAATAAAATCATCAGTGCAACTAGCACTCCCATCTTGAGATAAAGTTGCAGAGAAAAATCTAATCGCTTCCTCTTGAATTCCTCACCATTCCTGATGCGGTGGATAAACATTTTTTTTTGTACGCCGGACTTTAACCGTTGCATGGAAGAAAGCCGAGTTTGCATCTCCTACCTTTAACCACTTAATCCTGGATTTTTGACGCCAATACGAGGCCTCACGGCTATGCGCTATTCGGAGCTTTTCCTGACCAGCTATCAACAACTCCAGATTTTGTGCAGAAGTCTCAGACTCCAAAGCAATCTCCTTGGCAACAACGTCCTCCTCCGTCTCCCGAACCCTATCCGTGACGTTTCCAAATACACAAGAGTTCCAACGACACAAAGCTGACTTCACATTACAGAGTTTCATTAAGAGGCGACGCATAGGCCGGCCCTCCACCTCCTCTAACCAAGCAGCTCGAACCACCTCTAGGTAGTTCAAATGATCAGCCCACGCATTGACAAAAGCAAAACACCGAGGACCCTGCCCGACCTCCAATTGGAAAGACATCAGGAGAGGCGAATGATCCGATCCTAACCGACCTAAGTGAGCAACCTCAGCCAATAGATTTAGGTTCATCCACAGGTAATTCAACATCACTCGGTCCAACCTTTTCCACACTTGAGCTCTACCTTTTCTATTATTGCACCAGGTATAGCGCGGGCCAGAAAAGCCAGCATCAACCAAATTCCTTGTATCAATGAAGCTTTGAAAATCCGAAACCTCACGCACTTGAAAATGTCGACGCCCCTTTTTTTCCTCAGCAGACAAAATAACATTGAAATCCCCAGCAATCATCATGGGGCAATCGTTTTCCAGCAATGATAACTCACCCCAAAGACTGCAACGTACCTCAGGCTCGCAGGAGGCATGGACAAATACCTCCACAATTGGATGGCCAACCTCAAGTAAAACAACTCGAATAGCCAGAAATTGATATGATTCAGCAACAACAGACACCTCACAACCCGACTCAAACAAAACCCAAATCCGCTTCGCAAAATTTGCTAATGCACAAGAGAAATTTAATTTAACCCTAATCTCCTCCAAATGATTCACATCAATGAGGGGCTCACAAAGAGCTAAATAAGAGAAACCATGCAACCTACGTAACTTTTTTAATCTAGCCAGGGTGACGGAATTCCGCACACCCCTAGCATTTCAAAAAAGGACTTTAAACATATTAACATATTAAGACAAGAATTCTGAGAAGGCGATGAAGCATTTTTTCAAGACTTACATGGCTCAACCGTTTGCCATTTATCATTCTGTCGGAACCCGTCCAGCCGGCATCGGAGGTTGTCCATTGTTTCCTGGATTGCTTTGCGAGGTGACAACGTCATCCCAACAACAAGATTATCAGCAGACTTCCGAACATCATCCTCCGCCAATGGCTCATCGTCAACTTCGTGCACCACCGGATCCGCAATCCGTTCAATCTCCCTGGAAGCAGCCGAGCAAATCACATCCTCAATCAGGCCTTCAATGGCCGAATCCACTGGTTGATCAACTGGACCAGTTTGAACCGCGTCAACAGAGGCCTGGAAATTAAGAAAATCCAGAATTGAACCAGTCATTATTAAAGGAGCCGGCTCTTCCTAAGCCACCGGCTTAGCTGGCAGCACCGCATCCGAACCCACCGGAATAGGATTACGATGATCCTCTTCTTGACCTGGACCATCACCAGCCCCCTGATCATGCGATGAAGCATCCACTTGCTCATCCGCACGAGGCTGATGTGTTGCAGCAGCGTCCAATATACCCTCCTGCTCGACGCTCGCCCTAGCATCAGGCTTAGCAGCGGCCAATACAGCCTCTTGCTCAATACTCGCCCCAGCAACATCAGCCATGTCCACCTGTTTTGCACGAAATTCCTTTGGGGCTTGTGATCCGGATTGTGTCTGCACCCACAGCTTCGGATGCTTCAGACGACACTCCTCCGCGGTATGGCCTTGCCGGAAGCAGTGACCACAGTACGTCGGCATGTCTTCCGCAGTTAGGGTTTGCCAAACCCATCCTGATCCACAGACCCAGAGCCAATCCAAACCCTACCTGGAAGCGGCTTCAACAAGTCGACTTCCACACACACCCTTGCAACACTTGGCCTTGACAATGTTGTAGTCGCAAAATCCATGAATAGAGGCCGGCCCAAACATGATACAATATGAAAAATGCATTCTTTCTTGAAAAAATGAATTGGTAATTTAGGTAATGAGAACCATACAGGCACCACGGATGGCTCTTTGTCAACATGGAATGATGAAGACCACTTAAACACCCGCATCGGATGTCCAAAAATATACCAAATACTCCAACCCCAAATCCGATGGAAATCGTATTCAGTGTGCAACTGAATTAAAACATGACGTGAATCCAGTAACCCAACGGAGAAACTATCCTTCAAATCCAGCGTAGTAAAAAACTTACGTATGTCTTCCATGCTCGGGCGGCCTCTAGAGAATTTTCCAACGAGTGAGAGGTGAAAAGGTGCGGCTGCAGCAGCCACATCATTTGATGAGAACACTACCATTGGCTCTCCCCATTTCGTGGTTCGTTCAGCAACGATAGGTACTGCATTTGCGGCCGTGGAGGAGAAAAGGGAAGAAAAGGATTTCGTTTGGAAAGAAGGCAGAGCAGGAGGCAAAGTTGATGAACCAAGATGCGTTGGTTGAAGGGCAGCTGAAGCCGCCATTAGAGAGCTAACCCTAGTCCGCAAAGGAGAGAGGAGGAGAGAGAAGAGAGCTAATTTTAGCTAATTTTAGGTAATTTTAGTCTGCAAAGAAGAGTTGTCTACTTACTTTATGATCCTTATGCTAGAAATGACAAAGAACGTACACTGGGTGAAGCATTATTGGGTAAAAAAAGTTTTTTCTTAACACAAAATTTTGACTTAATTTGCTACCATTTGATATAAAATACAATACCCAAATCAAGTCCATGTAGGTCTAAAACTTGAAGAAGAGAAAGCAACTGATTTGGAGAGAAATCAGACTTTTGTTTCATATTAGGTATGTTCGTATTGCAGAAAAGAGGTAAAAATTTGAAAATTTCAATTGATGGTGGTTACTTAATTTATAATAACTTAAAATATCTATTTGGAAATATCTTCTTAAAGCTACTGAAAAGGTGGCAGAGTCAGGGATTTAAGATATAATAAAAATTCTGTAATTTTCAAAGGAATGCCATGGGCCAATTTCTTAAAATGGGGAGGTCTTAAAAAGATTTGTCTAAATGGGGCGGTTTTCGGGGGTTTTTTGGAACAAGGGTTGAGGCAGAACTTTTGAAGGGCAAAAAGAGAGGGGGGAAAAGTGCTAATCGCATTTTAGAAATGTGGATAATTCCCCAAAAAAAAAAAATAGCCATATTCTTGGGTTTTGGCTCCTATTTTCGTAAAAAAATATACAGGATACACTAATTAAAAAGCTAGGTCTTTATGTTTTATTATTACATTTGTGAAAGACACAAAACTAATAAGATGAGATCTTATGTTTACACGATTTTTCCATTGAAAGAAAAATCCATACAACAAATAACCAATAGCAGGCTTACAACACAAAATTGTTAGACATACAAGCAAGAGATTTTACTGATAGAAATTGAGGTGCTCGTAAAAGAATTATCAAATTCTAGGAAAACTTAAATAGGAAAAAGCTTCAGTTTAATTGTAGTCCCAGCTGAATAGTCATTCACAATTATGAACAAATTTTTGTGATCTTCCATTAGTGGTCAAATTAGTAAAAGACACCCATAAGTAAATATCCAGTCATCTAAAAAAAATCACAAAATTATCTTATCAACTTGTATACCTGCACAGTTACATGAATGTTTATTTTATCATTTGTAGAAATTACTGAAGTAGAACTTAGGAATACCTGATGGAGAAGAGAAGTCAACTAGAGTTTTTTTTTTTTTGTATTATTATTCCTCGAATTTAATTTTTTCAAAACATATGATAACACTAAAACTTAAGCGTATGCTTTCATTTGCATTAATTGTTGTAAAATGATAGAGAATAATTAAAATCAATAAAAGTTACTTTATTCTCCTCCTTGATGATAACAGGAAGGAGCACTGGATATACTTTTAACGTCACATTCAAATAACTGAGATAACTAATTCATTATACTGTAAATAAGATAAATTTCATTTAGATAATAATTGAATTATCAGTTTGTTAATTTTTTAAGTGCATACCTTAAGATAATTTCTAATGTTAATTCTTTGGCAAGAGTGAAACTAGTTCGGGAAAGTACCTAAATATATAGAGACAATAAATGTGTGGGTGTACATGATAAGCTTTGTGTAAATTAAGTTCTTAATGAGTGCCCTGAAATCATTAGAAAAACCCTTTTTGTTATAAATATCAGAAAATCTATTCAACTAGCATTTTAACTATTGATTAAATCAAAGACATTTCATCTTCTTTCTATACTTATTCATCGCATGCTGACTCTCTTTCATAACAATGATGTTAATCCCAGCTTCAGAGTTGACAAACTACAAATAACTCCATTTCTATATTACAAACTATAAATAACTCTAGTTTCTATAATGCAAGTGATGGATTCAAAGGATTTTGCCATTTGAAACAAGGTATGGTACTAGAAGATAAAGAGTGATTGCTTCACACACACACACTCTCTCTCTCTGCTTTTTTTTAAGGGCTGGCAGCCCATACCCAGCTGAATGCGACTGGGGTTAGTTTTAAAATACATTGGGGGTGGAAATGCGGCTAACCCTTTTTCATCGTTCAAAAATTCTGCCAGGAATTCTTTTAGCTCAAATAGAGCGTTTGAGAAATGTGTTAGGTCTAGTTCCAAAAAATCTCTCAAAAAAGTACATCTGGGCAAATTTTTTTCAAAACCTTTGCTTTCTAATTAAATGGCTTCAGAAATTCTACCTGGAATGCATTTAGCTCATGCTAGAGCATTCTATAAATGCGTCAGAACTAATTCTAGAAAATCTTCCAAAGTAGCCCATTTGGGCAATTTTATTTAGGCCTTCCCGTTCTAAGAATTTGGTTGAATGCCATGGTGAAGATAATTGATTTAGAAAGCTATTTGGTACATAAACCACAAGAGGTTAAATTGTAGATATTTAAACTATAGGAAGGTATGTTGAATATTTGCTAAATCACAAGGCATGTTTTCGATACTTAATCCTTTAATTTGGATGGGTGACATTTAGCTTCCATTGTTATTTTTTTAATTTTTTTAATTTTTAGTAGAAGTGGGCTCTTGAATTTAAGACCTCTTACTTACACTCTTTTCCATACACCATCTAACCCATTTATTTCTCCCTCTAGTTTTCCATCATTAGTTTTGACTCTTTTCATCGATATTTCAAGAACTTGCAAACCATGAGGGACTAAATTATGATTTTTGGTATTTAATACTTAACTTTAAATTTGGTGGGAGACATGTAGTTTGAGACTTGTAGTTTTGGTACCCACTCTTTGGCTTAGATATCAAAATGTCCCTAATATGCGGACCAAAACATATTTGAATCTCCAAAGTTTGTAAAACACGATCGATTATTCCTTCTTTGGTTGAGGTAGACTCAGAAGTGCTAGTCTGGATAATTTATTCTGATGTTTTGGTGAAATGGCTGCTTTGTAATATTCTTAGAAGAATTAGAGCCTTGCTAGCCTCTCTGCCATCCTCAGTTAAGCATGTTCTTAGGGAAGTAAACACGATAGCAAATGCATTGGCAGGATTTCATTCACAAGAGGAACTTTTTTTCATAGAAACTTGTTAGCTCCCTTCAATAGTTAGGTTATCCATGCAACTACATTACATAGAATTTTCATGTATAAGTATGCAAGTTGTAAGGGAGTAGTACTCCCCATTTTCTTTATTTCGCATGCTCTTTGTAGGCGTTAGCCATCCTCCAGTTCTGTACCTTTCTTTCATCCTCTAGTTTTCCACCTTTCTTTCATTTATAATAAAATAATAACTTGGCATCCCAACCCTGTGTATGGGGATTGCCTCTAAAAAAAATCTCCAAAATTTCTAATTTAATGTAAAATTAAGACAATTGGTAGAAATTCAACAATAACAATCAGAGTCAATTTGTTGTTAGTCAACAATTTAGCTTTGCATTTTTGTCTATATAATTTGGTGTCTGAATTAAATTTAAGTTTCAAATAATAATATTGAGGGTTTTAGTATGAATTTAGATCTAATTTATTTAAAATTACTTTCGAAGTGTGAATTCTATAATTGAAAATTTTTCTTATTATTTTTTTGATTTCATTTATTCACGCCACTAGCTGCTAAAATATTTTTCTTTCTTTTTTCGTTTGTTGCATATACAGTTTGTCAAATAGGGCATACCATATTTATTGATCATTTTGCATGATAAATTATTATTTAATGATTATTATATCATTTTCTCCCTTATATCAATGATTAAGCACTCATTTAATTTTTTTTAAGAAAATGAGCAATATATACTATTTGCAAATTAAGTTTATAATTTAATAAGTTTTTATTTTATTTATTTCTTCTTTTTTGATGATGACCTAAGCACAGTTTGACCATAAGAATGTAGTCACCATACCTATATGGTGTAATCTGCTTCACTCGCTCAAACCCTAAACTATAAAAAATCCTTCTTCTCTCTCTACTCTCTACTCTCTCTCTCTCTCTCTCTCTCTCTCTCATCACTCACTAACTCACTCTTGTTTTCTTTTCATTTTTAAAGAAAAAGACAAATGGTGAGAACTCAGGGGTTGATTGATAAACTTGAAATTTGAAGTTTGAAATCTAAACATTGAAACTTAATTACTGAAGTTTTAAATTGCTAAGTATGTAAAATCAAATCTGTTTGATAATCAGCTAAGTGCAAGTACTAATTTAAAATATTTCATTCTATGTGTATTATATAGTCAATAGTATTATTATGTTTTGATTTTATATTTTATTCAATTTTTGAATACTAATGTTTGATACTAATGACTTGAATGCTAATATGGAAATTGTGTTTTTTGGGACTAACTCGACTTTGCACCCTTGAACTTGTACTATTTTTTCACTTCATAAGCTTCAATTTTATAGATAATTTGTATCCTAAACCCTTAGATTTAGTGATATGAAGTCCATTAACCTTATTCTTTTTAATGCAAGTGCACAGGTCGTATGCTAGCATGAAGAGTATTCAGCTGTCAAGTCCCACGAGAAGATTAATTAATTACCAATATTGTTAAATTCCTTTATTATTAAGATTATAAAATAGCATCAAGATTTCAAACAATAAAAAAAACTTAATTAAAGATAAACTTGTCAAAGACAAACAAATCTTATGGTTTAGATTTCCTCAATTATCTTAACTAAAAATTTAACAAGGTTAATTAATTCATTCATGTGTAGAACTATGATGAATCTCCTTAATTCATAACACAACTTTCTTAATGCATTAATTATCTCAAAAATAAGCCTAATTCTACTTTCGTGATTAAAGACAAGATAAAGAATCATTAGAATCATGAGATCATGCAAAAATCCTTTACGTGTTTTTCTACGTTCGTGAGTTATGTAATAAAATCTATACCTTTACTAACTAATATTAAATAAAAGCTTATTGACAAACACTCAAATGATTAAAGAAAGCAAAGCTTCACGATCACACGATGCCTATGCCTTGTTCGACTTCATCCACAACCATGAGCAATGTCTCGAAAGATTGACAATCATGCTCTAACTCAATGCCTTCAATGATTTTAGAAGACCTTTGTTGCTCGTGAATCGCTCTCGCCAAAGTTTGAATTGACTCTTTGAACTTTTTAGCTTGCGAACGTGCCACTGGACCAAGAAGAACCTTCATAGAACTAGCACTGGAAGCTTAAACAGCTTGCAATTCTTGTAATTCCTCATCAGGTTTCGTTGAAGCAACGAAGTTCGAAGCAGCAAAGTTCGTATCATCATGTATATCAGCTCTCATCATGGCCATTTTCATCTCCTTGTAATAATCTTCAACAGTCATGCTTCCTTGGACTAGAATTTGTAACTTACGGTGCAAGTCTCAATGGTAGTAGTTGGGTACGAATCTCTTCTTTATCAATCCTCACATTTCTTTCCGAGTTTCAACACGACGTTTGAGATTTCTCCTCCGGCTTTGGCTACTCAATCTGTAAGTCGAGCATTGTGTTCTCAAGTGGTCAAGTTGGATTGCTCATTTGGAAGGAGTTCAAGTGGGCTAAAATCTTAATATTTAAACTATATAAAGAGGTGAAGGAGAAAATCCAAATGAAAACACATTTGAATTTTCTAGGGTTTTTCTGATTCTATCCAATTTGATTTGTTTTCATTTAAGTCTTGCTTAATAGTTTAGTTAGTAGTTATTATACATAAAAATGGCTAGTTATGTGAGCTATTTGTGCCATAATTAGTTTCTTAGGCAAATATTAGGAATAAATAACTAAATTCGTGTCCAATTTGGATTAGTTTTAGTAGGTTTATTTTGGCTATAAAAATCTTTCTCTTTTCATTGTAATAGATGAGACAAATATTGAGAATAAAATCTGAGAGAATTTTCTCTTACACTTGATACAAAATTGGGTGTGTCTTCTTTGTTCAAGTCTTGGCTTATCAGTTAACAACCATAATTGGCTTTGGCACCCTTCTACCTTTTCTAATCAATCTCGAGCTATCCTTGATTGAGTTAGAATTCTATCTTTGTTAGCACTATAACTTGATCAAGATAGATCCTTCTACTACTTGATCGGATCAATTCTTCAAGAGCATGACTTTGGAGATTCGAGTTTTAATCAGTTGGTATCAGAGTTTTAGCTCTTGATCTAGGTTAATATCCTTTTTCTTTTCCTATTTTCCTCTTTCTTGATCTGCCAAACCCTAGTCTTAAAAAAAAACACAGAAAATTTCATTTTTTTGGGTTTAAACTTCCACTTTTGTGTTGTTGATTCTAGTTTGTTTACTTAGTTTCTTGTTGATTCACTTCTTGTTCATGTCTTTGTTCTTATTTCCTTGTTGTGAGTTTCTTGTCAAGTCAAAAAAAAAAAAAGAAAAATTCAGGTACTGTAGCACATACTATAACAGGGTTACTGTTCATCGCCACTGTAGTAGCACTGTTCATACTGGAATCACTATTCACTCACATTTTCTTTTTGTTCTTAGTAAATCTCGGGTTGTGTGGGCTGGCTTGATTGTATCTTGAAATCTTGAATCAAAATTCCTGGGTTTCTTAAAGTTCTTGGTTGATAAATCATCAATCTTGGAGGTTTCTTGAAAACTTAAAGTTGGTTCTTGAAGACCTCGGTTGTTCTTGATTGTTATTGGCTGTCCATTGAGTTCTTGAATGAAAATTCATTAAATTAGCCTTGATTGATCCTTAAATTCTTCTAAATAAGTTGTTTTTTGAGTTTGGAAACAAAAAGATCCAATCCTTTGTTGAAAAGGAAACTAAAACAGCCACCATCCTTCTTAGTTTCCTAATTTGAGTTGGGCTTGTTTAAACAGTTTCCTAATTCAAATCCTTGTACAAATACAATTTGAATTAGGATAAACTTGTTTCCTAATCATTGATTCACGTGGAAAAGGGATTATTTTCAAGACATTTCATTGCTAATTCCATACTTGATTGGGTTTCCAAAAAAAAAATTGCACCACCTTTACTACGTTTCCTAATTGGAACCAGATTTGTTTCAAACAACTTACTAATTTGATTTCTTGCCTAAAAACTCATCCGACTTGGAAAGGTGACCTTCTTAAATGTGGTTTCTTGTGGGAATAAAAGGAATTTTCCAGATTTATTGTCCAAATCTAGTCAAGATACCAAAACAGTCCAGGTTTCCAAAAACAACTTGAAGTTCACTAGGAGTCTCTATTGTTCAATTTTAGAAGTCTTTTGTGGAGTCTTTCTTCAATTTTCTTGAGTCGAATCTCATTGTGTTAACTCAATTCTAGAGTCTTGAATTTCTAGCCTAGAATTATCTTTCAATTTCAATCCATTGTCAAATACTAACCAAGTTGAATTTTTAATTCTTCTTGAGCAATTGCGAGCAAATTCATTTTGTCTCAAGGATTGTGATCAAGGAGTTTGAAAGAGTTGGTGAGATCATTAGAGTGTTTTCTTACTTGAGTGTAAACACGAGAGTGAGTGGATACACGTGAGCTTGTGTGTTGTGAGGAAATTTTCCTTTGCTTTGCTAACTCTTCTTGCAGAGTCCTTAAGCATGTTTAATAATAGTGAAATTCGTTCATACAGCCAACAATCCATCATGGAGGGTATATTGGAGGAAATGAGGTCAATGAATCAACATCTAGACCCTAGTCTTGCTGTTCCTAAAGGAGTCAAAGTGATACGAATCCAACCATGCTTGGATGAACTCGTATTCCACAAGCTCAAAATCTAGGTGACGAATCGAGGTTTGGAAACACATGGAAACTCAGTCCCTTAAAATCCTCATATTTATGAACTAGAACAAGATTTTAACCCACAAAGAAAGGGCAATCAAGAATTTGAGTTGTAGGTAGAAGGTGCCACAAACAAGTGTGATTTCTTATTTGATAAGCCAAGTTGAACTGCTAGAACACAGTCTAAGATGTTCAAGAAATTGCTTCAAGAAGCTTGAGAATAACTCACGAAATTTCTAAAATTAATGAATGATTAAAACGTCCAACATTGCCTCTTAAATACGCATCACAAAGAGTAACCTTAGTACTACTTGGAAACTTAAAGAAAGACAATTATAACCTTACTAAACTACAAGTTAATTTGGTCAAAATAATCCAAAACTGGCCGAATTATAATTCCTAAAAACACTAAATAAAACATGGACCATGCCTCATAGCTGGTCACTTATTAAACCTTAACGCAAAACCACTAAACAACCTAAACTAGTCGACATAATTAACTTGAAAGCTAAGTAATCAATCGGCCAACACTTGAAGGTAGTTAATGATCCTTTGGTAGCTTTGCTTGTTATTCACCAATGCTTGACAAGTTTCAATTTGATCACGAACTCTTTGTACAAATGCTTGAATAGACTCTCGCAATGCCCTAGCTCGAGCCCGCGTCATTGAACCTTGTGGAACTTGAAGTGTACCATCCTTAGGCAAATGACCAACTTGGTGATCAGCTCGTGTACCAACATCATTCCCCTCCTCTTGAGAAGGATTTGTCCTCAAATTTAGAGCATCACATACATTAAAAGGCTTCAAGTCAGAAACATTGAAGGTAGCACTAACTCCATACTCACCTGGAAGATCCAACTTGGATGCATTGTCATTGATGCGCTCGAGCACTTGGAATGGCCCATCTCCATGTGGAAGTAGCTTATTTCACTATTGAATGGGAAATTGCTCCTTACACATATGAAGCCAATCCCAATCTCCAGGTTCGAAGACAACTCTTTTACGGCCTTTGTTAGCTTGTGCAACATATTGCTTCATCCGCTTAGCTATGTTCAATCGCACTTTCTCATGAAACTGCTTAACAAATTCAGCTTTCTTTTTCTCATCGAGACTAGCACAATCACTCAAAGGCAAAGGCATTAAATCCATAGGAGTTAATGGATTAAAACCATATACAACCTCAAATGGTGAGAATTGAGTAGCAGAATGCACAGAACAATTATAGGCAAACTCAACATGAGGTAGACATTCCTTCCAAGTGCGAATGTTCCTTTTAATGAGAGCATGCGATAACATAGACATGGTTCTGTTAACTTCCTCAGTTTGTCTATCAGTTTGAGGATAACTAGTGGTAAAGAATAATAACTTAATGCCTAGTTTAGACCAAAGTGTTTTCCAAAAGTAGCTAAGGAACTTACCATCACAGTCAGACACAATGGTTCGAGGAATGCCATGAAATCTTACGACTTCTCTAAAGAACAAGCCAACAATATGCGAAGCATCATCAGTTTTGTGACAAGCAATGAAGTATGCCATTTTAGAAAACCAATCAATGACAACAAATATGGAATCATATCCCTTTCTAGTCCTAGGTAAGCCAAGTATAAAATCCACAGATAAATCAACCCGTGGCTCACTAGCAATTGGTAAAGGTGTGTACAAGCCATAACGATTTACCTTTGATTTGGTACATAAGCACTGCAAACATCTTCCTACTTCTCGTGTTACATCTCTCTTCATGCGTGGCCAATAGAAATGATCCTGTAAAATAGCAAGGTTCTTAGTGATACCAAAATGTGCTCTTAAACCCCCACTATGTGATTCTTTCACAAGTAATTCTCGAAGAGAACCATTAGGAATACACAACTTATCTACATGAAACAAATAACCATTAGACCGGTAAAATTTCCCTTGAGAAGATTTGGTACAAGCCATGTATATTTCCTTGAAATCATCATCATTGGCATACAACTCTTTAACTAGCTAAAAACCAATAACTTAGCATCTAAGAAAGTAAGTAGGGTGTACCTTCTTGACAATGAATCAGCGACTATGTTGGTCTTACTAGTCTTCTACTTAATGACGTAGGGAAAAGTTTCAATGAACGAGATCCACCTTGCATGCCTCTTGCTTAACTTATGTTGAGCTTTGAGGTACTACAAAGATTCATGGTCAGTGTGGATGAAGAATTCCTTAGGCTGTAAGTAGTGGTGCCACGTTTGGAGTGCATGAACTAAGGCATACAATTCCTTGTCATAAGTATAATAATTCAATGAGGCTCTATTCAGTTTCTCATTGAAATAAGTGACTGGTCGGCCACTTTGAATCAACACAACTCCAATTCCGATACCTGAAGCATCACATTCAATTTCAAAGGTTTTAGAGAAATCAGGTAAGGATAAAATAGGTGCATGCATGAGACAGTGTTTAAGAGCATTAAAAACATTATTTTGTACTTTCCCCCATTGGAAAGATACATCTTTCTTGATGATGGCAGTTAGGGTTGTGGCGATGGTACTAAAGTCCTTCACAAACCGGCGATAGAAAATCGCAAGGCTGTGAAAACTGTGACCTTTGTCAATACTCTTTGGAACGGGCCATTCTTGAATAGCCTTGATTTTGCTCTCATCGACCTGAATACCCTGTGAACTAATAGCATATCTTAGGAACATGAGTTTGATAGCGCAAAAAGTGCACTTCTGGGGATTAGCATAGAGCTTCTCCCTTCAAAGTACTTCAAGAACAAGTCTCACATTCTCAAGGTGTTCATATAGGCTTCTACTATAAATGAGAATATCATCGAAATAAACAACAACAAACTTTCCTAAGTATTCATGCAAAACACGATTCATTAAGCGCATAAATGTACTAGGTACATTAGTCAAGCCAAATGGCATAACAAACAACTCATACAAACCATGCTTAGTCTTAAAAGTTGTTTTACATTCATCTCCCTATTTAATTCTTATTTGATGATATCCAGTTTTTAGGTCAATTTTAGTAAAGATTACTGCACCATGTAACTTAATCAACATGTCATCAAGTCTAGGTATAGGATGGTGATATTTTATCATATTTGCATTGACGGCTCTACAATCAGTGTACATCCTTCAAGACCCATCCTTTTTAGGCACAAGGATAACTGGTATAGCACAGCGACTTGGACTCTCTCTCGCCCATCCTTTATTGAGTAGTTTCTCAACTTGCCTTTAAAGCTCCTTGGTTTCCTCTGGGTTACTTTGATAGGTTGGACGATTAGGTAAAGGTGCTCTAGGGATGAGGTTGATGCTCAATACCTCTTAAAGAAGGTAGGCCACTCGGAATGTTCTCGGGAAAGACGTTCTCAAATTCCTGCAAAAGACACACAAATGCACTTGACAAAGAAGAGCCAAGTTCATCAATATAAAACAAAACTTCATTGCACACAAACATCAACAAGTTTCGACCCTCACAAAGCCCTTGCCAAACATCTTTGGCTTTTGCTAACAAGAGCTATTTTCCCTCTTTTCTTTCCTCTCTAACCGGCATATTTTCATTTGCCCTTTTCTCATTACTAATGCTGGTTGCTTTCTTACTTTTTCTCTCATTCTTTTGCTATTTCTTCCTTTCTTGATCTATGTCATATTCCCTTTGTATTCTAACTTGATCTTCATACACCTGCTTAGGGGTAAGTGGGACAACTGTAATTTTCCTTCCATGATGCATAAGCTGGTACTTGTTTGAATGACCATCATGTGATGTGACCTTGTCGAATTACCATGGTCTTCCAAGTAACAGGTGATTGGCTTGCATAGGGGCAACGTCACAAAACACTTCATCTTTATATTTTCCAACTTTGAATGGTAGTAGTACTTGATGTGACACTCAAATTTTCCCATAATTGCTAAAGCATTGAAGCTTATATGGCCTGGGGTGTTCTTGGATAGGCAAGTGTAGCGTCTCAACCATCAATAGGCTAGCGACATTCGTGCAGCTGCCGGGATCAATCACCATACTACATATCTTGTCATGGATGTGATATCTAGTCTAGAAGATGTTTTCCCGCTGAATGTCGTCTTTCTTGATGTGTGCAACTAAAGCTGTCCTTGCTACAAGTCCCAATCCCACTTGATCATTAGGAGGGCACACCTCTTCCTTCTTGATTTCATCTTCTTCTTCCATCAAAGGGGGCATGTCTTTGTACTCATCCTCATCATCAGTGACGACTTCTCCATTTAAGAGTACAATCATGGTCCTTTCGTTAGGACATTGGCTAGCAATATGTCCTACGTCTTGACACTGAAAACACTTGATATCTCGGTTGCGTGATCTAGGGGCTACACTGGAAGAAGGTTGAGTTAATTTCTCAACTTTCTTGGATGATTGCTGTCTCGGTTCCTCTTGCTTGGAAAAAGATGGATTCAGCCTAGTTGGATTGTTGGCATTGGTTGAATTCCATTTGTCCCTCTTAGACAGATTTGCTCGTGGGAAAAAAGGAGAATAAGTAGAGGTCGTTCGAAGTTGACCCCTCTTCTTAAGCCTTCTCTCAGCCTTGATAGCTTTCTAAAGCATGTCACTGAGTTCTATGTAGTGGTACATCTCCACTTGGTCCACTATTTTAGCCCTTAATCTGCCTAAGAAATATTGCATTATAGACTCATGGTCCTCCACGATGTCGGTACTTAGCATTGCCATCTCCATCTCCATATAGTAGTCCTCTACGCTTCTAGTCCCTTATGACACGTTTTGAAATTTTTGATACAGGTCATGGTGATAATGACTAGGGATAGAGCATTTCTTCATCATAATCTTCAACTCGGTCCATGTTGTGATGGGGAACTCACCACATCTCCTTCTACTCGTTGTGATTTGGTCCCATCAAACTATTGCATAGTCGGTGAATTGCATCACAACAAGCTTCATTCATTGCTCATCCGAGTAGTCACTAAGGGATAACTCAACCAAAGATGGGTAAAACGAGGATAAGTAATCCCTTCTCATCCAATCCATAAACCAAATGCATCCTAGAGGTTTTGACATCTTAGAGGTTTTGGTACCTAAGCGTGAAACATGCCGAATGGTGCCATTCACGTGACCATACCACACCCAGCAACTTGCACAGCCCCGATGCTGACCTGAATCTTGAATGACCCTAACATTTAACCGTTTAGGGTAATAGTTGATCTATAGATCTCATCTGTACACAAACCAACTTATGACCACCACCCGATACCCAACGCTACTGTCATCTATACAAACCAAACCTTAAATGATATCCCAACCTTTAGACCAACCCTAACCTTAAATGACACTCCAACCGCTAAAGAGCCGACCCCCACTTATACCATCGACCTACTAACCAAAAACCTCTAAAATGACCTTTGACCGGTAAAACACCAATTCCTAGCTACTAAATGATAAGCAAACCCTACTTAAGCACCTAACGGCTAACCTACCTGAAATGAAAGGACTACTAGTCGACGATGAGCACTTGAAACCCTAACTTGCACTACTAGCCTAATAATAGAAGTGAATTGGTCAAACTTGTTTTAAATAAGCAAGTTTAGCAAAAATTAGCTAAGTATCTAATACATGGTTAATCTCAGGAATTGATTAGGCACTAGAAGAAACGTTTGAACCAGAGGACCAAAATTGAACGACCAGAGGTGAGTATTCCCTTGTGTGTTATATGTGACTGTTTTATTAAACTGTGATCCGATACTTAATTGTTTTTGAACTCAAAGTGCTAAATTTACTTGTGCATAATTGTAAGTCACATTTACTGGTTGAACTGGGCCCTTGCTCTTAGTTATCGGCCAACTCGAGCTAGTAAAAGATTAGGTCGGGACACTGATAACCCTAGAATAATGTTTTGGTATACTCGAGTATTACCCTAAAGTCAGGTGGAGTAATTGCCAATGATATGAATAAGTGATCAATGTAAAGGTGTTTTTCTAAAATTTTGCAAAGGGATAAGAAGGATGGCAGGCGGAATGAATGAAATAGTTCCAAATGAGCAATTAATATATTCTCCTGATGAGCACTGATCTTCTAGTTAAGAGACTCGAAGTATCCCTTAATTGATTGTGTTGTTGTGCTTGATTGATTATAATTGAATTTTGTGATTGCCCGATAATTATATGTGCATTATTTTGCTAAAATATGAACTGTATGTTTGTTTGGGAACCTCCCTGGGCTTTTAGCTAGTTCCATGTTTTTGTTTTCCTCAACACGGCTTGAGGACCAAAGTTTAACGGGTTAGACCTAACAAGTGTGAACTCTAGTCTTGAAAATATGATTTACATTTTATCTTGAGTTGTGTAATCACTACTTATATTTTGGAGATTGTATATAATTACTAGAAATTGTACTTATCCCTTTGGGAGACTGCATTAAGTTAAATTTTGAGTGATTGTAGACCTTTAAATTGTTTTTTTGGGAGTTAATATAGTGAGTCCTATCGAAAGCTAGGTAGGCGGTCCGCTAATCTTTTTGGTACGCCTTAGGGCGAGGTAGGGTTGCCACAGTTGGTATCAGAGTCTAGGATTCAGGTCTCTGTAGTGTATCGTAGGCTAAAAGTTTGGGATGCCAGACTGTGGGGCAAATTTGAACGTTAAGTGAAAGTATGAGTAGTAAAAATGCGAAAACGAGTTTAAACCTAAATTGCTTGTGATAGCTGTGGATCCACTCGGTATGTCAGGCAGGAATGGAGATTAAGTTGATTTACGTCTTGGGATGGCCAACCTTGGTGTGAATTGACTTTATTATTGTTTTGGTGCTTGAATACAAATATGTTAATTTGATCTTAGTGTGGGAAATGAAGCTGATCTTGTTGGAAAAATAGAATCTTCTGATTCATTATGAATTGATTGAGTGAAACCCTAAGTTTAAATTTTTGAAAAGGAAATTAAATTGGAACGTTGGTCTGTTTACCTTAATATTTAATGTATTCTTGTCTTGGCTTGTTTAAATTTCTTATTTGGTGAACTTGGCATGTTAAATGATTGTGTGATTTGTTGTTAAATATCGTTATTGTGCACCTCCACAATTGACTTTATTTCATGTCTATGTAGACTAGTTAAAAATGAACGCAGAGAGACGACCACGGGAATGACCACGTAGGCAATCCCAAAACCAGGGAGGAGATAGGGAGTCAGCAGCTAACCAAAACGCCAGACCAGGGAACGAGGATGGAGACCAAGTGGCTGTAGCAATAAATTGAATGATTGACTTGTTAGAGCACTTAATACTTAACAGGGTCAAGGGGCCGGATAGGTGAACCAACCAAGAGATCAAAAAGTGGGGGAAGATAGAACTTTAGAGCGATTCCTGAAATTCTCTCCACCTAAGTTTTCTAGGGATCTTGACCCTGAATTAGTAGAGAATTGGCTAGATAACATGATCAATATTTGTGGGGCCTTAAGATACCCAGAGAAGAGGCAAGTAATGTTTGCTATATTTCAATTTGAAAGGGCAGCCCGATCTTGGTGGAATGTTACAAGAAACAAATGGGAAAGAGAGCAAGTGCCATAGAATTGGGTGAACTTCACCAAAAATTTTACAAAAAATCCATTCCTCCACTCATCCAGGAGAAGAGGGAAAATGAGTTTATAAAATTTCGACAAGGGATAATGAGTGTCACTGAATATGAAACCCATTTTACCAAACTATCAAAATTTGCCCCAGAACTAGTCATTACTGAACACAAGAGGAATAGGTGATTCATTCAAGGGCTAAACCTAGAGATCTAAGAATCCTTAGCAGCCGTCCAGATACCTACTTTTAGTGATGCCTTGAAAGAGCCCAAAGGGTTGAAAATGCAAGGTTTCAACTGAAAGCCTTCCAAGTATGAAAAAGGAGTATGCCTAGTAGTAATCTTGAGGAATCTAGAGTAAACACATTGCCTCCCAAAGTTGGAAGAAACGCTGAAAGAGTGAACCTTCCATCCTACCCACCATGGACATTAGGAAAGTTAGAAGGAGCCTCTACAAGAGGAGTTCAAGTACAAAGAGGACAACCAGAGGGAATCTCGCGAGGAGGCCAATCAGTGGTTCCTCACTCAGCTTGTGGATACTGCGTGAAGACAAATCACACTGAGGTCGACTGTTAGGTGAAGGGCTGAAAGTGTTTAATTTGTGGAAGTGTAGACCATCAAATTAACAACTGCTCGAGAAGGCAACAAAGAGGATCGAATGCCCAACAAGAAAATAAGACTACACTTAGATAGAATCATGAAGGAGGAAACAGATCTAGGGTACCAGCCAAGGTACATGCTATAGGTCAACCACCAGTCTCAAAATTATCTGAAGTAGTAGAAAGTATGAATCCTCCTTCTCATTCTTTAACCAAACTTTTATGGACCCTGGTGTGACTCATTCTCTTATGGGACTTAGAAAGATGTAGAATGCCGAGTAAGTTATGATTATTAAGATAGTGAATCATTGAAAGTTTTATTGATCTAAGAATATACTTGTTAAGACATGTTTTACAAGGAGTTGACACTACAATTATTGATGGTAAAATATAGGAGAATTCCCCAAACTTTCATAAGTAAAGGTAAGAAAATTTTGAGGACGAAATTTCTTTGAAGAGGGAGAGGGTGTGAAGGCCCGTAACATCCCTAACCATTCCGGGTATATATATATATATATATATATATATATATATATATATGTATGTATGTATGTATGTATGTATGTATATATATACATATACACATGCATAACTTGCATGAAATAATGCTTGCATTCACCAAGCTTGATCATGTGAAATTTTTGCTAAATTTTGAGTACATGATACCCGAATATTGATACTTGTTAAACATATTTTGATGCTCAATTGCGACCTAATTTTTGAATCAAAGGCACTACAAAATTATTTGGGATCTAGGTATAATGTTTGAAAGCAAGGGATTGGAAATTAAATGAACTTTGCAACTTAAACTCTTTACTAAGAATAGAAGTCTTCTTGTATTTGCTCCAAGTACTTTGCCGGTGCATGCAATTTCCAAATCAGCCTTTTCCGCCCCTTGGACCAATTGAAGCTTGATTTACTATTTTTTTTTGTCAAACGGCATAATTAAGCTTGATTTACTAGTTAATCATCCAATTCCTTAAGCATGAGGTGCCATTCTAGGATACTTGTCCAAAAACTGAATTCAATGAGTTGGCAAAATGATGACTCATCTCTCGGTTCTTGGCTCTATAAAATAAGGGGTCATTAGTCTTGAAATTATTTTTCTACTTTCCAATCCTTAACACCTGAGACCTTGCTTAGACCTCTTAGCTTTCAACACAAAAAATTTTGCTACCATTTCTTCCTAGCCAAAACAGAAAGAAGGGGCTTGAGTTTGTTGGATTTACTTGGCAAACTTCAAACAATCTTTAGAAACTTTAGAAGAAGGTAAGTTGAACTACAAGTATTACTTGATGAAATATGTTTTCGGTTGTGATGAATTTTGCTCCAGCTATGGCAAGGAGCTGACTTGTATGTGTTGAGCTTTTTGAATCCTTTTGTTTTGAGTTCGAGTATGCATAGCTATATGCAAGTGCACCTGCTGGAAATATGTATCATGAACTATAAAACATGTTTGCTAAATTCCAGCTTTGAATCCAAGACTTGCATGTTAATTCTTGAATTGGATAAGGCTGACAATTGGTATCATGAACTACCGGGCATGTTTAGCTTAATTCTAGCTTTGAATTTATGTCATGCATGAAGAGCCATGAACCGTTAGACATTCTTTGATGAATTCCAGCCTTGAAACACACGTTATACTTGATAAGTGCTTCCTCAAAATTGACTTGTGTGCTGTCCAAAGCTGTAGGCTATTCAACAGCCATGATTTTCGATTGATTGTTGCAAAACTTTGGTTAAAAAGATGTTCCGGATGCTAGACTATATACGTGGATGGTTGTGTAGTGAATTCAAGTTAAAACAATAGCGTTTAAAGAAGTAAAAGACAACCATGATAATAACACTACTTTCGGGTAAAAACAGGTTGTCAAATCCAGCGTTAGGAAAACATTCATAACTCAGTGTAGGAAAGTTGGAGTTGAGTACCGTTTATGGCATTTGAAACTAGACTCATAGAACTTTCCAACGGTATAAAATACCCAATCTAATTCCACTCCTACAAACTGCAACAAGTCTATGAACTAACCTGATTTTCGGAACCTACAAACTAGTGAATTACAATAGCGACAGGTTGATGATGAGATTTAGCTATTCTCTGAACCAAATAAGCACATGATGTCTTCTAGAAATTTGTAGTACTCTGAATCTAGTTTCCAATGGTATAAAGTGAATGGAAATTGGACTTGCATAGCTCAAGTTATGATCCGTGCAAGAAACTACAATGGTTAGGTTATGGTTGTCGACCCGTTAGTGACCCTTGCAAAACAGCAAGAACTTGAACCATTTCACCTTTTAGGCTGGTCTGAATTGCTAGCTACTTATCATTTTGGTTAGTTTAAGACTTGGAATGGGAAAATGGTACAAAAACGATAGTAAAAATGGCCTGAATGGGTAAAACAGAAGGAAAACAGGTAGTACATGACCAAACGACCATTAGTAGATCACTTGACCTAGTAAACGACCGACCCTAATTCTTGACCTAAGCGATCATTAAAATAGGTTTGTATATACCATTTCTAGTACACTAGAGGTTTTGGCACCTAAACTTGGCTAAAACAGCCACTAGAACCCTGATGTGCTCACAAAACGGCCGGGCCACAGATGATCTTAGGCTTGGCTGTGCACGGTTGCAGGAAACCGGCTGTTCCCATTTCAATTTCAGTTTCCACTTCATGTCGACTGGTGCCGACTGCTGCCGGCGGCGTGCAGAACATGCCAGCTGGTGCCATTCACATGACCATACCACACCCAACAATCCGCATAGCCCCGATGCTGACCGGAACTCTAAACGACCCTACCACTTAGCCGTTTAGGGTAATACTTGATCTATAGATCTCACCTGGACACAAACCAACTTATGATCACCACTCGATACCCAGCACTGACTGTCATCTATACAAACCAAACCCTATATGATATCCCAACATTTAGACTAACCCTTACCCTAAATGACGCTCGAACTACTAAAGAGCCGACCCCCGCTTATACCATCAACCTACCAACCAAAAAGCTCAAAAATGACCTTTGGCCGGTAAAACACCAACTTCTAACTACTAAATGATAAGCAAACCCTAGCTAAACACCTAATGACTGATCTACCTAAAATAAAAGGACTACCAGTCGATGATAAGCACTTGAAACCCTAACTTGCACTACTAGCTTACTAATAGAAGCAATTGGTCAAAATTGTTTTAAATAAGCAAGTTTAGCAGAAATTTGCTAAGTATCTAATATGTGGTTAATCTCAAGAACAGACCAGACACTAGAAGAAATTTGCGAGCCAGAGGACTAGAATTAAACGACTAGAGGTGAGTATTCCCTTGTGTGTTATATGTGACTATTTTATTAAACTGTGACTCGATACTTAATTGTTTTTGAACTGAAAGTGCTAAATTTACTTGTGCATGATTATAAGCCACATTTACTGGCTGAACTAGGCCTTTGCCTTTCCGAGCCAATAAAGGACTAGGTCGGGACGCTGATAACCCTGTGATAATGTTTTGGTATACTTGAGTGTTACCCTAAAGTCAGGTGGAGTAATGGCCAATGAAATGAATGAGTGATTAATGTAAAGGTGTTTTTCTAAAATTTTTTGGAGGGATAAAATAAAATAAAAATAGAAAAGGAAGAATACAATAAGTTTAAGCACTCAGAGTGAGGAAAACAGCACAATAGACATAAAAATTGAAGACACTCGAGCTGACTTGCTGGAATTTTCCGCCGAAGAGTAATTTTGATAGAATGTGGAAGATTTGATCAAAGTAAAACACTGTCAATGAGCACAGCTGAACTAGGAATGAAACTGGATAGAAAATTTATGTAAACACACAAAAAATATGAAGAAAGACTGCTTAAATGCTGCTGGACAGCTGCGGGAATAGTCTAGCCGTTTCCTAGTTGAACTAGAATGTAATCTTGGCGGTTTCCCTTTAGGGATTGTGTTTGGATTTTTTTGGCTGACTTGCGGCTTCTCCCTTTCCCTTGCCTACTGGGGTTCAACCTAAAGGATTCCCTCAACAATTAATTTCCCACAAGGTTTAGGAAACAACGGACAGATTCGGATAAGGGTTTGAATTTTAGGAATCCAGTGAGGTTGTAAGCAACAACAGGCGGCTGTTTTGGTTTCTCTTAGGTTTTGCTGCTTCTTGCAATGCTTTCCCAATTTAAACACAAGTGTCCAAGGCTGTTATGAGCACAGTTTGCTTGCTATTTTTTTATTTTTTTTATTTTTATTTTTATCGAAGCAGTAGCAAAGCCTCGGGTGGCTAGGGTTTGAACAAAGACTGAAAACTACCAAGAGGATTTGAGGTAACCCGAGTGCTTGTCAAGGCCGTTCAACCCCCCAAGATGCATTCAAAGTACAAGGTAGAGGCTTAAGAAGTTCAGGAATAGATTTGTTAACAACCCGGATTCAAGGAATTCCAATTCTACCAAGAAATCAACTAAATAGCCGAAGAACAAATGAAGACCTCAAGAATCAGTTTCTAGTGTTTCAAGAAATTCAAGTTGGACGTTTATTCAATCAAGAACTTCACGATTCCACCAGTTTTTTATTCGAAAATCTCAAGAACACAAGAATTGATGTACAAGCAGGCCACAATAAGCAAGAATCATCAAGGCAATAGTTCGGACAGAAATAACACACTTCAGTAGCACGGAATAAACACAGGCAGCAACACACTCTTTTTTTTTTTTTTTTTTGATTCAACGACACAAGACAACTCAAGACAATACAATATGCTGGAATTAACTTTCAAAAAGCACATGACTCAACAAGAAAAGAAAGACATGGACAGAAATTTCAACGACACAACTAAGAAGAACACAGACAGAATTTAACAAACAACACACGACTCAACAACCCGAAGCAAGAAGAACCAAAAAACAGAAATTTGACAAGAACAACTACAACAAGAATGACACAACGCACGAAGAATAAGGGATATAATGTGATACCTTCAACTAGCTCTGATGCCAGCTGATACGAACGTCGCCAACCATGTGATGAAACCCGTACAAGATGTGACTAGGATCTAGAAGGAATATCAATACTTGAAGACACGAACGCAGTGGAATAACCTAAACCCGTTGATCACGTGCCCAATGAACCTCAGTATTGGTAGAGGACACCACAATCTAGCGTGGTCCTAGATTGATAAGTCAATTCGAATATCAAAGAAATCTCTAAGATATTCAAGCAAGCTTCAATGAAGTGTTTGAGAGAACTCTCAATTCTTATTATTTTTAGAAATGATGAATAATGTGCTTAACATGCAGCTGGAGCCTTTAAATAGGCTTAATCCTACATTAACTCAAGCCCTACTTTGACTAGGATTAATTACTAACTAATAAACTAATACGCTAACTCAACCAACTAGGGTTCGAACCACAAGCTGGCTGACCCAGTATTAACCCTAACCCAACTAACTAACGATTTAGTTAATTGGACACTAACTAGCTACCCTAACAAGCAAGCTACGGACAGCAACTTGATCAATCGGCCCAAGTGACTTGCAGCTTGATGCCGAGCCTTAAACACCTTCATCTTGGACCTGTAGTATGTTGACAACACTTGCATTGGTACCAAGGCCCTCAATGCTCTTTGGTTCTCCAATCGATTCCCAAGCTGCACGTACTAAGGTTTGCAATGTTTCACGCATCTATTTGGCTCGAGCTCGTGTCTTTGGACCCAACGGAACCTTCACTTGCTCAACGTGCATGACGCCCTCAAACTCCTCATCATGTTTGGATTCATCTTGCTAATAAAACTCCAGTGAGTATTTATGGATAAATATGTTGTCAAATCCTTATTGAAACTTGAAACTAGTTTTCAATAGGATTTAGCTTCCTTATTCTAATACAATTCTTGTATTTGGAAGACATAAATTTATTTGCACTATAAATCCCTCAAGTTTAGTTTGTCTCACAAATTAAATTATGAGTTATAAAAACTTATCTATCAAGTCCTCACTTTTAACCAAAGCCCTAAATTTTATTAAAAATCAACAAACTGCGGGAAGAACCCTCATTTACACCTAACATTTGACACACCAGACCTATCAAGCAACAAAAGACTCCCAGAAGGTTTTGGAAGTGCTACAAAAGAATTGAAAATCACAAATGATGATAAAGAGTGTGCAAATGACGCCAAAGAATCAGCAACAACGTTAGCCTCACGAAAGCAATGCCCAAACGAGATAGACCTGAACTGAAGTTGACGAATCCTACGAACAAACGGCCTTTATGTATGAGGACCCCACCCACACCTGATAAAATCGCCCATAACACCTTCGAATCAATCTCTACCTCCACTTTCTCTAAACCTCGCAACATACATAGCTCCAGCCCATTACAAGACGAAGCTTACGCTTGGAGTGATGTTAGAACACCAAATTTCTCTGCATAAGCAAATACCAAATTGCCAAAACAATCCCGAACCACCCCCCCACCAGCACTAGGCCCCGGATTTCCTCTTGATGATCCATCAGAATTTAGTTTAACCCAGCCATTAGAAGGCATCGCCCAAACCACTATCTTTGGCACACGCCTCCTAGGAAATTCCTTGCAGACTTCCAAGATTTCCACCCATGAGATATGCAAACCGCGGACCTCAAACTTTGCTTGCAACATGATACCAATTTCTCTTGTAATCTCCGAACACAACCTCTCCTTCATCCCCCGTCCCTCCAGCCTCCTCTTACACCGAAATTTCCAAATACCCCACAGTATAACCTGCGGGGCAATCAACAAAAGCCAATGCAAACGCCTATCCACCGCTTTTACCGACCACCAAGAGAGCAGCCTTCCTCGCACTGGCAGATTCCTATGAGCAACTCCTAATGGACCTTCAAAGTAGTTCCACACCGCAACAGCCAGCTCACTAGATGTAAACAGGTGCTCGATCGATTCAATATCAGCCTCCTTACAGCACTCACATCGAGATGGCCCGTGCACCTTAAATTTCCACAGTATACTATCCACTGGCAATTTGGACCCCAAAAGCCTCCACATAAAGAAAGAAATCTTCAGGGGAAGCCCAGGTTGCCATATATTTGTGAAAATAATGGACCGTGCCCCTGGCAGTCGTAGCAAAGGGAAAACCGTTCTGACTTCAAATCTTCCTGAGCTACTTAATGGCCACACCATCTCATCACTCTCCCTTCCCACGGCTAAGAACATCCGCTGCACCACTTGTAGGCCACCTCGGGAGCTTTGAGTTACCATAAGATCCCAAATGTAATGATTCCCCTCAGGGTCAGGACCAGCCTGAAATCCATGTTCTCAAACATCCAAGCCAAAGGCCCTAGACCATTGTCCCAACAGAAGAACATCTAAACCATCGATAGATCCCAAACCATTCCCTCTACTAAAACTCCGCTGCCCCAACATACATTTCCACGCATCAGGTATCCAAGACCTGCTCCACGCTATTTGGATGACTATTTCGACAATATCGCGCCTTCATAAACCCCGCCCATAGAGATGACCCTTGACGAAACCTCCACCACAACTTACACGCAAAAGACTTACATACCTGCACCAGGGAGCGGAAACCAACCCCCCCCTCATCTACTGGCTTACACATTTTAGCCCAAGCAGCCCAATGAAATCTGACCATATATGGTTCCCCATAGGGAAGTTAGCAAAAACACTCTCAATCTCCATCAGTATACCCTTCGGCGGCCGAGAAACCGCTAATAAATATACCGGAAGAGACGCCAAAACTGACTTCACCAGAGTAACCCGCGCACCTACTGACAAAAATTTATTACTCCACCCCCGAATCCTCGCATTTACGCTATCAAGCATCCCCGAATAATACTCCCTACGTTGGCGACCAGAAAAAAGCGGACAACCCAGATACTTTACCGGGAAAGCTTTGTAAGAGAACCCTGTAATCTCACGAATCACAGCCTGTTGCCTCGCTGCTACCTTAGGACCAGTGACAAAACAACTTTTACCCACGTTAACCAACTGCCCCGACCATCCCTCATATTGATGTATAACCGACATAACTCTACTCAAAGATCTCCGGTCCCCACTGGAAAATACCAACACATCATCGGCATATGCAAGGTGCGTCACTGGAGGACAGCCCCTAGCCACAAAAAAAGGTGAAAAATCCAAATCCTCTAGCAAACCATTCAAACTTCTTGAGAGCACCTCCGCCGCAATCACAAAGAGCCAGGCGGATCACCACAGCAAACCCCTAGATGAAGGAAAAAAACCCGACGCCCGACCATTCACCAGAACTGAAAAATTACACGAAGATATACACCTCCATATCAAATCAATCCAACCCTCAGAAAACCCAAAAGCACGTAGGACGCTAATGAGAAAAGGCCATGAAACTCGGTCGTACGCCTTTGCCATATCTAATTTCAAAGCAATATTTGTCCGTTTTAGTTTCTTATTGAAGGCTGAAAAGCACTCCATAGCTACTAACACGTTGTCAGAGATCACCCTACCCTTCACAAAAGCACCTTGCTGGGGGGAGACTATACGCTGTAAAATAGGATCCAACCTCTTAACAAGTAGCTTTGAAATCACTTTATTAATCACGTTACATAAGCTAATTGGCGAAATCCAAAGAAGGTTCGAAGATTTTGGAATGAGTGCTAGCAAAGTCGGTGATACCCCAAACGCATATATTGCTAACAAACATATCCTCGACAGCCAAAGTTAAATCCTCCGCAATCACCTCCCATGCAGCTGTATAGAACACACGCCGAAACCATCGGCCCCTAATCTTCGTGCAATGAAAAAACCACTCCTTTAATCTCCTCCACCGTCGGCACTTCCATAAGGCGTTCATTATCTTCCGGAGAAACAAGCCCCGGGATCAACCTCCGTATCACCCCCTCCTCCAACCCCACACCTCCCTCGTGCGCCAGAGCCAAAAAAAAATCTAACACCCTCCTCACGAATCAGTTCTGGATCCTCTACCCAATTCCCCTCCCTATCCTTTGGATGAATATACATCTTAGCTCTGAAACAAACTGAATGGAAATACGTATTAGCAGCGCTTCTTTTAACCATTTAATCCGGACTTCGACGAAGCGCTCTCACGACTATGAGCCACACGAAGCTGCTCTGCTTCCATCCGCCACATGATTCTTTGCTCCTGATTGCTCATGTTCCATGCTATTTCCGTTGCTTAATTGTTCTTCCGCCACACCATAATCAACCACATTCCCAAACACTTCTTATTCCACCTACACATGGCGACTTTTCAGATTGACTTTAGGAACAACCATGCGACGCGATTCATGACACGTTCCTCCTCAAGTTGCTTGTACACATCCAAAGCTCGAATGACCTACCCACGCATTCAAGAAAACAAATCTTTTCGCCCTAAGCTTCCTCATACGTCAAAGCAAGGGAATGATCTCAACCCAGCGACATAAATGTTCCAGATGCCACTACCGAGATCAAACCACCGATGATTTACTAAACTCTATCCGGGCGCTTCCGCAGCGCCTACCCATTCTATTATTGCACCAGGTATATTTTGATCCCGAATCCAATATCTTCCAGCTCCATTTCATGAATAAAATTTTGAATTTAAGCTCACCGCCTGAAGTGCTCTTTTCTTCCGCCGACAACACCACATTAAAATCCCCTACTAACATCGTTGGCACCAAACGATCAAGCCTGGCCAAATCACACCATAAATGGTAACGTCCTCTGACACACGGCATGCACAAACACCACCACAACCGGTTCAGCAAATACAGCACACTCAACCCGAACCGCAAGAAATTGGTGACTGGCAATAAATCACCTCATACCCTCTTTCAAAACCCACAACCTCCCCTCTGAATTAGCAAAGGATGAAAATTCAACTTGACACGATACTCCTCCAGATGAGTAACACTTATCAAAGGCTCACAAAGGGCCAAACATGAAAACTTATACATCCTACGCAGCTTGCGCAATCTAGCAATGGAAATGACTTAAGATCCCACCAGCATTCCAAAACAACACCTTATTCATAGAAAACAAACAAAACAACTACGTAACTATAACCGGAGGTTACACGCCGCTCCATCCGCACGACGACACGAACTCGCCCATCTTCTCACGATTGACCTTACGAGAGGATAAATTCATTGTAACTGCCCCATGCCGATCCACTGGACCTTTAGCCTTTCTTGCTCCTCCTCCTCCCTGACGATGACCACCTCAATTCGACTTTCAGCCAATGCTGAGCACCAATGACGCCTCCATTGGGTCTGACATCCGCCAGCAATCCCGCATGCCTAATCAGATTTCCCCACGCACCTCTATCAACAAATTTAAAGAGAACCTCGAATGGAAGCTCTGGAACCACCTAACCATTCCTCTCGTGATTCATCCTCGATCCACGCTTACACCCTCCTAAACTTACTTGCTTTCCATTCATTCTCAGGTGACGCCCACCTTTTCACTCTGCCTATCCTCCACATCATCTAATTGCACCTTCTCCTTCTCCCTTGCGTAGATCCTCTTCTTTTTCTCGGACCTCCCACTGCTCTCAGACAACCATCTCCTTTCCCGGACCATGCTGCACAACAACAGCCTTCCCCTCATGCTGGCGGTTTACCACCCTCAACTCTGGATGTAGCAATCTGCAATTCTCCTCCGCATGACCTTGCTTAAAACATCCAGTGCAGTATTTTGGCAGGTCCTCCATTTCCAACATCTGCCAAAAACCCTCCCGATCCCCCACCCCCGTTCCAATCCATACCCCGCGCGCATCGAAAGACTTCAAAAGATCCACCTCCACCCGAACCCTCGCAACACTTGGCCGTGATAGCGCAATGGTTGCTGCATCCATGAACAAAGGCCTCCCCAGACACGAAACAATGTGGAACAAGCTCTTCTTATTAAAAAAATGAATCGGCAATTTAGGGAGGGAAACCCAGACCGGCACAATCGACGGCTCTTTATCAACATGAAATGATGAACTCCATTTAAATACTCGCATAGGACAACCAAAAATATACCAAATGTTTCGACCCCAAATACGATGAAAATCATGTTCAGAGTTAAACCTGATAAGAACATGTCGAGAGTCCAGCAACCCCACCGAACACGCAACTTTTAGATCCAACGTCATAAAAAACCTGCGGATATCCTCCATGGAAGGCCTTCCCCGTGAGAATTTACCAACAAGCGCCAACTGAAATGGCTCCGCCATGGCGTTGAGATCATCATGGGAGAAAACCACTGCCGGTTCACCCCTATGCGTTGTACGTTCCACTTTATGCGGGACGGATTCTGCAGAAGACGACGAAAATAGCGAAGAGAAAGACTTATCAAGTCCTCACTTGAAATCATTTAATACAACTAAAGAAGTTCTTAACGTGTGTGACCTATTAGGTTCCCAATCATATTGAGCTCTTAGTTAATACAAACTAGATAAATTAAAACTCTTTATAATTTATCATTGATTCGACTAATCAATTAACTCATTCTTATAGATCAAAATTGGTTTCTAACAATACGTCTTGACCACCCAAGTGAATGAGACAAGTCATGTGGATGACTTCGCCTTTCATGAATGTTTACAGTGTAACTAATATCATTTTACCACACTTATCTAACATTAATTTGGGAATAAGTTGTGCCTATTTTATTATGTGATTAATGCTCTTTTCTTGTACCAAAATATAACTCCAATGAAGAAGTACTTAGAAACACTTTCTAAGACTCTCCCACTTAGTAGTAAGATTTTTGAGTTATACTTCTATAAGTGGTCAGATATGACATAACTCCTCTAGCATAAGAGGTGGTAAATCCTTATGGGTTTTTCACTATCTTTTCACACTTTAAGTATATACCTATATGTTAATGCTTTGAGCAATCCCCTTTACAGGAGTAAATGAATAACATAAGATATACCCATCCATACTAAAGGTACCATGATCACCTTAAGTCTAAGGATCAGGTATACAAATGTCACTTAGAGATTAATCCTTTGGCATTTAAAAGACATCTCTATGCAGATCAATCTAGTGAACTTGATCATATCATCAAGCACCCGTGTTGATACGAACCCAATTGTGATTGGATGAACTTGCTTCCACAAGTCCAGATCTAGATGCAATTTCCAAACAGTTTGAATTAGGTGGAACCGTAAACCACTTAAACCACTCAAACTAGAACTAAGAGTAAGTTTCTTAACCCTCACATAAGCAATTAAAGGAACTTATGGTGTAGATAGAATGGCACCACAAACAAGGTGTTTCTTGTTTGATAAGACAAATTGAACACTTAGATCAGTCTAAGGTATTCAAAGGGAAATAAAGCCAAGAGAGCTCTCAGATTTACTTGCTAAAAAAATTCTCAATATATCTTGTTATTATAATAACTTGGATATAGCCTTTATATATATAGGCATGTGAAACCAACCCTAAAACCTAAAAGGACTAGGAAAGACTCAAACCATAAAGGCCCAGCCTTAACATAAACAAATAGTCAAACTAACTAAATAATTAAATAAGTAACTGAAACAACTAGCTAACTACTAAATAACTACACCATGAAATGCAATTGTTGATGAAAAAATTCTCTCATGATGCTAGCAATCAGTTAAGCGTGCCCGCGCTTGTCAGGCATGTCTAAAGGTAAAAATTTTAGCCTGCTGGGTAGAAGACTTCATACCAATTAGGCGTGCCCATGTCTGGTGATCATGCCTAAGGAATGACTTTTATTCACATCGGTAGAAGACTCTCTACGAGTTGGGCGTGCCCGCGCCTAATGGTCACGCTTAAGAATCAAAAAATATGTCATCCGAATGTGTGAGGATTCATAAAATTTAATTTAATTTAATTTAATTTATTTTATTTTATATCATTTCATTTTATTCTATATTAATATTTTTCACTCATTCAAGTTTAACTGCATCGAATCACCACTTAATTATGTCATTTAGGCCTAAAATTTTATTTCGCTTATCATTTTACTATTTTTATGATAATTGAGCTGGGAAGTTATCTTGGGGTGGTTAATTAGTGAGAGTATGAAGTGACATTAGTGAGTTAAGAGTGGGTATTAGTGGTACAAGAAGAGATTCTTGAAGAAGTTAAGTTTGGAGGGAAAATTTGATTGATAGTGTTGTCTTGTCAAGTTGACTTTTGAGCTCAAAGACCATCAATCATTCTTCCTTTTCTTTCTATTATTTCTCTTCATTCTTCTCACTTTTCCATCTCACTTCTGTCTCCTCTCTTTCCTCTTGTTTTGGCCAGCCACTCTCTCTCTGTCTCTTTAGGGGTTGGAGAACTTTCATTTTCATAGCCAAAAAGCTTGTACTTTCACCATCCAAACTCCATTCTACCTTGATAATTGCTAGAAGTTTGGAGGAAGGGTTGATTCTTGTAGCAATTTGGAAGGATCTTGTGCTATCTCCTTTAAGGTTTGGCTTGAGAAGAGGTGAATCCCAAAATTCTTGTTTAATCTTATAAATCTTGATAGATCTTGGTAGATTATGGAAGATTGGTTGATGGATTAAGTGAAACCCAAACTAGGTAGATATCTTGAGGTGAATTTATTAGGTAGATAACTTGAGGAGTTTTTATATGATCTTGTGGTTGGAATTTTGGGAGATTATGGCTTAACATGACTTGTTAGATGTTCAATTATGTGTATTATGGATTCCTTATAGATATAATGATTCTTGGTTGGATTTAATTGGTAAAAATTTGAGAAAGAAAAATTCTGCCCAAACTAGTGAGTTGACCAAAAAATACCAAGTTAACCTATGAATTTGTCCATCATAAAGGCCAAACCAGTTCTTTCTCAAAACATGAACATTATAGGGGATTTAGTTTACTTTCTACCCATAAAATTTCAGAATAATCGTAGCACTATAGCTTGTGAAATAACCAAAATACCCCTGACTGCTCCATTACCCTGTTTCAGCTGACAGTCTTCATTTTTAGCCAAATTCCTGAACTTTTTGGCACTTGTAGGAGATGAAATAAAACTTGAATTTTATATCATTGTTTTAAATGCTACTGATAGCACTCACTTTTGATTTTCCTACATTGAGTTATAGTCTTTCTTCTGAATCTATCTAGAGATGCTGTTTTCAACCTAACAGTTTAATTTTGCCTTTGTAATTGTGATTTGTGACCATGCAAATGCATGAACTAAATTTCAAAGTCTTCATATGAATAATAGGTCTATGTCTTAGCGTCGAAACGGAATAAAATTTGTCCCAATTCGACAAGTGTAGCTCCAGTTTTGATCAAAACACCGAGGGGTGACAAAGCTGCCATCTATGCCTCTTTTCTTTAGCATTTCCTTTCTTCACTTTGCTTTATTCCATTCCTTTTTCTTAGTTCAAATTAATCTTTGTACTCCATATTAAACTCAAACCCTTGCTTAGCATGCACTTGATGTTTCCTTTGATTTAAATGAGAAACCTTGTGTTTTGAATTGAGAAAATTTGTGCACTTGAAATCCAAATTTGTGAAATGGTATCCAAGTTGTGACATTTGTCTTTGAAAATATGTCAAGTTGAGCCAAAATCTTGAATTTTAAAGCAATGAAAGTGATAAGTTTTCTCACCTTGCTTTTGTCAAAAAAAGTTTTAACTATTAAATATTTTAGTTGGGTTAATAGTGGTATCTTTTCCTTGAGTTATTGACTAGAGCATCCTAGTGAGCTTCTTACTTTTGGATTTAACCTTGTCTATATTAGAGCTTTAATTAAGGTCTCTGGAACTCTTGAACTTAGGTGATCAGGATACCTATGAGGGTGATCCAGCTTTGGAAGAGTAAAAGCTTACTTGTTTGATTATCTTTTGGTGAGTGTCAAGTGCATGATTTGTTGAATTATTGATTGCAACATGATGTGACATGTTAAGTGCTTGAACATGAAGGAAATTGTCAAGGTGAGTGTATACTTTATTGCACTTGATCTCTCCTATTTGACTTGATGATCCTTGAATACACTTGATCCACTTATTTAAATATTTGTGCTTGTGTTTGAAAAGTCAAGTGGAGCATTGTCTCCTTGATCTATTTGTGCTTGTGATTGAATTGTCGAGTGGAGCGTTGACTCCTTGACTCACTTGTCCTCTTGGGATCCCAAAACCCTTTTGGTGAACCATTTGACTCAGGCCGGCAAGGGCTTGGTCGAAGAGATTGGGGATCCGTTGGGACTCATGCCTGAAAATCGATTGGAGCATGTCTCGTTGATTACTTGTTTAGTATACTCGAGTATTACCATCCTTATTTGACGTTTGGGTCTGGTAGGGGGAGAAATGGTGGACGGAGATTAAACGTTTAGTGGAGATTATGACTTGATATTTGCTTGGTTGACGGAGTGTCAACGGTTGAATTTTGACTTGCATGATCATGTGAAAAGCTGGAAAGTGATTTAGCCCCTGAGGGCTTCCGTATCCTACTGAATGTGTTTTCTTGCGCTCTTAGAAGTGATTGAACCTTCTTGTTATTATTCTTGTTGTAACTTGCTCTTATTTGCTTACATGATTTTCTTGGCCTTACTTAGCCTTGCTCACCCTATTACATTGATATTCCTTATCAGGGACTTGAAGTAAAGGTTCTTGGTGGATCTAGTCTCGAAGATCTTTTGTGTATCCCATAGCGTACCTGTTTAAGATAATTGACTTTTATAATTAAGCACTTGAGATGCACTTGGAAGTGAGTTTTGTTTTTGTGATAGAATCCTGAACTTTGTACATTGGGAATTGTAAGGTGAAAGTTTGATTGCAATTCAAGTGCTATAACTTGTAATTTAAGGAGTTGGGTTGTAAGTTGAAATAATTATACTTAAGTGTCATTGGCTTGGAATTGTTCTTTTATTTTAAAGGCTTGTTAGTCAATTTTATTAAGTGAGTCCTGACGAGAGTTGGGCAGGCAGTCTGCTAAACCCTTTGGTACGCCCTAAGAAGAGGTGGGGTCATCACAGAATGCACTTGAAGTAATGACTTGACGATTGATTCCCGTGCTCACATCAGTTCCCTCCTCTTGAGAAGGATTTGTCCTCAAATCCAAGCTTTGTGATGACAGCAATAACTCAAAACATAATGCATGGAACACGAACCAAGTCATGTACTTTTGATCCAACCTTCCCTCAAGCATAAGCCAAGGCATATTCGACCATTGCACCTCCCTTAGACAAGTTGCATACATAGCAACAGCAAGAGCTCTTCCTTCATGAGAACTAGGTGCTCCCATGTCGATTCCCGGGTCAAAAATGAAACAACGAAAAGAGTAGCTAAGTGTAGGCCCTAGGCAAAAACTTGATTCAAGAAATAACACACAAAATGGCAACCCTCTTTCCTTATGAATCATCGAAAGCAAATCAGCAAACAAGAAAGGCAATACATGCTTCAATGTATAAGAAATCATAAGCAATGCATTTGATGGACTGAACTCATGCAATTGGTACCAAAAATAGGTTTTTGAACATGTGATTGAAATCTTAGCACGTATATGACAGCATGCAACAAAGGTACAAAAACAATCACATGTATAAACTTGCAAATGAGTAACTTTCTTAACATGCAAAGCTGACCTATACTCATGGATAATAGCAAATAAAGGCATGAAAATAACAAGGAAAATATGCTTAAAACATGCAAAAATATGTGACTCAAAAGACATAGCTAAAGGACTAACACATATGGTAACATAAAAACTACATTCATTGATTGTCGAAGAACAAATGCTCCATTCAGACTAAGCTCAACCCGGCTAGGCAAGATTGGACAAGTCCAGAGTTATACGGTTCCACTTCAGCTCCAATCACGTCAAATTCAACATGAATCATGCCACTTCTAGAGCTAAATTTGTGCATATAATTACTCCATGGAACCTCATCATTCACTCTCTCATTTTGTATCTCACACTCGAGCACATTCTCCCGTTTCACAGCTTCAACTACTATGTCTTCTACTTCAGCTTCACTTTGTATGAGATTAAATTCATCTACATGAGCAATGAGTTCCACAAGCTCTTCTTTAGGAGACTCTTGGTTATTACTTTCAACTTGCTCCTTCAATTGCTTTTCATGTAGAAGACATTGGTAAAGGTGGCTTAAGCTCCTCAAGTGAAGTGTGCTTGGTCGAGGATGAACTTCTCTTAGATGATTGGCATGATAACCCTTCATTCTCCTTAAACTCGCCACAAGTGCATCAGTATCGTTCGGACACTTCGTTAGTACGAAAATGATTCATTTCCTCTTTGAGTGTACAAAACTCATTTTCGTGGACAGAATGCATTGAACCTCTCCTCTTCAAAGGTTCATTCTATATTTGTCCATACAATTTATGAATGGAAGATTTCCCATGGCTACCTCTCGAACCACTTCTTTGAGTCAATTCTAGGTGATCCATCCTCTAAAGCATAGCATCAAGTTTTTGCTCCGTTGATGCCTCCCCTTAATGATTCAACAAACATTTTTAGGTCAAATGCTTGAGAACTTCCTTCTCCTTCATTTGACATGTTTAATTAAACCTGCAAGAAAGTTAGTTCAAGCAATAATTTCCTCACTTACTCCCTTAGTGTTTCCTTTCGCACTCGTGTTTCACTCAACTCTCGATAATAGGCTCACCACTTACTCTCGAAGTTTTGATTTCTCCCTTGAAGAGGTTAGATCAATTCACAGGTGAGTAACTCGCTTACCAAACAAAACAGGTTCACAATTTCAGTAAAAACTCAACGCAAACAGGTTTTCACACTAACCAGAATTTGTTGTAAGAAAGAAACACATGACTCAATAATACCTGAAATATGGAAACTTAGAGACACTCAAAAAAGACTTTTCTAATTGCTGGAACAAATGGTTTTTATTAATCCGAATCAGAGGTGGAATGGAAATTGGTAATTGGAACGATGGCAGGTTATTTCTTTTCCAAGTTTGATTTGGATTGTGGTTTGCTTTAAAATTCCAGCAACGGGTGCTGAATTTAGAAACACGGGTGCTGAATTTAGAAACCAATCCAAGTGAAAAAAGGGAAAGTTGAAGTCGGTTCCTGCAGCTGAAGATTTGGTGATTGAAGTCGATTATTGGTAGTTGAGCCAAATCTAGTTCGTTTCCTTATTAGTTTAGGAAACAAGCTGGTTCGTACTGCTTGCTATAAAACTGAATCTTGATGCCTTCAGATTTCCCCCTTTTTTTTTGAAGAAGAAGAATCAAGATTCAAGGATCAGCCTTGATCAACCAAGTTTTAGGGCAGATTCAATTCGGATCAACACATCAGGACTTGTTCAAGAAGTTCAAGTGATTTTTGGTTCTTGGTTGAAGAATTTTCAAGAACTCCTAGATTTATTCAAGATGCTTTCCAGAAATTTTTTTTTATGGATTGTGTTTAAACAAAAATAACTTGAAGAACAAAGTTAAAATTTGCCACGGACTTTAATAAACTGATTCCAGAAGGGCTAAACAGGTTCGGATGGCGACAAACAAGAATTCCAGCAACAACTCAACCTAAACAAATATCAATGTATGAAATTTTTTTTTATTTCAGCACTAGACACACACACAGTTGGATAGGAATTTGAAAGAAAAACATGACACAAAGAATTCACACAAGACAGAATTTTATTTAGACAGATTCGGGTAGGTTAGGAAAACGAAGAACAACTCAAACAACAAGACACGAAATAGACTCAAACAACAAGAAAACAAGAAAGATATAACCTGGAAATTGTCAACTAGCTCTAGATACCAAATGATACGAACCCAACCGTGATTGGATAAACTCACTTCCACAATCCCGGATCGAGATGCAATTTCCAAACAGTTTGAATTAGACAGAACCCTAAACCCCTTAAATCCCTCAAATGAGAACTAAGAGTAAATTTCTTAACCCTCATGTAAGCAATTAAAGGAACTTATGTCGTAGGTAGAACGGCGCCACAAACAATGTGTTTCTTGTTTGATAAGCCAAATTGAACACATAGATCAATCTATGGTATTCAAAGGGAAATAAAGCCAAGAGAGCTCTCGGAATTACTTGCTGAAAAAATTTCTCAATATATCTTGTTATTATAATAACTCGGATATAACCTTTATATATATAGGCATGTGAAACCAACCCTAAAACCTAAAAGGACTAGGAAACACTCAAACCATAAAGGCCCAGCCTTAACATAAACAAATAGTCAAACTAACTAAATAATTAAATAAATAACTGAAACAACTAGCTAACTACTAAATAGCTACACCACGGAATGCACTTGTCGATGACGAAATTCTCTCATGATGGTTGCAATCAGTTAAGCGTGCCCGTGCTTGTCAGGCATGTCTAAGGGCACAAATTTCAGCCTGCTGGGTAGAAGACTTCATACCAGTTAGGCGTGCCCATGCCTAGTGATCACGCCTAAGGAATGACTTTTATTCACGTCAGCAGAAGACTCTGTACGAGTTAGGCGTGCCCGCGCCTAATGGTCACGCTTAAGAATCACAAAATATGTCATCTGAATGCACTTGAAGTAACGACTTGACGATCGACTCTCGTGCTCACATCACGTGTACTAGCTTAGGTGTCTTGCACACCTTAATAGATGAGGTCAACTACTTCTCATATAGAAGCAGCATAATATATGTTAGTCTAACTGTATTAACAATACCTTTTCTTGTTAATATTTTGACTAGAGATAATTAAGAATAAACCTCATTTATAATCGAATGAATCTCACCATCATAACTCATATGATTTCATCGATTAGGTTTATTGTAAGGGCTTTATCACACTCATATAGATAAATATAAGCAATCAATATGATAAAATTGTCATTTATTGTTACATAAATAGTTCAAGTATATATTAAACCTTAAAAGTTGATTGATTTTAGGGCACACTTTCAGTTTGAAGGAGAGAGTGATATTTTTGAAAACTCAAGAGATGTCAATGATATTAATCAAAACCTCAGGGTGGTTTCTGAAGTTATCACTAGAAAATTTAGGACACACACAAACAAATGGAAATATATAAATATAGTTGAGGAAATTTTACACAATTGAACAAGTAAATGTAATGACAAACTGGAAGTCTGCAATTACACCCACCAAAAAAAATATTCCCACAGGTCTTATTTTTCCCAAATTGGCTGCCCAAGTGGCCATTTGATTGCGAAATGTGAACTTAGCTAACCAGGTCAATGTGAGAAGCTTCCATCTATAAATTTCTTGTGACGGCAAGTTATCAATCCCAAAATTCTTCACTTGTCATATAACCAAACAATCCCAGATGTATCATGGAAAAAACTTGCTGCACTTACTACTGCTTCTATGTTGCAAACTTGATGAGTTGTCTAATGTTTGGCTTGTCAATGGCGTCAATATTCGACAGAGAAACTGATCAAGCAGCACTTCTAGCACTAAAATCCAGCCTCACTGATCCATACAACAGCATAGCGAAAAACTAGTTTATCAACACTAATCCTTGCCACTGGATTGGAGTCACTTGTAGCTGTCACCACCCTCAAGTGGCTGTTTGAATCTTTCAAACATGGCCCTTTCGGTTAGCATAGCACCAGAAATTGGAAATCTTCCTTTCTTATATTCATTAGACATTAGCGGTAATGATTTCCATGGCTATCTTCCACAAGCGGTTGCCAATTTGTGGCATTTGAAATTCATCAGCTTAGCCTTCAACAAATTCGCTGGAGAGATTCCATCATGCTTTGGTTTCTTAACAAAAATTCAGTTCTTGAACCTCAGGAACAACAGTTTCTTGAACCTCAGGAACAATAGTTTTTCTGGTTCATCTCTTGTTTCTTTGTCGAATATGTCGAAGTTAGAGACTTTGGAGTTGTTGATACGAACCCGCCACGAAGGTATGAACTCGTATCCGATCAAGTATGGTTCTAGACGAATAAATTCAAGTTGATTGGGGGAAACAATCGACCCCTCTAAACCCCGAGATTGTAAACCTTGAACTTGATCTTGACCTACAATCTAATGATCTAGCAAACCAATGTTTTTAAGTAGAAGAACGCCACAACCAAGGTGTTTGCTTGATTGATAAGTTCAAATTGAAAAACTCAAGAAAACTCTCAAGTATTCAAGAAAGGCTCTCTTGGAAAAAGAAAGTGATAAAACTCACAATTTTGATGCAAAAACTGATTGATTAAAACTCGATGGACCTTTGGCTATTTATAGCTTTATAAAAGACTCGAAACCTAGTCCAACTTGGACTTGACTAACCCTAATAACTACTAAATAGAATTCAGCTAGCTTGTGGACTGAATTTAGGAAACTTCTAGACAAAATAAGAGTAACTAAATAACCTACTTGACTTCGGACGTTGGAAAAGTATTATGTCCATTTTATTCAACCAAATAGACGACTAAGAAAATAAGGGAAAATGGATAATAATGCCCTTATTCATCAACTCAAACAAACGGCAGCTTCTCATACTTTAGCCTAGTTCGGATCCGACTCCTCAACTTGGAGTAAAGTATAAAGTTTCGAACCATCATTGGCCAAGCCTTCAATGCTTCTCAAATCATCTCCAATTTGGTCTTGTATTGTGCAAACAAGAGCTTGAAATGACTCCCTAAACTTTCTAGCACGAGCTCTTGTAATCGGACCACTTGGAATTTGGACAACTTGGTCACGTGCATTGTGATCAGCCTTGAGCCCTCATCAATCCCTTCCTCTTGAAGGCGATTTGTCCTCAAATCACGCTCATCATCTACATGAAAAGAACTCAAGTCAGCAACATTAAAAGTAGCATGCACGCCATACTCACCTGGTAGCTCAAGTTTGTAAGCATTATCATTGATACGCTCCACAACTTGAAATGGACCATCACCCCTTGGAAGGAGTTTATTGCGCCTTTCTGCTGGAAATCTCTCCTTACGCATGTGGATCCAAACCCAGTCACCTAGTTCAAATACCATCTTGCGTCGACCCTTGTTGGCACTTTGGACATATTGAAGGGTGCGCTTTTCAATGTTAGCTCGAGCTTTAGCATGGAAATCTCGCACAAGTTCAGCCTTTTTCTTGCCATCTAAGCTTACTCTCTCATGAACAAGTAAAGGAGTTAAATCCAAAGCTATGAGAGGGTTAAAGCCATAAACAATTTCAATAGGCAAATATTGTGTAGAAGTGTGCACAGTGCAATTATATGCAAACTCAACATGAGGCAAGCAATCTTCCCAAGTTTTGATATTCTTCTTAATGATTGCTCTCAACAAAGTAGATAAAGTCCTATTAACTACTTCAGTTTGGCCATCAGTCTGTGGCTGGCTAGAAATAGAAAACAGCAATTTAGTACCTAGTTTACACCACAAAGTCTTCCAAAAGTAGCTAAGGAACTTTACATCCCTATCAAAAACTATGGTATGAGGTATCCCATGCAAACGGATAATTTCTTTGAGGAACAATTCAGCAACATGTTTAGCATCATCTGTTTTATGACAAGAGATAAAATGACCCATGTTAGAGAAATGGTCAACCACAACATAAATTGAATCATGAACTTGTCTAGTTCTAGGAAAACCAAGCACGAAATCCATAGACAAGTCAACCCAAGGTTCACACGGAATTGGTAAAGGAGTGTAAAGACCATATTACCTTGGATTTTGCATGATGGCAAGTGACACACCTTTGTATATGTCGCTCAACATCCCTTCTCATATGTGGCCAATAAAAATGCTCTTGGAGAACCATCAATGTCTTGGCAATGGCAAAATGTCCCATTAGTCCTCCACCATGGGCTTCACGAACCAGCAATAAACGCATAGAACACATAGGAATGCACAACTTATCCTTGAAATACAAGTACCCCTGAGAAATGAAGTAATGCTCACGAGTGTGTCATGGCAAAGAAGTGAAAATTTCACCAAAATCCGAGTCAGTAGCATAAAGATCTTTAATATATTCAAACCCTAACAATTTAGTATCTAATTTAGTGATAAGTATATACCTTCTTGAAAGTGCATCCGCCACTACATTAATCTTACCCGCCTTGTATTTGATAACAAAGGCAAAACTATCAATGAAGGCTATTCGCCTTGCATGTCTCTTGCTCAACTTGGTTTGAGACTTGATGTGCTTGAGCGATTCATAGTCAATGTGCAAGATGAACTCACGAGGCCGAAGGTAATGCTGCCAAGTTTTGAGAGTTTGAACTAATGCCATCAATTCCTTGTGATAAGTTGAGTAGTTCAAGGACGCTCCATTTAGCTTTTCACTAAAATAGGCAACAGGACGACCTTCTTGGATAAGGACAACTCCAATACCTACACCAGAAGCATCACACTCTACTTCAAAAGCTTTTTCAAAGTTAGGTAAACTCAAAATAGGTGCATGTGTGAGCTTGTGTTTAAGTAATTGGAAGGACTTAGCTTGTTCATCCCCCCCATTGGAAAGGTATGTTCTTCTTGACAATGGATGTAAGTGGTGCAGCAATCGTACCAAAGTCCTTGACAAAGCGTCTATAGAAGCTTGCCAAGCCATGGAAACTACGCACTTCACTCACATTTGGAGGTGTTGGCCATTCACTTATAGCCTTCACTTTTGCTTCATCAACTTGTATACCCAGTTCACTCACAACATAGCCTAGAAATACAAGCTGATTAGTGCAAAATGTGCAATTCTTAAGGTTGGCATAGAGCCTTTCCTTGCGAAGTACATCCAAAACAGATTGTAAATGAATAACATGCTCCTCTAAGCTCTTACTATAGATTAAAATGTCATCAAAGTAGACCACCACAAATTTACCAATAAAGGAATGCAAAACATGGTTCATTAACCTCATAAAAGTGCTAGGTGCATTAGTTAAGTCAGAAGGCATGACTAACCACTCATATCAGCAATGTTTTGTTTTGAAAGCAGTTTTCCATTCATCCTCTTGTTTCATACGAATTTGGTGATAACCACTTTTCAAATCAATCTTAGTAAAGATAATAGCACCATGTAACTCATCAAGCATGTCATCTAAACGAGGTATGGGATGGTGATACGTTACCGTTATGGCATTGATTGCCCTAAAATCCGTGCACATCCTCCATCCTCCATCTTTCTTAGGTACAAGTAGGACTGGTACTACACAAGGGCTTAGACTCTCTCGAATGCAGCCTTTACCAAGCAAATCCTCTACTTGTCTTTGTTGTTCCTTTGTTTCCTCAGGATTGGTCCTATATGGTGCCTTGTTTGGAAGTGACGATCCAGGGATGAAATCAATTTGATATTCAATCCCTCTTAAAGGTGGCAATCCATTGGGGATGTCATCAGGGAACAATCTTGATACTCCTGTAGAAGGTTAGTGACAACACTAGGCAAAGAAGCATCAAATTCATTAGTGAGTAGAGTCTCTTTGCAAAATAATATAACCAAAATCTGGTTAAAATGCAAAGCTTTTCTCATATCTTTAACCCTAGCAAGCATGCTGGTTTTCCTTTCTTTCCTAGGCTCTATGGCCGAATTGACATGCTCACTTGGCTTAGGGTTAGCTTCGGCCTTAGGGCCTTCCTTTTCCTTCAAATTTTTCTTTTGATTAACAACATGCAAATTATACTTTTTTTGCAAATTAACTTGATCCTCATGCACTTGTTGGGGTGTAAGAGGTGCAAGTGTTATCTTTTTACCATTGTGCATAAAAGAGTACTTATTCAAAAATCCATCAAAATTGACCCTTTTGTCAAATTGCCAAGGGCGACCCAAAATGATGTGTGGCTTGCATAGGTACGACATCACATAAAACATCTTCTAGTACCTACCAATGCTAAAAGAAATTAAAACTTGCTTATGAACATGTACCTCACCACTATTGTTCAACCATTGAACCTTGTAAGAACGAGGCACCTCACTAGTAGGCAAGTTGAGTCATTCCACCATCAATGCACTAGCAACATTAGTGCAACTCCCCGGGTCAATAACTAAGCTGAAAAGTTTGTTAGACACATGACATCTTGAGTAGAAGATGTTCTCACGTTGGTGATCGTCTTTGCTAGCTTGAGTAGCTAGTGCCCTTCTTGCTACCATACCAACTTTGCCACTAGCTGGTATCTCTTCAATTTCTTCTTCTTCCTCATCTTCCTCAATCAATGGAGGCATATCTTCATACTCATTTTCATCGTCAGTCAAGACTTCTCCATTCGGTAGCATGAGCATGGTCCTTTGATTTGGGCGTTGAGAAGCAATATGGCAAAAACCTTGACACTTAAAGCACTTAGTGTCTCGATTTCTAGTTTTAGTTGCTTCTTGATTACCCCTAGAATCTTCCCTTAGCTTCGGTTTTGATGATGGCAAATTAGGTTTCATCTTTCCACTTGTAGTTCCTCCTCCTTTGGCTGGATTTTGAGCATTTGGGTGCTGATCTCTCTTTTGAATGGGTGATTTTCCAATTTCCAGATTGGAAGTTGGAATTTTGACAACGTGTACCCCTCCTCTTGAGCCTCTTTTCCACCTTGCTAGCCTTGTCCACCAATTCCTCAATATCAAGGTAATGATGAAGCTCCACAATGTCAGCAATTTTAGTCCTTAGGCCCCTCAAAAATCAAGCCATTGTTGCTTCCAAATCTTCAGGGATGTCAGCCCTCATCATTGCCATTTCTGTCTCCTTGTAGTAGTCTTCTACCGTCATACTACCTTGAGTGAGAGTTCGCAATTTGTTGTGCAAATCTCTGTGATAGTAAGTTGGTATGAAGCGCTTTCTCATGATTCCTTTAAGTGCACCCCAAGTTTGGATGGATGGCTCCTCATTCTTTCTTTGTCGGCTCCTAAGTTGATCCCACCAAATTGCAGTATAATCGGTGAATTCTACCACCGCAAGCTTCAGTTTTTTGGAGTTCAGAGTAATTGTGGCAATCAAAGACCTTCTCGATCTTTCTTTCCCACTCCAAGTAAGTTTCGGGATCTAATTTACCTTGAAAAGAAGGAATTTTCAGCTTCACTCCTTTGATGGTGTCATCTTCTCCTCGATTAGGGTTTAATTTGGCACCCTTGCTTTGGTTCTTAAGGTTCTTCAAATTCGTCCTCATTGTTCGAGTCAATTAGTTCCTCCAAAGATGGTTGTTTCTTGGAGGTACTTTTGGTTGAACTTGCTTTCTCAATCTTGTCTTCCAATGCATCAAATCGTTTGTTAATTCGGTTGATTTCTCCTTTTAGTGCTTCAAGGATGTTTTTTAGGTCATAAGCATCACTTGTCTTATGACTTTGAGACATGTTTATAGTTAACCTGCCAAAATGTTAGTAGAAAATGCCTCACACGCTCCCTCACGTGTTTCCCTCACCCTCTTGTATCACTCAAGTGTTTGGAACACTCTACTGATCTCACTAATCACTTCTCAATTCACTTGATTTCCCTTCTTGAAGAAATCAGAATTTTCTTCAAAGTTGTTCAACCGACCTTCTCACCAAGTTTGCACCAAGATTATGATGTTTTTGAGGCTGAGTTTTTGGGAAATAAATGGCACTGATAAGGACTCAAGAATTTACTGAAAAGGACTGTGGAAATTCAAATTAGGAAAGTGATTTAACACCTTAATCTGTCCGCACAAAGATGTGACCAATTAGGAAAACTTGGGACTTGGGTAGGATTCAGATTAGGAAAGTAACACTTAAACAATTTCCAAAACTGATTTGGATCTATTATAAGACCTTGAACCTTGACTTTTAAAGCTGAAAAGACTCAAGAAAAACTACTAAAGACGTTGGACAGTTCATACAAATTACGGACAAGACACAAGAAACAAGAACACGGACAAAGAGCAAGAAACAAGAACGATGGCAGAAATTTTTCTTGGGAAACCTGGATGGACTCTACCCGATTGGACTTGTTGAAAGTTGGAAAGTAGAAACAAGGATTTCTTGGATGTATTTGGGTGAGTTTCAGCTGCTGTTTATCCGAATAAAAGGGCCAACTGAATTTTTGGAAAGTTATAGCACAACAAGGATTTGTTTAGCAAACCCAAGTGGACTTAGTTTCCAATTTCAAGTTGGTTTCCCTTTCCCCTGGTTTGGAATCCGATTCTGGTTTGTTCTCTTTCTTTGTTTTTTTCATACTAAACCAGAACTCTTTCTTTTCTTTCTTTGCAATTCGGATCAATCACCCAAACCAGATTTTCAATGCTAACTTGGACAAGAACAGCCACAACTTTCAAGATACAATTTGGAATGAGTTCAAGATTTTGGAAAGTGATGTCAAAACCTTCAAGAACTCTCCTTGTTCAATCCAAGAACTTCAAGATTCAATGAAATTTCCCAGGTTTCAAAAGGAAAAATCACAGGCTTCCAATGAAATCAAGAAAACAATTACGGTATGCAAACAACACGAACACTTGATCACAAGAAAACCCTAATTCGGGTCTTCAAGTTCTCACGACCAGGAAAGCTTTGTTTTTTTTTTTTTTCAAGAACAGCAAAAGAAAACATGAAACAGAGCACAACAAGATGACTCACCAGAAATAACACACAAGAGGAACAAGTAAAAACTGGACAGCACGCAACTTCTCAAGAAAACCCTAGCAGATTACAACTAAAAACAAACGGTTGTTTTGTTTTGTTTTGTTTTGTTTTTTTTTTGACACTTGAACAGCTTCAAGACTCAAGAAACATGAAGGCTAGACTCCAACAAGAAAGCAGAACTCAATGGAACGTACATAGACGGCAACTAGAGGATAGTTTCAAACAAGAACAAGAAGGTAGATTTAAACGAGAACAAGAAATGACAAGCAATAAGGACTCAAACAGAATTTTAAACAAAGAAAACTTATGACACAAGAAAGATATACTTGAATTCGTCAACTGACTCTAATAACTAACTGATATGAACCCACCACGAAGGTATGAACTCTTATCCCATCAAGTATGGGTCTAGATGAATAAATTCAAGTTGATTGGAGGAATCCCCGAGACGCAAACCTGAATGATCTTGACCAATACAACGATCTAGCTAACCAATGTTTTTGGTAGAAAAACACCATAATCAAGGTGTGATTGATAAGTTCAATTGAATAACTCAAGAAGTATTCAAGGGAAAGAGAAAGTGATAAAACTCAAAATTTTGATGCAAAAACTGATTGATTAAAACTCGATGGACCTTAGACTATTTATAGCCTTGCAAAAGACTCAAAACCTAGTCCAACTTGGACTTGACTAACCTTAATAACTACTAAATAGAATTCGGCCAGCTTGTGGACTGAATTTAGGAACTTCTAGACAAAATAAGAGTAACTAAATAACCTAATTAACTTCGGACATTGGACGAGTATTATGTCCATTTTATTCAACCAAAATAAATGACTAAGAAAACAAGAGAAATGGACAATAATGCCCTTATTCATCAACTCAAACAAACGGCAGCTTCTCATACTTTAGCCTAGTTTGGATATGACTCCTCAACTTGGAGTAAAGTATAAAGCTTCGAACCATCATTGGCCAAGCCTTCAATGCTTCTCAAATCATCTCCAATTTGGTCTTGTATTATGCAAACGAGAGCTTGAAGTGACTCCCTAAGCTTTCTAGCACGAGCTCTTGTAATTGGACCACTTGGAATTTGATGAGAAATGGAATGGTGGAAGTTTTGATTTGGGATCATTTCTTATATTCTTAGCCAAGATTCTTATATTCTTATCCAAGATGATTAAAGTTTCAAGATTTCATGACGATTCCTTCCTTTAAATGATGGTTTGAAGCTTTATACTTTACTTCAAGTTGGGGAGTCGTATCCAAGCTAGTTAGTTATGATAGGTTTGTCATTTGTTTGAGTTTAAGAATAACGGCATTGTTGTCCATTTTTTCCTTGCTTTATTAGGTCATTTATTAGTCAATTTTTATTTGTTAGAATTATCCTAATTTTGGTTCACAAGTTGGCCGAATTCTATTAGTAGTAATTATTTATTTGATAGTTTCCTAAGTCTAGGGTCCATGTTGGCCGAATCCATTAGTGTTAGGTTTAGTTATTTTGAGTCCAAGTTGGACTAGGGTTTGGGTCTTTGTAAGGCTATAAATAGCCTAAGGGTCCATTGAATTAATTCAATCAGTTTTTACCAAAATATTGTGAGTTTATCACTTTCTCTTTCCAAGAGAGCCTTTCTTGAATACTTGAGAGTTTTCTTGAGTTATTCAATTTGAACTTATCAATCAAGTAATTACCTTGGTTGTGGCGTTCTTCTACCTAGAACATTGGTTCACTAGATCATTAGATTGTGGGTCAAGATTAATTTCAAGGTTAACAATCTCGGGGTTTAGAGGGGTCATTTGTTATTCTGCAATCCAATTTGAATTTATTCGTCTAGATCCGAAGTTGACAAAATACGAGTTCATACCTTCATGGCGGGTTCGTATTAGTTGGTATCAGAGCTAGTTAACGAATTCAAGTATATCTTCCTTGTGTCGTAAGTTTTCTTTGTTCAAATTCTGGTCATTTTATTCCTAGGGTTTTCTTGTTTGTTCTTGTGTTCTTGTCGTGTCTTATCCTTCATATTTGTTGCTGTCCGTACTTTCCATTGACTTGTGTGTTCTTGTTGGAGTCTTGTGTTCATGTTTCTTGATTCTTGAAGTAGTCTAAGTGTCCAAAAAAAAAAAAAATTACTGTTCATCACTACTGTTCATCATTACTGTAGCATCACTGTTCATCCGAATTTTAATCTCTAGTTTTCTTGATTGTTGGTCTTGTGATCTTTGTGTCTTGAGTCTTGAATCAAAAAAACAAAAAAAAATTTTCTGGTTTGTAAAAAGCTCGAAGATCCGAAGCCAACAAGCTAGGGTTTTCTTGTGGTCTTGTCGTTTCTTGTTGTCTTACCGTGGCTGGTCATTTTGTCTTAGTGGAAATCCATGATATATCTCTTGAAATCTGGAAATTCGTTTGAATCTTGAAGTTCTTGGATTGAACAAGTAGAGTTCTTGAAAGTTTTAACATCACTTTCCAAAATCTTGAACTTGAAAACAAAACCCAAATTGTTTCTTCAAGTTGCGGCTGCGTACTATCCAAATTTGCTTTGAAAATCTGATTTGGGGTGTGCGATCTGAATTGCAAAGAAGGGAAACAAAAAGAAAAAAGAAGAATTCTGGTTGCGTGAAAAAAAAAATGGCAAACCAGAAACGGATCACAGTCCAAGAGGAAAAAGGGAAACCAACTTGAAAAAGGAAACTAGTCCACTTGGGTTTGGCAAACAAATCCTTGTTGTAGTAAATTTTTCCAAAATTCAGTTGGGGTCTTTAACTCAGAAAAACAGCAGCTAACACTTACCAAATCCATCCAAGAAGTCCTTGTTAATACTTCCCAAATTTCAGCAAGTCCAATTGGGTAGGGTTCCTTCTAGTTTTCCCAAGAAAAATTTCTGCCATCATTCTTGTTCTTGTTTCTTGTCCGTATTTTGTGTGATCTGCCCCACATCTTTTGTAGTATGTTCTTGAGTCTTTCCAGCTTTAAAATCATGGTTCAAGGTCTTACAAACAGGTCCAAATCAGTTTTGGAAATTGTTTAAGTGTTACTTTCCTAATCTAAATCCTATCCAAGTCCGAAGTTTCCTAATTAGTCAAAATCTTTGTGTGGATAGATTAGGAAGTTGTTTTCTGGTTCTTTCTAGCTTTTTGAAGTCGTGTTTTAAGCCCCAAAAAAAGTCCAAGTCAGTTCTGGAATTTGCTTGATTCTAGTTTCCTAAATCCAATTCCTACTCAAAATCAAGTTTCCAAATTCATTGACCTTGTGCGGACAGATTAGGGAGCTAATTTCCACTGATTTTTGCAGTGTTTTTCAGAGTCCTATTTAGTCATTTTTCTTAGTATTTTCCAGTCCAAATTGTCTCACATTTACAGCCTTCAAATCATCACAATCTTGGTGCAAACTTGGTGAGAAGCTTGGTTGAACAACTTTGAAGAAAATTCTGGTTTCTTCAAGAAGGGCAATCAAGTGAATTGAGAAGCGATTGGTGAGATCATTAGAGTGTTCCAAACACTTGAGTGATACAAGAGTGTGAGGGAAACACGTAAGGGAGCGTGTGAGGCATTTTACTACTAATGTTTGTTGAATTTTGCAGGTTTAATCTTAATTTTGCAAATTTAACCATGGCTAAGGAAGATGAGATAACCATGAATCAAGCAATGAAGAAGTTTGTGAATTCTTATAAGAAGTTTGACCTCAAGTTCAAATCTACACATGAAAAGTTTAATTGCTTGGAGGATAAAACCTTCAAAAGGAGGGGTTCCAAACATTCTAGTGGTCATCAAGAACATCACCATTATGTGCCTAAAGGAGTAAATATTTTGGCATTGCGTGATATAGAAGAGCAACTGAAAGTCATGAAAACTCAACAAAGTAACTGGTTCTACACTCGTTGCTACATCAAGGATAAAGTTGGTAGCATGGCCATTGACAAAAGTTGTGCAATCAACCTTGCAAGCACTATCTTGGTTGAGACATTGAATCTTCCAACCGTTGATGTTATTCAGCCATACAAGCTGCCAAGTGCTAGCGGTGCTATTTGGGTTACTAAGCAGACACTTGTTCTTTTCCGTATTGGTAGATACGTGGATGAGGTATTTTGTGATGTTGTTCCTATTCAAGTGACGCATGTATTGTTGGGAGAATCATGGATGTCTAAGAACAATGTTAAATATGATGGGCAAACTAATAAGTATTCCTTTATATTTAATGGTCGTCGTTTCAAGCTTGGGTCACTTACTTATGAGCAACTTTGTGACGACCTTGCTATTCTTCTACATGAAAAGCAATTAAAGGAGCTAGTCAAAGGCGATGCACAATCATCTCGAGAGGAAGCTGCTACACAAAAGGTTGACAAAAATGACAATGCTATGCACAAAGCCATGATGTAGTTGAAGTTCAACCTATGCTAGCTACTACTCAAGTGCTAGTTAAGGGGGAATTGTGTAAGAATACTATAGAATCTGAATCGTGTGCTCAAGAAAAAGAGAACACAAGTGAGTTGAGTGAGAATAATAGCTACATCCAAGAGCTTGATTCATCTTGTAAAATCCGAGAGCTTGAGAGCCAAATAACAGCCGTGAGCTGGAGAGGAACAACCTAATCTGAGAGGTAAAATTGAACGATAAAGTCGAGGCAAAATCCATGAAAAAGGCAAAAGATTGCTCAGTTTTAGTGGAAAGAAAAGAGAGGAAGCAAGCAATACTTGCAAAAGCCAACATTGAGAGCAAACATATTGTACTTTTGACTAACCCACTTGACTATATTTTGCCTAGTATGTTTGCTCCATTTTCACAGGTTTACAAGACAAATCATGTGCTGCCTCATGATGAAACTCCTAAGCCAACTGTCTTGACTAAATTTGGTAAAATTGTAGTTACTTCAATTGCCCAGAGAAAGGTAGAATTCTTCCCTAATTCTCTTTGTTTTCATGATACTACTACTGCATTTGTGTTGCCTAAGGAGGTAGGTACTCTTAAGTCGGTCATGACTAGTTCTACACCTAATCTTCACGAATTGGTCAATACCTTCTTGTGCATAGTTCATTTTCTTGACTTGTTCATGTATGCTAAACTTCTAGAGTTAGTTGGCATTGTTTTAAAAGTTGTTTATGCAAGTCATATGGTTAACTATCAAGGAATCATGAAATTTGATAAAGCTGTCTATTTACTTTATGATCCTTGTGCTAGAGATAGTTTATGTCATCTTAGGTGTCTTGTTTATTTTAATTGTGTGAAATTTATTTTGAATCCTTCTATGTCGTGTGTTTCCTTTGAGTCTTGCGATTCTTCTAGTTTGTTTTTGAGTTATTTTAGTAATCCTATTCATTCTAACTATGTGAGCTCCATGTGTTCTATTAGTTTTAAGTGTCTTGATATTATCCATGCATATCCTACTTTACGTAGTGATTCTAATGAATTTTTAAGTTGTGTTCAAAATGTTAGGATGGTGCATGACATTCACATATTCCTCTCTTGTTATCGAAAGTGTTGAATACATCTACTTCGATGAAACTTACTCTTCATTAGTTGTATTTGATCCAGGTGTCAAAGACTTGAGATCGTGGCAAAACCATTGTGAGCTGAAGTGTGCATGTTGGTTCGTGTTCAAGTTGGGTAGACGGCATGCTTCTTGGCTCGCATTCATCCAAGCATTCTCAGAAGTTCTTCTTCGCAAACAATCCTTCGATTTGGGACAAATCGCCTCTCAAGAGGAGGGGAATGATGAGAAATGGAATGGTGGAAGCTTTGATTTGGGATCATTTCTTATATTCTTATCCAAGATGATTAAAGCTTCAAGATTTCATGAAAATTCCTTCCTTTAAATGATGGTTCGAAGCTTTATACTTTACTCCAAGTTGGGGAGTCATATCCAAGCTAGTTAGTTATGATAGGTTTGTCGTTTGTTTGAGTTTAAGAATAAGGGCTTTGTTGTCCATTTTTCCCTTGCTTTATTAGGTCGTTTATTAGTCAATTTTTATTTCGTAGAATTATCCTAATTTCGGTTCACAAGTTGGTCGAATTCTATTTGTAGTAATTATTTATTTGGTAGTTTCCTAAAGCTAGGGTGCATGTTGGCCGAATCCATTAGTGTTAGGTTTAGTTATTTTGAGTCCAAGCTGGACTAGGGTTTGGGTCTTTGTAAGGTTATAAATAGCCTAAGGGTCCGCTGAATTAATTCAATCAGTTTTTACCAAAATATTGTGAGTTTATCACTTTCTCTTTCCAAGAGAACCTTTCTTGAATACTTGAGAGTTTTCTTGAGTTATTCAATTTGAATTTATCAATCAAGTAATCACCTTGGTTGTGGCATTCTTCTACCTAGAACATTGGTTCACTAGATCGTTAGATTGTGGGTCAAGATTAATTTCAAGGTACGCAGCCTCGGGGTTTAGAGAGGTCATTTGTTATTCCGCAATCCAACTTGAATTTATTCATCTAGATCTGAAGTTGACAAAATACGAGTTCATACCTTCGTGGTGGGTTCGTATCAGAATTTGGACAACTTGGTCACGTGCATTGTGATCAGCCTTGAGCCCCTCATCAGTTGTCATTCAATTTGCTTCAAGGGAGAATCCCAGAAGAGATTGGTTGGCTTCGTAATTTAAGAAATTTGGTTGTGCAAGTTAACAAACTCATGGGGTCCATTCTATCCATTGTTTTTAACATTTCCACATTGGAAATCATAGCTTGTACAAAGAATAGCTTGAGCGGTAATCCACTTGCTAACATCTGTGATTGTCTTCAAAATCTTGAAGTGTTTTATGTATTCTTTAACGAGTTTGAAGGTCAAAATATCCCATCAAATTTATCTGGATGTTCCAAGCTTCAAAAGTTGTCTTTATCATACAACAATTTCGTTGGATGCAATTTTTCCTTTCAATAGATCATCCCTTGCACAAAGTTAGTTCAAGAAGATTACCTTAACCCATGACAATGTTTATGAACTGATGGAGATCTGATGCAGAGGATGGCAATGTGACCCACATAGCCACACAAGTGTCCGGCCTCTAATGATAATCCACATAAACCTCCTTAACTAGAACCTTCAAGGTTGAATTACCTTAAATTAGATTAGTGCTAACTATTGCTAAGACAACCACACACAAGTTGTTTGAGAAAACCCTAATTTTCTGCATGAGAAACCCACCTCAAATATAGAAATAAGAGATGCAATTTTTTTCTTATTTTCTTGGACGAATTTTGGGAATTTTTTTTGTCAAGATTTTTCTCAAAATCCCATGACATAAGTTGTGTGTTGATTAGTCTTGCTAGCAAAAGTTGTGTGAGTATTTATAGACAAATAAGTTCAAATCCTTATGGAAACATGAATCCAGTTTCCAAGAGAATTTATTTTTCTAATTCTAATGCAACTCTTATATTTGGGAGACATAAACTTATTTGCACTATAAGTCCCTCAAGTATAACTTGTCTTATAAATTAAACTATAAGTTATAAAACTCATCTATCAAGTCTCCACTTGAAATAAATTTAATCTAGTTAAAGAAGTTCTTACTGTGTCCATTAGGTTCTCATATACGTTGGCAACAAGTATGAGTTATAATTCTTAATAAATTAAGACTAGATAAATTAAAACTCCTTTTAATTTATCATTGATTCCATTAATTAATCAACTCATACTTATAGATTAAGATTAGCATCTAGCAATGCATTATGACTATCCAAATAATGAGAAAATTCAAGTGAATGACTTCATTTTTAGTGTACATTTACTATATAATTAATATCCTTTTACTACACTTATTTCCCATTAATATGTCACTAAGCTGTGCCTATCCTGTTACCTGATTAATGCTCTTTTCTTGTATCAAAATATAACTCCAATGAAGAAGTACTTAAAAACACTTTCTAAGACTCTTCCACTTAGAGTTAAAAATTCTGAGTTATACTTCAACAAGTAGCCAGACATGAGATAACTCCACATCCATAAGAGGTGGTAAATCCTTTTAGGTTATTCACCATCTTTCCATACTTCAAGTATATACCCATTTATTTGCTAATTATGTGAGCATTCCTATTATGGGAGCAATCATATGATAAACAAAGTATAACTATCCATATTTAAAATATCATGATAACCCTAAGTCTAAGGATCGGTTACACAAACATCAATTAGAAATTAATCCTCTGATACTTAAAAGATATTATCAATTTAGTGAACTTGATCATACTATCAAAGACCCATATACTAGTTTAGGTGTCTCACACACCATTGTAGATGTGATCTTCTATTTCTTATATAGAAGTGACATAGTATATACTGGTCAAACCATTTTAACAATGACCTATCATATTGATACTTTGACTAGAAATATTTAAAAATAAACTTTATCTATAGTCGAATGATCCTCGTCATCATAACTCTTATGATTTTATCGATTAGGTTTCCTCTAAGGGCTTTATCATAATTATATAAATAAATATACAAGGAATGAATATGATAAAGATGTCATTTATTATTACATAAACAGCTCAAGTGTATATTAAACCCTAGAAGTTGATTGACTTTAGAACACACATACTTTCAATCTCCCACTTGCACAAAAGTCAATCACTCATAATCAAAGATCAAATGTGCCAACATGAGTATTATGTTTCTCTCAAGGTAAGCTTTAGGAAACGAATTGACTATAGTGTCATCTGTGGATAACCTTTCATCTTCCCACCAATAATTTCACCAAATCATATGGTACAATCTTAACAAATTTATGGATCTATGATGAGACCGTGGTTCCTTTGTTAGAACAAATTTCCATTGTAGTCTCAATACAAGTTAAAGGACCTTTAATGGAGTGAACCAATTCAAGCTCATATTTGAACTTGTAGATCCAAATGCTTCCTTTTGCCACTTCTCAAGCAGCTATTGTTAAGGTTTAACTGTAGAAACTTTAGTTGTATTTTGCTTGAAACTCTTTCAACACACAACAACAGTATTATGTATATATTTGCATAATTACTTGCAAATTATCTTTGTAAGATTGTTTACAAGCATATTTTTGAACTTCCAATTTTAAACTCTTCATGGACTAAAGTAGAAAATGAACTTAGTACTTAGAAAGAATTATTCCATACAATATAGATAAAACCCCTTCTTAGGTTACTCCATGCTAAACATCTTCAACATCTTATCTATGTCCTTTGAAAAGCTCAAGCCAACATGATCTATCGATATAGACCTTTATTTTATAGGAAGATTGATTCTCCTTAATATCATGAAGAAAATATTTGATAGCTGTACCTATAATTTTGGAGCATAAGTACAATTTTCCATGTATTATATGTCTACCACGTATATAACAAGGAAATTATAATAACTCCCGCTAAATCGTACATAAGTACAAGGCTCATCCATATTTTTGATAAAATCAAACTCTTTGATTATCTAGTCAAAACAGATGATACAACTTTAAGAGATTTGCTTTATTGGCATAGAAAATGCAGAAGCATTTAAGTTGTGTCACATACACAGCCATTTGCTGTTTTCATTTAACAAAAGTGGTTTTAACATCTATTTGCCATGCTATAACTCATAGCTAAAGCAAGTAAAATGAGTTCAAGCGTATTGATTAGTTAGAAGGTTTCTTTAAAGATAATTGCTTATCTTTAATAATGACCTCTCTACTAATCATGCTTTATAAGTTACACTTTACCTTCCATACTGGTTTTTATTCTAAAGACCTTCTTGCACCTAATAGGATTTTATACCCTTAGATAGTTTGACTAAGGTCAATACCTTTTTGTCAAATATGGAATCTATTTTAGATTTATAGTTCTCAACCATCTCTATAAGTAGTAAAACTATTCAAAGTCATTAGGAAAATCATGATCCAACATCATGATTATCTAAAAGAAATCTATATTTCTAAAACTTATGAAACGCTTCTTCTAAGAGCTTTCATTGCGCCTCATCATCATGAAATGCATGCTCTATTTCCACAAATTTGTTCAACTTCCTTGATGCAATCCTCTCTAGCCGTAACTTCTTTAAATTTGCAAATTTTGTTATTTTCAAATTTCCGACTTTATTTGTTTTCCTCATTAAAATTCGGCCAACTTGTTAGGTGAATAAGGCCGAATTTCCTCTTCTTGTTTAGATAGGATTTTAAGTCTTTTAGCACTTTCTAATTAGTTTAGGTTTAGTTATTTTGTTAGCACTTTCTAATTAGTTTAGGTTTAGTTATTTGTTAGTTTCCTAATTAAACTAAGGGAACTATCATTACTTTATTCTTGTCCAAGTAGCATTATGGTTTGCTTTGTAAAGGCTATAAATGGCCTTCTTTTCATTCAATAAATGGTAGACGAATTATTTCAGAAATTGTTGAGAGTTTTCTCTTGGTTCTTGTGAGAACAATCTTTGAGTGCCTTAGACAATTTCTAGGTATTCAAAAAAAGACTTTATCAATCAAGAACGTGTTGATTGTGGTGCCTCTACTGTCAACTTTGGTCTTGAGTTGCCCTTGATCAAGTTGATATTCCACTGCCAAACCATGGTGAAATTGCCTAGATCCTGTAAACTTGTTGTGTTACAGGTTTCGTCTGAAATAGGGTGAAGGATCGTATCATTCCTTTTGTGACACTTGATACTCTATCAAAATTTTCAATTCTATCTTACTCCTATTACTTTATCTAGAATAAACCATTTATCTAGAAAATAGTAGTTGTATGGTTAAAATACTTTTACTCTAGGAGATGATAGAATTATAGAATTCTTGGAGAAACTAAGAAGATAGAATTATAGAATTCTTGGAGAAACTAAGGAAAGTCTAGCATATGTGCCAAAAAAAATCAAATCAATGAAGCAAAGAGAACAGATTTGCCTTCTTCTTTTTGACTTGGTTTTCCTTTCCTTTATTTTTCAAGAACACTGCACGAAGAGTCTTAATCGGATGTTAGTTCCATTTTGTCTAATTATAGATGTCCACTTCATAAGTAGTACTATCCAAACTTTCACATAGATTTGGATTATTTAACACTCTATTTCATATGGTATATTTTGAACAAATATATTCATAGAACAAGATTTAGTGTATAAGAGCCAATTTTTTAGGACAAACCCTAAAGCTATTTTAGTAAAATTGCATGGTACATCTTATCTTATAAGATATAATTCCTTATCTAGATATCTCAATAATATCTAGGAAGAATTATTTCACTTAAGAATCTCATTCTTATTTAGATAATTTTGAAACCCTTGGACTGAGTATTCTAAATCTTAATCAAATCTTGGTGTTCCAATACTTTACCATGTATCAAGCATTCTTCATCATGATCATATCTAGGCATTCTAATACTTGATCAAATAATATCTTAAACTTTTAACATCTCAAAACTTTGGATTTCTACTTCAAAAGATACATATGTCCATTTTGAGTGGTTATAGTAAAAGTAGCAAAGTATGAGAAATAATCACCTCTAGCTCGACTTGCTAATTTCTCACATGCATCACCATGTATGAGTCTTAACAATGCTTTAAACCTTTTTCACATAAAAGGCCGACTTAGTCTTATTAATGAATAAGATTCATATGTCTCAAATGATTCATAATCAATTAAAAGAAATCATCATTTGATTTGTAAATATGTATCTTATTGATAAAACTAACACACAAATGCTAAAGATATTTTCAAATCATCTAACATTATATTGATAAATGGACTTTCTTTTATTTCAAAAAATAGTAATACTTATTAAGTTCTAGAATAAGTCCACTAGTTTTAAGAAAGATAATTTGTTGCTACATTTTATGATGTAAAAGTAGATACTTATCATCTCCTCTTCAATTCACCTTTTTTTAGTCCTAGCATACTAAATATGCGGTATCTCATATCCAAGGAACTTAAACTAGAAGTAAATACAATAATTAATCTCAATTATAATCTCAAAATGAAACTTTCATAAAATTGCATTTTATTCAAGTTTAAAGCCATGCAATGAAGGTTTGTGCCATAAGGCTAGTTCTTTAAAATCTTTTAATTTAATTTATCTACTCTTGATAATTAATTCACCTTATCAACTCTTGATAAGTGATTCCTTTTAAGTCAACACTTGACTTATAGTTCATGACAAAACTTAATTGAATTACTTTTTCAATATAGCCAATCATTCTCTAAAAAATCAGTATTGTATTTAAAGAAATTTTTCATCTTGTAATGGAATTATTGCTCAAACATTTCATATATATCTTAAACCTTGATTATCCATCATTCAACACTTGAGATGTCTAGTCATGGAGAAAGACAAATGAAACTTGTGTAACATAGGAGATTTAGGAAGCATTTATGATACACTATCATCATCTCCTTTATACTTACTATAAGCATTTACTATTAATTCCATTACATCTTCCATGATTGGAAGTGTTAAGATTTTAAAGGATATAGCCAAGTTTACTCAAGAACTTTTCTCAATTCTCTTTACCAATCCAAGAAATTGGAAATATAAAGTATATCGAGAATAATATGCAATGACTTATAATTTATACAATAAGTAGTAAAGATAGAAGAAAATTTCTATTTATGTAAAAACAAAACCAAATAAAAATGACATAAAAATTAAATTTTGGTTTTGCTCCTACTATTTTATTCAAATCTATAACCCTCTTGTATAGATTTAGGAATTTTTAAAAATTTCTATTAGGCTAGAATCCCATCTAATTATTTTGATCTTGAGTGTGCTCAACAAACCAACTACCAATTACAACTCTTGTTAAGTCATACCCATTATTTCGATATCTAATTTCATAGTTAAAGCTCCTCATGGTAGAGCAACCTTGAGTGTACTCAACAAATTAACTTTAACTATAATAATGGAAGGCAACTTAAGTCTTGACTTCATATTTGAGTAGAGGGATTATAGACATAATATATTCCAAGTTGGTCTCATCAAGAACATAGCATGCATATTCATTCATCAACATACATAAATAAACATACTATAAATTAAATATGGATGATTATGGACTTTTCTTAGACAAGTTTTCCTTGAGTCAAAAGGAAACTAGATGGTCAAACTAGAGGACAAGTGACATCTCCATACCCTATACGCTTTTTATATGTCCAACATAGTAGAATTGGTGCCATCTTCATCTCCTTTGTGCATTACAAATGTAAATGTAATCTAAATATTTTAGATCCTCACCCTCTCCCTATTCCTAATATAGTACATTACATAATATTAAGAGAAATCTTGAATTACATTCAAGATGAGTGAGATGAGAAGAACATTGACATTGAAAGTGTATAGAAAAAGTAGGACATACAGGCCCTATTTCAAAAATACCAAAATTAAACCATACATACATTCTACCATTCACAATCACATTGGTTTTAGTCCATAATCATCCATCATACATTTATACAATACAATACTAAATGAATCACTATATGCTCAAACTTTAAACCATTTAATGTTTCAATTCTTGAAGTTCAAGTTTAAGAAAAAAAATATTTTTTTTGAAATGCATTTTAAAACTAATGGAAAACACCTTTCTAATCTCATTAGAAACAATTTCCAATATTTTAAAACCATGAACAAAAGTTTCATAATCTGATTAAGAATCCAAGTCAAAATTAGGATTTTCTAATCCAACTAGAATTTCCTAATTTACTTGTTTTTGGAAAATTTTCCATTTTAAAAATTCAAAAACCAATTTTAGACCACTCTCTAAATTTATTCTCATTAAATTAGAAAGTTAAAAGTGTTTTAACATTTACCAATTTAGTCTCATCAAATTTGGAAGTTTCTAAATTTGGTCACACATTCTTAATTTTAGTCTCACTAAAATTGAGTAAGTTTCCAAAACTTATTTGAACATTTTGTTGTCCAATTTGGATTTCTAAAATTTTCAAAAATATCCTTCAATTCTAATCATATTAGAATAATAGGAAAATCCCATGTTACTTTAGAAACCCATACACAAAAGGAAATCAATGACCAAATCCTATTTGTCATTAGAAACTAGCTTTTCCTTTTGCAAGAAAATTTCCAGTGGCCATTAACCAATCAAAACCTTCATCTTCACCGCCATCTCATGGCTGCAATTTGAAGTAATGAAGAATGAAAAATGCAACAAAACAGCCGCTAAAATTCGCAGCAAATCAGCATTTGTAATGCAATTTCCAACAGCAAATTCTCGCTGCTTTTTCCTGACTTTTGTAAGCTGATCATGATCAACCAATCATGTTTTTTCTCATTATTTGATGGTTAAGTAGCAACCACTGCATAGGAAATTCATGCAACACTATAATTGATGCAAGTGGAAAAAGTACATCATTCTACTTGATGCAAGGGAAAACGTGATTAATCACCTCCCGGTGACTAATCTATGGTCTTCATAATCAGCCGGAACAACGTATCTCTTTTATTTATTAGTTTCCAATTTGATTCGCGATATCTCAATCACAAGACTGGTTGCATGAAGAACGAATAAACATAGCATTGACCTTGGCAATATCATACTATATATAAAAGCGTCTAGTGTCGGTAGCCAAATTCGTTTCGTCCCCCCTTTTTTGTAATTTTCTAGGGTTTGATGTGTGCTTTGGTCTTTTTACAGAGCAACAGGCGCGTCATTACATTTCATGCATGCTAGATGTGTTTCTGTTTCATGCATGTTGGGTTTATACCGTGAGGGCTCTACGTGTCACGTCGTTGTGTTGCTATTTGAGTTTCAGTGGAGTCCACCTCCTGCTTGTCCCAGCCACTCAGCTCATTCTTGTTCCGTGCACCGTGACTGTTTACTCACTTCATTTTGTAGCTTCCCCATGTTTGGAGAATCAGTGGCTTGGTTTCTTCAATCAGGTAAGGATTCTTCATTGCTGTTTCTATCCAATGGTTTCTCCGATTGATTTTGCTGATGCTTTAGCTTTTCTATTGACGTTTTCTTCGCTGCTGTGATTGTTCTTTCCATCCGTGCTTTGTTTTCATGCCTGTCCTCTATTGTTCGTTACTGTTTTTGCTTCCTTTTCTGTTCTTTTCTATTGCTTCTGTAATTTTTTTTCCTTTTGCTGCTTTTTCCTCTGGCTACGGGGTTCTTTTGCATGCCTTCGCTGGGACTTCTGCTCAGCCTCTTGTGTTCATCATCTATCCAGCGTTGGAATGTTACTTTATTGTGATTTTTTGGATGGATGCTAACTCTAGGAAGGTGGTATTTACAAATAGCCTCGATTTGTTTTGTCTTCTCTTATAGGAGTACTATTTTTCCTTTGGTTTTATTGCTTTTGCTTGCATGTATACTGCCTTTTTTTTTTTATTACTATTTTTCCTTTTATGTTCTGCACTTTCTTCATGCATTGTTATCCACATTAGCCGAGTATTCCCCCAAGGAAATGGTTAAATTTTATAGATCTCTTACTTTGTACAAAAAAATGAAAATGAGCAAATTTTCGTACTAAAAAATATCCAATGTGCAAGTTACTAAAATTAAAAAAAAAAAAAAAACCCACCTCTAAAATCACTACCATAACCTACACAAATTGCGCGAACCTACTAACATAACATCAGAAATAAATTTCATGTAGAATTAATGGGAAACTAATATTTTATTAACCATAGAAGCTTAATGTAGAAGTATATCATCCCATTTAGGAACAGGACAAGAGTCTACTGTGACAACCCCACCTCTCTCTAGGGCGTACCCTAAGATATCAGGGGACCGCCTGCCCGACTCTCGCCGGGACTCAATACAATCCTCAAACAAATTAAAGTTTGAACTTCAATAGATACAGTCCTCAAATGAATTACAATGTCAATTTCAAATATTTATATCAAATACTCCACTAATTTACATTCCACAAGTCAATCGAACTTCAAAACATACACTCGCTACAGTTCCTCAATCATATTACAGATCTCAAATAAGTACAAAGCAAGATCTCCAAAATAATAATTACATTTCCATTTAGTCCAATTACACTAAAAGTTCAACAATCCATGATTACAAATAGTACTCGAAATAATCCAACCAGTCACACTAAGAACGATCACAACACTTACTTTCCTTTGCCTCGAGCCCTGTGGAGGGGAAATAAAACATTTTTGGGGTGAGCTAGAATCTCAGTGAGGTTCCATAAAAATGAGTAAATTCACATTTGGTCAAAATCATAGCACTTGAATCAAATAACACTTTTGCAAAACAGTTAAGTTGTCAAAGATCACCTACAAAAGTATTGATTCATTAAGAAGTGCTATAACGAGAAAACTCTAGAATACGCTTGAATACGTTTATTAAAAGATGCAAGAGTTCAAGCATTCGAACACTAACTAAACAAACAAATCACTTTAATCACACATAAGATACTGAGACGGAATGAGAGGTACCTCCCACTCATTAGAGTGTGGTACATACTATCGCTCAATATGTATGGTCGACGAGACAACGCTCCAATCGACTTATTCAAAGATTAAGATTAGGGCGGGATAAGAGGTACCTACCACTCATTAAGTGTGGTACATACTACCGCTTAACACATATAGTCGACGAGACAACGCTCCAATCAACATATTCCAGAGTTAAGATACAGGCCGGATGAGAGGTACCTACCACTCATTGAGTGTAGCACATGCTACCGCTTATCACATATGGTCGACGAGACATCGCTCCAATCGACCTATTCAAAGTTAAGATTTAGGCGGGATGAGAGGTACCTACCACTCATTGAGCGTGGTACGTACTACCGCTTAACACATATGGCGGGATGAGAGGCACCTACCACTCACTAGAGTGTGGTACATACTTCCGCTTATCACACACAAATCAAAATTCACGACACAACACAACACAACACAAATTCAACATATAATTCATATCTAGTCACAGTTTCAAAATCACATAAATAAATCACCATCTCATTTAATATTTGTGAATTAAGTCAAATGACATGCATGGAAACTCACAAACTCTTCATAAAATTATTTCACTTGTAAAGCATTTTGCTTGAAAATAACAGTAAATCCTTTCATTGCAAATATGAGTCGAGCAAATTATTTCACAAGTCATTTTCATATAGTAGTAAAATATTTGATTTATAAATGGATTGGAATACTCACCAATTAATCACAACTGACAATCCAAGTTAGGATCTGGTTCAAACGCTTCCCCACTTCCAATGATCAAGTAAAAGAAGAAATAAGGTTCGCCCTACAAATATCGAAACTAAACTCAAATAACTTATTCATTTATTTTATCAAAGTTCCTCCCAAAATTCCTCTAATTTTACTCGCGTGAAAAGTAGTCACTCGAGTCGAAAATCATCATAAAAGATTCCATTTTCAAATCGATGCATCATTTAAACAAAATACTCTCTCGATGTACTCTATACTCGCGACTTCTAAACTTTTAGAACAAAGACATAAAGTGAGGTCTTTCACCTCGAAAATCACCCCTTCTAGTTTAAACCCAACACTCACTTAAATTGAGGTTTTAACACATGTTTAGAACAATTTTCACCAAATCTCAATGTTCAAAATTTATGAAAAATAGATAAAACATTTCAAAACCCTCAACTCTGTCCAAATAGCATATTTACCCAAAAATTAGTGAAAACTCAACTTTTCACCCTTAAAGTTCAAGATTTTAAGTCTATCTAAACATATACTCATAAATGAACATAATACATATTTGTTTAGACAAAATCTCACCAAGACACATTGTAAAATTTCGAAATCAAACATCAAAACATTCAAAGTGAGGTTCGGCCAGCCTTCATACTTTTTCTTCAAAATTTCCAGCAACATTCCTACATTCCAACCATACAATGAACTGATCTCAAAAAAAAACAATCACAACCACAATCAGGTCCTCAAATCTGCTACCTAAAAGTCACCTCAAGTCAGCTACCTAAGTTGGGAATTCAAGAGCCCAACTCAAATATTTCAAACACTAGCAATTCTAACAAAATAATCCGTAGATCTGAAAGATCTAACACTAATAAAGATAATACGAAGAGATTTAAGTGTTTTCCCACAAGATCTATCTAGATCTAACAAGATCCAGTAGGATCTTGTGAAGATCTAACCAAGGATGATCTCCCATAGTTTTTAGCTGTGAGGGCCTCAAAATTCTGAATTATTTTAAAAATACATAATATTATTGATATTGTGTTTATTTATTGAAATATGAGTAAAATTATGTTTAAATTGAATATTTTCCAATTTATAGCATTTTATACGATTTATTTGCCGATGTACGATTTTGGCCGAATTAGGTGTCTAATTTTCTACTGGAGCGTAATTAGTGACTTTAAATTGAAATTAAACATAAGTGGCGATATTTTGGAAATATTAATAAGTTTGGACAGTGTTGGAATGGACTAGAACAGTGTAAGTTGGACTGTCGCGTGTGACGCAACATAAAGTGCTAAAAAGCACTTTTTCCTTAAATTGAGGAAGTTGCACTTTTGTCTCCTTTTACATTGAATTCCTTGCATCCTTGCACTCCATTTTCAGCTGAAACTTGGGTAAGATAGAGAGAGAGAGGCTGCCGAGAGAGAGAAGGGGAGAGAGAGAGAGAAAATTGAGCTAGTTTCTTTCATAGCTTTCCATCCATTCTTCTTGGAGCTTCAACCACCATCATCTTCTTCACTTCTTGCAGCCGAGAGGGAGGAGAGAGAGAGGCCTTTGAATCGGATCTTGGAGGAAGAAAAGAAGGGGTAAGTTTTGTAGTTGATTTTTCATTTCTTCTTCACTTAGTACCTTGAAATTTTGGAGATTTATGGCTTGAACTTCTTCCTCCATGGCAGCCGATTGAAGTGAGAGAAAGAGAAGGGTGAAGTCCGAAAAATTTGAAGGAAAAAGAGAGGAAAGAAAAGCTTGGGTGATTATTTTAAGCTTGAGATCGAGCTTGGGGTTGGAAATCATCGTCAAGGCTCATAAATCTTGGGCTAGAATCAAAGTTCTTGGAAGCCATCAAGCTTGGAAGCAACCTTCTTGAAGAAGAGCTCGAGGGATCTCGTTAGATCTTGTCGGATCTTGTTGGATCTTGATAGATCCGGAGGTATAAGCCTTAAAACTTGTAGCTATAACTTTATTACTGTTAAATAGCTTAGATCTATGGTTGATTTTGGTGAAATGATCTCATCTGAAAGGATGAAGCTGGGCTCTTGAAATCCCAACCTAGGTAGCAGACTTGAGGTGGCCTCTAGGTAGCGGACTTGAGGACCTGATTGTGGCTTTGAATGATATTTGTGAATTTGTCATGATATGGTTAGAAATTAGGCTTTTAGTTGTTGAAAAGTTTGAAGGAAAAATGATTAAAGTGGCCAAATCCATGCTTGGAAATTTCTATGTTTGATTTCGAAATTTTGTAGTTAATTGTGATGAATATCTGTTTAAGAAAATATATGATATGTATATTTATAAGTGTATGACTTTTGAAAGGATAAAGAATGGAACTTTTCACGAAAATTGAGTGAAAAATGTTGTTTGAGGGTTTTGTGGTGTTGTGGCTAAATCTTATGAATTTTGAAAGAAAAGACATGGTTTAGAGTATTTTAAAGTTATGTTAAAGTATTATCAAGGAGTGAGTGTTGAATTTGTGTTAAAAGTGATTTTGGGATGATAAATTTCACCTAAATGTTTTATTAAAGAAAATGTGGGAAAAGTGCTTAGTGAGTACATCGGTGACGTGTCGTATTTGAAATGAGAAGGTGATCTTTCAAAGATCCGTTTGAAACATTGTATTTGGAAAGAATAAGTGATTTTCAAAGAGGTATTTGAAAATACGATATCATTTGAAATGAAAGCGTTTCCTCGAGGGGATTTTTGGGAAAACATTGATTGAAAACTAAAAAGTGAAAGTAAGTTGTTTTGATTAATGATGAAAGAAAAGAATTCTCAACTACTGTTTCTACTTGTTTAGGGTTTGTGGACGAAAGTGAAATTGACCCATACGTGGAAGCTGAACCTTATTACTTTGGTGAGTTTCCATGCTTGATATGTGTTTATATGAAATGACTGCAATTGTGATTAATGTTGTGTTTGTACTGTAAAACCTAGTTTTGAACTCTCAGATAGGGTAGTGTGTACTTTATCGCACTTACCCCTGTCTGAGTGGAACGATTATGAAAATGCTTTGAAGTGAATGAAAGTGAAAGTGAAATGAGTGATTGACTGTTATAATGCTACTAGTGACTGCATGTGTTTGAAAAGGTCAGGGAATGCCTGAGACCTATCAATGAACCCTTCGACTCGAGTCGGGGGCTAGGCCTAGGTCGAGGAGAAAGGGAAGAGCCATAGGGTTATTTCAATGTCACAAAGCCCAGTGACTTAGACCAGTGCAATGTGCTCGAGACTGAGTTCTGGAACCGAACCTGTCTCCAAAAGAGCGACCAACCAGTGATGCCCAAATTATAGACCAGTGCAATGTGCTCGAGACTGGGTTTTGGAACCGAGCCTGTCTCTAAATGAGCAACCTACCAGTGATATTCAATGAAATGAAATGAAAAGTACTCTGGACTTGGGTGTATGGACTTGTCCCTCATGGAGAGTACTCAACCAAAGTGAAATGTTACAAAATGTTTCAAAGTGTTTTAAAGTGTCTGGATTTCGGGCCCGGTGGAGGTTTGGTGGAGTAAAGGGAAGTGGAGTTCTACATGGTAATAGTGACAGTTGACGGAGTGTCAACTACCTGATTCATGGACTTTGGCTCCTGAGAGCCCCCGTATCCATACTTTTATTGTTAAATGCTTTCTTAAATGATTTAATTCCAAGTGAAATTTTATTAAGTGAAAGCCCTTATGTGTTATGTGAATTGCATGTTTTGGGAACTCACGAGTTTTTTAGCTCACCTTTTTTATTTGTTTTCCTTAGCAGGATATGAGATCCCTGATGAAGATGCCAACCCTCAAAACTAGGGTTATGCTTGTTTTGATGTTTTTGAAGAACTTGGAATTATGAATGTTGAGAACTTTTATATAATGAAACTTGATTGTATGGACGAATGATTGATGTACTGTGGATTTGTAATTTGGGAGTTGTGAATTTGTTAAGTATTGTACCTTGTATATTATGTCCGGAATTTTAGTTTGATAAGTTATATGATGGCTGAGTGAGTGAGTCCTGGCGAGAGCTAGGCAGACGGTCACTGATACCCTAGGGTACGCCCTAGGGAGAGGTGGGTCGTCACAGGTGGTATCAGAGCCTAGGTTTGAATAGTCTGAGCATAGAAAGAAATAGTGAGTTATTTGAAAGTTTTATAGGTTAAGAAAATATGTTAAGTGAGAGTTCTTGTTAATGTTTAAGTGTTAATGATCTTTAAGTTAGAATGAATACTAATAGAGTTCTTTCTTGTAGGTCATGGAGCCTGGAGGTAGTGATGGACCACGACATCGACAGCCTACCTTATCTTACAGACTAAGTTCTAAGGGTGCCCGTGCGGCCTACAACCCTAGGATTCGCACTAGCCGTGGCTCTTGTGGGTGCTGGAAGACCCATGCCTACCCTGATCATGTGGTCCTAGCAGTCTACCGAGAGAGGAAGAGGTTGACTAGGATCAGTCGAGAACGTCAGAGGGAGATTGAGAGGCTCGCTACTGTGGCTCAGACTCGACTGGCTAGGATTGGAGAGCTTGAGACTGACGTTCGCCTGGCCAATGAGCGAGCCGCTAGAGTTGTGAGGGTGGCTCGAGAGAGAGCTGAGGGCATTGTGGCCGAGTGTGAGGGCCTGATTGGAGGAGTGATCGAGGCTAACCGAGTCGAGGAGGATTCGGTTAATCAGCCTCATACTGATGTTGACATGGGAGGAGAGCCTCCGAGTGAGTCTGTTGGAGACACTGCCATGGCTAAGGGAGATCCTCAGCACCTGATGTCTGATCCGTCTGAGGATAGTTCTACGGAGACTTCTTCCTACGAGACTTGATGATTGGCCTAGTTTAGGACTAGGACTTTGTATAGATTTTGTGGGAGTAACCTATATAGTGGGTTCCCAACGTTTGTAAAATGCATGCTTGCTAACTTATCAAGTACCATATTTTTGTTTAAGTGTACTTGTGAACTTGATGTACCTATGTGTACCTTTTGACCAAAAGCATCCTCATTGATGTACTCTTGGCACTACTATTAATATAAAGTGTGTATATAAAATGCTTTGTTCTGATCTTTAGTTGTTTTTTTTTCAATTATGTACTATACTTATTTATTATGTTAAATTTATGTTCTCTATAGAATTATGGAGGCTAGAAGAGGCCCAGGACGAGGGCGTGGGGCTAGGCTACTCCAAGATATCAGGGGTGATCGGGAGTCCGCCACTGAGCAAAATCAAGGGACTGGGGTTAACTTTATGGAGCAAATGGCGACTGCCATGAACCGTATGACTGAGATCTTAGATCGTATGGCTGGGCAATAAGGCCCTGGACCTGAGCAACATCTGGGTAACCTTGGGGTTGGAGAGGATAGGGCTCTTGAATGATTTCAGAGGTTTAACCCCCCCTAAGTTTTATGGAGGACCTGATCCTGAAGTTGCTGAGGGTTGGATGGAAAGGATCTCTCATATCTTTAATGCCTTAGGTTACACCGAGGATAGGTAAATAACCTTTGCCACCTTCCAATTTGAGGGAGCTACCCGTTCTTGGTGGATTATGATAAGGACTAAGTGGGAAAGGGAACAAACCCCTAGGACCTGGGTAAATTTCACTAGGGAGTTTAATGCCAAGTTTCTTCCCCCGCTAGTTCAAGAGAAAAGGGAGGATGACTTCATTAGATGTAGGCAAGGATCTTGGAGTTCGCGGAGTACGAGACCCAATTTACTAGCTGTCAAAGTTTGCCTCTGAGCTAGTGGCCACAGAACAAAGAAGGATAAGGAGATTCGTGCAAGGGTTGAATGTGGAGTTGCAAGAAAGTTTGGCGGCTACTCAAGTTAATAGCTTTAGCGAAGCTGTGGAGAAGGCCCAGAGGATTGAAGGGGCCAAGACACAGGTGAAAATCTTTAATGCTAGAAAGAGAAATGCACCTAGTAGTAGCCGTGGTCCAATAGACGTAAGTGCCCCAGCTCCTAAGTTTGGAAGGGGAATGGGCCGAGCAATCCCGTCTGGATCATCAAGGGAATCGAATTCCAGAGGGACCTTTGCTAGGGGAACGGTGTCAAGAGGAGGTATCAGTGGAAGGGGTCAACCAAGGGGAGTTTCACAGGGAGGTCAAACTTCTGCTCCCAGTGTATCGTGCGGCTTCTGTGGGAAGTGAAACCACACCAAGAACGCTTGTTGGAAAAAGATGGGAGCCTGTCTTAGGTGTGGAAGCACCGAGCACCAACTAGCTTCATGCCTAGTGCTTCAAGGGGAAAGTGCAGCCAAGTTAGCAAATAAACCTAATACCAGTCAAGCTAGTGTGGCCGGGAATTGACCCAGAGTGCCAGCGAGGGTCTATGCCATTGATCATCAGTAGGTTCCTGACCCCACGGAAGTAGTTGAAGGTATCATCCCCGTTTTTCATCGCTTGGCTAAGATTTTAGTTGATCCTGGTGCATCACATTCTTTTGTAAATCCCGCTTTCTTGAATGGAGTAGATATAAAACCTGAACGGTTACCTTATGATCTGGAGGTTAGAATGCCTATGGGGAAACAAAGTTTAGTTACTAGTTGGGTATACAGGAATTGTGATGTTTGGGTAGGAGAGAAAATTAGTGGTGAACTTGATTAGTTTGGATATCAAGGGGTATAATGTTATCATAGGAATGGATTGTCTAGCTCGTCATCATGCTAAATTGGACTGTAGGGCAAAGACTGTGGAATTTTCTATTCCTGGAGAGGCTACATTGAAATTGGACGTGAGAGGGAGGTTAGCGTCATCTGCCCTTATTTCGGGGATTAAAGCAAGGAAATTGTTAAGTAAGGGAGCCCAAGGGTACTTAGCCTTCTTGATATACCCTCCTAGTGATAAAATGAAGTTAGAGGAGGTGCCTGTTGTAAAGGTTTTCCCTGATGTATTTCTTGAAGAGTTAGAAAATCTCCCTCCTGAATGGATGATAGAGTTTAAGATTGATTTGCTACCAGGAACCGCCCCAATTTCTAAAACCCCATACCGAATGGCTCCAGCTGAGGTTAAAGAGTTGAGAGTTCAATTGCAAGATTTATTAGAACGGGGTTTCATTAAGGAAAGTGATTCGCCCTGGGGAGCGCCTATGCTCTTTGTTAAGAAAAAGGATGGAAGTTTGAGGTTGTGTATAGATTACCGAGGGCTTAATGATATGACCATAAAGAACAAGTATCCCCTGCCGCTTATGGATGAATTGTTTGATCAGTTACAAGGATCAGTGGTCTTTTCTAAATTGGACCTTAGGCAAAGGTACTACCAGTTGAGGATTAGAAAGGAAGACGTACCGAAAACTGCTTTTAAGTCGAGGTACGGGCATTTTGAATTTGTGGTAATGCCCTTTGGATTGACTAATACTCCTGCAGCATTTATGGATTTGATGCAACGAGTCTTTAAGCCCTACTTGGATCAATTTGTGGTTGTTTTTATAGATGATATTTTCGTGTATTCCAAGACTCGAGAAGATCATGCTCGACACCTAAAGATAGTGCTTCAAACCCTAAGAGAGCATCAACTGTATGCCAAGTTCAACAAGTGTGAGTTTTGGTTGGAGGAAGTGTCCTTTCTAGGGCATAAAGTCTCTAAGGACAGAATTTCTGTGGATCCCTCAAAAGTAGAAACTGTGACTCAATGGAGACAACCGAGAAACCCTACTGAGGTTAGAAGTTTCTTGGGATTAGTAGGGTATTACCTGCGATTCATTCAAGATTTTTCAAGGATTGCAGGGCCACTAACTAATTTGACCAAGAAGCATGAGAAGTTTGCTTGGAGTCCAAAGTGTAAGGCTAGTTTTAAAGAGTTAAAGAAGCGTCTAACGACGGCTCCTGTATTGACCTTGCCAAATGGAAAGGATGGGTTTGTAGTTTATTCAGATGTCTCGAAAGAAGGATTAGGGTGTGTCCTGATGCAAAATGGGAAAGTTATTGCCTATGCTTCTAGGAAATTAAAACCCCATGAGCAAAACTATCCAACACATGATTTGGAGTTGGCCGCAGTTATTTTTGCACTGAAAAAGTGGAGACATTATTTGTATCGGGTGACATTCGAGGTTTTCACTGACCACAAAAGTCTTAAGTATTTCTTTTCTCAAAAGGAGTTAAATCTAAGACAGAGGCGATAGGTGAAATTTCTTGAGGATTATGACTATACCATAAATTATCACCCTGGGAAGGCCAATAAGGTGGGTGATGCATTAAGTCGAAAAGCTCAAGTGGCGAGCTTGATGGTTAAGCAGTGGGAAATGTTAGAAAAGGTTGGCGAATGGACTCCTTACTTGGAGAAACAGAAAGTCATATTTGGGAATTTAATGTTAAAATGACCAATATTAGAAAATATCAAAGAAGCACAAAAAGGAGATCCTATGGTGCAGAAGTGGATTGAAAAAGTGAATAAAGGAGAAACTTTGGACTTTAAGTTGGGACCTGAGGGAATCTTGAAATTTCGAGATCGTGTAGTTGTGCCAGACAATGAAGGGCTGAGAAAAGAAATATTGGAGGAAGCACACCGAACTAAGTATACCATTCACCCTAGAAGCAATAAGATGTACATAGACTTGAAGGGGATGTATTGGTGGGATGGTTTGAAAAGAGATGTGGCAAGATTAGTTCAAACTTGTCTTGTGTGCCAGCAAGTTAAGGCTGAACACCAGAAACCTTCTGGACTTTTGCAACCCTTAGAAATACCTGAATGGAAATGGGATCACATTACCATGGATTTTGTGACTGGATTGCCTAGAAGCCAAAAAGGAGATGATGCAGTTTGGGTGATAGTAGATAGGCTTACTAAAAATGCTCATTTCCTACCAGTGAACATGAAATGTCCTTTGGAGAAGCTGGCTCGGTTGTACTTGGACGAAATTGTTAGGTTGCATGGTGTGCCAGTGAGTATTGTCTCTAATAGAGACCCGAGATTTGTTTCTCGATTCTAGCAAAAGTTACAAGAGAATTTGGGGACTAAGGTTAATTTGAGTACCGCTTACCATCCCCAAACAAATGGACAGTCTGAGAGGACAATTCAGACCTTGGAAGACATGTTGAGGTCATGTATATTGGATTTTGGAAGAAGTTGGAGTCAACATATGCCTCTAGTTGAATTTGCCTACAACAACAGTTATTATGCTTCAATTCAGATGGCCCCTTATGAAGCACTTTATGGGAGAAGGTGCAGATCACCTATTCACTGGGACGAAGTAGGAGAAAAGAAAATTCTGGATCCAACCACTATACCTTGGGTTGAAGAGGCTTTTGAGAAGGTCAAATTAGTTCATGAGAGACTTCAAACGGCTTAAAGTCGGCAAAAGAGCTACGCCGATAACAGAAGAAAGGATTTGGAATTTGAAATAGGGGATAAAGTCTTCCTGAGAGTTAAGCCCATGAAAGGGGGAGTGGTGTCCAAGAAAGGGAAGAAATTAAAACCAAGATATGTGGGACCATTTGAAATTCTCAAGAGAATTGGCAAAGTGGCTTACCAGTTAGATTTACCCCCTATCATGTCTAAAATTCACAACGTCTTCCATGTGTCTATACTCAAAAAGTATCATCCAGACCCAAGTCACGTGCTACAAATAGGGGAGATTGAAGTGGACGAGACACTAACGTATGAAGAGCGGCCTATGATAATCCTTGATAAAGAAGTGAAAGATTTGAGGAATAAGAAGATTTCTTTGGTTAAAGTTCTTTGGAAGAATCATGATGTTGAGGAAGCAACTTGGGAATTAGAAAAAGAGATGAAAAAGAAATATCCAGAGCTGTTGACCCAACAAGGTAAGGAATTTTGAGGACAAAATTCTTTTAAGGGGTGAAGGATGTGAGGGCCTCAAAATTCTGAATTATTTTAAAAATACATAATATTATTGATATTGTGTTTATTTATTAAAATATGAGTAAAATTATGTTTAAATTGAATATTTTCCAATTTATAGCATTTTATACGATTTATTTGCCGGTGTGCGATTTTGGCCGAATTAGGTGTCTAATTTTCTACCGGAGCGTGATTAGTGACTTTAAGTTGAAATTAAACATAAGTGGTGATATTTTGGAAATATTAATAAGTTTGGACAGTGTTGGAATGGACTAGAATAGTGTAAGTTGGACTGTCGCGTGTGACGCGACATAAAGTGCTAAAAAGCACTTTTTCCTTAAATTGAGGAAGTTGCACCTTTTGTCTCCTTTTACATTGACTTCCTTGCATCCTTGCACTCCATTTTCAGCTGAAACTTGGGTAAGATAGAGAGAGAGGCTGCCGAGAGAGAGAAGGAGAGAGAGAGAGAGAGAAAATTGAGCTAGTTTCTTCCATAACTTTCCATCCATTCTTCTTGGAGCTTCAAACACCATCAACCACCATCATCTTCTTCACTTCTTGCAGCTGAGAGGAAGGAGAGAGAGAGGGCTTTGGATCGGATATTGGAGGAAGAAAAGAAGGGGTAAGTTTTGTAGTTGATTTTTCATTTCTTCTTCACTTAGTACCATGAAATTTTGGAGATTTATGGCTTGAACTTCTTCCTCCATGGCAGCCGATTGAAGTGAGAGAAAGAGAAGGGTGAAGTCCAAAAAATTTGGAGGAAAAAGAGAGGAAAGAAAAGCTTGGGTGATTATTTTAAGCTTGAGATCGAGCTTGGGGTTGGAAATCGTCGTCAAGGCTCATAAATCTTGGGCTAGAATCAAAGTTCTTGGAAGCCATCAAGCCTGGAAGCAACCTTCTTGAAGAAGAGCTCGAGGGATCTCGTTAGATCTTGTCGGATCTTGTTGGATCTTGATAGATCCGGAGGTATAAGCCTTAAAACTTGTAGCTATAACTTTATTAGTGTTAAATAACTTAGATCTATGGTTGATTTTGGTGAAATGATCTCATCTGAAAGGATGAAGTTGGGCTCTTAAAATCCCAACCTAGGTAGCGGACTTGAGGTAGCCTCTAGGTAGCGGACTTGAGGACCTGATTGTGGCTTTGAATGATATTTGTGAATTTTTCATGATATGGTTAGAAATTAGGGTTTTAGTTGTTGAAAAGTTTGAAGGAAAAATGATTAAAGTGGCTAAATCCATGCTTGGAAATTTCTATGGTTGATTTCAAAATTTTGTAGTTAATTGTGATGAATATCTATTTAAGAAAATATATGATATGTATATTTATAAGTGTATGACTTTTGAAAGGATAAAGAATGGAACTTTTCACGAAAATTGAGTGAAAAATGTTGTTTGAGGGTTTTGTGGTGTTGTGGCTAAATCTTATGAATTTTGAAAGAAAAGACATGGTTTAGAGTATTTTAAAGTTATATTAAAGCATTATCAAGGAGTGAGTGTTGAGTTTGTGTTAAAAGTGATTTTGGAATGATAAACTTCACCTAAATGTTTTATTAAAGAAAATGTGGGAAAAGTGCTTAGTGAGTACATCGGTGACGTGTCGTATTTGAAATGAGAAGGTGATCTTTCAAAGATCCGTTTGAAACATTGTATTTGGAAAGAATAAGTGATTTTCAAAGAGGTATTCGAAAATACGATATCATTTGAAATGAAAGCGTTTCCTCGAGGGAATTTTTGGGAAAACATTGATTGAAAACTAAAAAGTGAAAGTAAGTTGTTTTGATTAATGAATGAAAGAATAGAATTCTCAACTACTGTTTCTATTTGTTTAGGGTTTGTGGACGAAAGTGAAATTGACCCATACGTGGAAGTTGAACCTTATTACTTTGGTGAGTTTCCATGCTTGATATGTGTTTATGTGAAATGACTGCAATTGTGATTAATGTTGTGTTTGTACTGTAAAACCTAGTTTTGAACTCTCAGATAGGGTAGTGTGTACTTTATTGCACTTACCCCTGTCTGAGTGGAACGATTATGAAAATGCTTTGAAGTGAATGAAAGTGAAAGTGAAATGAGTGATTGACTGTTATAATGCTACTAGTGACTGCATGTGTTTGAAAAGGTCAGGGAATGCCTGAGACCTATCTGTGAACCCTTCGACTCGAGCCGGGAGCTAGGCCTAGGTCGAGGAGAAAGGTAAGAGCCATAGGGTTATTTCAATGTCACAAAGCCCAGTGACTTAGACCAGTGCAATGTGCTCGAGACTGAGTTCTGGAACTGAGCCTGTCTCTAAATGAGCAATCCACCAGTGATATTCAATGAAATGAAATGAAAAGTACTCTGGACTTGGCGTATGAACTTGTCCCTCATGGAGAGAACTCAACCAAAGTGAAATGTTACAAAATGTTTCAAAGTGTTTTAAAGTGTCTGGATTTTGGGCCCGGTGGAGGTTTGGTGGAGTAAAGGGAAGTGGAGTTCTACATGGTAATAGTGACAGTTGACGGAGTGTCAAGTACCTGATTCGTAGACAAGCGACGTGGACTTTGGCTCCTGAGAGCCCCCGTATCCATACTTGTATTGTTAAATGCTTTCGTATATGATTTAATTCCAAGTGAAATTTTATTAAGTGAAAGCCCTTATGTGTTATGTGAATTGCATGTTTTGGGAACTCACGAGCTTTTTAGCTCACCCTTTTCATTTGTTTTCCTTAGCAGGATATGAGATCCCTGATGAAGATGCCAACCTTTAAAACTAGGGTTATTCTTGTTTTGATGTTTTTGAAGAACTTGGAATTATGAATGTTGAGAACTTTTGTATAATGAAACTTGATTGTATGGACGAATGATTGATGTACTATGGATTTGTAATTTGGGAGTTGTGAATTTGTTAAGTATTGTACCTTGTATATTATGTCCGGAATTTTAGTTTGATAAGTTATATGATGGCTGAGTGATTGAGTCCTGGTGAGAGCTAGGCAAGCGGTCACTGATACCCTAGGGTACGCCCTAGGGAGAGGTGGGTCGTCACATTAGCAACCTCAAAAGCTTCCATTTTAGCCAAGGATTTGCTTGATCTTTGGTGCTTTCTCCACAAATTTCAAGAATAAGAAGATGAAGAGCAAAAACTAGCTTTCTTTCTCACTTTCTCTCTCCTTCTCACTCTCGGATTCCTCGCTCTTCCTCTCCCTCACATACGGCTGGAATGAGCAGCAAAAAGGAGTGAGTTGAAGCTCTCCAATGGTGTTCAAGATGCAAGGAAAATTGAGGAAGAAGAAGAAGAAGAAAGCTTGGGATTTGTTTCTCTCTTTTCTCTCTCTCTCTATTTCGAATTTCTCTCTCTCTCTAAGCTTTAAATTGCAGCTGAAAATGAAGGGAAAAGGAGCAAGGAATATGGTTTTAAAGAGACAAGATACTTGGTTGGCCTTAATTTAAAGAAAAGTGGTCAAACTTCCACTTTTTGTAGCGTCGACGTGCGACACTCTAACTTTTACTGGTTTTCCTCTTCTGGCACTATCCTACCTTAAATATATCTCTAAAATATCTCTACATATGCTTGGTTTCATCTTAGAGTTACTATTCACATCACGTCTCAAAAATCGACGGTTAAACTGGCCGAAACCAAACACAGGCAAATAATTCTTAGAAAATTCTCTAAATTAGAAAATAATAATTCAAAGCATAAATTTACTCAAAATTTAGTGAATAAACATAAAATAAATATTATTATTTATTTTTCAATAAAAATAGAATTTTGAGACTCTCACATCTACACTTGCAAATTTAATAATAGCACAAATGCACATAATTTTAGAGACAAAACGGCAACTTCTACCTTCTAAAGAGTATGTTTCGTTTATGTAAAAAAAATGAATTAGAAAATTTAAAAATACAAAAAAAAATTCCTTTCTACTGCTATTACTTTTAAGCAAACACGCTTTCGTAAAACATACATCAACTTTATGACTATAGCTATATATTTGCCATTACTTTAATAAACAAATATTTTACCTTCCAAATTATCTTAAATTCTTTCATTGAGTAACAAGTATATTAAATAATCTAGCACCACCAATATAAACCATGTTCGAAAAAATTAGGTAACCCTAATGTACATACAAAAACTATATGTATCTTACATCCACAACATTAATACAACCTTTCCCACCAAAACAAATACAAGGGATCACTAAAATATACATAACGCACCCATTAAATCTAAGATCTTATCCATTGATTCTACTTGAACATAATCACTAAGCACCACACAACTATACTAATGTCTAACATGCAATCAATCGCCTTCATCACCGCCGAATGATTTATACCATTGCCCCAACTGACATGCCTAAGGAATATCAACAATATACATAATTAAAATCTCATACTTTATAGCCAATGAAATGCCAGAAACACAAGATTTTCACACAATTAAAAATAATGAGTTATAATGAATGATGATCACATCCTATTTTACTGAACAATTAGCATGAAAATTGACAATCTTAGGCCTACAAAATAGTATAATCGGATGCTCATGTGCAATTTAAGCCAAATACACACTATCATTATACATGAAATGTTCCTAGATCACAAATATAATGGGCACCATTCTACAAAAAAAAAATTATTAATACAAAAACTAAGAAAATAATAAAAATTCCAATTAATAACAAACAAATAAGAAAAATACATACTCTTGATTCAACAAAAGAAATTTTTGCATCCACGCATATTTCCCCTCAAAAATGAAATTTTGTGGTGGAAGCACTTCAATTACCACATCGAGAATCGCTAAAGAAAAAAATTAAAACCAACCAAAAAAAGAAAATTAGACCAGTCAAAAGTCATCCACAGCTAACATCCAAATGCCTTCCAGTTGACGTTTTGACCAAAAAAAAAAATCCAAATGCCTTCCACCTGTTATGCTTGCATCTCAATTTACGCCACCTAGCACACACAAGATACTAACTCAACATTGACGCAAAGATTAAAGCAGTTGGTATTAGTCAAACTCATACAAAAATTGCTACGCATAGATGCTCACTTGGCACAAGACCAACTGCCAATTCAATCAAACCAATTTGCTCAAGCAAATTATCTCTTACCATTCCAAGCTATAAAACTTCATAAATATAATAATAAAACAATTTAATCCCAACAATTACAATATTGCTTTATACAAGAACTTTTATGTAACACACATTATCACAATCTTCATCTATTGGATTAAGTCAACAGACTTGCTTAAAATTAATTATAAACAATGGTAACTGGGACAATGAATATTTCTTTGAAAACACCAAAAACCAATATAGATAAGCGCTCACTTCCGTCTCCCCAATAAATATTTCATTCCTTCAACGAATACATTCCCACTCAAAACCACCGCAAAATAAATAGTAAAACGATAGCACTGTAAAATCTCCTGGGCACCTCGCGCTCTAGCGCGAGAGCTCACACTAGTTATATACATTGTAGTTTACTATGGCTGCAGAAATTAGGAATTATAGGACAACTCTTGAGGCGTGTTTAGAACACTATCCTTAAGGTTTTGATTGCCCCCACTACCAATGCAATTGGTACTTGCTTCAGGGTTAAATGCTATCTACCTCTAGGATACAACAAGAGACAAGAGAGTTTTTGTAAGCAAAGAACAAAACTTTCTTTTTAGAAATGATCAATAATAAGAGATGTGTGTTTTCTGAAGGAATTTGATGATTTTATACCATCACAAGTTTTCCCACAGTTTTCCAACCAACAGACATATTCACATTCGTACTAGGCATCAGTAGTTATTAAGTGAAAAGTCACAAGCCTCAAAAAGATGCCAGAAAACGTTTCAGAATATTGACCGTTGAGTGGATCCGCGACCCATAGGTCGCGTTTCAGCATCGCGGATATTTCTGGAAATGAAACCATGAACTGAAGTTTTACTTCTGAAGATCCGCGAGTGGATCCGCGAAGCATACATCGCGGATCATTGCATCGAGGATGTACTTCTGAGAGTTGTTTCTGACGATCCGCGAGGAGATCCGCGAATTGTACATCGCGGATCCTCAATGTCGCGGATCAACTTCTGAAAGTTCCTTTTTGGAATCGTGAACTCAGAAATGCGCAGCACGAGTCGCGGTTCTAGATCCGTGAACCAGATACGCGAACCGGGTTTGCGGATCCATGCGCGGATCTCCTATGCTTTACTCGCAAGCTTCATTTCCACTATTTTACAAACTAATCCAACAATCATAAACCCGTGGGTGATACAAAGTGATCACAAGGCTTTACACTATTGACATGCAATTGCCATCCCGCATGATTTATCACGTCCGAGCCAAGATGTCATCTTTTTCTTCTTTTCCCGTTTCTGTTTTTCCAGCAATCAAACAAAAACACAACATGCACGAAACACTTTTATGCATGGATGGATAAGAAACCAGGACTAATAGATTATTCCATGAAAAATTTAGGCCAAGATTCCATTGCCCACAAGCTCATATGATGTCAACAAGTAATCTGGCTTCTCTTTATTCATAGACTCGACTATCCTACTGATTTCTTCTTCTATCGTTGTTGTTTTTCCTTTTCGTGATCTCAACACGTAAAAATAGCAACGCAACCTTTTGTTTTTGATTGAGACTTTCGGATTATAAACATTGAAAAATTTTAAGAACAATTCTATAAAAATTTTCCAATCAACTTTGTTCATTAAAACTTAAACCAACTTTAAGAATAGCACATAAATGTGATCTAATAACCATTCATGACAATTAAATAAATTTGTCATATGAGTTAAACAAAGTTGCCTCTGATACCACCGTAAGAAATCATAGAGATAAACGCAGTAGAAATTTAAAATTTTTTTATTCCTTTCAATAGATTGTTCTTTAATTAAATCCATATAACACAAAGTCAGTTTAGAAAGATTATCTCAACCCGTGAGACCTTCATGAATCGATAGAGATCTGATGCAGAGGATGGCAAACTGACCCATGTAGTCATACAAGTGTCCGGCCTATAATGGTGATTCACATGATTCTCCTTAATTAGAATCTCCAAATGTCAAATTCGCTTAAATTAGATTAGTGCTGTTGATTAGTTTTGTTAGTAAAAGTTTAATGAGTATTTATAAACAAATAAGTTCAAATCTTTATGAAAACGTGAAACCAATTTCCAATAGAATTTAGCTTTCTTACTCTAATACAACTCTTATATTCGTAAAACATAAACTTATTTACATTATAAGTCCCTCAAGTTTAATTTGTGTTACAAATTAAACTATAAGTTATAAAACTTATCTATCAAGTCCCACTTGAAATTCATTCTAGTTAATGAAGTTCTTCACGTGTGTGACCTATTAGATTCTCATATACATTGGCAATAAGTATGAATTTTAATTCTTAATAAATAAAAATTAGATAAATCAAAACTCGTTTTAATTTATCAGTAATTCCACTAATCAATCAATTCATACTTATAGATCAAAATTGGCATCTAACAATGCATTATGATAATCCAAGTCATGAGAAAAGTCAAGTGGATGACTTCACTTTTCAATGTATGTTTACTGTGTAATTAATATTCTCTTACCACATTTATCTTGTAATAATTTTGGAATAAGTTGTGCATGTTCCATTACGTGATTAATACTCTTTTCTTGTACCAAAATATAACTCTAATGAAGAAGTGCTTAAAAACACTTTCTAAATCTCTTTCACTTAGCACTAAGAATTTTGAGTTATACTTCTACAAGTGACCAGACATGATATAACTCATTTTCCATAAGAATTGGTAAATTCTTATAGGTTATTCATCATCTTTCCATACTTCAAGTATATACATATTTGCTAATAATGTGAGCATTCTCTGTTATGAAAGCAATCATATAAGAAATAAAGAATAACTATCTATACTCAAGATACCATGATAACTCCAAATCTAAGGATCACTTACAAATGCCACTTAAAGATTAATCCTTTGTCACTTAAATGATATCTTTATGTGGATCAATCTAGTGAATTTGATCATACCATCAAGCATCTATATACTGGTTTAGGTGTCTCATGCACCATTGTTGATGTGGTCTACTATTTCTTATATAGAAGCGGCATAGTATGTGCTAATCTAACCATATTAACAATGTCCTATTTTATTAATGTTTCAACTAGAGATATTTAGGAATAAACATTATCTATAGTCGAATGAATATCACCATCATAACTCTTATAATTTCATTGATTAACCTTACTCTAAGGCCTTTATCGTACTTATATAAATAAATATACAAGCAATCAATAGGATAAAGATGTCATTTATTGTTATATAAATAGTTCAAATGTATATTAAACTTTAAAAGTTGATTGACTTTAGGGATACACACTTTCAGATTGGCTTCCTAATTTAAGAAATTTGGTTGTGCAAGTTAACAAACTCACGGTTCCATCCACTGTTTTCAACATTTCCACATTGGAATTCATTGCTTGTACGAAGAATAGCTTGAGCGGTAATTTTCCTGCTAACATCTGTGATCATCATCAAAATCTCGAAGTGTTTTATGTATCATTTAAAGAGTTTGAAGGTCAAATCCCATCAATTTATCTGGATGTTCCAAGCTTCAAAAGTTGTCTTTATCATACAACAATTTCGTTGAAGCTATACCAAGAACAATTGAGACTCTGAAGAATCTCCAGATACCTTATCTTGGGGGTAACAAGTTAACATCCATGATGAAGCATCTCTGTACCAGAGCTGAAGTGGATTTGTTATTTTTGACATTTTTATTTATCCACCATAATGAAATGGACAACATGAGTGACTCTTAATTTTTTTAACTGAATATAACACACCTGCCGGAACAGACATGGCTTGACTAAACCTTTTTTCCTGCTCTCGAAAATCATGTTAACCTATCTTTTGTTACCTTCTATTGAAAATTTGATTAATCAAATTTGGCTGCAAAATGTATACATGTTTCATTATAAGACTTTAACATTGTTGTCTCTAGATATAGTGAACTGGTTTAGTCACTGACAAGAGAATTTGGTCGATTGACGCCAAGGTGATAAATAATAGTATATGAAGAAATAATGGTAGAAATAAACTTAAAGAGCAAATAAAATGAGGCTGCTAAGATTATCACACGTCCTGCACTGGTTTTAAACTCAGAATAGATAGACTGGTTCTCTGAATCGAGTATCGTTTGGCTGTCAGTTTCGAGTCAACTCAAAAAACCAAATGACCTGGTCGAACCCAATCTTTTTATCCAGGGACTTAGAAAAAACTGGAAAAAATAGAAAAATCGACTTTGATTTTGAAATGTAACTTTTGTGCATGTGTGTATGTGTCAGTGTATATAAATTTTTTTAATGCACCTTTTTTTTTTTTGTTACCTTCTAAAATCATCCTTAATTTCTTTTTTACTCGAGTTTGATCCTAAAAATTTTATTAAAAATACTTTCATAAATTTTGCCTAATTTCACTTTCTATCATAATCTCATTTAACATTTAAAAGGACGTGGTAAATACTTCTATATGTATTTTTTTATGAAGTTTTATTGTATATAGTTAAAATATATTTAAGACGTCATTTTAGTTCTCTAGATTTTTAGCACTAACCTATTGAACTATTATCCTCTAACCTCTACCGGTAAACTCAACCAAGTTGCTGCTGTTTTTAGTTTTTCTTTTTTCTTTTTTTTCACTTTTTTTTTATTTGGTTAAGTAGGTGTGTTTTTCATTGTCACACGTGTAATTCCTGAAGAGATCGGAAACCTTCAAAATTTGATTGAGTTGGCTACGGAATCCAATCAGATTTCTGGTTCAATTCCTCTCAGCATATGGGTATTTAACATTTCATCATCGCAAACGCTGTCATTCAGTCTCAAGAAATTGACCGGAACTATACGGCGAGAGGTGGGAAATCTGGGTATGCTTCATAAGTACGGCAGGGTGGTAACAGCTAGACAGTTACATGTATATTTTAGTGCTTTAGTCAAAGTCAACAGAGAAGTGAGTTCTAGTGTCTAGGTGCATTAAATCTAATCTAGTCTAGCAAATTTTCAATTGATTTCAGTAAGATATGGATTAATCTTTTTTAAAGTAATATGGTTCTTTGTTTTTTACACATTTCGATTTATCTCTCACGTCTAGTATTTTATGTTAATTCGATTGGAATTTTAATATGCAATTAATTAGTTATCTAAATTAGCCTAGTTTTTGACATGCCAAGTTACATATGTCAAAGTTGAAGTATTATGAACTAAATGCGAGACTCACATAAAATCGAGGGGACTAAATTTATGAAAAACATAAGATGGTGTAATTGTTTCATTTGGAAAATTGTCCCATCTTTAATAACCACTAACAAATTTGCTTTTTGGAATTTGAAGTTTAACACATTTATCCTCATATATTCCTCGGCCATCTAAATTTAGTATTTCAAATTTTAATTTTTGACACATTGGGTCTTTTTTTCTTTTTTTGAGCTGGTCAAATATTTGTTATTACTGCAATATGGTGCGCATGCTGTCAACAAAAGCAATGAACACGTTGAAACTAATAATTTGTTTTACACAATCAATGTCAATATTTTTCAAATTAGAGTTGGTTTGAACTTTGAATACGTGCATACATACAGAAGAAAGATCTTGAATTTGGAGGGGAAAAAAAAGGTTACGTGCTTGATATTCAGACGTGCAAGTGTAAAAATATCTTTACAATTACCTTATTGTGAAAATAAATTTTAAATAGTAAATGACTAGTTCAGCTAGACGAGGTCAGACTGTAAGGAACTAAGTTTGAGATTGAGGTCAAATTATTTCAAAATGCAAGAAAGAAAAATTACAACTTCCCCCCTCCCCCTATACTTTGATTTTTTTCTTAAACACTATAGTAGAAATTTAGATTTATTGGGCATTACATTCTTGGTTTTTGACATGATAGTCACAGGTATAACACCAGAAGAGATTGCCAATCTTCATCAATTAGAGGAATTGGAACTATCTACTAACAACATAACTAGAACCACAGCATTTCGTATCTAAGAGTGATGGAGAATAATGTCAATCACTTTTCTGGCAATCTTCCACCAAATCTTGGCTATGGATTACCGAGTCTCGAATTACTTCGGATTGATGTCAATAACCTGGGCGGAGCTATACCCAGCTCCATTCCTCAGTCCCCTAACTGTAAGTGCAAAAAAATTTGACCTGCTGAACTGACCTAACGCGCACCCCGGGTCACGAGTCAAGCTGGCTCAAACCTACTAAGACAGCGGGATTGCTCCCCGGAATAGCTCCGACGATCAAGTTAGAGAAGGCACTTGCCGAGCTCACCCTTGAGCGAGTATGAGTAGGGAGAAAATATTATGAATTATGGCGTACCTTCAAGTGTATTTTACCTGGATATTTATAAGAGGTAACAGATAAGGTCACCCGGAGCTTGTAACCGGCTCAAACTTTTAAGGTGGAGGGAGATAAGACTTATCACCTAGCTGGGAGGATAAGTTGAATAAGAGTTCTTGTTTATCGAGAAGTCTAGCCCAATTTATCAGGGAGGCAGTTCGGCCATGGCTGAGACCAGCTCGGCTGGTGTGCGCCAGTTCGGCAAACCGAAGGCAGGTCGGCTGATGGCCGAGCCGCCTTCCATAGGTGCCACGTGTCGGGTACTATCCACAGCTCCCTCAATAGCCCCCCAGGACCAAAGCCACTTCCTTCCGGATGGGTTTGGTCATATCCATTGCCTGGACGCGTGGCAGCTCGTCATTGGAGAGCGTCCAGCACGTCCTTTCCACTTCGTCACGTTGCCTTGGCGGGAATGGGAATCGAGCTCTACGCAGCTTGTGGGAACACGCGGCAGGTCGGCATTGGTGGGCTGCAATCACGTCCCTTCAACTCCCTCCTATCGTGTCTCTTCATAACCGTTCTCATTAATGCATCAGTTCGAATTTCAAAAAGTAACCTCTTCGGGCTCTTGGTTTCCCACTTCTGTTCGCCTATAAATAAGAGAGGTAGCGGTCATTTCCTCACTTTCACCTTTCATTTTCACGATTCCCTTTCGCAGCACCTCAGAGCTCAGTTCGGCTAAGTCAGTTCTTTAGGAAAGTCCCTCCATCCTTAAATTTTCTGTTTTACCATTTTTATGTCATCATCTTCCACACACTCAGACATCACCACTTCGGGACCTCGGTGTAGGGTAGTTCGGCAGAGGTCTCCGGAGGAAATCCCCTCTAGTTCTACCTCCCCTAGTTCTTCTTCTGGATCTGAGTACATGCCGTCGAGTCCGAACTCCCCCATAGAGATATCCAATTCTCCCGAGCCCGAACCCATAACTGTAGTGTGTCCTTTCCCCGAAGAGTCTCACCCCGTAGATGCCAAACAGCCCTCCAGTCTAGTTCGAAGAGTCGAAGGTACGAACATGTACTTCGGCATCGCGGGAGCCACCCCCTCCATTCTAGATCAAGCTGCCATAGATAAGTTAGCCAAACAGTACTCCATCCCGGCCGAGTTCGAGACTCGATCTGTTACTCAGAGCCAGGTGGTCTGTAGCCCTCCCCCAGGCTATGTGGCCATCTATCGGGATCAACTCGAGGCTGGACTAAGGCTTCCTATCCCTATCTTCTTGTTTGATATCTTGTCCTCCTGGTCGGTCCAGGTCGGCCAACTGAACCCAAACATGCTTTGGCCCGTGCTAGGTTTCTACATAGTCTGTAAATTCTTAGGTGTTCCTTATTCCCTCAATCTCTTCAGGGCCTACTTTCAAATGAAAGTATCTGGCCACGTTCCGAGGTGGTTCTATTTCACCCCCCGAGGTGGGAAGCATCCCACCCGGAACTTGTTCTTCAGCGGTCCGACCTCTATCAAGGGGATGAAGTTTAACTTTTTCTATGTGAAGAGTTTGAACTTTCCCAACTTGGCTTGGAGGGAAGAGACCCAAGTCGCGGGTCAGTATCCCGACCGTCCTCCTCAGGCCGAACTGGAACGTCTCCTTAGTTCGGATCTGAGGCTGAATGTAAAGAGCTTCCCCCTTCCCTTTTAGTCGATACTTGAATAATTACCCCTCCGACCGAAGAGAGGGTCCTCAGTTAGAAAGAATTAGGTAGGTTTCTCCCCCTTCTAGTTCGGACATTGCACAAGGATTTCAGACCTAACTCTGTTTTCTTCTTGCAGTGAAAAAATTCGCTGATCTTCTTAACCTGGGAGCCCCTGCCAGCTCGACTTCGCCTCTTTCGAGCGAGACAGCTCGGGCGACCCCTGCAGCCAGTGCTTCCGTTTAGCAGCCTCCTACTCAACCTGAGGAGCATAAGAAGAAAAAGAAGACCAAGGCTAAGAGGAAGCCTGAGGAAGAGCTGGGAGGTCCTTCCCCGAAGAAAGGCAGCTCGGCTGCTGGGAGGACCAGCTCAGGCCTCGCCAATAATCGCCCTCATTATGGGGTTGACACCCCCGAGGAGCAGGTTCAGTTGGAGCCCCCCTGCCGATATGGGGATTGAGGAGCACCTCCTATATCCCTGACCTGCAGCTGGCGATAGCGCATGACCTCCGCTACTTCTACCCGGAGTGGGGGCTTTTCATCAATGATCGGGTCCAATTCCTCAGGACTACTCGGGACTTTGTTTGGGGAGCCGTTCTGCCCTGCGACCAAGTATTCATCACGGCGGCCTCTGACGACGAGCTGCTAGAGGCCCTTTACTACACCAAAACCCAGGTAAGTCTTTGAGGCCGACCTTCTCTCTTTTTTTTTTAACTTTCTTTTCACATGTAGCATGACTTGGTGGAAGTCGAGATGGCTCGGAGATTTGAAGGGCAGATCGAATCCCTTACTTCTATTGTGGCCCGACGAGACGAGCTGACCGAAGAGGTCGAGGGACTGAAGAAGGAGCCTGAGCAAGACCGAGCTGGCCTGAAGAGAGAGCAGCAGAAGACAGCCGACTTGAAGGACATAGTCGAAGCCGAGAAGAAGGTCATGGCTGTGCTGAGGGCCCAGGAGCCCGAGGTTTTCCAGAAGGGGAAAGCTGTCAAGGTCCAGGAGTTCCTGAGGTCGAAGAAGTTCAAGGCTGATTTGGCCAATCTGAACACCCCGGTAGCCCAGTTCGGCTATACACAGGCGGTGAACGCTACTCAGGCTATGAACTTCCCCGGCTTTAACTTAGGCCAGTTTCCCGCTTACAGCCCTCAGACCGCGGATCAGATGGAGCGGCTTGTAGATGGGTACACTAAGGGGTGCGACCTGGACACCCTTATTAACAATCCCTCCCTGGATGTGGACTCCTTGGTCGGCGAAGCGCAAAGGGCAAAAGGTGGAGCCAAGAAGAGAGTTCTGGAAGAGTCGGCTAGAGAGATCCAAGCTGAGCACGTGGGAGCCGAATAGCAGGCCCCTTAAACTAGGCTTTCTTGTACTTAACACCTTCTGTACATTCTTTAAATTTTAAATGAAAATGTTTCGTTGCTTCTTCAGTCAAGCTTTTCTTATTGCACTATTCTGTTCCTTTCCCTTACTTTATGTTGCGCCGATCTCCCCCTAATCCTTCCCCCCGAAGTGTACCTTGGCCATTGTGCGGCCAAGTATACTTTTTAAGCAAATGCGATCATTGGGCCAATCTAATGTTGAAAACAAATGAGCCAGATGCATAGATCTTCCTAAAATATAGATACTGGTCAGTTTGGGCACTTCGAGGGAGGCCGAACTGCCGAGTTGAGTACATCTATCAACAAAACCTGTTGAAGTGTTTAAAAGACAACTAGAAGACCTTATTGATGAAAAATTTTCAAATTTGAGGTGTGCCAAGTGCGAGGGATTTTCTTGCCGTCCAAGTGAGCCAATTCGCAGAAACCCGTTCCGCTGGCATGTACGACCCTGTAAGGGCCCTCCCAGGTCGGGTTGAGTTTGTTTTGTTCGTATACTCTGCTCACGGAGTTTTTGTGCAGCACCAAGTCCCCAAGATTGAAATAGATATTCAAGACTTGAGAGTTGTAGTACCCGGCTAACTGATGCTTGTAGCAGGTCCTGCCTGCGGTGTTCAAGAACATCTAGACTACACCTCATCTCTTCTTCATTGGTCTGAGCTATAAAGTTCTGAGTTCAAGGCATAGGCATTCCTATTTTAAAGGTCAGAGCGAAGGGGGTCTCCTGGGTGGCAGCTCAGGGGATGGTCCTGTAGGCCCACAGGACACTGGGTAGCTCTTCTACCCAAGCTGACCGAGCTGATTCCAACTTGGTCTTCAGACCATGTAGGACGGTTCGGTTAGCATTCTCGACTTGCCCATTAGTTTGGGGGTGCCCTACCGAAGAGATGCCGAGCTCTGCGCACCAGTCTTTAAAAGGGTTTTTCGTAAATTGCCTCCCGTTGTCTGAAATAAGGCATGCAGGATTCCGAAACGGCAAACTATGTTCTTCCAAAAGAACTTTTAGATAGCTCTTCCACTTATAGTGCTCAGCGGCTCTACCTCAATCCATTTGGTGAAGTAGTTAATGGCTACTATGAAGAATTCCAGCCCCCAAGTGCTTTCGGGAACGGGCCGAGCAGGTCGATCCCCCACTGTGCGAAAGGCCATGGGCTCTGGATGGATGGTATAATCTCATGAGTTGGAGTATGCTGGATGGAAGTGTAAACTTGGCAGGTAGCTCACTTCTTGTACAACTCGGCTGAGTCCCGAAATATGGTTGGCCAGTAGTACCCAACAAGCATGCATTTTTTGGCCATGACCCGCGGATCAACATGGTTTTCACAAATACCCTCGTGTATCTCCCTCAGGACATAATTGCCTTCTTCTGGTGTGATACACTTCAACCAAGAAAATAGGTAAGATCTCCTGTATAAAGTGCTCTGGTGGAGCACATACCGACCTGTTCTCAACCGCAGTCTTCTCGCCTCGGTCTTCTCCTGGGGTAGCTCTCCCGTGGATAGGTACTTGACAATGGGACTCATCCACGAATTCAATTCGGTGATGATGCCGACCTGCTGTTGCTCGTACCCCCTCTGCCTGACGATCTCCACCAACACTTCCTTGTTAAGATGAGCAAAAGAAGATGAGGCCAGATTGGATAGTGCGTCGGCCCTCTTGTTCTGAGATCGGGGTATCTGCTGGATCTCAAAGGCGCCCAACTAGCTTTTCAAATCGATCACCTTAGTTAGGTATTTCTACATGGGCTCCTCTCGCCTCATAGGTGCCCAGGACTTGATTCACAATGAATTGGGAATCACTGAAAACTTTCAAGGAATTCACACCACATTGCTGGGCTAACTTCATCCCCGTGATTAGAGCTTCGTACTCTGCCTCATTATTGGAGGCTTAGAAGTCAAATCTTAGGGCATATGTCAGTTTTTCCCCTATAGGACTCGGGAGAAGCAGGCCTGCCCCGCTACCCTCTTTGCTAGATGCTCCATCAACATAAAGGACCCATGCAGAGTTGGTCTGCTGGGGAGTCTGATCAGCTGGAGTCTTAGGAGGCTCAGGAGCTAACAGCGACACCCCATTTGATGAAAGAGCTAAAAGCTGTCCAAGGAAGGATTCATCATTCAAGTGATCTTCAAAAACTTGGCAATGAGGATCACAAGCTGTACACATTAATCCAAGTAATTGAAGCTAAGGAAGCTGCATTAGAAGAATAAACCCTAAGCTTGGGCCAGATTTAGAGTTAGTTTAATTTCGTTGTTTACTTAGTGTGTTGGGCCGACTTGCCTTGTTAATTTAGCTTGGTTAATTGAGTCCAATTACCATTAGTAAGTTAGCTTAATTTCTATTTTGATTACTTAAGCTTTGGCCGAATTACCTACACGGTTTAATGGGCCAAAAGCCTAGTTCAATTAGGATTAGTTTTCAGCTTAAGTGTTAATTGATTCCTAGTAGTATTAGGATTACTTGTAAGGCTATAAATATAGCCTATGATGGATGACATTATTAACCAAGTTTTTCAATAAAATTTTCAACTTATTCTTGTGAGAATAGCACGTCTCTTTCTAAGAGATTCTTCTTTGAATACTTGAGAGATTTCGAGTGTTCAATCGACTTATCAATCAAGAACCGCACTTGATTGTGGCGTCATCTACCTAAAGCCTTGGTTCGCTAATTCATTGTTCTACGGGTTGAGATTAAATTCAAGGTTTGTAGATGACGCCAATTTCAGACCAAGTTGAGCTAACCCGGGGTTTAGAGGACAAGTTCTAAGACCTAGGTTGGTACATGGAATTCACATATTTCCTTCATGTTATCAATTAGGGGACTGTAGTGATTACATTTATTTCACTAACATTCATTCACCATTCTTTGTGTTTGATCCAGGTATACATGCGATGGGCTATGGGCAAGATACTTGTGAGCTGAATCGTGCATGTTGGTTCGTGTTCCAATTGACTAGAAGGCATGTTTCTTGGCTCGCATTCATAAACACATGGCCTGAAGTTCTCCAGTGCAAACGATCCTTCGATTTGGGACAAATCGCCTTTCAAGAGGGGGGGAATGATGAGAAATGGAATGATGAATGCTTTGATTTGGGATCATTTCTTATATTTTTATCCAAGGGTATTAAAGCTCCAAGACGTCATGAAGATTCCTTCCTTTAAACAAGGCTTGGATCAAAGATTTATACTTTGTTCAAATTAATGAATGAAGCTGCCGTTTGAAGTCTTTTAGATTGAGGGCACAATTGTCTAATTTTCCATTGTTTTCCTGAGTAATTTTAGCAGGAATAATATCAGACCAAGGCTTTGTCATGATGTCCGAATTTTGGGTAGCTTATCTATTTAATAATTGTTATTTAGTAGCTTCCTAAAAGCTAGGGCTATATTAGCCAATTTTAGTTAGGTTAGGTTTTTAGTAATTAGAGTCCAAGTTCAAGTAGGATTTGAGAGTCTTTTGTAAAGCTATAAAAAAGCCTACAAACCATCAACTTTATTCAAGCAAGTTATATCAAATTTTGTGAGTTTTCACTTTCTCTTTCCAAGAGAACCTTTCTTGAATACTTGAGAGTTTTCTTGAGTTATTCAATCTTGAAGTTATCAATCAAGTAATCACCTTGATTATGGCGTTCTTCTACCTACAACGTTGGTTCTCTAGATCGTTGGTTCGTGGGTCAAGGTTAAGTCCAAGGTTCGCTAACCCGGGGTTTAGAGGGGTCAATTGTTCCGCCTATCAACTTGAATTTTCATCTAGATCCTACATCGAATCATATCAGTTGGTATCAAAGCTAGTTGACAGTATCAAGTACATCCCTTTGTTTCTTGTTTATTTTCGTTTTCTTGTTTTGTGTCAAATCTGTCCCAAAAAAAAAAAAAACAAATTCTGTTTCGAGTCTTGTTTCCTTTGTCTTGCTGTCCGCATCTCTTCTTGTCTTAATTTCCGTTTGTTGGGTCTTGTGTTGCTGCCTAAAATTTCTGGTCATCTTGCAATCTTGTGTGTCGTTTAGGTCTTGAAAACTTCTGGTCTCTTGTTGTCCGTTTTCTGGTTGTTGTTGCCTGTGCATATCTTCTAGTTGCTGTCCATTCATAACTCCTTGTTGCCGTCCGTATCTTGCCCTTTGTTGTTGGTCCAAATTGCTTAGTTATCATAGATTAGAACTTGTGCTAAATTGCTGGGAAATCCGTGGGTAAACTACTCCAAATTCTTGAACCAGATTTCAAAAAAATCTTGAACCGTGGACTGTTTTCTTGACGTTCTTGAAACTGATTTCATCTTGGAAATTCTGGAAATTTTCACCACTGATCTTTGAAGCTTAAGAGCAGAATTCAATCAGGCTGAAGTTAAAAAAAAAAAAAAAGACAGAAACGAAAAGAAAGAAGAACAGCCGAACAGTTTTCTGAAAAAAAAAATTCTGCTTGCTAAAACAGCTTCGTTGTGGTCCAAGTTCTTGTGTTCAATTGTTGTTCAAGCTGTGAAACACTTCTTGGTAGCTGATAAGACATATTTGCTTGTTTTGGGAAGCCTAAAATCCTATTTGGAAACAAAAATACCAAACCAGAAATTTGGTTACCAAGAACATCAGCGTTGCTCTCCAAATCTGAAACAAATTTGCTGGTTGCCTAAGGAAGCCAAAACCAAGTGGGAAACCACCATAAACCCAGCAAACAAGTTCCTAATCCTTATCCAACTATCACCCGACTTCAACAAAACCCAAACCACCTTTGGGGAAAAAAAAAAAACAGCCACCGCCTGGAACCAAGAACCAACCGAAACCCAATTGGTTTTGAAACCTTCTTGCACCCAAACTGCTGTCCACCTAGGAAACACTTGTCCACGTGATTGTTTCTTGTTTTCCAGCATAATTTGAGTCTTCAAATCTGACTTCTTGAGTTGGTTAGTCTAGTCTTGTCCTTTTCCAAATTTAGTTAGAACTTGAGTCCTTAATTTCCTAATTCTAATTCTAGTCCAATTCAAGTTTTCTATTTCTCATTGAGTCTTGTGTGGGTAGTTTAGGAAGCTTTATAATTGCTTCTTTTCAGTAATCCTTAATCCTTTTCGTGTCATTCTTTTATTTAAAAAAAAAGAGAAGAAAAAAAAATCGACCAACTTGAGGAAGATATCATCTTGGTGCAACTTGGTGAGAAGCTCAATTGAACAACTTGAAGAAAATTCTGACTTCTTCAAGAGAGGTGATCAAGTGAATTGAGAAGTGAATTGTGAGATCATTAAAGTGAAATAAAAACACTTGAGTGGATACACTAAGGGAGTGTGTGAGGTTATTATCTTGTATTTTTCCTAACCTTTCTTTGTAGATTTTATCACCATGAGGCACAATCTTCTAAAGGAGTTGTTGAAGAAATTCCATGCTCTTCGTCAAGGTACTAAATCAGTGAAGGAATACTACAAAGAGATGAGATCCATCATCCAACAAGCTGAAATTGTGGAGGATTCCTTTGTTATTGATCACTTTTTGGATGGATTAAATGATCAAATAGCTAGGCATCTTGAAGTGACTAATCGTATGGAGTTGTATGAAGTTGCACATGCTGCTATGGACATTGAAGAGAAGCTCGAAAGGAGCCGTCAAAGGAAACTTTCTTTGGCAGCCAAACGTGCTTCACGTGAGAAGCATGAGCAAGAAATTGAAGAGTCACGTCAAGTGTCCAAGAACGAGCCTTTGATGGGACGATTTGAGCAACTATTGGATACCTTTGTACAGTCGTATCTTGAGCATGAAAAGAAAAAACTTGCACTGTCCACTACACTAGCCACTAGTCAAAAGCTAGTTGGAAAGGATTTATGTGAGGAATGTGAGAATTTAAATGAGGTAGAATCCGTGAGTAGTGAGGAAGAAAAAGGGAGTGCAAATTCACAAAAATTGAGTGAGTTAGTCACTTCCACTAGGGATTCTTGTGAGGAAAATAGTGAGTTGAGCATGAGTGTTAAAATGAGTGAGAATGAGTTAGTTATGAAGGTGGAGTATAGTGAGTTTGTATTTATGACTAACCATCCTTACTTTATTTTGCCTAGTGTATTTATTGATTTTTCACAGGTTAATGAGGCAATTAAAGTGCTTAATCAAGGAGTTACTTATGATGGTTTCAACTCACTTGTGGATCTTAGTGATAATCAATGGTCAAGTGCATTGCCAAAATTTGGTAAATCTGTCATTATTACATTGGCCATTAACAAGGTAAACTCATTTCCTAAGGTCTTTGTTATCATGGTACACCTACTGAGTTTGCACTACCTATGAAGGTACATACTCTTGAGCTTGATATGATTGACTATACACCTGGTTTTGAGAAATCGATTGCTACCTACTTGAGCATAGCTGGGTTTTTTGAATTGTTCATGCATGCTAGACATCTGGAATTACTTGGTCTTATTTTTAAGATTGTTAAAGCATGTAATATGGTCTATCATCTTGGAATCATGAATTTTGATAAAGCTATTCATGTACTCTATGACCATCATTCTAGAGTTCATTTGACTCACAATTGTCTTAGTCTATTTTTGAGTCCTTATGTGTTGTTTATTTTCTTTGAGTCTCGTGATCATTACGTGTGTGTTAGCAGTTATGTTTTTGGAATGTTTAAAGTTCTTGGCTTAATAGGTAATGTGTTTAACGTAGTTGATTTGCCTAAGAGTCTTTGTTCTAATTTCATTATAGTTCATGCATTTGGATTCCATTTAACATCCTTGTTATGGGAATTTGCATTTATTTCGTTTAGAGATTCTAATCTGTGTTTAGAACAAGTTTATCAATCAAATTTTCAGCTTATTCTTGTGAGAATAGCACGACTCTTTTCTAAGAGAGTCTTCTTTGAATACTTGAGAGAGCTTGAGTGTTCAAGTGACTTATCAATCAAGAACCACACTTGATTGTGGCGTCATCTACCTAAAGCCTTGGTTCGCTAATTCATTGTTCTACGGGTTGAGATTAAATTCAAGGTTAGTAGTTCCGCGAGTTAGAGGGGTCGAGAGTCTTCCGCAACTCCAACTTGATATTCGTCTAGATCCGTTGTCAAATCACATCATCTTGGTATCAGAGCATGAACCTTGAATTTGTTGAACAATACTTGAGTTGATGTAGGATCTAGACGAATATCAAGTTGGATTTGGGGAAGACACTCGACCTCTCTAACTCGCGGAACTACGAACCTTGAATTTAATCTCAACCCATAGAACAATGAATTAGCGAACCAAGGCTTTAGGTAGAAGACGCCACAATCAGGTGCGGTTCTTGATTGATAAGTCACTTAAACACTCAAACCCTCTCAAGTATTCAAAGAAGAATCTCTTAGAAAAGAGACGTGCTATTCTCACAAGAATAAGCTAAAAATTTGATTGATAAACTTGTTGAATAATTCGGCTATATGAGGCTGTATTTAAAGCCTTACAAAGTAACCCTACTACTACTAGGAAACAATAAAACAAATGGCTGCTTAGCTAGTCCATATCGGACTCGAAAACCCTATCCCTAAAGGCTAGGCCTAGACCAAGTTTGGCCAAAGCTTTATTATATCGAACCAGAATATTAAACTAACTCTAATGATGATAATTAATTAACTAAGCTAGGCTAACTAAACAAGAAAGCAATGGGCCCACTAAGAACCCTAAAATCCGAATGTGATTTTTTTTAAGCCAAAGCTAAGGTTTCAATCCTTCAAATGCATCTTCTTGAACTTCAATCACTTGGACCCCTTTGAATGATGAATTCTTTATTGGACAGCCTTCAGTTCGTTCATCATTCCCCTCCTCTTGAAGGCGATTTGTCCCAAATCGAAGAATTGTTTATGATGAAGAACGTCAAGGAACGTTTGTATGAATGCGAGCCAAGAAGCATGCCGTCTACCCAATTTGAACACGAAGCAACATGCACACATCAGCTCACAATGGTTTTGCCACGATCTCCAGTCTTTGACACCTGGATCAAATACAAAGAATGAAGAGTAAGATTCATCGAAGTAGATGTATTCAACACTTTCCCGATAACAAGAGGGGTATATGTGAATGTCATGCACCATCCTAACATTTTGAACACAATTTAAAAAGACATTAGAATCACTACATAAAGTAGGATATGCATGGATAATATCAAGACACTTAAAACTAATAGAACACATGGGACTCACATAGTTAGAATGAACAGGATTACTAAAATAACTCAAAGACAAACTATAAGAATTGCAAGACTCGAAAGAAACACATGACATAGAAGGATTGAAAATAAATTTCACACAAGTAAAATAAACAGGACACCTAAGATGATGTAAACTATCTCTAGCATAAGGGTCATAAAGTAAGTAGACAGCTTTGTCAAACTTCATGATTCCTTGATAGTTAACCATATGACTTACATAAACAACTTTTAAAACAATGCCAATTAACTCTAGAAGTTCAGCATACATGAACAAGTCAAGAAAATGAACTATGCACGAGAAGGTAGTAACCAATTCGTCAAGACTAGGCATAGAACTACTCATAGCCAACTTAAGAGTACTTGCCTCCTTAGGCAACACAAAGGCAATAGTTATATCATGAAAACAAAGAGAATTAGGGAAGAATTCTACCTTTCTCTTGGCAATTGAAGTAACTACAATTTTACCAAATTTAGTCAAGACAGTTGGCTTAGGAGTTTCATCATGAGGCAGCACGTGATTTGTCTTGAAAACCTGTGAAAATGGAACAAACATACTAGGCAAAATATAGTCAAGTTGGTTAGCCAAAAGTACATGATGTTTGCTCTCAACATTGGCTTTTGCAAGTATTGCTTGCTTCCTCTCTTTTCTTTCCACTAAAATCGAGCAATCTTTTTCCTTTTTCATGGATTTTACCTCGGCTTTATCCTTCAATTCTTCCTTTTGTGCAGCAGCTTCCTTTCGAAATGATTGCATATCGCCCTTGACTAGCTCCCTTAATAGAATAACAAGGTCTTCACAAAGTTGCTCATAAGTAAGTGACCCAAGCTTGAAACGACGACCATTAAATATGAAGGAATACTTATTAGTTTGCCCATCATACTTAACATCGTTCTTAGACATCCATGATTCTCCCAACAATACATGCGTCACTTGAATAGGAACAACATCACAAAATACCTCATCTACATATCTACCAATACGGAAAGGAACAAGTGTATGCTTAGTAACCCAGATATCACCACTAGCACTTTGCAACTTGTATGGCTGAATAAGATCAACGGTTGGAAGATTCAATTTCTCAACCATAACAGTGCTTGCAAGGTTGATTGTACAACTCTTGTCAATGGCCATGCTAAGAATTTTATCCTTGACGTAGCAACGAGTGTAGAACCAGTTACTTTGTTGAGCTTTAATGACATTCAGTTGCTCTTCTACATCACGCAAGGCCAAAACATTTACCCCTTTAGGCATATAAGGGTGATGTTCTCAATGGCTACTAGAATGTTTGGAACCCCTCCTCTTGAAGGTTTTATCCTCCAAGTAATTAAATTGATTCATGGTTATCTCATCTTCCATAGCCATGGTTAAATCTGCAAAATTAAGATTAAACCTACAAAATTCAACAAACGTTAGTAGAAAATGCCTCACACACTCCCTCACGTATTTCCCTCGCACTCGTGTTTCACTCAAGTGTTTTTATTTCACGCTAATGATCTCACCAAGCACGCTCTAGTTCCTTGATCTTCCTCTTTGAAGAAATCAGAAATTCCAAGCAATTCAAGGACCTTATAACCAATTGCCTTCACGTGAATGTGGTGTATCACCACCGATTCACTTGGAGAATGAAGAATGAAGCAAAAGATTTGAAAATTTGAAGATAAAAAAAAAAAAGTTGACTCAAAAACTGGAAAAAAAAATGGCTGCTTAGCTAGTCCATTTCGGACTCGAAAACCCTATCCCTACAGGCTAGACCAAGACCAAGTTTGGCCAAAGCTTTATTATATCGAACCAGAATATTAAACTAACTCTAATGACGATAATTAATTAACTAAGCTAGGTTAACTAAACAAGGAAGCAATCGGCCCACTAAGAACCCTAAAATCCGAATGTGATTTTTTTTAAGCCAAATCTAAGGTTTCAATCCTTCAAATGCATCTTCTAATGATGAAAGAGCTAAAAGTTGTCCTAGGAAGGATTCATCATTTCAGTGATCTTCAAAAGCTTGGCAATGAGGATCACAAGCTATACACATTAATCCAAGTAATTGAAGCTAAGGAAGCTGCATTAGAAAAATAAACCCTAAGCTTGGGCCAGATTTAGAGTTGGTTTAATTTCGTTGTTTACTTAGTGTGTTGGGCCGACTTGCCTTGTTAATTTAGCTTGGTTAATTAAGTCCAATTACCATTAGTAAGTTAGCTTAATTTCTGTTTTGATTACTTAAGCTTTGGCCAAATTACCTACAAGGTTTAATAGGCCAGAAGCCTAGTTCAATTAGGATTAGTTTTCAGCTTAAGTGTTAATTGATTCCTAGTAGTATTAGGATTACTTGTAAGGCTATAAATACAGCCTATGATGGACGAAATTATTAACCAAGTTTTTCAATAAAATTTTTAGCTTATTCTTGTGAGAACAGCACGTCTCTTTCTAAGAGATTCTTCTTTGAATACTTGAGAGATTTCAAGTGTTCAATCGACTTATCAATCAAGAACCGCACTTGATTGTGGCGTCATCTACCTAAAGCCTTGGTTCACTAATTCATTGTTCTACGGGTTGAGATTAAACTCAAGGTTCGTAGTTCTGCGAGTTAGAGGGGTCGAGTGTCTTCCGCAAATCCAACTTGATATTCGTCTAGATCCGTTGTCAAATCACATCACCATTAGTGATGAAATCCGCCAGGGCCTAAGCCTTAATTACCGTTCGAGGCTGAAAAGTGATGTCGCGCTCTTCCAATTCAACAGCCCACTTGGCCATCCTCACAGGAGTTTCCGGCTTACTTAGTATAGGCCACAGCGGCTGGTCGGTTATCACCGCTATGGGCTGACCCTGAAAGTATGGCCGAATCTTCCTAACCGCATGCACTAAGGCAAGTACGAACTTTTCTACCTCAGAGTACCTGGTCTCAGGTCCGTGTAGTGCTCGACTCTCATAGTATACTGGTCTTTGGGTTCCCTACTCATCTCTTACCAATACGGCGCTGATGGCCCCCTAGCAGATAGAGAGATAGACGAACAAAGGCTCTCCCTGTTCGGGTGAAGTGAGAGCGGGCAGCTCGGCTAGGTATTGTTTCAGCTCCTCGAATGCCTCTTGACACTCTTGAGTCTACTCAAACTGAGGACCTTTCTTGAGGGCCTTGAAGAAAGGCAGTCCTCTCACGGCCGACCTAGATAGGAACCTATTCAGAGTAGCCATCCGGCCAGTCAGTCGCTGAACGTCCTTCACAGTTCGGGAGGTACCATATCCCTGATGGCTTTGAGCTTGTCTGGGTTAGTTCAGATTCCCTCCTGGAATACCATGTAACCCAGGAATTTTTCTGACCTGACCCCAAAGGTGCACTTCTTGAGATTTAGCCTTATTTTCGAACTCCTGAGTATATCGAAGATCTCTCTAAGGTCGGCAGTGAATTGTTCTAACGTGTGGCTCTTGATTAACATGTCGTCCACTTAGACTTCCATATTTCTGCCAATCTGGTGTTGGAAGAGCTTGTTGACTAACCTTTGATAGGTAACCCCAGCGTTATTCAGCCGAAAGGGCTTGGTGGTGTAGCAGTATGTGCCGAACTCGATGGTGAAGGAGGTCTTCTCCTGATCTTCTTCACTTATTCGAATCTGGTGGTATACCTTGAAGGCATCTAGGAAGCAAAAGATCACAAAATCCATTATAAAGTCCACTAACCTGTCAATCCAAGGTCGCAGGTAACAGTCTTTTGGGCAAGCCTTGTTCGGGTCTATAAAGTCAACACACATCCTCCCGGCTTTCTCGTCCTTTTTCACCAGAACGAGGTTGGCCAGCCAGGTCGGGTAGTGGACCTCCCTAACTATCTGAGCTTCTATAAGCTTGCCGACCTCTTCTCGGATCACCTCGTTTTGGTCCGAGACGAAGTGTCTCTTTTTCTGCTTGATAGGCCTAGCTCACGGATCCACATTAGGCTTGTGGATAGCCAGCTCGGGACGTATACCGGGCATATCATCTCCCGTCCACGCGAATATCTCCACGAACTCCTGCAGAGATGCAATCAAACTAGACTTAGTCAAGTCATCTACGGAAGAGCTGATTTTTACCGTTTTCTTCTTACTTTCTTTGGACAAAGGTACTTCTTGCAACCGTTCATCCGTCTCAAACTTCTTTTCTTCTTCCATGGATTTCAGGGAATCCAAAGTGAGAGTCTGCCAGACCAATTTTTCCCTCTCCGTTAGAGTAGCGATGTTGCAGGCCCGTGCTACTTCTGGGTCTCCTAGCACCTCAGCCACTTCGGTGGGCGAGGAAAACTTCATGCTGATGTGAAGAGTGGAACACACAACCTGGAGGGCATTCAAAGTCGGCCTTTCCAGAATTATGTTGTAGGAGGAATTCTCCTTTACCACCGCAATATGAATTGGGACAGTTTGGTTTTGAGGTGCCACCCCCACCGTGACCGGGAGAGTTATCATTCCTTCAGGTCGGACGGGTAGTCCCGCGAAACCAATGAGGGGTGTCTAAACTGGTGTAAGCTGATGGTCTTCCAACTACAACTCTCTGAAAGTCCGGTAGTACAACACGTTAACGGCGCTTCTGTTATCGATGTAAACCTTTTTCACTTTGTAATTGCAGGTAATGACCTCAATTACTATGACTTTCTGATTCAGAGAGGCCAACGGGACCGCATCTCTTGGCCCATAGACGATCTCCTCGTTAGCTTTGAACCTCTTTTTCCAGAGTTCCTCATCTCTGGGTGGCCGGCTCCTATGCCGAGCTGAATGGCTATCTCCTCTTGTGGGAGCACCGGCAATAGCGTTGATCACTCCCGCCAGGTTGTGCTCCTGGTGGACCCCGTGAGCTCGGGCGTCCGTCTCGGCTGGGTTGGTCTTCTCGGCGGTGGGGAGGCCTGTCATTCTGGCCCTCTCGGCAGGACTCCTGTCTCCATCCAGGGCCAATTCGACTAGTTCGTCCTGACCTAATGAACTGCCTCAGGTAGCCTCTTCAAATTAACTCCTCAATCTCCTTCTTGAGTTCCTGACAGCCCTCCGTGTCATGCCCCACATCATGATAGAAAGCGCAATATAGACTGCGATCACGATTGGGGTTAGTTAATTTTTTAGGAGGTCGGACCAAATCCCCCTCCTCCATTACTGCCATGATCCGTGACTGAGAAGCGGTGAGGGGAACAGGATTCTGCACGGGTCCCGAGCTCGGCCCCCGTAAGAGTCGTTCAAAAATGCTTTGCTTCGGCTAGCCTTCACAGGACCCTTCTGCCTCCCCTCGTTTGCCCTTTCTGTCGTCCCGAGGTCGTTCCTGCTCGGACTTGAGGTGCCTGGCCTCATCTGCGTTGGCTCGGTCATGAGCCCGATCAAGCATCTCCCTTACTGTTCGAGACAGCTTCCCCACCAACTCCTCGTATAGCTATTGCAGTCATAAGTCATTGATGAAGGCGGCCATTACCACATTATCATCACGGTCTTTCACCTGCAGACTTTCGTTGTTGAACCGCAGCATGTATTACTTGATAGCCATGAGGTGTGCCGTATTTTTGGAGAAAGCTCTGGAGGAGACAAACGGGGTTACAAATTGCCGAGCTAATTGCTCAAACGAGCTGATGGAGTTCGGTAGCAGACTTTGGAACCACAGCTGAGTTCTTCCTTCCAGGAATAAGGGAAATGTCCTACACCTTTTTGCATCGAGCACGGTCTGGAGTCTCATCTGAGTCAGGAAGATAAACAGGTGATCCTCAGGATCAGTGGTGGTATCATAAGGTTTTATGGTAGAGATTTTGAACTTGGTCGGCAAGGGGTAATTCTCCACATCAGATGTGAATGGCGTGAGCGTATACCGACGTATGTCTGTATATGGGTTAAGGATTTGGTTCAGTTCTTCCCGAACTGTGTTATCTGGTCCTCCCTGAGCTGGGTTTCCCAGGTTTTCGTGAGCTGGGTTATCCAGATTTTCCCAAGTTGGGTTGATTGAAAACGGGATCTGGGCACGAGACTGCCGGTAAGAGGGCTCTGCCCCCAAGTAAGGCCGAGAAAGTGATCTGTGCGTCCTCTTCCTCTTGGGATGTTGATCCGAGCTGCCCTTTGAGAAATCGCTGACCTCAATTCGAGGGTGCAGCGGAGAGATATGCTCTCCCTGGGTCTTTTATTTTACATTGAGGTGCTGGATGATAGCCTCAAAGGGGGGTAGGTGAGCCGCCACCATCTGTACCAGCTGACCTGGTTCCAGCTTAGTGGACCCAATCTCTTCGCCTCTTGGTGCCTGCTCAGGGTTTTCCTGAGCCTGCCCATGGTGGGCAAGTTGTTGGTGACTAGGCTCGTGAGGAGCGGAGGTCTCCGTGTTCTTTTTGGATCTCGTTTTTGCCATAGTAAAGAATGAACTGTCAGTTCCCACAGACGGTGCCAATTGTAAGTGCAAAAAAAATCGACCTACCGAACTGACCTAACGCGCACCCAGGGTCACTAGCCGAGCTGGGTCAAACTTGCTAAGACAGAGGGATTGCTCCCCGGAATAGCTCTGACGATCAAGTTAGAGAAGGCACTTGCCGAGCTCACCCTTGAGCGAGTATGAGTAGGGAGAAAATATTATGAATTATGGTGTACCTTCAAGTGTGTTTTACCTGGGTATTTATAAGAGGTAACAGATAAGGTCACCCGGAGCTTGTAACTGACTCAAACTCTAGAGGTGGAGGGAAATAAGACTTATCACCCAGTTGGGAGGATAAGTTGAATAAGAGTTCTTGTTTATCGAGAAGTCTAGCCCAATTTATCAGGGAGCCAGTTCGGCCATGGCTGAGACCAGCTCGGCTGGTCTGCCCTAGTTTGGCAAACCGAAGGCAGGTCGGCTGATGGCCAAGCCTTCCATAGGGTGCCACATGTCGGATTGATGTCAATAACCTAGGCGGAGCTATACCCAGCTCCATTGCTCAGTCCCCTAACCAACTTCTTAGTATGTCCACTTCTCTTTCATTCGCTTGATATGTGGCTAAAATCTTTTTAAGTAATTTGCTTATCAAATAGAATAAGAAAACTTTGAAATAAGGGTAGGGCTAGGGCATAAGTTTTGTATAATTTGTAAGGAGGAGAAAATTGATTATTTTTCATTCAATTTGAAAATATTATCTTGCCCTCAAAATTAATACGAACACCTCCTTCATTGCTTCAACCTATTGCAACCACCACCCTCTAGAGTGAAATCATAGTGTCGGTGCCAAATTTGCTGGTGGCCATTCTATTCTTTTGTCATGTTCTTGGCTATTTCTTCTCCAAATCAACGAACCTTTATTCAATGAATAAAGACAAACAAATTTGCTGGTGGCCATGCTATTCTTTTGTCATGTTCCTAGCTATTTCTTCTCCAAATCACTAAAACTTTATTCAGCAAAAAAAAAAAGAAGACCGAAAAAAATAAACCTCACTGCAAAATTTGCTGATGGATGTTAATCATTTGTCATGTTCCTAGCTATTTCTTGTCCATATCACCAAGCCTTTATTTGGCCAAAAAAAAAAAAAACCAATGCCTTGCCATCAATCGAAGCAACTAAAACAAAACCAAAAAGAGGCAAAAAGAAAAACAAAATTAAGGATAGAAATTTAAGCAGCATGAATATAGAGAACAACACCACCTCACTCTCTTCAAAGTCTTGTGACGATTTTCAACACTAGTTGTCACATCCTTGTCAATAATATTGTGCCATTCTGTGCAACTACCAAAAAAAAAAGGTTATTCAACATCTGTACACTTTAATGAACATAAAAGTGAACAGAAATATGTATAATGTTAAGAAGAAAAAGATTTAGGGGAAATTTTCTCTCTATTTCTCACTTTTGATGTTACAATAGTATAGGACCTGTTAATAAACTTACAACAGATTAAGGTATAATGAATCTAAACAACATTCTAGATAGGGAATACCCTATTTAAATATCTAACAGATATACATGAAAACCAAGAAGATATTCAAACCTGCTATCTAAAAACAAATAACCAACAACTCAATCTAACACTCCTTCTCAAGTTGATGCATAGAAATCATGCAAGCTCAACTTGCCAAGTGAGCTGTAGATGCTTTAGTCGACACAGCTTTCATGAGTATGTCGGCCAACTGATCTTCAAACTTCACAAAAAGAAATCACGTCAATTTATTTTCAAAATTTTGTTTGTTAAAGTGCCGATCTATTTCAATGTGTTTGATGCGATCATATTGAACTACATTATGACTGATATCGACAACGGTTTTGTTATCACAAAACAGATTCATTTCTAACTTTGGAACAAAACCAATATTGGTCATAGTCTCTTAAGTCACAAAAATTCACACACTTTTAGTCATTCCATTGAACTCGGCCTTCACACTAAAAATGCCACCACCTTTCATCTCTTATGCCTCCAATTAACTAAATTACCATTGATAAATGCAAAGTAACCTGAAATCAATTTTTGATTGGTGAGGTCCCCTCCAATTGGCATCAGTCTAAACATCAATAGTGAAATGGTTGTTCTTAGAAACAATAGGCCTTCTCCAAGTAAACCCTTCAAATATGATCCACATTACAGTTTCTCTATGCTGATAACTTGAAGAATGTATAAATCGACTGACGATACTACTTGAAGAATTTATAAATCAACTGACGACACTGATAGCATATGCTATGTCAGGATAAGTATGGGACAGATAAGTCAACTTACTAACTAATTTCTCATATCTTTCTCTATCAATTAGTTTCTGTTGGAATTGATCCTAAATTTTGATGATAACAAAACAAAATGATTTGGACTAATGTTTTTATGTGAGAATCATGTTAGAATAGGTCCTTGATTCATTAGAAAAGAAAAGAAATCAATTCAAGATGAATTGAGAAGGTTTTAACTTATCGGATGCTTGAATGCTAGTACAGGACGTCCGATAGACAGGGGAAGTATCGGACACTCTTATCGGACACATATCATCAACATCGGACGTCCAATAGAATTAAAGATGAAATCCAAACTCTCTGACCAGCATCAGATGCAGACTCCATCGGACGCACAAAACCCATCGGCCGTCCAATAAAGATCGAAACAACCTATTGGACGCTTGCATCGGATGCACAACATTATGTCGGACGTCCGATAGACCTATCGGACGCTTACATCGGACGCACAACAGTGTGTTGGATGTCCGATAGCTCCAACGGCTATTTTTTAATAGCCATATCTTTGACCATTGGAGAGCTTCTTGAGGCCATTTCTCACACTCTATAAATACCCACAAGTTCAAGAAGATAATAGACTTTTGCCTACATGAAATACAAGCTTACAACTGAAATATTTGGGTGGAAATATTCCTTGTTTGTTGTATAGGTGTGGGAAAAATGGGGTTTGTAAGGTTACTCATTAGGAGGAGTAAAACCTTGGTGAAGGTTGCCTCACTTGTAATAGTAGTTCTTAATTGGTTGAGTGAGCTTTCAATTGTAACTTGTTGAGGGTTAACTAGGATAGTTGTAAAACTCCTTGGCTCAACTAAAAGGCTTTAGGGTGAGGAAGGAGTGAACCTTCACTTGTACAAGTTGGTTAGCTTCACCTTCAATTGAAGAAGCTACTAGTGGAGTGTATCCAAGTTCGGTGCAACTTGGAAATTTGGTTTGCATTTCTTTTTCTATCTCTTTTCCTTATTGCTCAATTGTGACATCTTTATTGTGATTAATTTGACATATCTTTGTGCACACTTGAGAAATTGTTTGTACTTGGTTTATTGGGTGAATTCGTGCATATTTACTTGTCTTGTTAAACTATCAAATTCACCCCCCTTTGGTTGCATTTAGGCCAACAGTTTCTGATCTGGATATTCTCCAAGTCTAAAGTTCTGGATAATTGGCATGTTAGCAGGTTTATAATCCAATAACCCAATTTCTGCCAAGAGGTCAAGTACATACTTCCATTAGGATAAGAAGATACTTTGTGCTGATCTTACCACTTCAATTCCTAAAAAATATTTGAGACTTCCTAAGTTCTTCATCTCAAATGCAACTACTAATCAATCTTGGAACATAGAGATCTTCTCTTCAAGATTATCTGTGATAATCATGTTATCAACATAGATTATCAGAGCTGTTACCTTTCTGAGCTGATGCTTCAAAAATAAAGTATGATCTACAATATTTTGCTGATAATCATACTTATTCATAGTCAAGGTAAATTAGCCAAACCAAATATAGGGTGACTGTTTCAATCGATAAAGAGTTTTTTGTAACTAATAGACAATGTTTGCTTTTGAAACCGTGGACTATCCAAGTAGAATATTCATAAAGACATTTTCTTCAATGTCACCATACAAGAAAGCATTATGCACACTGAAATAATGCAAAATGACCAATCTAAACTGGCTGCAAGTGACAACAAGACTCTAATTGTATCTAGTTTTGCTACTGGTAAGGTCTCCTAATAGTCGATATGATAAATCTGCATGTACCGCTTGGCAATAAGTCAAACTTATATTGGTCGATCGATCCTTCAGCCTTGTACTTTATCAAGAAAATCCATTTGCATCCCAAGGTTTTCTTCCCTTCTAGTAGTGGGACTAAGATCTATATATTATTTTTTTGTAATGCCAACTGATACGCTCCTCGTTCTATCTCAAACGAGACTCGAATCACACAAGTCCACAGGATCTAAAGGTTGTATCTAGTTTAGTAGTGAAGTTCTTAATTGTACTTGGACTGCACAAGAATAAAGAAGATAGAACGATACTATAATCAAGGTGGATACTTGATTGATAAAGTCGTGTGAACACCTAGACATCCTTCTAACATGCTCAAGGATCGCTTGTAAGGAGCGTGAGAATTGCAAGAAGTGTGAGAATTAACTTTCTCAAATTTCTGGAATCAATGTCAACTACCCATGAAAAATGTTTGGCAAGCCTTTTATAGACTTTACAAAGCACAAAGCTAAGCCACTAAAGAAAAGACCAATTTCGGCCTTAAGGTTCAAAGCTGATTGAACGTATCTAGCCTACTAAAACTAGGACTACGAACTAAAAATAGCTAAACGGACACGACCCAAAACTGGTTGCTTATTTCCAAACAAACACAAATGACTAACTCATACATATTAAGACTACTAATTCATCCAACATGAACTAATTATTCCCTAACACCTAACTAACAATTAATGGTAGAGCTTTGGAGAAGTCAGCTTGCATCATTCCCCTCCTCTTGAAAAGATTTGTCCTCAAATTGTCGAAACAAAGTGAATGACACGACCTCTTGAAATATCTTCATGACCACATACCATTGGACATGTCGTTTGCGCATCCATAAGAAGTCAACATGGTTCACATCTATGAAAGCGCAAACAAGCAAGTAAGGAAGGCTCCAAGTATAATGAATGGCATGGAAATTCAATGAAGTCAAGTCACTGTCAGAAAGAGGTTCACACTCGAGCTAATGACATGGTCAAACAGCCTAGCTCTAGAGAAAGTAAAGTAGACCAGTGATATACTTCTTCAAAAGGCAGCAACAAGCATGAACATCGATGAACTTGAGCTGGCCAGGAATCTTCAAGTTCATAAAATAGCATCTCAAAGATATTGGCAAATTCTGGACTTACTCCATGCAACACATATAGTAGTACATAACTAGTTTCAAGATTATAAGATTCCAAAATTCGCAATTCAGCTTCTATAGTGCCCAAAAAGCCTCCAAAAGATGTAGATATGGCACAAGTTAAAATCAATGTGACCTTGCCTTGAAAAAGCTGCACAAAAGAATGAACAAACAAAGCAAAGGTTAGTGGATTAGAGCTCAAACTAGCCTCTTCAATCTCCATTTCGCACTTAGTGAGTAGAATTTGTTTCGGCTCCTATGGGCTCATGAACTTATCCTCCTTTTCTTCTCAACATGCAACTCATGCTCCTTAAGTAGTTGCTCTTGGCCCTTAGCAACTTGTTGAGGAGGTAAAGGAATAAGAGTGATCTTCTTGTCACCATGGTTGAAGGAGTACTTGTTTACACGACCATTCAAGGTTACATCTTTGTCACACTACTATCCCAAGATGATGTGAGTAGCTTGCATGGGCACTACATCACATAAACCTCATCTTCATATGCTCCAATGCGCACACACGCTTGATGATATACGCAAACATCACCATCCTTGGTCGATGATAAGGCCTTGGATGCTTTATGGTTAGAAGTTCTAAACTCTTGACCATGAGCAAGCTTGCGACATTGGTGCAGCTTCCTCCATCTATAATCACACAACAAATCTTATCTCAAACTTGACATCGAGTGTGGAAGATGTTTTCTTGTTGTGATTCTTCCTTATCATGAGCAAGCAAAGTTAGGGATTTGCACACCACCAAGCATCCTACACGATCCTCGGTAGGTGCAATTTCTCCCTCCGATTCAGCATCTTCAACTAGAGGCGGCATTCCCTCATAGGCAGCTTCATCATCCGTAACAACCTCACCACTATCCAACATAAGCATGATTCGTTGGTTAGGGCATTGAGATTGTATGTCACTATATCCTTGGCACTTAGAACACTTACGATCTCGATTACATGCCTTAGAAGGTTCTTGGATAGTTTGGATAGCCTTAGAATCACTCTTGAAACTCGATTTTAGAGCAACTTCTCATGATTTGGAAGATGAAGAGGAATCGGTAGCTACTTAATCCCTCTTTGGTTGAGAGTTTCTCCAATTTACAACTTGAGAGGTAGAATTTTGATGAATGGTACCCCTCCTCTTGAGGCACCATTCTATCTTCACCACCTTGTCTAGCATCTCATTCAAGTCCATGTAATGTTGGAGCTCAACATGTTTAGCAATTTCAGGCCTCATTCCATTCAAAAAGTGAGCCATAGTAGCTTTCAAGTCTTCATGGATATCTGCTCTCATCATAGCCATCTCCATCTCTTTGAAGTAATCTTAAATGGACATATCACCTTGAGTAAGCATCTGAAGCTTTTGGTACAAGTCTCTATGGTAATAGTTCGGCACAAAGCGCTTCCTCATTATACTCTTCAGTTCACCCCATGTACTAACTCCACGGTCACTATTCTTCTACGATTAGTACGAAGTTGATCCCACCACACCATGGCATAGTCTGTAAACTCCATGGTGGCTAACTCGACCTTTTGCTCCTCGGTGTATTTGTGGTAGTCAAATACCATCTAGATCTTGCTTTCCCAATCCAAATATGCCTCAAGGTCAGATTAGCCTTGAAAAGTAGGAATCTTGAGTTTAATGCCTTTGATAGGTTCATCCCCTCATTTAGGACTGCACCGGTCAGCTTTAGAATGCCTTTCATACTCCACCTCCGGTTCTTCATTTGAATCATCCGACTCGAAAAGAACAAGCTTGAGACTACTAGATTTAGATGGAGGATGTGTCTTTTCTATTCGCTCCATTCGTTCATGCAAGGGATCAAGGGCACTTTTCATTATTATTTGAAATTCTCCCATCTTATCCTCCTACTTAGGTTGGTTCACATTTTCGGACATATTGAAATACCTACAAAAAGTTAGCAAATAAACAAATATTTTCCTCACTTCACTTCCTAATGTCTATCCACTAAGCACTCGTGTTTCATACTCAAGTGTTTATTCGCTCTAATGATCTCACAAGTTCTCACAGCTGTTGGTCACCCATCTTGACTACATTAGAGTTTTCCAAGTAAACGCTTGACTTACCAACTGGTTCCAACAAGATGTGGTTAAAGCTATGGAACAACACATGATGAGCTTTAATTTACCAGAATTTAGCTCGAAATTGCTCAGAAATTATGCTGAAAAATTGACTAAAAAATTCAGACAACCAATGACTCAAGACCCAAAACAAGGCTACACAAGAAGCTGAACAAGTTGGACAAAATTTTGTGACTTGAAGACTGAAATATTATTGCTAGAAAATTGAAGTATACACAGCTAGGACAAGACATAACACAGCTTGACTTTAGAAACCTAGAATACTCTAAGACTCAATTAGGAAAGCTGATTTTTTTTTTTTTTGGAAAGACAAGCTAAACGTGGCTGAACAAAGTTAGGAAAGTGTGTGGACAGATTTTTGGAAAGTTCAAAGTTGGAATATATGAAGAGTAAAGAGATATCAAACAAGAAGACTCTGATAAAACAAACAAGAGTAAAGAGATATCAAGAGTAAAGTCTTCTTCCCTTACTAGTTCTGACAGCTTGGCTCTGATACCAAGTATCAGAGTCTTCTTATTTTCTCAAGATATTCCCGAGTTCAACACGGCACTCCCTGGCCTTTACTACTTAAGGGACTGTTATGAGACAAATAAGGGAACATTCTTCTTGGATCTTTGCCAAAACTGCAGTAACTAGTTTGGGAAGAAGGAGAAAGACTTTTAAGCTATCATAACTTTAGAGATTCAAAGAACTCAAAAGATTTCTAAACTCTCCGAAGGATTCTATCTTCCTTCTTAGAAGTCTTTGTTATTTATAGGCAAGCTTTACAAACGGATTTCAAATCCGGCTTTCAAACCTTCCGGACTTTACACACGGAATTAAAAACAAACTTAAAGATACAATAATGGCTGACACAATGGCCTACACTTCACATGCCTAAAGGCAAAGTAAAGCATAAAGCATTATTAAAGACAAAGCAAAGCATAAAGTAAAATGGCAGTACAATCACATGCTAAAGAGTGCTAATGAGACAAAGTATCTCTAGTAGCTTGGTAGATCTACTTCTAATGGAGTATTCGAGGGTGTAGAGTCTGGATCAGTGATGTTGAATTCTTCAATGTGGTCCAGATGGGCTCTCTTGTTTCTCCTTTTGTTCTAAGCACGTTTAGCATCTGTCCTGCTTTTCAATTTGGATTTACGCTGAGTGCTAGCTTGACCAATGTCATATGGGTTCTGGGTATCTTGCATTACACTGTCATCCATCATTTCTTGATATTCCTTTTTAGCTTTCTGCACAGCTGTCCAATGTGGATGATTATTGCGGTAATTCCACGGGCTGTAATTTCTAGGCCAGATTGATTGTGTTCAAAAATATATCTCTGGGCTTCCTCATACACATCATCTTGGTCCAAGATAGTATGGTGGAGTTTCTTATAAATGATTACACTTGGCAAGACTTGAATTTGGTTATTTGAAAGATGGGTCGGACGGTGGAAATGGATAATCAGATGACTATGTCTGTTTGAAAACAGATTAGTCCAGAAAGATAATGGTTTAAACAATTGAAGAAATATTTTGATGTTTGGCTCTAAGTGTTGTCTGAAACAAAGGTTTTGAAATTCCATAAGAATATGGTATTGATGGCATAGACACCATAAACACCATAAAAGAGGTTTAGGAAAATCTTGAGGTTGGGCAATAAAAACTTGGAAAAACGAGTATTCAGGATTTATACCAAAAGGATTTAAAATCGAGCCTGCATATGAACTAAATAATTCTAATTCATACGTGACCCAAAATCAGATCAAGTTTAGTTTTTCCTTTCAATCTTAGATTAGGAATTCAATTTTGGCAACAAGAATCTAATTTGAAAAGTTATTTTTGGAAACCAAAAACTAAAGCAGCTTTGCTTCTTATTAGCTTGACAGATTCCTGTTTAGTTTTAGAAACGAGCTGGAAATCCGATTGGCTTAGTTTTTGGAAACAAAACAGGATCAAGCTTGAAAAGATTTAGGAAGCTTGCTGGAAAATAAATTTTTTTATAACACAACAGCCTCCAATCTCAGCCACAATTTTGGATCAATCAAGGCTATTTCGAATAAAGCAAGATGGTTTCAAGAAGCAAACAGTTTCTTCAAGAATTTAATCTTCCACTTGCAAGAACTTCAAGAGTATTACTGTTTGATCAAGGATTTCAAGAAATTTTTTGGATTCTGATCAAGAACTTCAAGCACTTCAAGATATCAATCATGACATACAAAAACTTCGAGATTTCCAACCAAGAAATTCAAGAGACTTAACAAGAAGCGAGCTAGATAGTCCATAACTAATTTCAGTCAAAAGAGGACTCAAACAAGTATGCTGTGTTTTTTTTAAACTCGATTAATTCAACACACTTAAACACAAAGTAGGGAACAAATTAAGATAAAAATGTGACATAAATACTAGAGAAATAATTTTGGATAGGCTCAAAACACCAAAACCCTCACAACGCAAGACAACCTAGTGATTGAAAGAAACAAACCCTAGTGGCTGTTTTTCTTCCTCCTTTTTTTAACGAAACAACACACTAGCACACTAGAACAAGACATGAAACAAGACACAAACTAGGTTACACAACACAAAAAAGGCACAAAACAAGTTTGGATGGAAAGGAAACAAGAAACCATAGTGACAAGGACGAATACCCTTGCGATAGGAAGCCACAAGCCCTAGCGGCTGTTTTGATTTTTTTTTTTTTGGGACACAACGACACAAGATTAACAAGGAAATGAAGGAAAATAGAATTTAGAACAACACAACAAGATGAATTCGGGCAACAACATGTAACCGAAGGAGACGGACAGATTTCGAACAAAGACTCGACAAAAGAAGAAAAAAAAAACACAACAAAGGATATAACTCGATACTTTCAACTAGCTCTGATGACCAACTAGTACACTTCTCACCCTATCTCAAAAGAGACTTGAATCACACAAGTTCATAGGATCTAGAGGTTGTATCTAGTTTAGTAGCAGAGTTCTTAATGGTACTTGGACTGTACAAGAACAAAAAAGATAGACAGAGCGACTCCACATTCAAGGTGGATACTTAATTGATAAAGTTATGTGAACACCTAGAGATCCTTCTAACGTGCTCAAGGATCACTTGCAAGAAGCATGAGAATTAACTCTCTCAAATTTCTGAAATCAATGTCAACTACCCAAGAAAAATGTTTGGCAAGCTTTTTATAGGCTTTACAAAGCATAAAGCTAAGCCACTAAAGAAAAGACCAATTCGGCCTTAAGGGTCAAAGCTGGACGAACGTATGTAGCCTACTAAAACTAGGACTACAAACTAAAAATAGCTAAACAGACACAGCCCAAAGCTAGCAGCTTATTTCCAAACAGACACGAATGACTAAGGGTGCGTTTGATAAAACTGAAGTTTGAAGTCTGAAATCTGAAGTCTGAATGCATTAAGTGATTGAATTGTTCAGTGCTAAATCTAATACATTTGAATGTATATTACATTCAGTGATAAGTGAATAGCTTATCACTTATTTTTGGGAGCAAGTTTTGCCTAGAAAATTCAATGCCACTTAATTCATTCAGATGTTCTATTTTCGGTTATCAAACGGTCTGAACGTGTTAAGATCTGAATCCATTAAGTTTAAGTACTGAATTGTATTATCAAATGGGGCCTAACTCACACATATTAAAACTATTAATTCGTCCAGTATGGACTAATTATTCTCTAACACCTAACTAACAGTTAATGGTAGACCTTAGGAGAAGTTAGCCCTACATCACCAACATTTCATCTTCTACAACTTGAGTCCAATCTGGATGCATGAAAGTGGTATGGATTCCATTTGGAATATTAGCTGATGATACATTGTGTACAAAGACCTCCAGAGGTCTAGATAGCCTATGAATTGACACATATTTATCAATGGGATACCTAAATCATTTTACATGAGCTTCTGAAATTTATCGATTTGGTGGCTTGGCATGATTAGATATGTCAAGTAACACATATCTACTAGTTGTATCCAAATCAAGAGTAAATAAAGAAGTGGCAAAAATACTTCTTCAAGAATATTCTTAAAAGAAAGATGGTCAAGTACCAAGGAAGGAGGGATTCTATCAACTATATCAACTGTTTCAGAAGACATATCAGCAATAACTTTCTAAAGATCAGTGTCGTCGCCATTGGTTGTAAGCAAATCGGTAGCTAGCGAATCTATATTGGCATGCAAATTAGTATGAGCCACATTGGTATTGGCATCAGCATTGGCATGCAAATCAATATTGGTCATATCAGTATCGGCAGTAGCATGAAAATCAATATCGGCCATGATGGCCATGCGAATCCTAGCTAATTCTATTTTTTCTTATCATTTATCTCCCCCTAAAGTGAAGAATTGGATACCAATAATGAAAAATATGTCTCTACCTCCAAGAAGGTAATATCCATTATTTCATGAATTTTCTTAGTGGTTGGATGATAATATCGATAATCTTTCTTGTGCACAGCATACTTTAAGAAAATACATCGATTAGTACAAAAATCCAGTTTACTGTGTTGATTCTTGTACAGATGTATAAAAATCACACATCCAAACACTCATGCTAAAATTATTAGCATTGATGATAGAGTAAAGCATTGAGAAAGAGTCTACAATAGAATTTAAAAGTTTATGATTTTTGAAAGCAACTTGTTTAGCAAGTGAACTATTGTGGCGATTACATCAGGCCAATACCAATATGGAACATTTGCACCAATCAATAAGGCAGTGCTATTTCTATTATATGCTAATTTTTCCTCTCAACCACTCCATTTTATTGCAGAATCTGAGTATAAGAAATTTCATGTATGAGGCTCTTATTATTGAAGAAATCCTGTAATGATCGATTATCATATTCACCACCATTATTGGACCAAAGAATTATGATTATAGATGAAAATTGTATATAAATCATTAAACAAAATGATTTAAAAATTTCCAACACTTCATTCTTATACTTTAATAGATATAATTAAGCCATATGAGCATAATCATCCACAAAGGTTACAAACTAGTGAATACCAATAGATGAATCAGTCAATGAAAATCCCCAGACATCAAAATGCACCAAAGGAAAATGAGTATACACTTGCTAAAACTGATTAGATAGGGGACTCTATGACTCTTGGTAGTTTGACATTTCATATCGACAACATTAACACTAGAAACAAGTCAAGAAATAGGTGCTTTAGGTATCCAAAGGATGGATGCTCCAACCCCTAATGCCATAACTAGATCTCTCGGTCTTTAGTATTATCGGTGATTCTCATCTGATTTGGTTTGCCTAAATTACAATCATTCATTTAGTATAAACCCTTCTCCTAGTTCCATGACTGATTATCTCCTTGGTGAGAATATCCTAAAGAGGACAAAAGGTTGGATACATCAGTGCTATACAATTAAGATCCATTGTTATTTGACTAATAGATAGTAGCTTATTTGATACAAAGGGTATCAATAAGGTATCAGGTAGAGAAAAAGATGATGATAAAATAACACTTCCAACCCCCGATAACTGGATATTGAACACCATTGGCATTGAGATTATTGACAGTCTTGACTAAGTGACAGATGAGAAACTGATGTGAATTGACGTAGGATCTAGACGATGATCAAGTTGGAGTCGCGGAAGACACTCGACCCCTCTAACTCGCAGAACTACGAACCTTGAATTTAATCTCAACCCGTAGAACAATGAATTAGCGAACCAAGGCTTTAGGTAGAAGACGCCACAATCAAGTGTGGTTCTTGATTGATAAGTCACTTGAACACTCAAGCTCTCTCAAGTATTCAAAAAAGAATCTCTTAGAAAAGTGACATGCTATTCTCACAAGAATAAACTGAAAATTTGATTGATAAGATTGTGTCTAATTCATCCAACATAAGGCCTATTTATAGCCTTGTAACTAATCCTACTACTACTACGAAAAACAATAAAACAAAATGGCTGCTTAGCTAGTCCACATAGGACTTGAATCCTACTTGACCTAGGAGACTCACTTCGGCCTAGCATTGGTTGATTGGCCAATGTGGCTTTATTCACCAATCAACGCTAAATAAACTACTAATAACAACTTAATTGACTAACTAGGAACAAGAAAGCATTCGGATCCAAGAAAGAACAAGGAAGACAATCAGATCAACCCTTGGTCCGAACTTGAATGATGAATTCATCCTTGGTCAGCTTGTGGCTCATTCATCATTCCCCTCCTCTTGAAGGTGATTTGTCCCAAATCGAAGGATCATTTGTGATGAAGAATCTCAGGGAATGTCTTGATGAATTCAAGCCAAGAAGCATGCCTTCTAGTCAACTTGAATACGAACCAACATGCATGCTCCAGCTCACTTGAATTTCGCCAATTGCTCATCACATGTATACCTGGATCAAATACAAAACAACCACAAGAATGATTACTTGTAGAGCTTAGTTGGAAATCTGATTCAAAAGACAGCATACAAAATGACAATGTGTGGCCACCCCAAGATAGAAGAATCAAGGTAATAAATGAAGGTAATAATACACAAGCTGACTTTCCAGCTCCAAAAGAAGAAGAGTTAGTGATGACACTTCCCTTTTCAATCATTAAGCATTGAAGAACAAGTCCATTATGTGCATTAGGATTAACTTGTGTAGGCAAGGTTGTACACATCCACGAATTAAATGGTTCAAACTCAGCTCCAAGCACTTCAAAATCAGCATGGAACACAACATTGTGAGAGCCAAATTCTTGCATAGTAATACACGATGGAACCTGCAAAAACTTAAGAAAAACACTAGGTAACAAGAGGTTAGGAGGGTAGGTAGAAAACAAAGATTCAATTATGCTTTCCACTCTCACACAGTTGGCTCTTGCAATCATCACTTGTTTCCTTTCATGTTGTTCCCTCTTAATCGTACCCTTGGCCGGTTCATGCTTAGGCAATTTTTCCACATTTTGATTTCGGCCAGCCCCAATTTTGCTTATTTCGTGAGTTTTAGTGTCATGCCCTAACTCACGAGGTTTTCTTTTCTCAAGTTCATCTTCAAATTCTTTTTGAAGGCTTACTTGGTCCTCATGCACTTGTGGAGGTGTAAGAGGTGCAAGTATAACCTTTTTATTGCCAAAAGAAAAGGAATACTTATTGGTGAAACCGTCCCAATTGACCTTTCTATCAAATTGCCATGGACAGCCTAAAATCACATGAGCAGCTTGCATGGGCACAACATCATATATTACTTCATCATTAAAATGACCAATACGGAAATAAACAAGTACTTGTTTAAGTACACGTACCTCACCGCTGTTGTTGAGCCATTACAACTTGAAGGGCCTTGGGTGGTTAGTTGTTGGGAGGCCTAGTCGATCCAACCATTATGGCACTTGCGACATTGGTACAGCTTCCAGGGTCGATGACTAGGCTGCACACCTTCTCCTTGATGTGGCAACGAGTGTAGAATATATTCTCTCGTTGAAGTTCATCTACTCCAATGTGGGCAGTCAAAGCTCGTCGGACCACTAAACCAACACGATCCATTGTAGGCTGCTCCTCAATAATCTCCACGTCATCTTCTTCTCCCTCAAGTGGAGGCATTCCCGCATACTCATCATCCTCTTCATTGTTAGTGAGCATTTCCCCATTAGGCAAGATGATCATAGCTCATTGACTTGGGCATTGAGAGGCGATGTGACCAAACCCTTGACACTTAAAGCATTTAGTGTCTCTATTTCGAGGCTTGGTTGTGTCGGACTTTGCCTTTTCACTGCTCTTCAAATTTGATTTTTGTGGTTAAGCATTCGGCATTGAAGAGTTAGAAGAAGGAGGATTTGAGTTGTCCATTTATGACGGAATAGAGGATTGTTCTTCCCTTTTTGGTTGCTGATTTTTCCAATTTCCAGGTTGGAAGTTGGAATTGGGGCGAGAACTACCCCTCCTCTTGAGCCTCCGCTCCACTTTGACAGCTTTACCCATTAATTCTTCCATGTCAAAGTAGTGTTGAAGCTTTACGACCTCAGCAATTTCAAACCGCAATCTCCTTAGAAAACGTGCCATTGTTGCTTCTGCATCTTCATGAATATCAGCACGCATCATGGCCATTTCCATTTCTTTGAAGTAGTCTTCTACCGACATACTTCCTTGAGTGAGCATTTGCACTTTGTAGTGCAAATCTCGATGATAATACCCTGGGATGAATCTTTTCCTCATGATCCTCTTAAGGTCGTTCCAAGTGCGGGTGAGTGGCTCTTGGTTCCTCCTTTGCTTTATTTGAAGTTGGTCCCACCAGATGGCTGCGTATTCAGTGAATTCCATGACCGCCAACTTCACCTTTTATTCCTCAGTGTATGGGTGATAGTCGAAGACCTTTTCCATTTTTCACTCCCAATCCAAGTAGGCTTCAAGGTCGGATTTCCCTTGGAAGGGTGGAATTGTCATTTTAACCCCTTTGATGGAATTGTCTTCATGTTCGGCCCTTGATCTTCTCTCTCTCCTTTGATTGACTTCATCTTGCTCAGTGTCCTTATTGGAGTCATTAGATTCATCCAATTTAGCTTTCCCTTTGGATTTCTTAAAGGAACTCTTGGAAGTTTCTAGTTTATCAAGTCGTTCTTGGACCTTCTCAATGGTTTGCTTGATTTGTTTGTTAGAATCAGCAATCAAGGCTTGCATTTTGAATGCAAGTTGAGCAATTGTCATTTCATTGGTTGTTTCTCCCTCAGTTGACATTTTTTTTTTCTTTAAACCTGCAAAAGAACAAACGTGTGATAGAAAAGACCTCACACACTCCCTTATGTGTTTCCCTCACACTCGTGTATCACTCAAGTGTTTTTATTTCACTCTAATGATCTCACCAAACACGCTCTAGTTCCTTGATCTTCCTCCTTGAAGAAATCAGAAAGTTCAAGCAAATTCAATGACTTGTAATCAGTTACCTTCACATGACTTTGGTGTATCACAGCCAGTTCACTTGATTAGTGAAGAATGGAGCAAGAAATTTGAAAAAATAAAGGCTAAAATTTGACTCAAAAGCTGGAAAAGAATTCGAAATGGAAAACACTAAGAAAACCCTAGAAAGAAGACTTTGGAAAACCGGGGGTAATTTGGTAAAATTTCCCTTGATTTTCTAGACCTCTTAGTGAGGGATAAACACGGAATTTAGACTAAAGAAGGGACACAATAGAGACTGAAAAGTAATTAAGAAACTAAGACAAATAGATTAGGAAGCTAGGCACAATTTAGGAAACTAGACTACAATCTGGACTTGACTCCTAATCAACTTTGGAAAAGGAGAGCAACTTGATCTAACCGACAATAAAACAAATTAAAAGACTCACCTAAATGCTGGAAAATAGGAACAAAATCACGTGGCTCAAGGTTACAAAGCAATCAGCAATTCAGATTCCAAGAAGCTTCCAAAACCAATTCGGATTTGGTTGTTTTGTTTAAGGCGGTGGGAAGCTTTCTTAAAGCTGTTTGGATTGTTTACGGTGGTTGGCAGCTGTTTTAGGAATTAGGAACTATTTTATAAGGATTTGGCAGGTTCCCTCTTTGATTTTTTTATCTTCTTCAACCATAAGAAATCCTTATCAACTTTGGAAAGTGAAAGCTGGAATTGAAAACCAATTTTCTGGTTTAGCTTCAGCTTCCAATTTCAGTTCTAAACCCCCCCCCCCAACACAAGCACGGATGTTTTGGCAACCAATGAGAATAACTTCAGGCTTTGAACAACAAGAACAACTCAATGTTTCGGATCAAACACACAAGATCAGATTTGATTCAATCAAGTATTCAAGAAAACAGCCCGGCTTTTCTTTCTTTTGTTTCTTTCGTTTCTCTTTTTTTTGTTTTTAATTTCAGCTGACTTGAATCTGCTTTTAAACTTCAAGAATCCAGTGTTGAATTTTCCAGAATTCAACAATGATCAACATTTGCAATCAGTTTCAAGGAATTCAAGAAAACAGCACCAAAGTTAAAGAATTAGTTGTAACTTGTTCAAGAACTTTTAAAGTGTGTTTCAAGAAGTCAAGTTGGCCACAAAACAAGTTCAAGATTCAATGATTCCAGCAAGGTTAAGCCACGGTTTTCTGGTTTTGATCAGCCCAAGTTTTCCAGCAATAAACACACAACACACAAGAACAAGGCAGTTTAGGACAGCACAAGAACTATGAAGTGGACAGCACAAGAAACTATGAAATGAACAACTAGCAACCAGAATTTCCAAGACTTAACTGACACACAAGATTTGGATAGAAACACGAGAATAACGGACAGCAATCAAGACACAAAATTTGAACAACAAGGCAAGAAGAGACACGGACAGCAAGATAAAAGACAAGACTTGAAACAGAAATTTTTTTTTTTTTGGACAGATTCGACACCAAAAACAAGAAACGAAAATTTAACAAGAACAAAGGGATATACTTGATATCGTCAACCTGGCTCTGATACCCAAGATGATGTGAATTGACGTAGGATCTAGACGATGATCAAGTTGGAGTTGCGGAAGACACTCGACCCCTCTAACTCGCAGAACTACGAACCTTGAATTTAATCTCAACCCGTAGAACAATGAATTAACGAACCAAGGCTTTAGATAGAAGACGCCACAATCAAGTGCGGTTCTTGATTGATAAGTCACTTGAACACTCAAGCTCTCTCAAGTATTCAAAAAAGAATCTCTTAGAAAAGAGACGTGCTATTCTCACAAGAATAAACTGAAAATTTGATTGATAAAACTTGTGTCTAATTCGTCCAACATAAGGCCTATTTATAGGCTTGTAACTAATCCTACTACTACTAGGAAAAACAATAAAACAAAATGGCTGCTTAGCTAGTCCACATAGGACTTGAATCCTACTTGACCTGGGAGACTCACTTCGGCCTAGCATTGGTTGATTGGCCAATGTGGCTTTATTCACCAATCAACGCTAAATAAACTACTAATAACAACTTAATTGACTAACTAGGAACAAGAAAGCATTCGGATCCAAGAAAGAACAAGGAAGACAATCGGATCAACCCTTGGTCCGAACTTGAATGATGAATTCATCCTTGGTTAGCTTGTGGCTCTTTCATCAGAAACCATTTAGGTCAAAGGTCATATCATCGGTAGATCTTGAGGCGATAATCCAATCACTATCAAACTAATTAGGGCTACACTTACCTTGATACTAACAAGCCATTGAGGTACTGACAATAGGGATAGAGGCACCTATCTAGTGTTAATAACCGTGACTGATGCCACTAAATCAACAGCAGGTGTGGCCACTCTTCCAAAGTTTCCATTCTAATCAGTAGTATTCAATCGATCAACTCGTTGATTTCACCATTTACGCCTTTTCCACCATGCTGGATGCCTATTCAATTTGAAACACGTATCATGTGTGTGTGTCCCTTCTTGGTACAGTAAGTACAGCTATCCCTTTTCATTGGCATTTTGATATGAACCAACATATTCCCACCTAATGCCATAACAGAGTCAATTGTGATGTCTCCTCTTGTAAAAATTACCAATTCCCTGCTATCTTCACACTGAATATAAGCATATGCCTCCTCAGCTGTTGGAAATGGTTTCATTCATAGAATATTTCTATGAATCTTATCCAATCAGTTATCTAACTTGTCAAGAAAAATGTATACTCTTTCTTCTTGAATAAGAGAGTTATACCTGCCAATGTTGACAGCATGCTCCATTTGGTTTGGCTAAAGGAAATCAAACTCTCTCCATAAATCCTGAACATCATTGTAATACCTCTTAATTGACCCTCCAACTTTCTCATCCTGGTCACCCTTCATAGCAAATCATACAACTGGATATATCTGTTCCATCAAAGCATGTTATAGCAATGGCATCCCATACCACTTTTGCAGTAGGGAAATTGATGAAGTTGCTAATTAGAAGTGGATCTATATTGTTTATCAGCCATCCTTTTATGATCGAGTCTTCAGTCTACCACTGTTGGTAAATGAGATCTGTCAGTGGAGATTGAGGAAGGTCAGTATTAATATATCCCAACTTATATTTGCCAGAAATATACATCTCAACAACTTGGTACTAGAGGGCATAGTTGGTGTCATCCAACATGATGCTAATCTAAGCCATGGAAGAATCATTGCTCGGTGCAAGTCTCTTACATCTATTCAATACTTTCATCATTCTTTCCACCTTGCACTATCTCGGGTGATTCTGCCATGGTTTCTTGTTCAAAGTTATATCAAAGTAGCACTTGAGCAAAGACCCTAGAATTCTTACTCTGATACCATGTTAAGAATAATGAGTTTTGGGGACAATTTTCTCTCTATTTCTTACTTTTGATGTTACAATAGTATGAATTCTATATATAGGCTACAATAGGGTAAGGTACAAAGAATCTAAACAATCTTCTTGATAGTAACTATCCTATTTAAAGACATCAAAACCAAGAAGATATTTGTATTCATCACCCAACAAGAAACAACCAACAACTCAATTTAACATGTAAGACTTTCCGAAAGACTGCACATCATGTACAAAAAGTTCCCAAATTTGTATGTAAAGTTATTCAAAATATTGCACAAAGTATAAATGAAAAAATTGATATGTTATTAACAAAAATTGATTCATGCTTGTAAAAGTACTTGTACAAACTGTAACTTAATTTCTATGTAAAGTACCAATTTTATATAGGTGCAATGTTTATACGAGCTCGAATCATATTTACACGATGTTATTTGTTATGTTACATCAAATCACTGCTTCTTTCTTCCTAATAAACTCACTAACTATAATTAAAGTGCTCATTGCCATTCATTAAAGTTTACATTAGTATTTATTCAAGTGCACATATACAAAGTCTTTTGTTATGGATTTTATTTTGTGATGTTTAGTCATTCATTGTGGACATAAATCTTTACATGTAAAACGTAGTAGGATAATGAAACCCCTTCTTAGAACTAGCAGTTTTGCTACTCTACTAGTTGATGACAAGGCTTGAATTATGGTAGTACTGGGGATGTCTGTGGATAATTGTAGAAGCCCTTGAAGCTATTCTATGAATTAAAGAAATTGTGAGTGAGAAAGAAGGAAAAGAAAGCCAGGATGAAAAGATAACAAGAGAAAACAGAAAGACAACTAAACAAATCTAGTCATAATGGTGGAGTGGTGATTTGTTAGGTAAGAGAAAATCTAGTGACATTACACCTTAGTAGGATAGATGGCACTTTAAACTCTCTTAAAGATAGATGGCACTTTGAACTCTTTTAAACGTCTCAATTTGATACATCCATCCAATTGTCATTCAAACATGTGATTATCCATCCATATTCTAATTAAATTGCTAAGGAATTTGAATAGAAAATGGTTTTAGACTAATAATCTACAAGAAGTACTATGCACTTATATTTCATGTCAAAACTACAAGAAAAATCAAAATACTATATTTATGTGAAAATTATGCTCAATTTCTTCGAAACCTATAATTTTGCCATTAGAAATACATACAATCTTGTACACGTGGTCTAGAAAGTAAATTACTAACCATAATTTACAAGCAAATTTACAAATATTATGGACAAAAATGGACTACTTGACTTGAAACTATTTATATTTACTTTCGATATCAATTACAAAGAAACATGAATTTTACATGAAAAGCTGAAGCATTGTAAATAGTTGAGATGAAATTTCTATTTTTTTGGTTTTCTAAATAAGCTCATTTACCTGTTTTCTTTTGTTCCGTTTAATTGTATTCTGAAATAACTTGACAAGTGAAACTTTATGTGCAGAATTGAGCTTCATTACTTCATTGATAAGTTTTAGAAATTTGATACTATTATCACTAAGTGGTAATCCTTTAAATGATGTCCTTCTAAGTTCCATAGGGAATCTTTCCACATATTTGGAGAAGTTCTTAACCACTAGTTGTAACATTAAGGGCAAGATTCCAGATGGACTTGACAATTTGAGTAGTTCAGTTGATCTTAATCTATCTGACAATGACTTAACAATACTTATTCCAACAACAATCGATGGCTTGAAAGATCTTCAATGACTGTCTTTCACAAACAACCAACTTATGAGTGCCAGTTGAGTTTTGTAATCTGCAAGAATTGGGATTGAATGAATTGAATGGTAACCAACTTTCAAGTTCCATTCTCAAATACTTAGAAAATATGACATCCTTGATATATCTTTATCTTCAGAGCCATAAGCTAAACTCAACTATTCCTTCAAGCTTGTGGAAACCGAAAGATCTTTTTGAGCTGAACTTATCTTCAAATTCCTTGAATGTATATTTGTCTCAAGAAATGAGTAATTTGAGAGTTGCAATAGCAATAGACTTATCTTTCTTTGGCACATAACAAGTTGTAAGGATCAATTCCTGAGTCTATTGGTAGCTTGCTCAATTTGGTAAACTTAGATCTTTCACAGAACAACCTCTCTAGTTTGATGCCCAAGTCTCTAGAAGCACTTCAATAGCTAAACTTCTTCAATGTTTCTTTCAACCAAGTGATAGGTGAAATTCCTTCTGGTGGCATTTTCAAAAATTTTCAAAGTCTATCTTTTCTATCGAATGGAGCATTATGTGGCCCCCCAAGATTTCATGTCCCACCTTGTAGTACTAATAGCACTTTTATTCACAAATCAAACAAAAGCAAAGTCATAATTCAAATAGTATCTATTTTGGTGGGGACTACAATGCTTGTTTTAACCTTGCTTTTGTACTGTTCAAATCCCAAAGGGCACAAAATAAGGTTCCTAAGTAGATGGATATAGTTTCTGCAACAAATCACTAAGAATTTCATATTATGAACTTGTACAAGCAACTGAAGACTTTAGTGAAAATGATCTTCTTGGAAAAGGAGGTTTGGATCAGTGTTTAAAGAAATTCTGAAATCTGAAACATTAATTACCGTGAAGGTGTTCAATTTGGAGATAGAAGCTGCATTCAAGAGTTTTGATTCAGAATGTGAAGTTTTGTGCAACCTTTGCCAGCGGAATCTTACAAAAATTATTAGTACTTGTTCTAATAGTGATTTTAAGGCCCTAGCTCTGGAGTTCATCCCTAATGGTGATATTTAGAAGTGGCTCTACTCAGAAAACTATGTCTTGGATTTCATGCGAAGATTGAGCATAATGATAAACGTGCCTTGTGTTCTAGAATATCTCCACCAAAATTACATGGTACCGGTGATTCATTGTGAATTGAAGCTAGACAATGTTTTGTTAGATGAAAATGTGGTAGCTCATATGGGTGATTTTGGTCTTGCAAAATTGTTGGGTGAGATAGACAATGTTGCATGTACTGGGACACTAGCAACATTAGGGTACATGGCACCAGGTAATTTCCGAGTGCTCTCTTACCTATAAAATTTCTATATAGTCTTTTACATTTGAAGGCAATTTTTTATCCCCATATTTATAGACTGATACGTAATTTCTCAAGTTTTAAATGCTTTTCTCATACACATAGATATACCTTTCACTTTTTGCATGTCATTGTATATCTCAAGTTATGTTATAGAAGAGTGTGGATTAAGCGAAAGCATAAAATCAAACCAATATATAATCAAAATGTGTGTAAACTATCATAATCTACTCTAACCATAAAGGATAAAAACAGTAAGTAATGAATCAGAAAAAACCCTTTAGCTATAACTATAATTTCTATTCTTCGTACAAGAATTCAAATTTTGAGAATAGCAACTAGGAAATCAGGCTCCCATTATTCTTATTGCAAAAATGCTTTTGTAAGTAATATTTTCTTAAAGGTAATATGAAATTAACTGATGAAATACCATGGAATTTTCAAACTATAGCCTTGTTGGTGATATTGCTATTGTCTGTTGAGATTGAAGATCCAGAGAATAAATTCAAATTTTAGTGTGCATTCTCATTAGAGAAATTAAATAAGTTGCATATCAAAATGATATACTTAATTTTTATTTATTTATTTTTGCATTAGTTATTACTTTGTTGTGGTTTCAATTCTTGATATTAGGAAAATATCTCTGTTGTGAGTTTGAATACCTCTAAAAATAATTTGAAATGGGTTTCATTACATAATAGTTTTTCAATCTCCCAACTAACGATTGAGATACGTTTCAATACTTTTTGTTTGATTTGACATAATTGGCTAAATTCCTATTGTTGAATGGAAAATGAAAAAAATAAACTTTAAGAACTTATCTTACAAATTCTATGAGTTCATCAATCATGTAAAATCAATTAATCTACCACATAAAGGAAATTGCACAAGAAATAACAAGAGAATGCAAATACCAAAACTACAATTTTTGTCAATGATTCTTCCATTAACAGCATGTTCAGTTACTTTCCAAAATTGAAGATCTTACATTTTTATCATCTGTTCCAGAGTATGGATTGGATGGATTGGTATCAACCAAATGTGATATTTACAGTTTCATTATTTTATTGATAGAAACTTTTACAAGAAAAAGCCCAATGATGAATATTCAATGGAGATTTCACATTAAGGATATGGATCAATGATTCACTAACAAATTCATTAGTAGGTTATTGATGCGAACTTGTTAAGGCCTTCAAATGAACATTTGGATGAGAAGCATCAAAGTGTGAATGAGTTTATGATAGAGATTGCTGATGACAATCTAGAAAACCTAAACAAATTGCATTTAAGTTGAAAGCTCAAATGTGCAAAGTCCATCATGGAATTGGAGGTGAATTGCGCTATGAAATCTCCTGGAGAGAGAATAAATATAAAGGATGCAGTAGTAGCTCTTGAAAATATAAACAACAGCTCCTTGCATATTGTACAGATTAGGGGGCAGAATTGTGCTCTGTGCAATGAAAATATAGATGTATACTGTACCTTGTAGGTTAAAATTTATATTATACGCTTTGTGTTTATTTTGATATTAGAGGATTGTTTATTTTGTAATGATGCTACAGGAAGAAAAAGATTGATCAATGAGTTAAGATATTTTAGGGGGAAAAAAAAAAGATCAGATCATATATACTTGAAGACATATCTAAGAAGCTGCACGAGAAGTAATGTAGTACATAACTGAATTTTTACAAAATTGATAGTATGTTTCTATTAGAATACACAAATAGACAAAAGAGATTATTAGTGGAAATTGTATTTGTGCAGTTTCTATGCAAAACCAAAGAAAAAAACAGAATTTATTACATGTATTACTAACAGAGAAGAAGAGCCTCATTTAAACTTTGGTGATTGATATTATGAGAGCATCGGCAAAAGAGCTGTTCTTTGGATATTAATATGTATTTAGGCATCTGAAAATCATTCAACTAGATGGAAAAAATTATAAATGTACTAGATGTCGTTGTCATTCTTCGTCAAAACATTGATCTTCGTTGTTTAGTTTCCACTACTATATTTCATGACATAATAGATCATTTGTTCATCATTAGAACGATTTTAAACCGCAAATTCCAAATAATAGTTGTAACAACTTACATGATTAAGGAACACTAAGAAAATGATTACAAGCAACCTAACTATTTTTAAAGATACTTAATCTCCAACCAAGTCATACTCTATAGTTCTATACTGAGAGACATTCACCAATAAAGCCTAGAGTAAAAAACACATGATTTTCAATGCATAGAATTGATCTAAAGAATCAAGCATCACATGAGTGAATTAATTCTGCAAAAACCAAATGCTTAAAAAGTTGTATTATATTAAGCATGCAAAAATAGTAAAAAGTTTCTTTAAATGAATAAATGAAACAACTAATAGAGAAAATAACCTGTCAAGTATGGAAAGTTAGAGATAAATGCACATTAATATTTTAGTAAAACACTTTCATAATCTTACAACAAGGACAAAAGGCGAAGACATAGCAATCAGCTTGTTAGTAATTAATCTTAAAGCATATTAATGCATTAAAACCACAAGCTTAGTTGCAAGCATATGACATGCACAAAAGCTCATCAACAACTAAGAAATAGCAGTATGTCTGGAGAAAAGCCTTGCTGAAAATTACAATACAAAGTTTAAAGCAAAATAGAGTGCAAGAAAAAAGAAAAAATGAATGAAGAGTCTAAAACACCTTTGCTCTGAAGAGAAGAAATCAGATTGCAATCAGCATCAATCCTTCGATGGTTAAAAAGGGAAGGATGTTCATTCTCAAAACGGGAATTATATGCTATAAAATGTTTCAATACTAGAATAACCCTCTAAACATGTTCAAGAAAAGAAAGCCAATAAGTAGTTGGTAAGAGACTGCAAATCAGTAGTTTAGGATTGTAGAGAATTCTTCATTTGATTCAAACACCTCTTTCTTTCTTGATTGGTGGTAAATATTAACTAATAATTCATGGTGACAATATCAAGATGTTACTTTTTGCAACCTTTGATGAGACTATAAAAGGAGACAAAGTAAAGATTTTCATAATTTAGAGCAATTAAGTGGGACTGCTCACATTTCAAGTGTAATTAATCTAAATTTTCATTAGGAGGTAGATGCAAGTGCAACAAATTGTTCTATTACCATTTCCCTTCTAATAATTCTTCCAATAATTAATGGATAACAATGCCATGTTTGCCATTTTTCTTTTAGGGTGTTATATCTTACAACACTTGAGGATCTATAAAGGAGACAAAGTATATAATTTTAAATAATTTGAAATAGTAAAGTGTGACTGCTCTAAAAGTGCAAGTGTAATTATCTCAAATTTTCATTCAAAAGTTAGATGCAGGTGTCCCAAATTGTTTTGCTAAAGCTGCTGCTTTAATGATACTCCATCTCATCAAATCTTCGATTTGTAAAATCTACGTTGATCGTGAGGAAGACTTTCACCTTTAACTTATGTGGTTCATGAAGAAAATTTTGACCCTTCCTTTTGGATTTACTTGGGTTCCATCTCATCAAATTTGAAACCTAAGATCTTTTTTTCTTTATTTATTTATTTATTCATTCATTATTTATTTTTTAATTTTTTTTTTTTTTGGCTTTCTCTGCACAATATTTGAAGGTCTTCTTCATAAATAATCTGGGTATCATCCTGAATAGAAAAATGAATGTGTTATTCAAGCCTTCCAGATGAAAACCTGATTAGCAAATAAGCACCATTCATTAGCTTTTTGCACTACATTTTTTTTTAACTAATACTTTTTGCACTACTGAAAAAATAGATCTTAAATCCAAATATTTGTCTAATGACAGTCATACCACAAGCCGACATGTATACAACCATAATCTCTTATCATCGTTTGCATATGTCAATTATAATCTCTTATCATCATTTCCAGATGTAAGGAATATATTCTTTTGCACAAACTTGTGAAAAAGGAACAAACTACAACAATATACCAGAGGATGGACACGAGGAAGTTCTCCAATGAAGAACCTTATCATGAGACCCTCTCTGAACTCATAACACATTGAGATCGTGCTTTTCCCTACTTTCTTGTTTTCCACTAAAAACAAAAGGTAAAACAAAAGTACATACACGCATGCAAACTCTACATCAAGGTTCCAGCTTCAGTGAAACCACTCTTGACTGCCTGTTCCTCTTTGACACCTTGACAAACACTACTGAAAGGCATGATGGGGCCCACCATGGTTGACGGACCTTTTGCTCTCCTTTCAAACAAGCCACTGAAAAAGTTTTTAGGTATCAGGGCACTGAATATGATACCATAGAGGGGACACAGAATTTGGCAGTCTTAATCTTACAAAAACAAACAGTAACAAGTACATTAGAAAGGAGAGCAAAACTTTTATATTGGTTCCATGAAATGAAACTAAAAAGGTGTGCTGGTAGATGATGTGGCATATATAATTATAATTGCAATCTCAGGAGCATTGCAGGAGAATTTGTTAGCAATCCCACAACATCCAAATGCATGTCAAACAGATTAATCAATCCAGGGCACACAGCCTTTACTTATTCAGTGGTTCTCAATCACGCACCGAACCGATCCAGGACAAACAGCCTTTATCCCCAAATATATTCAGTGGCTTTGCATCAGTGCATTGCATGCAGTATACCAGAAAAATCAATCCGTCCCCCCCATCTAATTTCTCCGAAACAATACACGCCTAAAACTAAAACCACGTCGACAAAAAACCCACAAGAAAAATAAAGGGACTAACATGAAGATTTCCGTTAATCCATTAAAGACAACATGATGGGATTGAGATAGACGCAAGACTGCCATTGAAATGCATAAAATAAAAGTAAAAATATGTTTCATATAATTTAAAAAAAAAAAAAAGAAGAAGAAAAGATGCTCACTATTGTTATTTGGAAAGGTGGTTTCTAGGTGAACCTGGAAGTGGCAACTAATATAACTGCTGAGTCATGGGGGATTATTGACGGAATGCAGATGATCTGGGAAGCTGGATATTAAAAAGTCCTCATGGAGACAGATTCTAAAACTGCTCTATGACTTCGGGATCAAGCTGCAATGACTAGCCTGCCCTTGAATCCGCTGAAACAGATTACTGACTGGTTGAGGAACGATTGGGAAATTCAAATCAGTCATATCTGGAGAGGGGGAAATATGTGCGTGGATAGTTTAGATAAAGGAAGCTTAAGCCAAGAGCTGGGGGTTCAATGGTTATCTACTCCACATAATACCGTCAGAAGTTGGTTGAACTTTGATGTAATGGGGGATCTCCACCACACAATTAGTTACCTTGTAATGGCCGTTCAGCACTCTAATGCACCGAAACCAAAATAAAACAAAATATTCCTCACTCTTGGCAGAACTGAACATTCTTACAAGCCTAGCAACAGTAGGCTTTCCCAGACATATCCATCTCCTCAGTAATGTATATGTATCACCATGACTTGCATGGGAAACATGAAGTTTTCCACTGCACAGGAGAATCAATGGCAGGACATCTAACATAAACATTTTCACACAATTAGATTTGTAAGGAAAGATGAGAAGACTTCCAATTTCTGAAATCTGCAAATATGTTGAATATGGAACCAAACATTGAAACCGTTTTCCTAGTGAGGATCCGCAAAGTAGCACCGTAGGTAAAAGAATTTCATATGAAATAGAATAAAGTGCACTAGTAGTAGTTATATCAGCATTAACGAATTAGAGTGAGATGGAGAGACCTTTTATTCGCCTCAGCTCCTTGCATAACGTTATAAAGTCCCCCCATTTCATGTGGCACCTTCTTATGAATCGAAGTATCTGTTCAGTTGTAAACATAGACATCCCTTCCAAATACTCTCCATTTACACCATTCTCTTTAAAGATTTGACGGTAGCTGCCGAGATTGATCTCTTCTAACCACAAGCCAACGTCCTGAAAAAACAAGAAAGAGCATCCAATTTGTTGTGAGAATTTCGATCAAAGATAACAGGTAACCAGCACTATAATCACAAAGCGCCGCCTCCATTCGCCCACCCCCATACCCATCACGCATCAGTTTCACCATTGGTGCTTCACCACTAGAAAACCACCTCGATGTATGAAAGTAGGGGAAGATGGTTGAAAGATGAGAACAAAGAAAAAAATAGGAGAAAAAGGAACCTAAAAAGGAAAAACACTTTTCAATCATATGGTGATTAAATCTATTAAGTTTGTAACATCACCAGCCTTTCAATAGGCAAACCAACCAAAATTTTAACAAGATTGTTATTCAACCAGACATATGATCAATGAACTGCAAAATTTCTTGAATTATTCCAGAAAACTCAATTAGATAGCAAAACATTCTGAGTGAATTGAAGGCACCGTCAATAATTGGAAGTCATAAATTAACCTAACCTAAATCCTACCAATGGATCCCCTCACACATCAAAGTGGCTCTCATGTTAAGCACAACAGTCAGTTATAAAGGGAAGACACTGTCCATTACAAATATTTTTATATCCTCAAAACCTTCAAAAAAGAGCAGAGATATAAAGGGAAGACACCGTCAATTATTGTGTGCATAGTGAAAGCGAGGATCTCAGGATCAAAGTTGTCTCCTCTTTACCATTACATGCATTTGCTTTTCTTTTTTTTTAATTCCTTTCTTTTCCATTGGAAGATATTTTTCACATTCTCAACACCTTCAAACAAGAGCAGAATACGATAACAGGAGACCGCCAACTATTCTGTGCATAGTCAAATTCAATGATCTCAGGATCATTGTAGACTCCCCTTTACCATTCCATGCACTATCCCATATCAACACTATATCGAATGCACAGTTCTTTTTCTTCTCTTTTTCCCCCATTTTAGACATAAATTTAACCTATTATTCCCCAGAATTCCTGAAGCTCCAAAGCTCATTAGCATATTGTGTTGCATAAGTACTTCATTTACTTACTATACTGACATCAATACAAAGTTTACTTCACGCCGTAAAAGTTAGAATAAAAAGAAAGCTTTTATGAATGCCAGTTAAATGGTTCATGATTGATCTTTGACGTTCTTTTATGCTAAATGCAGCACAGCAACTATGTTAACTAAGAAGAGAAGTTGCCTGTATCAAAGCCCCCAATCCATCAACTAAGCTAAAAAGTAACATAGTGCCCAGCCTAATCAGAATTTTCCAGCTTATTTCCCCAGAGTGCACTTTTAGGAGTCAAACTTTGCTAATTATTCTGAACTCAGGCATCAATGTTTGTTTAAGTACTACGATGGGCTAAATTCCCCCTGCCTTTAGCACTGGACAGAAGCATATCAATGGGCTTCCATCCTCTGAAAGCATCGAAACAAAAGTTACTAATGCTTTTGAAGAATGAGTAGATCAAGACAAACCAATCAAAGATATAAACAAGTAAAAACCCCACATAATATGGTCAGAATCAGTAAAAGTGGACAAGATATTGGTCATAATTAATCATCTTGCCAAGATATCTCGATTGTTCATTCGTTCTCATTGGAGCTAAGAAGATGAGCTTTGCATAAGGAGAGAAATATAAAGGAACTGCAGCTTCTTTTATCAGGATGCGACATGTTTCGGAGAGGTTAAACTTTTTTTGTTTAAGATCTATAGTCTTTCTCCAACTATAAAATTCATAAAGTAACTTGACATTCATCAGATTAGAGTGAGACATCAAGATATCTCCCATGAAAGTTGATTTAAAAAGAAAAAAATCTTCCAATTGCAATTAAATGCCTTCAGGCACATGATTAAACCAGACATATGCCCAATCAGTATCAATATAACCTATAATTACAGGGGCAAAAAGTAAAATGACTTTAGATATGGTCAATGAAGTCAGTTGACATGCAAAATTTTGCTAGCAATAAATTTCAAGTATCCTCCCTAGCCCTCCTAGTCACAACCCCCAGAAGAACAAACATGGAAAGAAGATTGCACTAACCAATGATGCACTGCAAGATCAGCATAGAAGAAAATTTTAAAGCTCAGGAAGGTGAAGCATCAGATAGCCAAGAAAAACAGGAGAGCAGGAGAAGGGGGGAGCGGAGGAGAAAGAGATTAATAATACTGAATATTCTCCTGGCTAACAGAGATCACCCCATCGGGAGATCGGGTGCTGCAGTACCAAAGGTATCCGAGTTCTTCATTTTTACTGCCTCAATGCACATTTAATTCTTGTCATTCTTTCCTCATTCAGTACTACTACTCTTCAGCTTTTAGACTTGAATAAGTTACCCAACACCTCTACATTTTCACTTGCAAAGCAAAATGAAGGAGATAACCCTCTATGAGAAACTTGAATTAGCACCAGGAAAGTTCTTAAACCCTTATTTACAACAACATATTGCAAAGAAAGGGTGAGAGTGGAGAAACAAGGTTTCTCATGTAATCATGGTGCTTTGTGGACCAGAAGAACCCATCCAATTCAAAGCAGCATTAGCTTGATGGAAGCTAGAATTAGCTGATTTATAGTAAACAAAAACAAGCCCACAGCATATAACATCCAATTTTCCAAGGTACGACAATGTAAACTTTCGGGAACTTCACAGTTCCCCTGAATGTGCGCATTCACATTCCAAAAATTTCTCCCCAACTAAGCATATGAAAATTTCTGTATTAGGAATTCCAAGTGTGCTTAGTCTACGAGGAACTACCATGCTAAAACAATCCATAACAGAGCTGCCATTTTAACACTTTTCAAATCCCTACAAAGATAAAAGATATGGACTTTTCCACCCTGTTCTACCATGAGATCAACAGGAAAATAACAGGAGAAAAAGAAGAAAAATACACACATGCACGCGCACACAAGACAGAGAGGGCAGTGCCTGAATCATACCGAATCAGTGGCTGATCTTATCCTATTTTGTCTCACATTTTGTGGTACAGTTTTTAACGCTTGAGGAATAAGTCTTTCTATCATCAATTACAGTATCATTTGGATAGAAGGTAGATCCTCACAAGTTAACCTTGCATGTTCATAGAAAAGCTTGAAAACAAAATTTACATAAGAGCACAACTGAAAAACTTATTGCAGATGAATGTAAAAAAGGAGCGAGAAAATAAGCATGTAGTTAAGTTGTCATGATAATCACCAAATCTTCCAAAAGAAAGGTGTGAGACATCACTATTAGCAATTTGTACCCTCCAACAAAACTTAATCCAGGGACATCCCAAAATCATACACTAATGGATAAGGAGTAGTTCTTCTTCAGCTGTTTTCTTTTTGCACCTTGTCTTAAGGTAACCTTAATAATCTGTAACAGATGCTAAATTCATTGTCAAAACTTATACTTTCCTTTAGAGTAGGATATTTTAAGAGAAAAACCAAGAATGTGAAAAACTAACTTAGAGTTTTAAGTTTGCTAAAATTTGGGCAGGATTCAAACACCACAATGTTACAAATTACAAATTTGCCAACCTAGACTAGGATCTTTGTCAAAAGATTACATTTACCCTTATTAATCCTTGTCATCATAGCACACAAATGGCCTTCCTACTTGAAGATTAAAAATAGCTGCTAGACTGAGCCTCATATATTCCTAAACTTTTTAATTAATACAAATCCACCAAATATATTAAATTTCAACCATCCTGAAAATTAGAATGAAAAGCATCAATTGTCCATGGGAGTGATAGTTAAAGTAGTTGAGCACCACGATTTCAACCTAGTAGCAGAACCAGCCTAAAAAGACATCCATCCACAGACAATACATATATTTTAAGCACCACTATAGATGCAGCTTCAGCCACCTTAAAGTCAAATTTTAGATCCAACCCATCTAACATATACATGAGGCAGTCTTCTTTCAAATTAACAAAACAACAAAATAAGCAATAACACTTTTTCCCACTATTTCTTGTCCTAAGCATATATCAAACTCCTTAATATAAAAAAACTACACTAGACATAACATAAATTATTCATTTGTGCATTTTGTGCATAGAAAAATGATTCACCAAGAAAATTCAAAAATGAATTAAATCCTTAGTTGATATCAAGAATCCCCATAAGTACCCTTCTGTACTTCCTAGTATACGAAATTTCAAGAAAAAATTACCTGTAAAACCCCACAAACACCTTATGACAATTTCCACCAGGTTACTCTGCTATGGGCAAGATGCATAAGATAACAGATAAACAAACAAAAGTTCCTTGTTAATCAATTTATGGATATAAAAATAAAAACTTTGTAAAAAAGGTTAGGTGATGAAAATCAGTGACGGAAAGGTAAATTGTTGAGTTACATCTATCATGAAAACCCATCTGCATGACACGTGCCCCTTCTTAATAAAACAAACAAAATGTAGCAAACCAAGTAAATTTAGAATACCTAATCCAAGCAACAGTAAAACCTCAAGAAAAGAGGTACACGTATCTTGCTTCAGCAAGTTGAGCATCTCTGCATGAGAGAGCAAACTTGTGTTTTTTTTTTTTTTTCCCCTTCCCATAAATTCTGTCTTAGGCAAAATAAACGTATGCCGCCAACCCTCAGCAGTCAACTTAAAATTCTCACCATCAAATTAAATTTATATCACTTTAAACTTGGGAAAATTCATTAAGATGAACTGTTTATGACAGATAACACTTCTAATGACTACTGTAGAAAATGTGCACTTCAAATGTACACTGAACACTGAAAGGTACTTTTAGTACAGATATCAGTAGAAATACCCTTTGCAATAAATACAAGAAGATTGGGCCCTCAATTATAATTAGGCTACTAACAGCACCCTTTTTGCCAACTTTTCCAGAACATTTCACTAACAAGCCAAACGGAATGAGCAGACCCTTGACAGTCAACTCTGACTTGCACACAAGCTCTCCGAATTAACCCAATTTTGCAAAAGTATAAACACTTCAAATTTTTTAAGAGACCCACTCAATAACTACCCTATCTCGGGTCAAACTAAGGGAAATCTCCAATTTCTGAAACAATTTTTAAAAATTGCATCTTTTATTCCCCCCTCCTCTCCCAAAAAAAAAAACTAGTTATCAGAAATGGATATACAAATCACCAATCAGCAACTGAAGGTAAACCTCTCAGAATTACGAAACCCTCAAGATCTACTAATCACTAAGTTAAGAAGCCAACAGAAAAAAAATTTGAAGGAAATAATAACAAAAATATTAATTACCTCAACAGTCCAAATGAAAAAATCAAGAGGCTCAGGTGGCCTTTCTTTGCTCATCTCCCAAAATCAACAAACCAACCAAAATCTTCTACCTGCTCTTTCCTTTTCACACCAATCAGAACCTAAAAGCACAAAAAACAGCACACAAAAAGAAATTAAATACTGCTATTACCAACAATAATAACTCAATCAAACAATAATACAGTCTCTCTTTCTCAATCACCCCACCTGTTATTAAAGCTATTTGATAATACTATGATGGGATTTTGACTCTCTACACTTGGGGCCTGTGAGCTGTGAAAGTGGGAGTGAAATGAAAGAGAGGGAGAAGAGATTGAGACGGCCTTTTAATGGCTTTTGGCTTCAGGCTCTTGGCTTTCACAAACTCTTTTGTTTGTTTGAGTGATGGGATGAGTGCTGTGTCCTGACCACTACATTTGTCCGCTCCTTTAATTATTGCAGCGGTAGTTGTTAAAAATGTCCGATGATTATTATGGCTATGGGCCCATTTAACTTTATTATTGTACTTAGAATTGTTTCAAGAACCATTTAATTAGTTCGAATAAGTTGATGTTTCAAGAACTATTTAATTAGTTCGAATTAAGTTGATTGTTGTGACCATTAGATGTTTGTTTGCCTCTTTCTATGATTGATTCGTGTTATATCTAATTATTGAGGGGTTTAATTTCACACAATCGAGATCTTGACTTCTATCCATACCCAACTTTTTTTTTTTTTTGTGCATGTATAATCATGTTAAATATATGGCTCCGTTGGATTAAACCATTTCTTCATAAACTATTTTTATTTATTTGAGTCTACAATAACACACAAACAAAAATATCCCCCAAAATAACTAATTCATACAATATCCCAAATACACCTCACAAAAACACAAACAAAAAGTTTTAAAAAAATTTTACCACATTTTTTTCTTCTATCCACCACCACCCCCTCTCTCCTCTCTCATTTCTCCTCTCTCTCTATCTCTCTTTCTCCCCCCCCCATTTTTCTTCCTACCTCATTCTCCCTCTTCCTCCTAGGGGTGTGAATCACAATCAAATTCAATAATTCAGAACTTTGAAATAAAAAATTTTCAAAAGAATCAAGACTAGAATTTTGACCTATTTTGATTTCATTTTCGAAATGACCGATTTCAAATTCATTGTGGAATGAATTCAGAATTCAATTAGTACGATTTCACCCAATTTATTACGCAGTCTTTCTTTGATGAAGCACTTATTTACTATTTAAGTTGATTCTCAGAACTCAGAAGTTTACTAATCTAAGTCTATTTATGTGACAACAAATTGATAGGGAACATAAATATTTCTTTTTGAAAACTATAAATATAGATTTACACAGGTAATAAGTAAAACATTCTTTCAAGGAATGCATTGAGATTGGACGTCTAATATCACAAGAAGAAAGTATAGTGTTTGATATGGGACTCCATTAGTAGGAAACTGAGGCAACACCTAAGATTACAATGCGTTTGAAGACTTGCTAAGCCACCAATGAGCTGTTCAAATTTGACCACCACAACAATACCACTTATGCCTTAACTGGCCAATCACAAAAACATAAAAACACAAATCCACTGGAACTAGATTTCTCCTTGCTACTATTACCAAACAAAAAAAAAACACTACTAACATCAACTTTCCAAGAATCTATGTTGAAAGTTCAAATAGAAGTCCACAGTCCACATATCAGTAGAATGTCGCAGCAAGAGTTACAAACTTACAAGTCACAATTCCAAACTCTGGGGCCTAAATGTCAAGTTCAAAATCAAACATTTCGTTTGGAAATGCTTGAACCAAATCATCCCAACAAATGAAGCAGTCTTCAGACGAACCAACAAAGGAAATCCAATGTGTAAGAGATGCGGAGAGGAAGCTAATACGATAGAGCATTTGCTCTTTCACTGTGAAAAAGTTCAAAAGATCTGGAAACTGTTCCCTATTCAATGGGACGGACTCAAGGATGCATCTAACCATTTCTGGGACTGGTGGTCAAAGCTTCAGGAAGCGGAAACCAGAACAGACGGCAGAGATCATATTTCCTTGAAGCAAATCTATTATGGAATATTTGGAAGCACAGAAACGAAGAAAATTTCAACTCAACCTCCCAGCCAAGCTTCTGGATTGCTTCTAAAACGGTGAACGAATGGCTGGAATTCAATGAGGAAAACAAAGCTAAGAACCTGGCAAAGGCAGAAACCGAGCCACTTCAGCCTTTGGGTTTTGTGAGATTTGAGAATGACCCAACTAGAACCAACGTCTTCACGGATGCAGCTACAGAGAAAAGGAATCAAAAGGCTAGCCTAGGAATTGTTGTATGGTCTTCGGACAAGAAGTTGAAAGCTAGATGGGCTATCCCTTTGGAATATTGCTCAGAAGCAATTATAGCTGAAGCCTTGGCTATTAGAGCTGCTCTTCATCTGGCTTTAGATCTTAAATTGGCAGTGATTAATATTCTGTCAGATTGCAAGGTAGTCATTGATGCTATAAACAAGCATGCAGCGGATGAATCTTGGTTTTCTACAATCATTAGTGATATTAGAAGGTTAAAAGATTCCTTTTGGAGTTGCAATTTTTCTTTTTGTTAGTAGAAGTGTAAATTTGGTTAGTCATGCTTTGATAAAATTTGCCATAAAATTAATCAAATATGTAAAGTGGGAAAACTCCTTCCCCCTGTGACTTGCTGATAAGTCACAGCAATCTCTTAGGGTAGTTACCCTCTGCAATCCTTAACTTCTGTCATTCTCCCCTTATATATATTTAAAGCAAAGTATTTGTCAAAAAAAAAAAACAATTCCAAACACAAAGAAGGAAGGGCTAGGAAACCCGGTCGTACGCTTTTGCCATGTCCAGCTTTAAAGCAATATTCACCCTCTTTAGCTTTTTATTAAGGGCTGAAAAGTTCTCAAGAGCAAGCAATATATTATCAGAGATCAACCGCCCCTTAACAAATGCACTCTGCTGCGGAAATATTATCTTTTGTAAAACCGACTCTAACCTCTTAACTAGAAACTTGGAGATAATCTTGTTGACTACATTACACAAACTGATAGGGCGGAAGTCCACAAAGGAGGAGGGGTTAGAGTTATTGGAATAAGTGCTATCAAGGTCGAGGAGAACCCAACTGGCAATTGAGCCCCCACAAAAAACTCTTGGACTGCCATTACCATCTCCGAGACAATAATATCCCTAGTAGACGTAAAAAACACTCCAGTGAAGTCGTTAGGCCCGGTGCCGAGCCCCCGCCTAATGAGAACACCACATTCTTAATCTCTTCAACATCCGGAACCAGCAATAAACTCCTATTATCATCCTCAGTTGTGAGCCTCGGAATGACCTTCTGAATCAAAGAATCCGAGCACCCCATACCTCCCTCATGTGATAATGCTTTCGAAAAGAAATGAATCGCCTCCTCCTGAATGCTCTTCGGATCCTCAACCCATTCCCCATCCATTTTTCTAATACGATGAATACACATTTTTGCTCTCCTTATCTTAACCGTGGAATGAAAGAAAGTAGAATTGGCCTCCCCTTCCAAAACTTGGAAGGGACTAGGTAAGAAGATGTAAAGTTACTTGGTAGGTAAGAAGATGGCTGACAAGGTTTTTTGATATCAAAACTTTACCTAATAACCATTTACTGCAAGTATACGGATTAACGAGTATCATGTATTAGAGTCAATGTCACGGGGACTAGGAATGGAAAGCACCAAAGCTTATTTATTTACTTTATTATCTAGATGAATGATAAATAAAAGGGAGGCCGGTGATACAATCGTCCTTGTAACTTAAAAGTGATTAAAAGACAGGAAATTAGGCTATAGACCTGGCCGTAGTAAGGCAATTAAAATTGTCTTTTAAGGTGATAGAACCAACCCATTTGGAGATAAATAATAAGAAAGTAATAAAACCATTTGATAGGGTGGTAGAACCGACCCTTGTGGTAGGAACTTTGGAAAGAAATAATGTAAATAAATATAACAAGTTAGAAGAGTTAGCTTAAAAGTCAAGTAAGAGGAGTTAGCAGGAACTTTGAAAGAAATAATGTAAATGAATATAACAAGTTAGAAGAGTTAGCTTAAAAGTCAAGTAAGAGGAGTCCCAGGATTAGAATTCCTTGTTAAGTCAAAGTTAGAAGTTAGTTAGGTTAATTATGTTCTTAGCTCAACAATATGCCAAGGAATAACTTTCTAAAACATGTCACCGCCTTAGCTACTAACTATGTAGAATCGCTTTCACCAATTCCTTTACTTCTTGGAATCTTTTCTTGACCTATTTTCATAGAGAAAGGATTAAACTAAGTCAAATAATCTCAATGAAATTATGAAAATCCAACCAATCATATTTACTATTTTCGTGAGAATAAGGCAAGTCTTTACGAACAAAGATCTATTTGAAGTCAAATTTCATTGCTCAACACTTATCAAATGATTTATAGTTGGTGATCAAGCAACCATAAATAGCAAGCGCAAGTGCTTAAACTAGCAAAATCATGCCTAATTACTTTATATCAATAACTACAACAAGTTCATCTTCACCCTAGAGGTGAAAAATTTAGTTAAACATAATATTAAGTATGTCTAAGCATAGAGAGAACTTGCAACAAAGTATGATAATTAAGCACAAGAGACAAAGAGTTTAGGAGGAAGAATTCTAATTCAATTTCTTGGAATTGAACTCTTGAAACCCTTCACAAGTTGAACTCTCAAATATACTAGGTACAAGAGCACCTCTCGCTCTCTCTTAAAAGCTCCCTTACTAACTAAGAAACTACAACATAAAACTAGAACTAAAACTAAAAAACTTGAACTAAACTCAAACTTCTCTATTACTTCTACCCTCTATAATACATGTCTTGAATCATTGGAGTATAAAGGGTATTTATAGATGTTTTGGAAGGAAAAATATCTTTATAATGTTAACATAAAATGTTTTACACTTCTCCAAATCTAACTTGTACAGTTATAGGTGAAATTATTTACTAGAATTGATCAGAATGAGTAGGAAATGAATTGCAAGTTGCAATAAATTGAAAACTGTTGTTATCAGGGTTTTGTGGACCAGATCCAAAAGGCACAGCTCGCGGATCTGCTCCCCTATCTTCAATTAGAGAGAAACGCGAGCCACTTTGATCCTTGAGCCATTAATTCCCCTTCTAGGTCACGTATCAGTATAAAAGTGTTTTCTTTGATCCAATTGATTCCCAATTTTGTACTTAATCTCAATTTTGCCCCAATACCTACAAAAACATATCAAATGAGCACATTAATCTACATTTTTTACAAGAATTGGCTAAATAGAACATTCTTGTACAAAAATTACTTATAAAGGAGTTCAATTCTTCCATTTTCTATTAAAAACATACTAAAAACACACATTAAAACTTAACTAAAATTAGGTAAAATATGTACTAATCAAACTCCCCCACACTTGAACCATTGCTTGTCCTCAAGCAATAAGAACTTTAAACCATTACAATAGTTCAAATGCATCCTTAAAATCATATGTTCATGCATCCTTTCAAACTCAATTCTTAAAAACAAAGTAAACAACCATACATTTCATGAAAAATACTTATCATACCAAGTAAAAGATAGAGAATTATAGCCAAAATTAAGACTATATCAACTCATTTCCTCCCCTTAACTTAAACTCACTTTTAAGCAATTCATATGGCCAAGTTAAAGCATGCAACTCCATGATCATCTTTATTTTTCTCAAAAGAGAAATATATTCATAAAATACTAAATTGCTTCCTCAAGTAGTGAACATATCTTTCAATACGAAGATTGACATTGGTAGATGAAGACGTCCGATTACTCAACACATCACTTAACTATAGTTAATTTGCATACTCTTAATTCAAAGGCTGTTTTACCCAAAAGTCGACATTTTTAGATAAAAACTCCTGGTTACTAAGCTGCAAGAAGCATTGGAGTAGAATTTTGTATTTTTCCCTTCTTTTTGTTCTTCTTCACTTTCTTCTTTTTTCTTTTTTTTTAATCATATAAGATGATCATAGAAATAGTATGCCAATATCAACCACATTCATTACTCATTTTGTGAAATTCAATCAAGATAGGAAACTTGTCAAGCATGCAAAATTCACGACATAATTCCTTCCACTTTATAGGATATACTTTCTTCATCACAAAAATTCTAATCACATAATAGCTATTCCCACGTCAAATGAGAAATCAAATCTTCAAGGCATATAAAATACACTTCAAATGGAGAATTTGTGTGAGGGCCTCAAAAATTTATTTTAAATATTGTTAATAACTATTATTTTAAATAATGTTATTATTGTTATTAATTCGTTCAATTATTTTAAAATTACATTTAAACGAGTTTATGGAAAATTTAAATGAAAATTCAATTTATTTATTTATTTATTTATTTGTTTAATTTATTTCATTTTGAGAAAAACTTAATTTAGCTTTATATTTATTTTTCAGGTAGATTTTCAACATTCCATTCATCTTATTTTAAAATTTGCCCTTTTTGTATCAATTATACAGAAAATGAGAAAAACACGTTTTTCGAAGTAGAAATTCGGGCAACGAGTTAAGTTGTACTGGAATGTAAGGATGATCACCCGTAAGTTAGAAATGTTATTCAGTGATTAGAGGTGAATTAAAAAGAGTGATTATAATTAGGGGTTTGAAATTATAGTTTAAGTTGAATTAACCTCCTTGGATTAGAATTTTAATTAGCCATTGCTTTCTCCGCATAATTCACCCTAATTCACTTCCATTTTATTCCATTTCTTTCCCCTCTCCTAATCGAGATTTACTCCTTAATCTCAAGCCAAAAGAGCCAATTAATTTTCCCTCCAAAAGTTAATTAAGGTTACTATTCAAAGTTGGACTTTTGGGGTAAGACAAGACTTGTGTCTTGTCTTTCTTTTTCTTCCATTTACTCTTCAAGAAAATTGCTCAAAATTTCCTTATTTCTCTCCCTCTCTCACCCGACTTCCTCTCCTCCTCTTTCTCTAGCTTTTCCATCAAAAATTTCTTCCATTTTCTTCACTAAAAACTCAATTAATCTAGCACTAAGTTGAGCTTAATCTTGGGGCTTGGACAAGGAGCTTGAGGAAGAGGATTTTGTGGGCTCAAGCTTGCATTTTCTTGGTGTCTTGCTAACCTAAGGAGAGGTAACATTCTACTACCTTCACCCTTGTCCATTTTTCTTCCAATTTCAAGCATGAAAAGTTAGGATTTGGGTGGTTGATAGGTTCTTAGAACCTTGATGGATGATGATTATGATGTTTGTGATGTTGAGCTTTATTATGTTGAATTCGATGATTATGGAGAAGTTGTGGGCTCTTGAAATTCCCACTAAATATGTGCATTTGTTTGCTAGATGGTTAAATGGTGTTATATAAGTGCATTATATTTAATTTTGGTTGCTAAAAAGTTGGAAGAAAACCTCAAGGAAATTCGGCTAGAGAGAGAGAAAATTAGGGCTTGAAATTTTCTGATTTTTCCTTAATTTTGTGGCTGAGATTTTGGTCAAATTGAAGGCTTAATATGAGGTTTATATGTTGAAGGTTAAGTGGTTAAATTTTCCCCACAAAAGCCCTTTGAAAATCCTAGCACAAATGAGTGATAAGTTGCGGCAAGAATTCTGGAAAATTGGGGCAGCATGCTGCCCGATTTCATGGAGTTGTTTTGTGATAGTTTTTGATGAAAGTTGTGATCATTTTTTATCATCATTAGGTTAATAAAGACTAATACCAGCTTAGGTTCGAATTTGAGGCTAATCGGAAGCGATTAGATGTGTTAATGATGGTGATAAGAAGATGTAGGTGCAATTTGCAGGTTTGAACAAATGCGAACCGATCTAGTTTGGGCGCATAGAAAACAGCCTTAGCGATCGATTTTTAAGTTGAATTTTGGTATGAATCTAGTTGATATATGGAAGTATTAGTGTACCAAATTTGGTGATTTTTGAAGTAGAATTCGTCACTCAAATATAGTCTAGAAGCATGCCCTGCAAAACTGGAAAATAGAAATTTCAAATTTTTGAACCCCCTCTGTTTGAACTGCTTTAATTTCTTGCTCGAGGGTCGGAATTGAGTTCCGTCGGTGGCGTTTGAAACTTCTTACATATTAATTTAAACCGTATGAATTTTAGAGGCCAATTCATTTTCTGTAATTTTGGGTGAACTTTCAAAATGGGCTGGTCAACCAATCTGATATGCCCTATTTTGATACTGTAGCCTCCTGTTTCTCGAAATCTGGGCTAATTCTGTCCAGAATTTTAATTGGGTGTCTTCTACAAAGTTGTAGAACTTTTCAAGAGGTTTCCAACGGTACCAAGTGTACAAAATTCTGACTTGTAAAACCCGAGTTACGATTTTTCAAATATTTCAGCTCAACATGGAAGTTTATTGAACTTGACTTGAGTCTCATTGAGACATTTTTAAAGACATCTATCAAATATTACTCTAGTGATTTGAATTAAAATACTTGTATTTGTCTCAGGTGATCGAGAAGATCCCGAAAAACTCAATTGATCTTGCGTGCTTTTGCCTTAGACTCTTGACTTTGGTGAGTGTCAAGTACATGAATTGTTGAATTACTTGACATGTTTATTTGAAAGTAAACTGTTGAGGCGAGAGTGTACTTTATCGCGCTCGTCCTCTTTTACTTGATTTGCATGTACATGACTGTTACTTGACTTGACTGGAACTGAATGTCGATTGGAATAATCCATTGACTTAAAAGTTATAAATGGGGACGCCCAAACCTCTTGGGGATCCTTGGGACCCGAGCCGGCAAGGGCTTGGTCGGGAAGCTTGGTGAACCTTAGGTACTGTTCTTTGAGCTTGACCTATTGAAGAGGTCTTGCTCGGTATTGCTCGTTGTAGCTTTACCTTTTATACTTACCTGTTTGGTTTCGGGCCCGAGAGGGTGAACTATTGGACGGAGGTTATACTAAGTGGAGATTCTACGGACTTTACCTTTGCTAAGTTGACGGAGAGTAAACGTTTGGGATGGAATAGACTCAACTACTGAACAGTGGAAATTGGCTCCTGAGAGCCCTGTATCCTTACCTGTTTCTATGTATTTTCCTGCATGAACACTGCTCACTGTGCTTGCGCATATTCACTGTAGATAGAGAGGCTCGAAGAGGGTTCTCCGAACCCAGCTCCAAGACTTTTGTCTAATGTGAGCCCTCGAGTAGTGATTCCTTGGGAATACGGTCTCCTGGTGAAAGTTGCAATAGTACAAGTGATTGTTTGATTTACATGCTTTTATATCTGAATTTACCGGCTTTCCTACTTACTTGATTATGTGTTTGCTTGCCTTTCCTTGGCCTCACTGAGCGTTAGCTCATCCCAGTTTGTTTTCCTTAATAGGTCTCGGAGTGGGGAACGTAGATCGAGGATCTAGTTAATTGGGTAGAATTTTCATAATTTTGTATAGGCTTAATATTAAATTGTGAAGCTAATGGTTTATTGTACCTAAAATTGATGTTATCGGAATTTTAATAGACATTATTGAGGATTTATTTTTGTAAGTTACTATCATATATTGTTGGACCTCAATTAAGGATTATAAGAATAAATGCTTGTATTATTATTTTAGAGATCTTGAAGTATGATTATTTGAAGTCTGTAATATGATTGAGGGTTTGTAGTGAGTCCTGGCGAGAGTTACCCTTGGGAGAGGTGGTGTGACAGCCCCACTTCTCCCTAGGGCGAACCCTAGGTATCGGACTCGCCAGACTCAATAGCTAATATAAACCAACAACTCACAACTTACAAAACTAAAACTCCCAAATTCAAAAGTCAACCAACATATATACATAAGTTTCATACCACCATTCCAACTTAAAACATAACAGGGTATTTAAGGATACAAAATCAACCTCTAAACTTATCCATGATAGGGTTTGCTAGTACATTCACCCTTAAACAAAAGTACAACAAAACTTAAACTACTTGCATTCCAATCCTAAGCTCAAGCAAATCCCTAAGGAAAACAAAAGGAAAATAGGGTGAGCTAAAAGCCCAGTGATGTTCCAAAAGACAGGCATGCAAAATAGCAATTAGCACATTTGCACCACAAAGATTTTGATAAACAATCACACTAGCACATTTGCAATAAAATTTGGAATTTCAAGTATAAGTACAGAGATGATCACGATCAACCGGAGATGGTGCTGCACTACTCAAGCCGCCGACTTCGGAGATCGCTGCTCACGAGGAGTTCAGCACTCAAGCTTCTCTTACTGGAAGATCAGTGCACAAGGATCACTTAAATAACAATTTAAATATAAAAGGATACAGATGGCTCTCGGAGCCAAGTTCCACAAAGAAACTTGATCCAAGTCCGTTGACACTCACAACCAAGGAAATGCAAGAATTAATATCCGAGAACCCCACTCGCCATACCCGTTCACCCATTCTCCCACCTTACCGGGCCCGAACACCAACACGGAGGTAATACCGAGTATACCAAAACAAGAAACAGGATCCAAGGGCATCATTAGTCTACTGACCAAGCCCTAGCGGCTCGATTCGACCAACGAGCCGATGGAGTGGACTCCGATCACGAGTCCCAAGAACTAATAACAAGATTAGCCCTTGTGATATCACACAAGTGGCCATTTCACAGGCACAAGTAACAAGCACAGGTAAACAAGCTTCTAAACAGATTAGTCGATGGGATATTACCCAAACGACTCACAGATTAAATATAAGCAAGGGCCAAATCCACAGGTATCACGATATCAAGGATATATAATTCAAGCAAAGAGATCGAGTGTGATAAAGTACGCACTCGTCTCGATCACATTAATTGGTTCACAAATCACAAGAACACAAATCATCACATAGTTCAAGTATTTCAATATTTCAGATATCAAGTTGATCAAATAACAAGCATGAAACACTCACCGAGTCGAGTGAAATATCTTCAAGTATTCGCACCCAAATCCTCCTTACTTCCTCCCTCAAAGTCTAATATCAAATAAAATGGAACATATTTAAGCTCGGTTGCCCAACCAAACGTGATCAAATGCATATGCTCAATGTTTCTTTTCATGGGATAAGAGTCGTATTTTGGATGCACAAATCACGAAATGACCAATCCAGTTTATGAAGATGAGCAAATAAAAGTCTTAACAACATCCTAGAACCACGCATGAGTGGGTCGGGGCACGGCAAGAAGACACGAGAATCGAAAGGATTAAAAGAAGCAATCGCAGAAATGAAATCAATGTTGGACAGGTTTGTCAAGGTTCAGTAACTTGATCATAACTGTGGCCACGCTTATCAGATTGGAGTGTACTTTATGGAGTTTCGAAGCTAAGACATAGATCTACAAATTTCATGAAGAGGTCAGGTATCAGTTCATGCTTTATCACACTCAAAATGGCAAATATCAGAGAAGCAAGAAAAACTGTCGGAAAAATTCAGGCTGGACAAACAGTCTCGGGAAAACAGTCATAACTCGACGTAGAAAAATCAAAATCAAGCTCCGTCAGAGGCATTTAAAACTAGGTTCATAGGGCTTTCTAACGGTATAAGGCTCGGATGCTAATTCATTTTCTACAGTCAACAGTAACCTCGGGAATTTCACTATTTTTCCAACCTGATTTTCTGTGAAATTCCAGCTTTGGTGCAATTTCTTCAATCAACCCCTTAAGGTTATTTCCATCGTTTGCCAAGGTGTTTAACAAGCTAAAACAGCAATTAATTCCATCATCAAAGCATCATAAGTCATTAAGCATTTCATCAAACACATGGTAAGCATAAACTTAAACCAACTCTTGAGATACAATTACAAGAATCCAAGCCAAGAACTCATGCTTCCAAGCATCCATCATCCTTAATCATCATTAAAAACCTTCATTACACCAACTTTAAAGATCATAGAGCTAGGGTTTTGGAAGAAAATTACCTTGAGAAGTTAAAGAAGTGAGCCTTCAAGCAACTATAATCTTCTCCTACCAAGCTTGTGGATTGATGGTTAAGGTGCTAGCAAACTTTCTCTCTTTGATTTCCTATCAAACTAAGCAAGATTTAGGTTGGTTTTTGTGGGTTTTTCCTCTCTTTTTCTCTCCCAAATTTCGTCTAACACCTTCCAAAATAAAGCTGAAATTGTGTTGTTTTTAAAGGGATAAGTTGGAGGGAAAGAAACCAACAAGTCAAGGTTTGAATCCTATGGTGACAAGTGGCGGTTTCTTGACCAAGCTTACTAAAAATCTCACTTAATTTAATTTAGCCTCCAATTAACATCACCAACTCTATTTTTTTCTTGTAACTAAACCTTAGGAAAAGTCTCAGTAATTCTAGGGTTCAATCCTTAATCAAGTATACCTAATCAAATGAAATGAATGCACTTAGGGGAAAACATGTCACTGATGCACTAAAGAAATTTATATGCACTTAAATAAATACAATAACAAATAATTCATGAAACATTTAGGGTTTTCACAAGAATAGAAGTAAATAATTCAAGAAATTTTGGGTGTTTAGTTCAAGAAATTTCGGGTCCTCACAGGTGGGGCTGTCACAATTTGGCTACTAATGGCTATGAAACTTGTCATTTTCATGGAAAAACTTTGAAAAAGTTGAAAAAATTTTGAACAATTCTAAACAAATTTGGAAAAAAAATTTGGACCATTTTACCACAATCACACATTCCCCCCCCAAACTTAAAATACATATTGTCTTCAATGTGTGAAAAAGGAAAAGTAAGAGTTAAAAAGAAAGACTCCCTCAATATTGAGCTTTAAATTTTTGGCTTGTTTCTTCATGATCTCATCCTTGTGAATTTCATTCATTTCCTACATAGATAAGAATTAAAGATTACATAAGTTCCATTATTAGTTGCAAATAGTTGAAAATTAAAAGACAACAAACTTAGTACTATCTGAATACTCATCATGTATTAAATTCACAAAATTAAGCATTAAACTCCATAAACAGATCAATTGGAGTCCTATGACATGCTCATACTTTAGTAATCATCTTCACATACAGATTATGCAAGTTAATGTTCATGTGAAGGTGTATGGAAAAAGTTAAAATGCAAATTACTAAGTATAGTTAAAGAAATTCACCTCAAAATAGTTCTACAAATGAAATGTGATATGATAGAACCTTTTGTGCACTCAAAATAGCCTTAATAAGAAAATTGTGCAATTGAATATTTAAAAGCTTCATAAAGATTAAACACACCAACGATGTGTTTAGTTGATTCAAATGAATGTTAAATATGATTCAAATGATGTTAATGGTGGTTAAACATGATGTTTGATCAAGAAAAGTGCATAAACTAGTGAAATGCATGTTTTCTGGACATAATAAGAAAAGAGAGAGAGTTTAGGAAAATTCCCCTGTTTTTCTTCATAGAACCAATAATTTATAAAGAAATGCGGACCGAAACGTGATGCATAGCCCATGGAATAGTTCACATATCAAGCTACAAATTTCTAGAAAGAAATATGATATTCAAGGATTCATGAGGCATAGCTCATGGATCACCTCGCGTTTCCACTTTCTTTGCAATTTCTGCAATATTTCTACATTTTTTGACCACTATTCCATTAGTTCCATTTCATGCCTCAAATCATCATCTATTATTTCAAAAAATAATACACATTGTGAGATATAAGTATAATGATTAAAAAAACTTATTTCACCTAAAATCAAGTATAAAAAACACAAGAATCAAAATTTGAGAGGTTGAGAAGTTCATCATTCAAGCTCCCATAGAGTCTTATTTTGCAACTTTGACTCCAAATTTTAAACTCCATTACTTTAAAACAACAAATACACTTAAACAAACATGTTAAACATAAAATCATATCAAACTAACATTAACTTAAACAAACATTGGGTTGGTCCCAAAAAGCGCTTTTGTCTAAAATTGTTGGTTTGACTTAAAAGATTTTCTTCTTAGTACATCACTTTGGAGGAGAAAATGAACTAGTTCCTTTCTAAGGGCTAAAGTTTCGCTTTCCATCCACCATGTACTGCGCTTGACCTATCTCCAAATCATCCTCATCATCAAACAAATAAGGATTAGTATTATCACAATTAATATGAAGACTTCTTGAAAAATATTTAAAACAATCCCAAAGTCTACTTGATTTCTTACTTTTATCCACTTGAACTTTAGGATTAAGGATCTCTTTTTTCTTTATTTTTCACATTTGGTATATCATAAACATTGGTATTAATAGGAAAGCCATTTTTAAATGATTCTTGAACTACATTATCTTCTTTTGCTTAAAAGCTTTTTCATGCCATAAGTCAATATCTTTTTTTTCATTAAGATAAAAAATTAATTCTTCACCATTAATTCGAGATATTAATTTAACCTCTTGAACATCAATCAAGGTACCGACAGTGGCTAAGGTCTTCCTAAAATAATAGGCATATGCATATATTCTTTCATATCAAGCACAATAAAATCAACTGAAATAATAAAAGATTTCACCTTTATAAAGACATTCACAATTATACTAATTAGACGTTTTATTGACCTATCTGTCAATTGAAGAGTGATATTTGTATACTTCATCTCCCTCAAATCAAGCTTCCTTACTATAAAGAGTGTGTGAGAACCCAAAAAAAAAAAAAGAAGAAAAAATAACTTGATTGTACCATGAAAGCATTAAGTGTATTATTTTCCTTTAAATACTTTATTTTGTATGCATAGCATGACATTAATCTAGAATTCCATTTTACATGTTTCATGTAGCAAAATGCATAAAATTTATGTGGCATTAAGTAGGTTACATTCTAATTGAGGAATTAGAAGCTAATTGCATAGAATTTTAACCCAATTCATGGTCCAAATTGGGACACTTGTCAACCATCCATTAAAGTCTTGACTTAAGCCTTTCTATTTAATCTCTCATTTTCAAAAATTTGAACCAAAAACTCCCTCCCTTCTTTCTCCTCTTGGCCGAACTACATGAGTAAGAAAACACGAAAACCCTAAGCTAGATTTTAGTAATTTTAGTGAGGGAAAACGTCTTCTAGTGAAAACCCTAGGTAGGTGGGTACTTGATCATCAAGATTGGTTGAAAGAATTGGAGCTTTTGGGTGGTTTTCTCTCTCCACTCTCAAGGTAACTAACTACTTATCTATGCTTTAATGATCTTCAAATTCAAAGAGGATGCATGATTAGTTGAGTTTAAGGTGTTTGAGGCTGATTAGAAGGGAAGGTTGTGGAAGAATTTCTTGTGTTTGGAAACTTGAACTTAGGCCTTTGTTTTTAACCTCTATGTGTTTGATGAAATGCCTAAGGGTTGTGATGTTTTAATGTTGGATTTATATGATGTTTTAGCATGTTAAACACCTTACTAAGAGATGGAAATAATCTTAAAGGGGTGATTGTAGTAATTGCGTCAAAGATGGAATTTTTAACTGGAAATCAGAAATGGAATTCAGTGAACTTTCTGAACTTTCTGGTGATTATAGGAATTGAATTAGGGGCCAAGCTTTATACTGTTAGAAAGATCTATGAACCTAGTTTTAAACGCCACTGACGGAGCTCGATTTTGATTTTTCTACATCGAGTTATGGCCGTTCTTCCGAGACTGTTCGACCAACCTGCTTCTAGCCCGACAGTTTTCTGGTGTCTCTGAATTTGGCCATTTCGACCCTGATTAAGTATGATTTGATATTCAACCTCTTCATGAAAGTTGTAGGTCTATGTCTTAGTTTCGAAACGCCATAAAATTCGCCCCAATCCAATAACCATAGCCACAGTTATGATTAAAACACTGAAGGGTGGCAAACCTGTCAATTTTCATTTTCTTTCTATAATGGCTTCTTTTATTCCTCTTGACTCATGTTCACCTTTGCCGTGTTCCAACCTACTTAACTCATGATTTTACTATGTTTATAAGATTCTTCATTTGTTTTACACTCATGCTTTGGATTAGACCTCTTATGATTTTATGCATCCAAATTGTGATGGCTATCAAACAAAGAAACAACTAGTGTATGCATTTGGTCTTCTTGTTTGGGGTAGCCAATCCTAAATGTTTTTCATTTCATTTGCCATTAGACTTGGAAGGAGGAAATAAAGGGGATTTGGGAGCGAACGCCTGAGGTTATTTTGTTTAACTCGGTAAGTGTTCCAATGCATGTTTCCTTGACGATGCATGATACTTGAGTAAATGCTATTATTGGTTTTAGAAGCCTCTTTGATTGACATACTAATGAGTGTCATGTTATTGTGATTTCCTTGATTCGTTAATTCAATTAATTTTCAATAATTGCTTGCTCACAATGCATAGTTGAATGTTAAATGTCCATAAATGTAGGCCGATGTGTACTTTATCGCATCGACTGAATTGAGCTTACTCTTTGCTGGAACCCTATCCTTGATCTGCTATCATGAGGTCAGGTAGGCCAAAAGCTTATCCTAGACCCGCCATTGCGAGATCGGATCAGGTAGACAGTCTTGGGTAATGACTTACCAATGTTAAGTGCAAAGCTCAAAACTCTTCGCCGAAAAGCCCTGAGTATAATATCTAATGTTAAATTTCGGGGATTGTTTGTCATTTTGGAGGTCATAAGGTGAAAGTAAATTTCGGGGATTGTTTATCGTTTTGGAGGTCATAAGGTGGGAGTTCGGAGGTTATAAGGTGGAAAAATGTAGCAGATTGTTTATTGGAAGTTATAAGGTGGAAAATGACTCCCAATGAGTCCCGTATCCTTTTGAGATCTCATTTATTATTTATTATTTACTATTTGATTTATTTGAATGAGTAATCGTTTATTTGAATTAATGTTATTATTATCGCTCACTATGTACCTGACCTTATTTCTTGATTCCTAAATTTGGTAATAGTTATACTTGGTGTTATGTTTCTTGAATTACGTGTTAACATGTTAAATTTGGTATTGCTCATGTTTTGCTTGATTTCTTGGAATACTTACTGGGCTTGCGTAAGCTCATACCACGTATTTGTTTTCCTTAACAGGATGCAAGGCAAAAAGGGCTCAAGGATAACATTAGATCATTTTTTTGGGAATTTAGGTTTGTTTGTCTGGTTTATCTACCTGTAATCCTCTTTACTTTTGGGAGAGGTGAATGTACTTAAGTTGAACTCTAAACGCTTGACCTTTTGGTCCATGAGTTTATGTAATTACTTTTGGAGATATGTAAATGTTATTATGAAATACCTTCAAGGTTATGCTATCTTGAATGGACTTTTGAGTATTTGTTTCTGCGAAGAAATTGTGGAATGTAGTGAGTCCCGACGAGAGTTGGGCAGACGGTCCGCCGATTCCTTTGGTTCGCCTTAGGGGAAGGTGGGGTTGTCACAGTTGGTATCAGAGTTTTGGCTTTAGATTTCTGTGATGTATCCTAGACTTAATGTTTAGGATGCTGGACTGTGGGACTGGTTGAATGTTAAGCAAATGCTTGTAGGGTTGAATGCTTGTGATAGTTCGGGGATTTATTTCGTATGTCAGGCAAGAATGGGGATTGAGTTAATTTACACTTTAGGGCGGCCGACCTTGGTGTGGATTGACTTTATTCTTGTTCTGGTGCTTGAATATAAATATGTTATGAAGATGGGAACTCGAGACTAGCATATTAAAAGAGTAGGAATGGATTGGTGTGAGACACTAACAGTTGCGAAAATCACCTCATTAGAGTGGTAAAAAAAAGTGTGAGGAATGGATTGAAAGAGTAAAAGGTGAGCTACTTGGACAATGATGATAGTTGATCTCTAAGGACTTAATCTTGACTTGGAAACTTATAAAAACATCTTTGAGTTTGGGGTATTCGATATTCGAATGTATTAGGTCGGGATTGGAAGTGACTCTTGGAGTGATTGACTAAACATGACTTTTCCCTAACTTTTAGTGTCGGAATTTGCTATGGAGAGATAGAATTGTCTAGATGTGCCTTGACTGGATCTAGTGACAAGTGATATTGCCTCTTGAAAAGGGATAATGGGATTGGGAGTAAGAATTGCCTATTTTGATTATTAGTACATTTGGTTCACTAATCTTGACTTGAATATGTACGAAACATGATTTTCTCTTGTGTGTGATTAACTAGCTATGATTGAGTGAAAATGGTAGCTGAGGTTGATTGTGACAACGTTACTTGTGAAAATGATTTAGTCTCATTTGTTGTTTCTTATTGTTGATTATGTGTGCTTGTAATTGGTATGTATGGCCACATGCATGTTTGTGTATGTATTTTCCTAGTTCATATTGAATTAATGCATGCCCATATAGATTAGGTTAAAAAAAATGGAAGTTAGAAGACCACAACGAGGACGTCCACGCAGACAACCTCAAAATCAAGAGGAAAAGAGTGAGTTTGTGGCTAACCAAAACACTGAGCCAAGGGTTGAGGCAAACGACCAAGTGGCACTGGCTTTAAATCGAATGACGGACTTGTTAGAGCATCTAGTACCTCAACAGGGCCAGGGGACTGAACGAGTGAACCAACCTAGAGACCAAGAGATGGGAGAGGATAAGGCTTTAGAGAGATTTGAAAAGTTCTTTCCACCTAAATTTTCTAGGGGTCCAAACCCCGACATAGCTGAAACTTGGTTAGAAAACATGATCAACATTTTTGCCGCTTTAAGGTATACAGAGGAAAGGCAAGTGACATTCGCCGTATTTCAGTTTGAGGGAGCAACTCGATCATGGTGGAATGTTGTAAGGGCAAAGTGGGAGAGGGAACAAGTACCCTGGACATAGCTGAACTTTACTCGGGAATTTAATGAGAAATATATTCCTCCTCTTGTTCAAGAAAGGAGAGAGGACGAATTTATAAAACTTCGTCAAGGAACAATGAGCGTTGCTGAGTACGAAGCTCAATTTACCAAGCTGTCAAAATTTGCCCCAAAATTGGTTGCCACTGAATAAAAGAGAAAAAGGCGGTTCATCCAGGGCTTAAATCTAGACCTTCAGGAATCCTTGGCGGCTGTTCAAATTCCTACATTTAGTGACACCCTTGAGAGAGCTCAAAGAGTGGAAAGTACAAAATCCCAACTGAGAGCCTTTCAAGCACGGAAAAGAGATGCATCTAGTAGTCATAACTTGGAGGTACCTAGAGAGGATAAACAGCCTCCTAAAGTTGGGAAAGGAGCTGGAGGAACGAGACTTCCATTGCTGTCACCACCTACGAGAGGGAAACCAGAAGAAGATATAACTAGAGGGAAGCAAGTTCAAACGGGGGCATCAAAAGAAATTCCGTGGGGAACCCAGGAGGTCACACCTCATTTGACCTATGGATACTGTGGAAAAACTAATCACATAGAGGAAAATTGTTGGAAAAAGGGATGAAAGTGCCTGATATGTGGAAGTGCCGAGCATCAACTTACTAATTGCCCGAGGAACCAACAGGGAGGGAATCTTCCTAAACAAGCAGATAAACGAATTGTCCCTAAACAAGCAACTGAAGGAGGGAACAGACCCCAAGCACCTGCTAGGACCTATGCTATTTTTGGACAACAGCCTTCAGGGTCATCTGATGTGATGGAAGGTGAGAATTTCGAGGACGAAATTCTTTTAAGGGGGAGAGAGTGTGAGAACCCAAAAAAAAAAATGAAAAAATGACTTGATTGCACCATGAAAGCATTAAGTGCATTATTTTCCTTGAAGTATTTTATTTTGTATGCATAGCATGACATTAATCTAGAATTTCATTTTACAGACCTGATTGTCAACAACATTAGTTTGAAATTTTCTATTTGTATTTTCTCCGGATCTACATTCAAATTGTGTATGGTCAAATTTTTCACAGTTATAACAAATAATTCTTTGACCAAAATTATTCTGAAAATTATTTTCTATTTTAAAATTATCACATCTGTCTCTACCAGGACCATCTCTAAAATTAAACTTGTTACCTCTACTGTGTCCAAGATTTGATGCACCTTCTCTGCCTCTATTGTTACTGCCACAACTACCTTTATTATTGTAACCACCTCTATTCTTCTGATTGGATTCTCTTTACTCCCTGGCTGCATTACTACCTCTCAAATTTAACTGCGTCTGCAATGTCTTTTCTATTGTATCCTTCTCAAGGGTATCCTCTAACTTCCCATTAATTCTTTGTTTATGCAGGATTAATGACCCTTGCAAATCTTCAATATTCAAATTCTCCAAATCTTTCGTTTCTTGGATCAGCTACTATATGATCAAACTTCATGGGTAGAGCATAAAGAACTTTCTCAACAAATGTTCTAACAATGAGGTTATATTGATTGAGTGTCATCTCATTTTTAATATCTAACAAATGAGAAAAATAAGATTCAATAGATTTTGACTTCTCCATTATCGTAAGCTCAAATTTTCTCTTCAATATCATCAAATTATTTTGTTGAACGTATCAATACCTTTATATGTTTTTTCCAAAATATCTCAAGCCTTCTTTGCTGTGTTAGCCATAGAAATTTTTTCAAAAATTGACATATCAACTACCTGATGAGTATGTGATAACACCAAACTATCTCTCTCCTTCTCATCTTCACTAGCATCTTAAGCAAGTGGAATTTTAACATATCGATGCAATCTAGATGCATTGAGATGTGTTTCCATCTATTTCTGTCAATAATTGAACTCTGCCATTGGTTTCAATTTTTGAACAAAATAAACAATATTGGGGTTAGGGTTTGTCATAACTCAATCTACTGTTGATTTGATACCACTCTGATGGACCTAAAATAATAACAAGTATAAACCCACAAGAATAATCACAAAAGATTGATTTACTGGCAGAGGAATTTTTTCTCAATTGTTCAATGAAACAAAAGTTGTAGCTTTCTTACAAAAGAAAATAGGGGCTACGACTGTTACTGTAGGATAATAAGCACTATCCAACTACTTATAAGCAGACTAGTATAACTACTACTAGTACATGTAGGACTTAAATTCCACGTGGCCGATTATTCAATTAAATAAACTACTACTCTAATGCTTGGTTTATATTCCTACAATGAGTCTTGCAAGATCAACAACTCCAAACAAGAGGCTTTACGAGGAGTTGATTGCCCAGATGAAAGAGTTGCACAAGTGACAAACTTCTACAAAGGTGAAGAGACAAGTTATGTGTGTTTCCACTTGCTATTTCAACTTGTATCTTCATGAAAATTCCTTAGTTGTCTGAAAATCTGTTTGTGTTACCTAACTAAAAATCTAGTTCTGAAAGACCAACCTCCTTGGCATATGTAGTTGCATGTGGACCATTAGTAGTAATTTACTTTTGCTATCTATGCAGGTATGTTTAAGACATAGGCTATTCGGAAGAAATGTGTTATCTAACTAGAGTTGGCCTTTGGATATGCTGATGAAGATGGTTGAAGTTTGACATTGGGGCTTTAGTCTATGCTTTTATTTAGAAATGCGTTACTTTGTTTTTGAATAGCCACTTGCTATTAGTACTTGAACTGAGCTTTTTGTTGAATGATGTGGGCTTAATTTGGACCATTTTGGTTGCTTCCTATTTTTGATGAATCTAGAGATATTTATGACAACATAAGTACATATTTTAGGCTTAATTGTCTATTAATTACTTTCATTTTTGGCATTTGTCAAGATAGAAATTTTTGCTATATTTGTTGGAAATGCTACAGGGATAGGATATGGTGAATTCTAGACCTTCTAAATAAAGTTCAGTGACAACTTTAGAGAAGGTTGTCACTAACTACAAATTTATCTAGTAACAACAATTCTTGTCACTATTGAACATGATTGATAGTGACAAAATGAAACTCATCACTGTAGAGATGAAATTTTTGACAACTTTTGCTTCATCTATGATAAAAATATTGGTACAAGAATGACAAGAAAAGTCATCATAGAATGCTGACAATCAGGGATGACTTTTTTCTCGTCATTGAAAAACATGATTCTATGATGATCCTCTTAAGGTTATCATATAGACTCATTTGTGATATAGAATCTATGACAACTATGTGACAGCCAAAAATGTCATCATTGTATCCTATATTGGTGACTTTTTGGTTTTGATGTTGACTTTTGGCTATCACTGAAGCCCAAATTTCTTGTAGCGGTAGTAGATCTAAATCCAGATCTAAATCTAAACATAGAAATTTGGAATGCAATTATTATCAGAAAATAAGGCACTTTAAGACTAATTGCTTTAAATTGAAAAACAAATTAAAGAAAAAGGAAAAACCTAGTGACAAAATTACTGAGATCATTGAAACTTGTGTTGCAGCTAATGAGAGTGATAGAAATATTTTCTTTATGATTGATGCTAGGATAAGGTCTAAAAATTAATGGATTTTAAATTTAGGGTGTTCTTATCACATGTGTCCTAATAGTGATTTATTTTCTATTTATGAACCTGGTAAGGATGAAGTTGTTTTGATGCGCAATAATGATATTTGTGATGTTATTGGTAAAGGTACAATCTGAATTAAGTGCATAAAAGTATTGTAAGGACGCTCACTAATATTAGACATGTTCCTGATTTAGAAAAGGAATTTCATCTCTTCAGGCACTTTTAAGGCTCTTGGATGCAAATACATAGCTAAAAATGGTATTATGAAGGTTTCTAAGGATGCTCTTGTTACTATGAAAGCTTATAGGTCTGCTAGTTTGTATTTTGTAGGGATCTATTGTCACAGATTCAGTTGCAGTTTCCTCATCGTCTTTATCTGATTCTGATATCACCAAATTGTAGCATATGTGTTTAGGGCAGATGAGCGAGAAAGGCTTAAACATACTAAGATCATTGGAATTCTGTAAACACTATGTGTTTGGGAAGCAAAAAAGAGTTAGTTTTAGTTCACCAACAATTCACAATACAAAAGGTACTCTTAATTATATTCATTCAGATTTACAGGATCCAACTTGTGTTCCATCTAAGGGTGGTGCCATGTATATGTTAACTTTCATTGATGATTATTCAAGGAATGTTTAGGTCTATTTTCTGAAACAGAAGAATGATGTTTACCTAATTTCAAGCAATGGAAAATTTTGATTGAGAAACATACTGATAAATGGATAAACTGGCTTGGAATAGATAATGGCATGGAAGTTTGTGAAGGAAAATTTGATGGATTTGGCAAGAATGAAAGAATTGTTCGGTATCACATCCTAAAGAATTGTTCGGCATCACACTCTTAGGATGATGCCTTAACAAAATGATATGGCTGAACATATGAACAGAAAACATTTGAAGAGAGTAAGGTATATGATCTCTAATACAGGTTTAACAAAGGACTTTTGGGCAGAGGCACATTTGATGGCTTATTATATTGTTAACCACAATCCTTCTGTAGCTTTTGATTTCAAAACTCCGAAGTATGGTCAGAAACTCCTGCTGATTACTTTGATTTAAAAGTTTTCGAGTGTCCAGTATACATGCATGTGAATGATGAAAAATTAGAGCCTTGAGCTATAAAGTTTATTTTTCTTGGGTATGCTTTTGGGTTAGAAGGATACATATTATGGTGTTTTGATCCTAAATCTCTAAAATTTGTGATCAGAAGAGATGGGTCTTTTGATGAATTCTCTATGTTGTCTTCCAAGAAGGAATCTTCTAGTCCTTGTGGTACAGATAATAGTACACAGAAGTAGATAGAGCTTGAAATTGGCAATTATGGTCCTTCTTAATCTAACTCTTCTATTTAGCAAATGCCAGTAGATGCATCTGAGTCTATGGATGAAGATAATCCAGAAGAGGAACAATATTCCTTAGCCAAAGATAGACTGAGAGATATTTGACCACCACAAAGGTATGCAAATTTGGTTGCATATGCTTTGTTTGTTGCAGAAGAAAACTAATGGAGTTGGTGAACATTCTACCTAATCAGAAGCAGTTTCTTGTAATGAGTCTACTAAGTGGTTGATTGCAATGAATGAAGAAATTGAGTCTCTCTACCAAAATGGGACTTGAGTTCTTGTGAAGCCATCTTCAAATAAGAAAATTGCCTGATGCAAATAGGTCTTTAAGAAGAAAAAGTATCCGAGGGTTGAAGATGTAAGGTATAAAGCACAATTGGTTGCAAAAGGCCACTATCAGGTATAAGGTGTTGATTTGAATGATGTATTTTCATGTATAGTTATGCATAGCTCTATTCATGTTTTGCGTGCTTTGGTTGCCTTATATGATTTGGAATTGGAATTGGAATAGCATGACGTTAAGATAGTTTTCCTACATGATGAACTTAAAGAGCAAATTCACATGAAGCAACCTCAGGGTTTTAAAATTGAAGGGAAGAAAGACCATTGCTTGTTGAAGAAATACTTATATGTATTGAAGTGGTCTCCAAGACAATGTTATAAGAGATTTGGTTCATTTATGTTGGATCATGGTTATTTAAAAAGTATGTATGATAGTTGTATCTACTTCTAGAAGTTAGATGATGGCTTTTGCATTTATTTGTTACTTCATGTTGATGACATGCTCATTGCTACCAAGAATTTGTCAAAAATTCTCTTTGAAGTTGCAGTTAAGCAGTGAATTTGAAATGAAATATATGGGAGTAGCTAAGAAAATTCTTGGCATACAGATCAAGAAAGATTTAGGAGCTAGAAAGTTGTTCTTGACCAAAAAAATTATCATGAGAAAGTCTTGGAAATGTTTGGCATGAAAGATGCTAAACCTATGGTTTCTCCTCTTGCTAGCCATTTTCAGCTCTCTGCTACTCAGTCACCATAGTCAATTGAAGAGAAAGAATATATGGTATGGGTTCGTTATTCTAGTGCAGTCGGCAGTGTTATATATGTAATGGTTTGTACTTGTCTAGAAATCCCACAAGCAATCAGTGTTATTAGCAGATTCTTGTCCTGGAAAAGCACATTGGTAGGTTGTGAAGTGGAATCTCATAAGCTTACGAGAGATTTCAAACACTTATTTGGAGTTTGGGAGAAATACTGACACTTTGGTTGTCTTGTGAACTCTGAATATGCTGGGGATCTTGATAGAAGAAGATCACTTTTAGGGGTTAGAAAACTACTATAGAAGTTATTTCGGCTTTGTCTACTTCAGAGGTAGAATATATGGTTGTGACTGAAGCACTTAAAAATGCCTTGTGGTTGAAGGGTTTGTTTGGTAAGCTTAGTCTATATCAAGTTGTCACTATTATTCACTGTAATAGTTAAAGTGCTATGTATTTGACTAAACATCAGATGTATCATAAGAAGACGAAGCACAGTAATACATGATACTATTGCTGAGAGGAAAGTTTTGGTGACATGTTTATGAAGCCTCTTCTAATTTACAAGTGCAAGCAATGCTTGGACTTGGCTCGTGGTCGTTGTTTGTAATTAGACCTATTGAGACTTTTGAGAAGAAGGTGGATCAAATAGTAATTTGCTATTTGTCAATGTTAGGATACGCCAAGGTGGAGATTTGTTATACATGGCTTTATCCCACATTGGTTATTTTACATCAAAATCAAGAGAGTTTTTTAATGGGCTATTTGCATCTTGAGCTCATTAAGCCCTTTTGTAGTAAAAATTTTTTGAGCTCTTTTGTGGTTTAGTATTAGGTCCTTTTACACTTAGGAGCATTTTCGTAAGGCTTTTGTACTTTCTTTTTCATAGTGCAATTCTGCTCCTCTTCTGCCCATAGATGTAGGTCAATTTGACCGAAGCACGTAAATATTGTGTTTCTATTTCATTTATTTTTTGCTTTGGTATTTGTGTTTCTATATTGGCAAGAACCTTTTTGTCAATTTCCTGGGAGTAGACTTAACACCTATTAAGGCTTATATTTTGATTATGAATTATGTTTAAACAAATCGGATATAATATCAATAAACTTCCTTTTGGCATGTTCTTTGCCATTTTGGATATATCAATTCAAGGAATCTTATAGATTGAATCCCCCATAACCCACAGCTTCTAAATCTCCTTGCCATCAATCTATGTAGGTGGAGAGCTCTTGTTGCCTCCTGAATTTGGAGGATCCAATACTTTCGAGGCTAATTCTTGTGATTTCAGATCTATATTGCTGAAACTAGGATATTTGAATTGGTTTTGCTAAATTCTTTGTTGAGTTTTGGTTAATTCTTTGGTGAATTTATCAATTTTGGGACCTTTTCTTTTTATGTTTTTGGGTTAATTTTGGTGAAATCCATTTTATCATTCATAAATTATTTGGAGATTTAGGTTAATTATTTGGCTAATTGCATTAATTTCAGTGCTTAGTTGGGAGAAATTTTTAATAAATTGATGATATTGATAAAAATTGGATATAATGAGTGATAGTAGTACTGATGTGTTATGTTTATTGTGGTAATTTGGTGATAAGTATACAGTTAATTGATAATTTCTTTAAGGAAGGTAAGAGAGCGATGAATGTTAATTTACAAGTTACGGAAGAGAAAACTTTGAAACAAGAGCAAAATGTTTTATGCAACAAAGAATGTTTAATTTTAATTATTTGTAAAATAAATCTATATATCAAACATATTTTTGTTTTTTTGCTTTCTAAAAAATTAGAACAAGTGTATCATTCTATTTATGGTAAAGAACACAAATGGAAAAATATGAACGTTATCAAATGGCCCTTAATTTAAATGGTTTCAGTTTTTCTAGGTAAAAAGATATTGCCCAAGAATGAGAAGTCTTAGCTACTAGATTCTAAGCACTAGCTAAAATGGGGAAGTGAATTTTCATTTTGTTTAAAAGCTTTAAATAACCTTTCATACTTCTATATCCTATAAAAGAAATTGTTTTGTTTTGTTTTGGAGTCTTATTTTACTCAATTGCCCTGTTTGGTATAATTTCTTTTTGGGTTAATTGAAGTGAGTAATGATGAAGCTTGAAGCATTAGTGATTGTAACTCTGCTAGAAGCTTTAAGTTTCATTTACTAGCTTGAAGCATTAGTGATTGTAATTCTACTAGAAGCTTTAAGTTTCATTTACTCCACTTAGAATATGTTCAAATTGAACAAAAAGACATAACATGTTTAGATTAAAATTGATTTGATTACTTAATCTAAGATATATAATTTTATCAAAATACATGGTGAAAGCAGATTTTTCCTTTATTTTAGATTTTTTTTTCTCTTGCAAATAGCTTGATGTGAAAAATCATAATTATTTAGCTCATTCTTGTTTTCTTTCACATTTTTTGAATTCACTGTCTCACTGTTGCCGATATTTTTCTTGATATTTAGGGCATACAATAATGCTTAGAGTGGATGATTATTAACCATGTAGGTAGAATTTCTAGAAAGAGATAAAATATCTAAATGGAAATTATTATCTTAAATATGCTATCTTGTTCATAATATAGGCAATTTCATCTTAGAGCACCAAATTGGCCTTTCTTAAGGACGTGCACTTTGTGCAAATGATGTTGAGTTAGTATGAAGTTTATCAAGTTCATTTTCTTTCAAAAGATTGCCATTCACTACTTAAAACATACATAAGTTCATGTTATACTTTTCATTACAACTGTTTGTATAGGTCTATCTAAGTATTATGTGGTCAAGGAGTTTGTTGAAAGCTTTTGTTTGCCCTCCTAAAGGTGGCTCAATCTCTAGGTTGAGTACACTTAAACCGAATATTGGATGTACTTGTGTATGAGTTGACATGAAATGTTTTATATTTTTAAGAATTTTCGTGTACGATTATGTTATGCTATGAACCACAAGTTCCCATTGCTACTCATTAACTATATGCTATTAGTTTGATTATGTATTTGAACAACTATATATGTGTAGGGTGTACAATTGTTGTTGCCCTATATTTTACTAGAACTACATGATCCAACTGGGGAGTAAATGTCACATATTGAGTGTTAATTGCTCAACCCATTATTTTTTGCAGACCTCGAAGTTTATGAGGTAATCTATGTTGAAGATTCAGAAGGTGATTTCTACTAGATCATGTTTTGTTAAGTTTTAATAGTTATGTCGTGATTGAATGTATTAGAATGTTTAATACTTTATGGCTTATCTTTGCTAGATATTTTAGAGTGTGGGTCACTTGAATTTTTAGATTATCTCTAGCCTCGGAATTGTATCGCTTGTAACTAAGTTTCATAGTATTACCTTCTAATTTAGTATCACTAGTTTCAAAATGTTGCCTTGCATTTTTCGGGTGAGTCCTAAGGGTATGGCGAATATCTCGTGTCCAACACATGTGGATTCGAGACATGACAACAAGCCTCTGATAAAGTAATTGAGTGTAACTTATGTTTTGTTGACGATTTCTAGCCAGGTCAGTCATAGACTAGAATTGGGACATTGTCTTAGACAACTAGTAATAAGAATATATAGAAAAATTTATTATTCTAATTGACTTATACACACATCGCTTTTATTGGAGCATAAATTAGAAGATCTAATAGATTTCACTGAGAATTTGTAATTTAAACAAGTTGGATTCTAATGCATAGTTTTACCCAAATCAGGTTTATACTAGAATTTCTGGATATACATCTTCAAGAGAAATAGAGGTAGATCTCAACCCAAAAAAAAATAGAGCTATTGAAAAACTTAAAAAAGCTAAACTTTTTTCCTCTGACATGATGAGTAAAATCTCATATCAAGACGTGCACATGAATAGAGTAGACAGGACCTCTGGCAAGAAAGAAAAATGAATGTGTAAACTAAAAGATTCCAATGGTGTATCTAGCTAACATTCATCCCCAACCCTCATAGTCTCATTAGAATGTCAACTATATAGAGAACTCATCAGTGGGCTCCAAAATATTTGACCCATCTATATTTTTAAGAAATTTATATTACGTTTTAGTACTATAGTATGAATCTGATTCACCAAAAATTGTTGGCTATTGTTCTAGATTGATTTGATATACTACCTTGAAACAAAGATAAATAGTACATAATCGTCTTCTATAACTGAAAGACTTGAGGCTAATTGAATTCAATCATAGTTGATACTTCCAATATTTACAGTTCTTTATTTTTTGACAAGGGGCAGCGAACTTTATGACAAGTTTAACTGAGAAATTGCAGCTCATTTTTATCCAATACACACAAATACACATATGATTCTTGAACATCAACATCCTTTCCTTTTTAAAACAAATCAAAACTTTTTTTTAAGAACAAATCAAGAAAATAGGTATATGATGCAAGATTTTGGACTTGAAATGTGAAATTAGGAGGAAATTGGTAGATGTGTCCAAAACAAGTAGAAAGATTGTCAACTTTTATAAAACAAGAGACTTGTTCAATTCCTTTCATAATATTCATTGGGCAAAGATAATGAATATTGTCTTTTCTTTCTAAGATAGTAAACATGAAATTGGTGTAAATATGGTGAAGTTAGGTGCAGTTGAGTATGATGGTTGTATTTCATCTATAATTTGTTATATGTCGATAGATGCAATTATATTTATGCACTGAGTTAGTGCACATGATTAAAAAATTTGTTAGTACAACAAGGTTATATAAAAATAGAGTATATTATGCAGAAAGTATAATAACAGGACAAGTGCACTAAAATTCTAATTGGACCTGCCATTGATCTAATAAACATGTTGTTATGAGCTACTCTGTTAGCAATGCAATAGCCAAGTAATTGTTATACTTCATTCTACTCCTTCTCTTTTGCCTGCTCTAGTCCAATTTTTATTCCAAGATGTAATATCACTACCTTGGCTTATTTCCGAGGAAATCTCAAGGTACTTGTGAAACGGATACCCCCATGTTAGTCCAAAATTTAAAAATTAATGTTTTTGTCTTTAGGTATTAATGTTAATTGAATAATTGAGTCCAAGGATCAAACTGAAGTTCAAGTCGTGGACATTCAATTAATATACAAAAGATCAGAGCATTAGTTAGTATTTTTATGGCTAGCTTGGGAGTTGAGAATAGAAAAGAAAAAAGAGAAATCTTAATTTATGAGAGAAAAGAAAGGGTAAGAAGAGAAAAGAAGAGATTTTAATGCTGTTTGAGAGTTTATAAAAGAATGAAATGATTTGAATATCAATAAAATTTTAGTTTAGAAATTATTCAATGACAAAGTTGGTATTTTCAAAAATTATACAATACTTTCTCTAACTTTCCATCCAAATCCTGCCATAAATGGGCAGAAAACATTTTGGCTTTGGGAGGGAAATGATAAATATCCAATTTTTTATTTTCTTTCCACAGTTTCTTCTAAAAAATAGAAATTAGAAAGTATCTATCCAAAAATTCTCTTTTCTGTCTGGTTTTTGCTTACAAAATGCTTTGTTGAAGTTGATATAGATTTGCACCAGTATTATTACATTTCCTTCGCTTTACAAAGCTTTGCATCAGTTTACAGTCATCTAAGAAACATAGTAAGCTTTTGCAATGTATTCTTGAGGTGATATATTATTCTTTGCCTTTAGAGGTTACTGCAAACCTGCAGAGAAAGACTAAGGATTTCCTTATACTCTATAAGAATGAGTTGCGGTCAAAGAGTGGATTTCACTTTCAATCGCATGGATGGGGTATTATTGGGATTTTAATGTGGGGTGCAATATAGATATAGTTTTGGGTACTACTTTACATTGCATATGTGTGGCTGCATTTACAGGAATGCCTTTTGCAGGAGTAAGAGTCTATTGCTGGTTTGGGTAATTTGGGAATAGGAGTTTTGCTAGCCATCTTTTATGCGAGACGTACAAACTATAGTTGCTTGTGTACTTGTGACAGCCCCACCTCTCCCTAGGGCGAACCCTAAGGTATCAGCGAGCCGCCTGCCCCGCTCTCGCCGGGACTCACTACAGATCCTTAGTTCAAATGCAAATCCGCAAATCAACTGTAACATTTAAACCCCAAAGTTTCCTTAACGAACCACAAACGTCCCTAACTATAATTACAGATACAAAAGTTTATCCATCCAAAATTTCATTAGTACAATTCAAAATACAAGGGCTACATCAAAATACAAGATTAGGTCTCCAAACCAATCGACCTAGTGCAACCCTTGGAGGCTCTCGATCTCAAACCCTGCTAAGGAAAAACAAAGTTGAAAGGGATGAGCTAAAAGCCCAGTGAGCGATCCTAATATCATACAAATCACACAGTAACAGTGGAGCAAAAATATATCAGTTAAGCACTCAGTAGGTTCATATAATTCAGTTTAGAAGCATAAAATGTATAAACACATAAACTGGGAAAATACCCAGTGAAAGGATACAGGTTCCACTGGAAGCAGTTGCAGTCCGTCTTGTTCAATACTCAACCCCCTACTCCTCCTTATAACTCCTAGTGGTAATACTCGAGTATACCGTACCGTGCCCTAAGTACCAACCTACCCGACCGAGTCCGCTTCTGGCTCGACTAGGCCGATAACGAAGGGGGGAAAGGCCTTATTCAGCTCATGTGGTAAAGTACACATGGCCTACATCATGCGCAAGTAATATACAAACAATGGAAAGCACACAGTTGAACGGTAGAATACAAAGTAGGCCGAGTGCGATAAAGTACACACTCGCCCTTTACATAATTATTAAAAGCATTTAAACACGTCAACAGAGCAATTTATTCACAAACATGCAAGGAACACTCACCAACAGTTGAGCGTAAACAAGACAATGTAGAAGTCAAACACGCCAGCGTCCCACGGACTCACCTGGAACATGCAAATCAAACCATTAACCCTTTTGGTTTCTATTTAAAGCAATCTTGTCGTAAGATTGGAAGAAAACTATTTCAAAGGTGAACCGACGCGACATGCATATGCCCCATGAACTAAGCGCTCATAAATGCTTATAAACACTTAAAATAGCAAAAGAAGCACATACGTGGGCGTTGAGCGAAAAATGGACGATGACAACTCGAAAACGGAAAACACACAGTGGAAGGTGGAAAAAATAGTTTTGATGCCTTGTACGCCATTGCCCATATCTCAGGCTACAAGTGTCAGATTTGAGCGTACAAGGTGCTGTTTCGAAGCTAAGAGAACAACCTACAACTTTCGTGAAGACAACTTCAACCCAGATTTACTCTGTCTAGGTCAAAAACGCAGAAAACAGTCTCAGAAGTTTCGCCGTCAGAATGTTCGACAGGCCAACTTCAAACGGGCATAACTCAGCGCTCACAAATCGAAATCAGGAAATTCCAAATGCGTTGGAAAGCTAGAATAAAGGGCTATAACTTTCGTGTTTTGGCCAAAAGCTAAATCACAAAGGAACAACACCAAAAATGACACCAAAATCACTGCCGACAAAATCCTGTTTTCCCGTTCAACACCTCAAACGAACTTCATGCACTCGAAACGCATTCATGCAAACTCCATCGACTCGCCTGCGATTACAAACACGCAAAACAGCCCCTCACACGCCACCAAACCAGCACGCACATACACACACTACACACACACAAAACACCAAGTGGGAATTCAAGAGCCCACGTAATCGTTCAAATTTACTCGCGGGTGGGAATTCAAGAGCCCACCAACAACTAAACATGCAATCCAACCTTGATTTCTACCAAGAGCATTAAAGCCAAAACCCTAACCCTAACTCATGATTATAGCAAAGCATACATACATCAAATTCCACCATTCCAAACCATAACATCATTCCATGAGCTAAAATAGACATGATTCAAGCCATGAAAACTACCAAAACCTTCAATTTAAAATCTTCAACTCAATTCAAGCTCATAGGAAACTAGGAGAAACCTTTCTTGAGGTTGTTCTTGGTGGAACTTCAAGTGCTCAAGTCCAAGCTTCTCCTCCCAACTCCGAATCGAAATCGTACGGTTGAAGTTGCTAGAATCTCCCAAGTTTTCTTCCTTTTTTTTCCTCTCTTTTTTTTTCCCTCTTTTTCTTTCTTCCCTCACGGTTTTCCTTTCCTATTTTTCCCTTGGTTTGGCCGGCAGCTATAAGGCTTAAATAAGCCAAGAGATAATCACAAAAAGATATTTTTTACTTGGTCAAATGTTGGTCAAAAATGTCATGCCAAAATAACCTATCAACTTAGGTCTATTTCCACTCTTTCCCACATAACTTCTTTTCCTATCAAATTAGTCCATAAGTACTTAATTTAACCTAGCCCATCAAAGCTTAATTACCCCTACTTAGGCTACTAATCACCTAGGAATCGTAATCCCTCTTCTTAATCATGCATTAACACACGTAAAATCAAGAAATAACAAACTTGTCATTAAACGTAAAACTTAAATGTATTTTCAAAATTAGGGTTTTACAAATCCAAACTAGGGTTTTGCATATGCATATTAGGGTTTTATCCCAATTTAGGGTTTTCGAAAAACTAGGGTTTTAATCAAATTAGGGTTTTCAAACTTTGTAAAACAAGCGAGTCAAAACCAAACACTTTTAAAAGCAAAACAAACCATATAAACACCTTGGCAAACCAAAATAACTATAATTAACATTATTTAATATTTTCCAGAAATTGGGAAAAAATCGGGGCCTCACAGTACTAGTGTCATTACATTGATGTCCTTAAGGAAGCAAATGTATAAATGTTTGCTTTACTTTTATTACAGCTTAAATTGTTTGTCCACCCATTTCTTTTCAGCTAAACTGAGGAGAATGTAGGTTGCAAATGAATTTATGGCTGAACGTTAGATTCATCTGCAACTCCCTGAATGCTGTTTTCTTTGACTTCTTTTGTCATACCTCTTTTGGTTACTGGGGAAGAGATATTTTAATTGGCATCCTCTAGTGTGAGCTACATTTATGGTTTTTGGTCGGAGCTATTCTTGGTGGTTCAGTTTGAGGTAGGTTTTCATCTTTCCTATTTTTTCCCTTCGTTCATAGTGTAATTGTCTTTGTAGAATTGTAGTTCATCTTTATAGGTGGGTAATTACATTTTAAATTCGAGACCTTGTTAATGTAATCCAGTTTTAGTATTATTGTTTGTCGTCAAATTTGTAGCCCCTATATAATTAAAATAAACTGGTTTATTAAAATAGGTTTGGTGACACCATGGAAAAGAGTTTTACAGCAAGTATTTTGAATAAGGTAAGCAAATAGACTTCTAGAATTGGCCATTTTATAGTACAATTTGGATTGGCATTGTTTCTTGTACTTGATTAGAAATGCTTGAATGGTGTGATTTATTCATTGGTTATTTGATTTTATGATAAGTTCATAAATTCATGGAATTAATTTTGGTTGCAATGATATATTAAATAATGTTGATATTGGAGTTAAGGATTGCTTTTGCTGTTTGAAGTATGTGATGAATCTTATTATGTTGTATTTGTCTTAATAATTGATTTGATTTGTGTATTAAGACAAAAGGAAAATGGGCTATAAAGCATCCAATATCTTCTTAATACTTATATGTATTGATTTAATCATTAGAATACTTTTCTTAGTATAAATAAATTGGTGAGTGCTTTTGACTTAAGGTACTTTCGCTGCTTTGATGGTGAAGTAGTTTTGCAAGAAAATAAGCTACCGGATGTCTTGGTTGAGCTATTTACAGGGCAGACCAAGAAAGCTTTGTACGTTAGGACATACGTAAGAACATTTAATAGCATGTTTGCTTTCACATCATTTGAAGTTCACTATGACAAGTCATTGTGCAAGAGGACAAATGGCATATATACATTCAAGATATAGGGACAAACATGTCACCGCATAAACCAACTAATACCTCATGGAGGATCTGGGATGTTCTTACAGCTATACTTTCATGATACTGAGCATAAGGTTGAGAATCATATGGCTTTTTCAACCAAACTGATTGAAAATGTGGTCTTGAAACTCATGGATGTCATGAAAAATAATCCGTATGCTTTTTCCTTCCGTAGTTTGCAACATGTTCCTAATCTAGAGTCTTATTAGATTGTGCATAAAATGCATTGCGATAGTGATCAAAGAGCTTTGAACAAGCCAATAGGTTCACAAGTAGCAGCTCTTTCGGTTGAGGGCACAAGCTCAGAACACTCATATTCTAGGCACATCCAAGTGTATACTAAAGGTGGTGAGAGCCATAGACTCCAGTACTATTATGGTTATTATGATCCACTTCAGTACCCATTATTATTCCCTTTCGGTGAAATAGGATGGCAACCTGGAATCAAAAGATCAGGAACTGGGAATCCAAAGAAACAAAAAAGAACAGGTAAGCATTATACACAAAATGCAACTTCACAGAGTTTCAGATCTGCCAATAATATACTAGAATCTAAAGAACAAGGTAAGTGTACGAAATAAGTTATAAATTATACAAAATATCCTGAAATTATTAGCGATATGCTTAGAATGAAATACCAAAATTGATTACTGATTTCTATTAAATAGCCTTTAATCTATATGAAGATTCAAAAGAATATGTGTCGATGAGAGAATATTATGCATTTAGATTTCAAATGAGGAAACAAAATACCCCTGGTATTTTGAACACTGCTCATGCATTCCAATAGTACATAGTTGACATATATGTGAAAATAGAGACACAAAGGCTTGATTTTCATATGAAAAGACAAAAAATTGATAAGAATTGAGCAACTTCAAGGAGTGATGGATTCCGTCATTGAAAATCAAACAAGGGACTCAAAAGTTGGGAGGGTTTCGAGAAGGGGTTGAAGGCTGACCTTGACAACGATATTTTAGGTGATCCGATTTTCCATTTTTTTCATTTGAATAGTAGGCAAGCATGGCTAAACAGGAAGGTACCATCAAAAAGTATCTGACAAAGATAGTGAGCCCTATTAAGGATGATAGCATATGAAGATCAAGTAGAGATAGTAGTTGGATTGTTCGCATGTGTCTTAAAAGGTTCCCTATCTGGTTGTTATTGAAGGAATGAAAATCTAACCTTGTTCCGTTCCAAGGTTAGCTGCAGCTAAGTTGTTTATCACTGAAGGCTAAAAAGATTAGAAACTAGCTAAGACCGAAGGAATGAGTCACAAACTGAACTGTACGCCCCAATGACAAAGAAATCTATGGGCGGAGCATTTTCGGAGACTAGCCTCCTTCCTTGATTTTGACTTTCAATTCTACCTTTTTTTCTTGAATTTGAATCACTTCCTCTTTATCGTTATTCTTCTGTTTAAGAACTACATCCTGCCTCTATTTGACTAAGGCTGAAAAGAAAGAGGTGCTTGCTTTATGAAACTTCAATCTTTGATCGGAATATGGATGAGATCAAAAATGCCATCATTAGGGCAAACGATGCAATAGCTTCTCCTCTCTCTCTCTTTCCCATGCCTATTTGTTCCCCCAGCCCTGGAGAGATGCAAAACTCTTTCTTTTTCTGAATGAATAGATAGAGCCATTATACATTCCGGAATATTGTAAGGGTAAATAGACTCTTTTCATCCCCTTTTCGATGCTTGCCTAAGGACTTATGTGAATGGAATGTTTTGGAATGGGGACGTTCGCCTTTTGTAACAAGTAGACCCATGATACGGACTAATAGATGTTCCTACTCTTACCCGTAAGTAAGATCTATCGATAGTGGGTCGATTCCTAGCAGGCATGGGTTCTCGCCTTTCATGAATGTATCTCCCATTCTGCTTATGTGAGTTTGACCCGCCTTTAACTCTACTTGCTTCTGACTCCTTATGAGCTGACTTTTTTGGAGGGTTGGCGGGACATGGGAGCCTCAACTTATGCATCGGTTTACCTATTTAACTCTCTGGCCGTAGTTATTTAGGTGGTATCCTGAGATTGAATAAATTGAATTCCTTGTGGGAACACACGAAAGAAAGATATGAACTGGGTAAATCGAAATGGAAAAGAGATGTTTCCAATTCATCCAAGTTGGAAGCCTTTTCTACATCCATATGATCTACTAAAGTAGATCAATATTGACCATATAATAAAAGTAGATATTGGTCCATGAAGTCCAAAGAAGGTAAGAACTCCAACCTAGTCAACGGGTTATCTTACCAGCTTCTTTTGTAGAAGGACCTCGCAATATGAAGAGGTGATATGGTAACGCCATGGTTCTAGTTCAGAAATTTGGAAAACCTGATTTGTTTGACTATGACTTGTAATCTCTCATGGCAGAGATTAAAAAGAACTGCCTACTAACTGATGAAACACAAAACAGAGTTGATTTATGTGCTAATGTTTCATGCTAAACTTGAGCTGCTGAAAGAATAACTCTTTAAAAAAGAAATTTTTGGAAAAGTTTCTACTTATACTTATGTTGTGGAATTGTAAAAGGTGGATTACCCCATGCTCATTCTTTGATCATTTTGGATCCTGCTTCAAAGCTTTATTCAACAGAATCACATGATCAAATAGTTTCAACTGCCTGATCCTAAAGAACAGAAACACTTGTTCAAAATGGTCCCAAAGCATATGATTCATGGCCCATATGATGATAAAAATCTAGATAATGTTTATATTTAAGGAACCACTTCTAAAAAATGCAAAAATAAATATCCAAAAGATTGGACAGAGAAAACATTATATGATGAAAATTCTTATCTAACTTATAGATGGAGAAATAATGGAAGAAAAGTATGGGTACGAGGTCATGAGTTGGATAATAGGTGGGTAGTATCATATAATCCATTCCTTTTGGCAAAATTTAATTGTGATATCAATGTCGAAATCTGCTCAACAATTAAAGTAGTCAAATATACATACAAATACATATATAAAGGCCATGATAAAATTCATTTCTTGGTAAATACTGATGCTAAATCGTCTGACATAGATGATTAGAACTTTCAAAAAGCTATTTTGCACTACCTACTAATAAAAGTACATCTTCAATTACAAAAAATTGAACCACAATCAGTAAATTAGCCTAAATTCATAGTTTAAGTTTTTTGTATTCGTATGGTTTGGGTTTCTTTCTTTAATTATTTTTTATTAATGAATCACTTTGAAGTGGAAATTATATTTTTCATATTAAATGGACCTTAATAAACTCAAATGCCTAAGGAACCGCAATCATAGAAAGTGGATCTTAACGTTCTTGATTATAATCTTATTATCATCTTAAGGGGCATTTAGTGAAATTAAAATCTAAAGTCTGAATTTTAAGTATTGAATATTGAAGTTGCTAAATTCATAAAGTTATCTATGTTCGATAATCTAGTGAATATGAGTATTGAATTGAAGTAATGTACCATATGCATATTACATAGTTAGTATCAACTAATTTTACACCTCACATTATGTGTGAGGATACCTAGAGTTGGGTTAAATTGTATGTGATATTTTGTCTAGCTGGTGCTAGAATAATAGTGATCTAAGTTATTTCGCATAACTAAGCATTGCCTTTAGCAATCGAGAGACGTGAAATGATAAAAATTTGTTGACAACCAAGATGTGTAGCTTCTTAGTAAATGAGCATGTAATTGTAAATTTTTCACTCATAACTATCATAATCTTCAATCTTTCAAGCACAATGGCAAGAATTATAGTATTGTGGTACTTTTTATATCATTGTAAATAATGTAAGATAGAAAGAGGCGTCCTCTATCTTCCATAAAGTAGTAATGTGAGCGCCTTATGCCCTAGCCATTTCCGGTTTATGTACTTGCATGTTTTGCACGAAATGATGACCGTTTTTGCCTTGTTTTATGTTTGTGTCAAATACCACCTGTGACATGCAAAAATTTTGCCAAAAATTGGCACTTACCATATATGTTTATGACACTAAAGTGATGCTTGATATCTAGCAATAGTGCTAGGAAAAAAATGCGGGGAACAAAGTATAAAACCACTTGAGATTCAAGGGCTGAAAAATAAATTAAATTTTACAATTTAACCCTTTACCAAAAATAGAAGCACGAGGTGGAATTTTGTCTTGTTTTCTTGATGTCTTGGCTGAACCTATGAAGCTTGAAATGGCCTTGATGTTTCTTGAATATTACCTACAAGCATGACAAGGCAACTACATGAAACTTGTCCAAAAACTAAGTTATTGAGTTGGCAATTTATGCTTACTCATGCTTGGCCTTCTTTAAGCTATAAATACTTGGAGACTTGAACAATGAATCATTTTGCTTCTTCAAAATAGCCTTGGCCAAGAACTTGAAGGAAAAACCAGCAACTAAACAAAATTTTTCTACTACTAAACTAGCTTGAAACCGAGGACAAGAAGGCTTGAATCTTGCTTGGTTTTCACTTGGTGATTTCTTCAATCTTTCATGCTTTTGTAGAAGGTAACTCAAGCTAATGATTTTCCTTGTTTTGGCTCAATTATGTGTATAGCATGTCTAGCAATTTGCAAGTTTTAAATGCTGAAAATTCGTGTTGCATATAGCCAAGTATGCTTGGGTTAATTTCAGCCTTGAAATACATGTATTACTTGGTAAGTGTTGCTTCAAATTGTACTGTTCAAAGCTGTGGGCTATTCAACAACCATGAATTTCGATTGATTGTTGCAAAACCTTGGTTAAAAGATGTTTTGGATGCTAGACTATATGTGTGGGTGGTTATGTAGGGAATTCAAGTTAAAACAATAACGTTTAAAGGAGTGAAAGACACAACCATGACAATAACACTACTTTCGGGTAAAAACAGGATGTCAAAACTAGTATCGGGAAAACACTTATAACTTGGTGTAGGAAAGTTGGAATTGAGTGCTGTTTATAGAATTTGAAACTAGACTCATAGAGTTTTCCAATGGTATAAAATACTCCACCTAATTCCTTTCCTACGAACTGCAGCAAGCCTGTGAAATAACCTGATTTTTGGAACCTGCAAACTAGTGAATTACCCCTGCGGCAGGTTGATGATGAGATTTAGCCATTTTCTAATCTGAATTAGCACATGATATCTTCCAGACATTTGTAGTACTCTGAATCTAGTTTCCAACGATATAAAGTGAGTGGAAATTGGATTTGTATAACTCAAGTTATTATCTGTGCAAGAAACTACGACGGATAGGTTATGGTGTACGATCCGTTAGCGGAATTGCTGATCTGGTGTGCGATCCGTTAGCAAAATTGTTTAGTCGGTGTGCGATCTGTTAGTGGAATTGCTGGACTCGTTAGCGGAATGACCGACCCCAGCACACCGACCTGTTAGTGGAATGACCAACCTCAACAAACCAACCTGTTAGTGGAATGACCAACCTCAACACACCGACCTGTTAGCCGAATGACCAACCTCAATACACCGACCCATTAGTAGAATGACCGACCCCAGCACACCAACCCGTTAGCGGGGTTGCTGAACCGTTAGCAGAATTACCGACCCTAGCATGATGACCAGTTAGCAGGATCGTGTGCTGTAGCGAACCCCGTTAAATGAACGACCCTAAACTTGGATGCACAGCCGTTAAGCAGGCCTGTAAATATACCCTGTTATGTCGGGGGGGGTTTCCGACAGAACTATGCCTAGACTTGGCCAAAACGGCAACCAAAACGTTAACATGTTGAACGGGATCGATCGTGCCAACGGCCTTAGCCCTGGCTCATGCGCGACTGCGGAACCAGCTGTTTCTGTGCCTATCGTGTGGAACGGTTATCCACTGGTACCGGTACGGCCCGACATTAACACCTAACCAAATACCCATTTACACAACATATTGCCCCTAACCGTTAACCTTGGTAGCCGTAGACCTTAACTTTAATCGATGCCTGACCACCCATAGTGCCGGCCGTTACCCTAGTTCTAACCAACCTTAGTCGTTAACTGACACCCAATTGTAAGTCGCTGGGCGACACATAGCCGTCAGCCGGCCCCAACCATTCCTGCTAACCAGGGCGTACCCGTCAGCCGACCTTGACTGTTAGGCAATCACTCGTCGACCCCAGAATGCTACTCGACCACGACTTTAACCCGCAAAGCACTAGACCTCAACCACTAAACATTGACAGACCCACAGCCAACCTGAAAAGGCCATTAGAACCAATATGCTAGCAAAACGGCCGGGCCGCATAGGATCTAGGCCTTGGCAGTGTACGATCGCAGGAAACCGGTCGCTCCCGTTTCCGTTTCCACTTCTTTACAACTGGTGCTGACCGCTGCTGGTCACGCATGGAACTTGCCGACTAGTGCCATTCACACGACCACACCACACCCATCAACTCGCACAGCCCGACACTGACCTGAACCTTGAACGACCTTAACACTTAACTGTTTAGGGTAATACATACTTGATCTATAGATCTCACCTGGACCCAAACAAATTTATTACTACTACCCGATACCCAGCACTAACCACCACTTATACAAACCAAACCCTACACGAGATCCTGACCTTTGAACTAACTCTAATTTACACTACTCGCTTACTAATAAAAGTGAATTGATCAAAATTGTTTTAAGAAGAAAATTTAGCGAGATCAGCTAAGAATGTAACACTTGATTACTCACAGGATCCGACCAACCGCTAGGTGGAACATGTGACAACCCCACCTCACCCTAGGGCATACCCTAAGGTATCAGTGGGTTGCCTGCCTAACTCTCGCCAGAACTCACTCATTCAAATAATCACTAATACTTCAACCTAAACATTAATGACAAATCTAAACCAAATGACAATTCACAAATTTATTACTCAAATCTTAAAATCCCAAAATACATAAAGTACTTAATTATACATTCAAAATCTCACAATACAATACTCCAAATTCAAAGTTCAAGTTTCTCACGTTAGATACAAAAATAAAACCTAATTCTAATGATTAGCACCTTCACTTAGGTTCTCAGTCACTGTTAAAGAAAACAAATTTAAAATAATGAACTAAAGCCCAATGAGGTCCAAAAGACATGCAAATCACATAAAACAGATGATATTTCACTTCAAATTCACATTTGAAAACAAACAAATGAAGAAAGTGAGTAATATCACAATAGTAGGATACAGGGGCTCTTAGGAGCCAAGGTCCACGAACCTTGAACACGATCCCCGTAGTTAACACTCCGTCAACTTTCACAGATAAGTACCTCCACCTACTCCTACCTCCATCAAAACCCCCACTGGTCCTGCAATCAAAACACATTAAAGGGTAATACTCGAGTATACCATAGAAGACTAATATGGACTAAGAGGTGACTCCCGCCCTAGCAGGCGTAAAACTTACTCCCGTTCAATCTCATACATAACTTGATTACTACTATTCAAAAGGGACAGCTCCATTCGCCAAATCCAGAACACACATCACATAAATAACCCTATGGCTCATCATTTTCCCTCAACCTAGGCCTAGCCTACAGCTCGAGTTGAATGACTTACCTATAGGCCCCAGGAATTCCCAAAATTTCACAATCAAATTTCCCAAAAGTCATAACAAAACACTCTCACAATCATTTCCATTCAAATAGGGGTAAGTGCGATAAAGCACACACTACTCCATTTGATGGTTCGACAAATCAAATTTTCACATCAAATCACATAATTAAGCAAAATTCGAATCACATTCACATAGTCAAGTAACATGCATGGAAACTCACCAAAATAGCAAGGTTTGGATTCTAAATTTGGCTTGGTTTCAAAGCCGTCCACACTCCCTAAAATAAATAAAGAAAGGAGATAAGTTTCGCTCCTCCATTAGCAAAACCAAATCGAAATGAACTTATTTCTCGGTTCAATAAAGATTTTTTCCAAAATTTCCTTGAGTAAAAAGTACTCTTTTCAAGTAATAAAATATCACAACATACTCTTTTTGAAATCGCTACAACATTTAGATTAAATGCTCCAACGATATACTCCATATTCGCAACTTCTCAACTTTTATGACAATGAAATTAAACGAGGTCTTTTACCTCAAAAATCACCCATTCGGGCTCAAACTCAACACTAAAACTTTAGTCAAGGTTTTAACACGTTTTTAGTTCAATTTTTATGAAATCTCAATGCACGAAAATCATGAAAAATAATCAAAACACTTCAAAAACTCAAATCTGTCCAAGTAACACTTTTATCCAAAAATTAGTGAAAAACTCAACTTTTCACCGTTCAAAATTCAAGATTCAACTCCATTCAAGCTTATACTCATAAATGAACATAATACATATTTATTTAGGCAAAATCTAGCCAAGAAACATCATAAATTTCGAAATCATGTATCATAACTTTCCAAGTGAGGTTCGGCCATGAAACATCTCATTCCTTCAAATTTTTCACTAGTATTCTTACTTTCTAACGTCAAAATAAATCCATCTCATAAACAACAACCACAACCACAACCAAGTTCTCAAGTCCGCTACCTAAGAGGTCACCTCAAGTCAGTTACCTTAGTTGGGAATTCAAGATCCCAACTCAAATTTTCAAGAATATCATTTTTAGCAAAATAAACCATAGATCTAAAAGATCTAGCATTAACAAAGTTAAAACCAAAAGATTTAAGTCTCATACCTCAAGATCTAACTATATCTAACAAGATCAAGTAGGATCTAGTGAAACTCTACTCAAGAATGATCTTCCAAACTTAGCAACCCCAAGAACCTCTAACTTAGCCAAAGATTGGCTTGCTTGATGGTGATTTTCTCCTCAAATTTCAAGATCAAGAAGATGACAAGCAAGAAGTAGACTTTTTTTCTCACACTCTCTCTCTTTCTCACTCTCAGATTTTCTCCCTCCCTCTCTCTCTCTCTCATACACGGCTAGAACAACAACAAAAAGGAGCAAGCTGAAGCTCCTCAAATGGTGTTCAAAGTGCAAGAAAATTGAAGAAGAAGAAGAAAAGGGCTTGAATTTTCTCTCTATACTCTCTCTCTCTAAAGCTCCAAAGATGGCTGAAAAATGAAGAGGCAAGGAAGCAAGAAACAAGGCTTTATGAAGACAAAAAGTGTGGTTGGCCTTAAATTAAGGAAAAGTGGTCAACTTCCACTTTTTGTCGCGTCAACGCGCGACGCGTTAACTTTTACTGATTTTTCCTCTTCCAGCACTATCCTACCTAAAATATATCTCTGTAATATCTCTACAAATGCTTGGTTTCATTTTAGAGCTATTATTCACGTCACGGCTCAAAAATTGACATTAAAATTGGCCGAAACCAAACACTGGCAATTAATTCACAAAAAATTCTCTAAATTAGAAAATAATAACTCAAAGCATAAATTCACTAATATTTTAGTGAATAAACATAATATAAATATTTTTATTTAATTTTTCAATAAAAACAGAATTTTGAGGTGCTCACATCATTCCCTCCTTAAAAGAATTTTGTCCTCAAAATTCTCACCTTTAAGCAAACAATTCTAGATACTTCTTCTGCATCTCCTCTTCTACCTCATAAGTCGCTTCCTCGATATCATGATTTCTCCAAAGGATATTGACCAAAGGAATCTTCTTATTTCTCAAGTCCTTCACTTCTCGATCGAGAATCTTCACAAGGCATTCCTCATAAGTTAGCGACTCATCCACATCAATCTCTCCTGATTGTAGCACATGACTTGGGTCTGGATGATACTTCTTGAGTATAGAAACGTGGAAGACGTTGTGAATCTTAGACATACTAGGGGATAAATCCAATTGGTAACCCACTTTTCCAATTCGCTTGAGAATTTTAAAAGTTCTAATATACCTTGATTTCAGTTTCTTCCCTCTCTTGGATACAACTCCTCCTTTCACAGGTTTAACCCTCAAGAATATCTTATCTCCTACTTCAAACTCCAAGTCTTTTCTCTGATTATCAGCGTAGCTTTTCTATCTACTTTGAGTAGTCTGGAGTCTTTCTCGGACTAACTTTACTTTCTCATAAGTCTCCTCAACTCAGGGAATAGTGGTTGGATCCAAAATTTTCCTCTCTCCTACTTCATCCTAATGGATTGGCTACCTACACATCCTTCCATAAAGCGTAGACTGGGTGGTGGAAATGAGGATCAGGTGGTTACGGCCATCAATAGAATGACTTATATTTTTGAGCGCCTGGCCAATAATCAAGGCCCTAGTCAGCAAAATCAACCTATAGGCCCTGATCATGGAGACGATAGAGCCTTGGAGCATTTCCTTAAGTTTGCACCGCCTAAGTTCCTAGAAGCGGCAGATTCTGACATGGCAGAGAATTGGTTCGAGAGGATGGTCGATATTTTTGCAGTCTTGAATTACATTGAGGAGAGGCGAGTGATGTTCGCTACTTTCCAATTTGAGGGTACGGTTAGATCGTGGTGGAACGTAATTAGGGCAAAATGGGAAAGAGAGCGGACCCCATGGACTTAGGCAAATTTCAAAATGGAGTTTGACGAGAAGTTTTTGCCTCCAATGGTCCAAGAGAAAAGAAAAGACGATTTTATTAGGCTGAAACATGGATCGATGAGTATGGCTGACTACAAGACCCAATTCACGAAACTCTCCAAATTTGCACCAGAGTTAGTGGCCACAGATCGAAGAAGGATTAGACGATTCATACAGGGGTTTAATGTGGAGATTCAAGAGGCTCTAGCCGCGGCCCAAATTAATACTTTTACCGAGGCCTTGGAAAAGGCCCAAAGAGTGGAAAGTGCTAGATTTCAAGTCCATTTGCATCGAAACATGATAACTACTATTATATGCAAACTCAACTGATGCCATGTGCTGGCTCGAACTTCCTCCAAAATCCAATATACATGATCTCAACATGTCCTCGAAAGTCTATATTGTCTGCTCCAACTGTCCATCCGTTTGGGGGTGATATGCGGTACTCAAATTCACCTTAGTCCCCAAAATTTCTTGTAATTTCTGCCAAAATTGAGAGACAAATCTTGGGTCTCTATCGGAGATGATACTTACAAGAATTTCATGCAACCTCACAATTTCATCCAAGTACAGCAGAGCTAACTTCTCTATAGGGTACTTCATACTTAATGGCAGGAAATGTGCAGTCTTAGTAAGTTGATCTACTACCACCCAAATTGCGTCATACCCCTTTTGGCTCCTTGGCAACCCTGTCACAAAATCCATAGTGATATGTTTTCACTTCCATTTGAGTATCTCTAAAGGTTGCAAAAGTCCCAAAAGTTTCTAATGCTTAGCCTTAATTTGCTGGCACGCAAGGCAAGTTTGAACAAATTTCGCTACATCCTTCTCTAAACCATCCCACCAATACAACCCTTTCAAATCTTGATACATCTTAGTGCTCTCAGGGTGGATTGTATACCTAGATCGGTGTGTTTCTTCCAAAATTTCTTTTCTTAACCCTTCATCACTTGGTACCACTAATCGATCTCGAAATTTCAGTACTCCTTCAGGCCCTAATTTAAAATCAAGGGTTTCTCCCTTATTCACTTTATCAAACCATTTTTGCACCATAGGATCCTCCTTTTGTGCCTCTTTGATGCGGTCAATCACCGGAGATCTTAACATTAAATTCTCAGATATAACCTTCTGTTTCTCTAGGCGATGATTCCACTCACTAACCCTTTCTAAAATGTCCCATTCTCTAACCATCAACCCTGCCACTTAAGCCTTTCGACTTAGCGCATCCACTACTTTATTAGCTTTCTCAGGGTGATAATTTATGGTACAATCATAATTCTCAAAAAATTCCACCCATCGCATTTGTCTCAGATTCAACTCCTTTTAAGAGAACAAGTACTTAAGGCTCTTATGATCAGTAAAAACCTCAAACGTCACCCTATACAAATAATGTCTCCACTTTTTCAATGCAAAGATAATTCCTGCCAATTCCAAATCATGCATTAGGTAATTCTGCTCATAAGCTTTCAATTTCTTAGAGGCATAAGTAATAACCTTCCCGTCTTGCATCAAAACATGACCTAACCCTTCTTTCGAGACATCTGAGTAAACGACAAAGCTATCATTCCCATTTGGCAATGTCAAAACCAGGGCCATTGTCAAATGCTTCTTTAACTCTTGGAAACTAGCCTCACATTTAGGATTCCAAACAAACTTACCATGCTTCTTGGTCAAATTAGTTAACGGCCTGGCAATTCTTGAGAAATCTTTAATAAACCACCGGTAATACCCCACTAATCTCAAGAAACTTCTTACCTTAGTAGGGTTCTCTGGTTGTTTCCATTGAGCAACCGCCTCTGCTTTCGCTGGGTTCACAGAAATTCTATTCTTAGAAATCTTATGCCCCAAAAAGGAAACTTCTTCCAACCAAAATTCACACTTATTGAACTTGGCATACAATTGATGCTCCCTTAAGGTCTCTAGCACTATCTTCAAATGTTGGGCATGATCCTCTCAAGTCTTAGAATACACCAAAATGTCATATATAAACACAACCACAAACTGGTCCAAATAGGGCTTAAATACTCACTGCATTAGATCCATGAATGCTGCAGGTGCATTTGTCAATCCAAAAGTCATTACCACAAATTCAAAATGCCCGTACCTTGAATTAAAAGTAGTTTTTGGCACATTTTCCTTTCTAATCTTCAGTTGGTAGTACCCTTGCCTAAGATCTAATTTAGAAAAGACCACTGACCCTTATAACTAGTCAAATAGTTCATCAATGAGTAACAAAAGATACTTATTCTTTATCGTCACATCATTAAACCCTCGGTAGTCAATACACAATCTCAAACTCCCATCCTTCTTCTTGACAAATAACACAGGTGCTCCCTAAGGTGAATCACTTTCCCTAATGAAACCCCATTCCAACAAATCTTGTAATTGAATCTTTAACTCCTTAAGTTCAGCTGGCGCCATTCGATATGAGATTTTAGAAATTGGAGCTGTTCCTGGTGCTAAGTCAATCTTAAACTCCATTACTCGCTCAGGTGGTAATCTAATTCTTCTAGGAAAACATTTGGAAAATCCTTTACAATTGGCACCTCTTCTAACTTCACTTTATCATTCGGAGGATTTATAAGAAAAGTCAGGTAACCTTGAGTACCCTTACTTAACAACTTCCTAATCCTAATTCCCAAAATAAGAGCAGACGAAACTAACCTTCCATTCACATCTAATTTCAAAGTGGCTTCTCTCAGAATAGAAAATTCTACAGTTTTCGCCCTACAGTCCAATTTGGCATGATGTTGAGCTAAACAATTCATCCCTATAATGACATCGTACCCATTAATATCCAAACTTATTAGGTCCACCACCAATTTTCTTTCTTCTACCCAAATATCACAATTCTTGTATACTTAATTTGTAATCAAACTTTGGTCTCCCGTGGGTGTTCTAATTTCAATATCATAAGGTAATCTAACAGGCTTTATATCTACTCCACACAAGAAAGTAGGATTTACAAAAGAATGAGAAGCACTAGGATCAACTAGAATTTTAGCTAAGCGATAAAAGACGAGGATAGTACCTTCGACAATCTCAATTGGGTCGGGGACTTGTTGCTGGTCGATAGCATAAACCCTAACCCGAACCCTTGGCCGATTCCCAGATGCACTAGCTTGACTGGAGTTTGGTCTACTCACTTGCCTAGTCACACCTTCCTCTCGAATCATCAGACATACAGTTAATTGGTGCTCTGTACTTCCACACCTAAAACATCTTCCTGTATTTCTCCAACAATTGTCCTTAATATGATTTGATTTCTCACAGAAACCACATGATACATTAGAAGTGGATGCTTGACTTCCTTGAGAGACACTTCTCGATTGCCCCCTTCCACTTAAAGTTCCTCTTGACACTGCTCCTCTAGTGAATGCTCCCCTCGATATAGACCCCCTTGATGCTCCAGAAGGGTTTGCTCTACCCACTCCTCTTCCAAACTTTTGGGAGTTGAAGCACCCACATCAATTGGTCCACGACTACTGCTAGGTGCATTCCTTTTTCTTGCATTAAAAGTTCTTACTTGAGCCTTGGTCCCCTCAATCCTCTGGGCCTTTTCAACAGCTTCACAAAAACTATTGACTTGGGTAGCTGCCAAACTTTCTTGTAATTTCACATTCAACCCCTGCACAAACCTCCTTATTCTCCTTTGCTCAATTGCCACTAGTTTAGGGGCGAACCTCGACAGTTTAATGAATAGTGCCTTGTATTCCGTGACACTTAACAATCCCTGCCTACACCTAATAAAGTTATCCTCCCTCTTCTCCTGAACTAGTGGAGGGAGAAACTTAGCATTAAATTCCCTAGTGAAGTTCACCCAAATCCTAGGTGTTTGGTCTCTATCCCATTTAGCCCTTATCATGTTCCACCATGATCGGGCAGCTCCCTCAAATTGAAATATAATGAATGCCACTTGCCTTTCCTCTGTGAGAGCCTCAAAATTCAGAATTATTTTAAAAATGCATAATATTATTTATAAAGTGTTTATTAATTGAAATATGAGTGAATATATGTTTAAAGTGATTATTTCTCAATTTAGAGAATTTTATACAAAAATTTGCCGGCGTGAGGTTTTGGCCAAAATTTAGCGTTAAAAATTGTTCCGACGTGTAAATAGTAACTTGGACTTGAAATTGAGCATATGTAGTGATATTTTGGAAATATTATTATGGCGAGACAGTTTCGGGATGAAAGAAACCAGTGTAAGTTAGACAGTCGCGTGTGACGCGACATAAAGTGCCAAAAAGCACTTTTTCCCTTAAAATAAGGAAATGCACTTTTTGGGTAATAAAAGCCTTGACTTCTTGCACCCTTATACTTCATTTTCAGCTGCAAATTTGGGGAGTTAGAGAGAGAGACTGCCGAGAGAGAGAAGGGAGAAAAAGAGAGAGATTGAGCAAGTTTTCTCCATAGATCTTCATCCATTCTTCTTGAAGTTTCAAACACCATCAACCACCACCATCCTCACCACCTCTTGCAGCCGAGAGAGTGAAGAGAGAGAGCGAGATTGGACCGGTTTTGGAGAAGAAAGAAAGAGGTAAAGCTTGCACCTTGAACTTCCATTCTTTCTTTTAACTTGCATCTTGAACCTATGAACTTGATTGATGGATTGTGGGCTTGGTTTCTTCCTTCCCATTCCAGCCGAACCAAGGAGAAAGGAGAGAGAGAGAGATCCGAACCTTTGAGAGGAAAAAGGAAGGAAAGAAAAGCTAGAGTAATTGTTTTAAGCTTGAGATCGAGCTTGGGCTTGCGCTTGGAGACGAAATCATCTACAAATCTTGAAGATCTTGGGCTAGGATCGAAGTTCTTGGAAGTCATCAAGCTTGTAAGCAACCTTCTTGAAGAAGAGCTCGAGAGATCTCGTTGGATCTTGCCAGATCTTGTTGGATCTTGATAGATCCGGAGGTATAAGCCTTGAAACTTGTAGATCTAGCTTTATTAGTGTTAAGTAGTTTAGATCTGTGGTTGATATTGGTAAAATGATCTCATCCAAAAGGATGAAGTTGGGCTCTTGGAATCCCAACCTAGGTAGCGGACTTGAGGTGGCCTCTAGGTAGCGGACTTGAGGACCTGATTGGGATTTGAATGTTATTTGTAAATTTATCATGATATGGTTAGAAATTAGGGTTTTAGTTGTTGAAAATGTTTGAAGGAAAATGTATGTTATGGCCAAACCCATGCTTGGTAATTTTAATATTTGATTTTGAAATGTTGTGAATGCTCTCAAAGGATTTTCTTCTGAGAAAACATGTATATTGTTCAAATTGTGAGCGTGTGTGTGTGTGAGGGAATGTTTGAAATTTAAAAAGTTAAAAGTGAAGTTTTTCATGAAATTTGAGTGAAAAGTGGCATTTGAATGAATTTGAGAGTTTCACTGTATTTTGGCCAAATTCTGGGGATTTTTGAATATAATGGCTTGATATGAAGTGTTTTATGTTAATATGAAAGTTTTAGCCAAAAGTGAATGTCGAACGTATCGTGTAAAAAGTGATTTCGAGGTATGAGACCTCACTTAAATGTTTTGTGAAAGAGATTGTGCTTGTAGTGCCAATGGGTATATCGGTGAGATGTTTTCTTTTGAAATGATAAAGTGATTTTCCAAGGGAATCTATTTGGAACCTTGAGTTATGTGAAATGAAAGCTTTTCCTCGAGAAAGTTTTGGAAAAATTGCCGTTTGAAACAAAAAAAAAATGAAAGTGAACTGTGTTAGTGAATGAAAATGAATGAATTGAATCTCATTGACTGTTTTAAATTATTTTAGGGAATGTGCAACGCGGTGATTGTGAACCATACGTAGAGGCTGAGCCTTATTACTTTGGTGAGTTTCCATACTTGTTACATGATTATGTGAAAATGATCGCAATGGTGTTTAATGAAGTGATTTTGAAGTGAAACCTAGTTCTCGAACTCTCTGATGGGGTAGCGTATTTTATCACACTTACCCTTATCGTAAATAAAAGAAATTGTGAAAGGGTTTTTGCAATGTCTCACATGTGTGAGTGTTCTAACTTGTTTTCAACCTAGTTCTAACTTGTTTTCAAAGGAAATGTTTTACTACTATTCTTTACCATTGAAATGTTTTCCTACTTTTGTGAGTATTTCAGACTATGTTTCAAACTATTTACAAATGAACGGCTTTACTAGCGATTTCAGAGGGAATAATTTACTCGTTCTTGCTAAATGATTTATTAGTGTTTATAAGTGAAATAATTTACTATTGAAATGATTTCTAAGTAAAGACACTCTCAAGTGCGTGACTTGCTTGACTTGAAATGTGTATTTAACATGAAATGTGAATTAACATAAAAGATAGGTTTTGATCCATCAAATGGAGTAGTGTGTACTTTATCGCATTTACTCCCATTTGAATGGTACTACTTGCAAAAAGTGTTTTCCTAATATTATGAGTATACTTGAATCTCTCGTCTTGTGCCATGATTCCTGTTTTGAATTGCATGAAGTGATGTGGCGGTCCGTATTCCCCGCCTTGAGAACTTAATCCCCTTGGTATGACAACCTTGGGCTACGTGATGAATTTAATCCCCTTGGTATGACAACCTTGGGCTACGTGATGAACTTAATCCCCTTGGTATGACAACCTTGGGCTACGTGATGAACTTAATCCCCTTGGTATGACAACCTTGGCTACGGATGAATTTAATCCCTTGGTATGACAACCTTGGGCTACGTGGATGAACTTAATCCCTTGGTATGAAAACCTTGGGCTACGTGATGAATTTAATCCCCTTGGTATGACAACCTTGGGCTATGTGATGAATTTAATCCCCTTGGTATGACAACCTTGGGCTACGTGATGAACTTAATCCCCTTGGTATGACAACCTTGGGCTACGTGATGAATTTAATCCCCTTGGTATGACAACCTTGGGCTACGTGATGAACTTAATCCTACTCTTGTGTGATTACTGGCTTTCCTTCTTTGTTTATATCCGAGTATGAATTTTGAAGTGAAAAATCATATGTGATATGTGCTTTGCATGTTTTTGGGGAACTCACGGGCTTTTTAGCTCACCCTTTAAATTTGTTTTCCTTACTGTAATGAGTACCCGAGTGGAGAAGCCAACCCTTAGAAGTAGGGTTTATTATGTTGAACAGGTTGAGAACTTCGGAGTGTGATTGTTGCAAGTTTTTGTAATTCGAATTTTGAATATAAGGATGGAAGACTTATGGATCCAAAGTTTGTAATTTGATGTTGTGGATTGTAAACTATCATTCCATTTGTATTGTACTCAGAGCTTTAGTTTGGTAAGTTGTTTGATGGTTGAGGACTGTAGTGAGTCCCGAGAGCACCGATACCCTAGGGTACGTCCTAGGGAGAGGTGGGTCGTGTGGTATGAGTTTAGGCTTCAGATCTAATGTATCCTAGACCAAAAGTTTAGGGTAAAAGTGGGACTATTGTGTTTCTAGTGCTTGATGGTTGGTAAGTGTTGTCGCTTGACAGTTTTGAAGATGAATTGATTTGATTGAGAGTTTGATGTTACTATGATTGGGGCATAAGAGTGACTTTTAGAGTTTGATTGATTTTTGGAGGATTGTCTTGACCCTAGATGGAACGAATTGGAAAGTCGAGGACGACATCCTTGCAAGGAAGAGAGTGTATCTCCCTGAAAGTTAAAGGTGATTTTGAAATGTATTTCAAAAGTTTTACTTTGAATAAAATTTATTCCTTAGTGATTTGTATATGTGCATGATTTCATATCTACTTGTTTTCATTCAACAATTTTTTCGAATCTTTGCAAGGGTTTAGTTGAGCTAGTGAAGCCTATTTGAATATATAAACTCTGTTTGGATGTAAAAGAAGGGTTATTGGCAAAGTTTCAAAGATACTTTTGAAAGAAATCCTGAAAGCTTGACATGTGTCACCAAACTAATAGCTATTGTTTTGATCAAATAGTATAAATAGACAAGCTTTCAAACCTTCTATCATCTTTTATTCCTTTGTAAAAAAATTTTAGAGGAAAAAGGGAAAAGAAACTTTACTTGCTTGGCTTTGCTTCTTTGTCTAAAACCTGAGAGAAAAGAGATAAAATTGACTTTTCCTCTATGAACCTACAAATCACTTTTGGAAAGAAATCCTCAGTGAGGAAACCTTGGTTTCATTTCTTAGGATGTTAGACTGTGAGATTTGATTGTGTGTTACGCATAAAGTGACGTTATCACTTAATGAATGATTGAGAATTGAAGTCATTGAGTATCTAAGGGTTTAGTAGGTTTGGAAGGAATGTAAGAGATACCTACTATTGATGTTTAAATTGTTAATGATGCTTAAGCTTGATTAAGTTCCAGGTGAACTAAGGAAAATACAGTGACTAGTGATGAGGATATGAGAGGGGATGCCACTGTGGCCAAGGCAGATCCCCAGTATTTGGAGTTTGACCCCTTGAAGAGCGTTTCCATGGAGACTTATACTTTTAAGACCTGGTAGATTAGCCGAGCATGGGATGAAGATTTCGTGTAATTTTTGAGAGAAAAATCATCAGAGTGGGTTCTCAATCCCTGTAGATTGCATGTTTACTAACTTTTGAATATTGTACTTATGCTTAACTGTATTTGTGAATTTGACGTGACTTACGTGTGTCTTTTGTTAAAAGCATGCTCATCTGATGTACTCCTGGCACTTCTGTTATTACGAGTTATGTATATAAAGTGTTGTATTTGTCTTTCCAACTTGATTTTCTAATAGTGTATTGTATTTTCCTGTTATATTAAAAAGGTCTACCCTCTAAAGAATCATGGAGGGTAGAAGAGGCCGAGGACGAGGACGAGGGACTAGGCCACTCCAAGATATTGGAGGTGACCGTGAGTCAGCAGCTGATCAGGATCAAGGGGCTAGGGTTAATTTTGTAGAGCAAATGGCTGTGGCCATGAACCGAATGACCGAAATATTAGACCGAATGGCTGGCCAACATGGCCCTGGTTTCGAACAGCAGCCTATCAACCTTGGGTTTGGTGAGGATAGAGCTCTTGAGCGGTTTCAAAGGTTTAACCCACCTAAATTCCTTGGAGAACCCAACCCTGAAGTTGCCGAAGGATGGTTGGAGAGAATTTCTGATATTTTTGATGCCTTAGATTACACGGAGGAGAGGCAAGTGTCATTTGCCGTATTTCAGTTTGAGGGAGCCGCTAGAGCCTGGTGGAACGTGATAAGGGTGAAATGGGAAAGAGAGCAAATCCCTAGAACTTGGGTGAACTTTACTAGAGAATTTAATGCTAAGTTTCTTCCCCCACTAGTCCAGGAGAAAAGGGAAGATGATTTTATTAGATGTAAGCAAGGAACGTTAAGTGTCACAGAGTACGAGGCACTCTTTACTAGATTGTCGAGGTTTGCTCCCGAGTTAGTGGCAACTGAACAAAGGAGAATTAGGAGATTTGTGCAAGGGTTGAACGTGGAGATACAAGAAATTTTGGCGGCTGCCCAAATCAATAGTTTTAGTGAAGTCATTGAGAAAGCCCAAAGGATTGAAGGGGCAAAGGCTCAACTTAGAACTTTCAATGCAAGAAAAAGAAATGCCCCTAGCAGTAGTCAAGGACCAGTGGATGTGACTGCTTCGACCCCTAAGATTGGAAGAGACATGAGAAAAGAAAACCCTTTTGGAGCATCGAGAGAATCTATGGTAAAGGGAACATTTTCTAGTGGAGTGGGGTCCGAAGGAACTTTGGATGGAAGAAGACAATCAAGGAATGTCATGCAAGGCAATCAGGTATTTACTCCCAGTATGTAAGGCCCAAGTACAACCTAAGAGGGGGGGGTGAATTAGGTTGATTAAAAATCAGCCAAGTATTACCTCTTTTTCTGATTTTAATCACAAGTTCTTGAACAGATGATTTATAAAGTAGATAGACAAGTCAAGATTGATAAATATGGATGAAATTTCAAACAGTAATATGATAATTAAGATAAAAAACAAGTAATGAAAGATAGCAAACCAAACTTCTTCAAGTCTCCACTTGAGCTTGAAGAGAATTCCTCAAAACAGCTTTCTTCAATTTGGTGAGATTCAATCACACTTGTGTACAATAGAAGGATCACTTCCTCCTTGCCCCAAGCTTCACTTAGTCAAGCTAGGAAGTTTTACACTCTTTACAGAAAACCCTCACACAGCTACACAAATGATGAATTCACTCACAATTGAAAAGCTTCTCAATGAACTATCACTACAAGACTAACAATTCTTACTCAAAATGAGTATTTTCTAGCTAAAATCACTCTTAAGAACTTGTTATCCAAGTGTACAGTTGTGTATGATATTTGGACAGTTCTTGTATTTATAGGAGACCAAAAGTACCTAGAAAAACGAGGTCAACGGATAGTACAAGTTGAAATGTCAACTAGCCGTTGGAGCTATCGGACGTCCGACACTCATTGTTCGTCCGATGCTAGGCCCGATAGGCAAGTTTCAGTCTTATCGGACGGACGATGAATAATTCTGCGGTCCGATAGCTTTATGCGTCCGGCGGTGAGGCTCAAAAATTTTCATGGAATCGATCGGACGGCCGATACATGTCTTTATGTCTTGCGTCCAAAAGCTCATCAAATTTCTTGATATCTTCTGACGTCCGATGTGGATGTTATGCGTCCAAAGAGGTGTCCGATAGATCCCCTGCTATCGGACGTCCGATACGCCAGTTGAGCGTCCGATAGGAAGGTTTGAGTTTTATCGGACGTCCGATACAAGGTATCGTCCGGTCAAGAAGCTTTCACGCTTCTCGATGTCACGTCAAGAATCTCACTAGAAAACATTAGACCAATTTTCTTCAATTGTTTTGTAATAATCAAAATTCGGGATCACAATTAACATTCTCCCCCTTTTTGATGATGACAAAACAATTGAATGTAATTTGACCAAAATTGAGTTTTTAACAAAAGAATTCCCCTTTACTTGAATAACTCCCCTTACTCAATAACTCAAATTTCTTTTCTTTTTACTTGAATAACTCCCCTTACTCAATAACTCAAATTTCTTTTCTTTTACTTGAATAACTCCCTTACTCGAATAACTCAAATTTCTTTTCTTTTTTTTACTCCTTTTGTCATCACAAAAACATTCATCCCAAATGTAAACAAAAGCAGAATCAGCATAGTGTAGTAATGTAAACAAGCGGAAACGCAAAGTTAGATTTCATCGATTTCAGATAACATTATCCAAACATAGTGTAAAATCATGGAAAGGCCAATTGTAAGGCCATCATCATTAACCAAAAATGTTAAAAGTACGAAGTGCTGGTTCTTACAAAGGTCTTAGATGAAAGCAAGAATAGATTAATACACTTTCACATCAAGAAAGGGAACAAAAACAGACTTGTGCATTCTAATGTGAAGTGTAAGTGCATCCTAGAGTGCCTAAAGAGTGAATGTTGATCGAGTTCCGTGTCGCCTTCCCGACAAGCCTATACGCTTGAATCATCTTCTTCGCAGCTTTCATCCCCATCATCTTCGCTTTCTTCATCTTCCACAACCACCGGTTCTTTCCCTTGGTAGATGATGTGGGATCACTGTAGAGTTTGTGACTCCATCTCTTGGTCATCCAATGAAGGATCATTGGCTCTTTGGCTTGAGAGGTGTTTTCATCCCTGGAGGAGGGAACAACAGGTTTCTTTTGTCAAGAAAGTTGATTTTGGTCGATGTCATGGTTAACATAAGACCATGTTCAAGTAGAAGAACATGACTTTGAGCTCGTTCAACAAATCCAAGACATCAGATTGAGAGGAAATCCTAGAGGCTGACTTCCTAGGATGAATTGATGGACCTGGAGTAAACCTAAGAGTTCTAGCAAGACTAGGAGAGAGAGAAACATCATGTCCTTTCTTTGAGCGAGATTCAGAGACAGCTTCCTTGGTGCACCAATTTCCATCAAAGAATTTTAAATTCTTCCTTTCAAAATACTGTTTTGAAAACACAGAAGTGGTTAAGTCCTTAGGACATACACCACTTATAGGAATTTTGAAGTGTTCAAAGATGGGAGTTAAAACTTTCCATAAGAGAGTTTTCTTCTTGTATCGGAGAGTTTCATCGAAACTTACACATGACAAAGCCAAAATCTATTCGAATTCTTTCAACAAAGCAGTAAAACAGATATAACTCCATTTTGTTTGCATCTGTCCGATGACCATCAGTTGGAACAAGCAAATTTGAGATGATTGAAAAGATGATCAGGTTTTTAGGACTTAAATCTTCCAACTTGGCATCAACAGGAGTTTGAAAAGGAGATTGAAAATAGGCCATTAATTTCACATTGAAATGATTTAAACTTGTTGGAGTTTCCTCATAGGAAAAGAAGTTTGCAATTTTACTTTGCACCCAAACTCAATGGTGGTTTTTAGAATTTCATTCACAACATCAGAGTCAAAAACCAAATCAATACCATTCACACGGGATTTAAGCTCATCACGGGAATTACCCTTCCTAAGATTGGCAAAAAACTGATACATCATGTCAGGGTAATAGACATTTGGCATAACAATGATGTGAGACCATTTCTGAAACTCAAACAACTTAAGGACAGACTCTAGATCGATTTTCTTAAACTCAGAAGGAATAATGGATGTTGAATAATGAAACTTTTTTGAGAGAATAAGTCAAATTTAGACCTCAGAATCTAAGAATTTAGGTAAGTGTTCTATTATAACCCGAGAATCGGAAGGAGTAGCGAGGTGGTTGTTTTGTAGCAGAGCCACGCCTTGTTCTTTTGGAGGTGCGTTTGCCCAGAGGAAGTATCTTCATCTCTTGGCAACTTCTTGCGTCCGGTAGATGTCAGAGCTCCACGAGTGCGTACCATTGTGCTTATGTTGTGTGATTTCAGTGATGAGGAAGTGTTTACACGTAATGCAGAGTGACACACTTTTAAATTCAGTGAAGATATATCAATTTTTCGAGCCAGAAAGGAAAGAAAGGAGAACTTAGGGTTTCTGGTGAGATTTGGGAATGAGAAGAGGAGTGATTTATAGTGGACACTTGATGAAGATTGGACCGCAATAGGTGAGAGGTGAAATCGAACTTTCAATTTTGAGAAATGGTGAAGTTTTGGGAATTTGGAGTTTTGAATTGAGGTGGTTGGGAAGATGCGTCCAATTAAATGTAGTTGACTGATGGAAATGAAGTGAAATGACCGATTGGCGATCGCTCATGTGTCGGACGTCCAACGACAAGCGTCCCCACCCATGCGTCCGATAGCATTTTCTGAAAATGACCAGAACACTCGGACGCCCGTTCATCGATCGACGTCCGATAAGTTTTACCGTAAAGGCTTAAGGCATCTTTTCTAAAATACCCAATTTCAACTAAGATATCTAAATTGTTCTAGGGTAGTGCTTTTGTGAAAATATCAGCAATTTGATCATCCTGCATATAGTTTATACAAATTTCACCTTTTTGAACAAGATCACGAATGAAATGATGCTTAATGTCTATATGTTTTGTTCTAGAATGTTGAATAGGATTTTGTCAAATTAATTGCAGGTGTTATCACAAAAAATGGGCATGTTATCATATGTCAAACCAAAATCATTCAATGTATGTTTCATCCAAATTAATTGTGCACAACATGCACTAGCAGCAACATATTCCGCTTCGGTTGTTGATAAGGAAATGGCATTTTGTTTCTTACTAAACCAAGAGACTAAGCACTTTCCAAGAAAATGACAAGATCCACTAGTACTTTTTCTATCAATTCTGCATCCGCCAAAATCAGCCCCAGATAACCACACAAGGTGAATTCATTACATTTAGAATACCAAATACCAAAATTCATGGTTCCTTTCAAATAACGAAAAATTCTTTTAACGGCATTCAAATGAGATTCTTTTGGGCAAGATTGAAAACGAGCACATAAGCATACAGCAAACATAATATCCGGTCTACTTGCGCTTAAATAAAGAAGGCTTCCGATCATACCTCTATACTTTTCTCATCTACATTTGTACCTTCTTCGTCCTTCTCAAGCTTGGTGGATGTGCACATTGGTGTTCCCACATGCTTTGAGTCTTCCATGCCTAACCTTTGAGGAGTTCTTTGGTGTATTTTATTTGGTTGATGAAGGTTCCTTCACGTGTTTGAATGACTTGAGTCCCAGAAAAGTTCAATTCTCCCATTAAGCTCATCTCAAACTCATTTTGCATAATGGTGGAAAAATCCTTGCACAAATCCTCATTAGTAGCACCAAATATAATATCATCAACGAGATTTGTACAATAAGAAGATCATTTGATTTTTGTTTTGTAAAAAGAGTTGTGTCTACTATGCCTCTTTTAAAACCATTTTCAACTAAGAATCCACTTAAACGTTCATACCAAGCCCTAGGGGCTTGTTTTAGACCATATAATGCTTTTGAGAGTTTAAATACATGATTAGGAAACTTTTCATTTTCAAAGCCGGGTGGTTGATCCACATATACTTCTTGATCAATGAAACCATTTAGAAAAGCACTTTTAACATCCATTTGATACAACTTAAAACCCTTGAAACATGCAAATGCAAGAAACATCCTAATAGACTCTAATCTAGCAACGGGAGCAAATGTTTCATCATAATCAATACCTTCTTCTTGAGCATACCCTTTAGCCACTAATCTAGTCTTGTTTCTTACAATTTCACCTTTATCATTTAATTTATTTCTAAACACCCATTTAGTGCCAATGATAGGATAATTTTGAGGTCTTTCAATTAAAGTCCAAACATTATTTCTTTCAAATTGATTTAACTCCTCTTGCATGGCCATAATCCAATAATCATCTTTTAAGGCATCATTGATGTTTTTAGGCTCAATATGAGATACAAATGCGAAATTATCAAATAATGTCTTTGATGAAGAACGAGTTCTTACCCTCTCGGATGGATCACCAATGATCAAATCCTTTGGATGATTTTGAATGAACTTCCATGCCTTAGGAAAATCCTTTAGTGATTCATCAATCTTGTCTTCTTCATCTAGTCTTTGAATTTCTTGAGAAACACCATCTTTTGAATTTTCCTCCATATCACAATTGTTCTCCTCTTGAAGTGTGAGCTTCTCAAGATTCTTTTGAACACCTACATCATCATCTACACAAGTGCTATTTGAAGAGTTGTCATTAGATTCATCAAATGAAACATGTATAGCTTCTTCAATCACAAGAGTTCTTCTATTATAAACTCTATATCCTCTTTTATTATCACAATATCCCAAGAAAATACCTTCATCGGTTTTCTTATCAAACTTTCCAAGGTGTTCTTTGATATTCAAAATAAAACACTTGCATCCAAAAACTTTAAAATAGCCAACAATTGGCTTTTTATCAAACATCAACTCATACGAAGTTTTGTTTAAAAAAGGTCTTAGCAATACTCTATTCATTACATAGCAAGCTGTATTTACGGCTTCCGCCCAAAAATATTTTGGTAAATCATTCTCACTTAACATGGTTCTTGCGGCTTCTACAAGTGTTCTATTTTTTCTTTCAACAACACCATTTTGTTGAGGGGTTTTTACAATAGAAAATTCATGAGTTATTCCATTATGATCACAAAAATCTGGAAATCCACAATATTTAAATTCCGAACCATTATCACTTCTAATTTTGATAATATGCAATCCAAGTAAATTTTGCACTTTTGCAAAGAGAGAGACAAAACTTTTAAAGGCATCATCTTTATGAGTAAGAAAAATAGTCCATGTATATCTAGAGTAATCATCAACAATAACGAAACAAAATCTTCTACCACCTAGACTAGCAATAGGTGTAGGACCGAATAGATCAAGATGTAAGAGTTCCAAAGGCTTAGATGTGGAAATGATTTTCTTAGGTTTAAAAGATGTTTTGGTTTGTTTTCCAAATTGACATGCATCACAAATCTTATCCTTTTCAAACTTAATTTTAGGAAGTCCTCTAACAAGCTCTCTTTTGAGATTTCATTTATCACATCCATGTTAAAATGACAAAGTCTTCTATGCCACAACCAAGGATCTTCATTTGAGATTTTAAGGCATTTAAAACTAGAAGAGTCAATTTTTTCAAGAATCACAACATAGATGTCATTGTATCTACTTCCTTTGAAAACAATGTTAAATTTTGAGTCAAGAACCAAACATTCATGTTTTTGAATAAAACAAATAGATCTCTATCACAAAGTTGACTAACACTAAGCAAATTATAACTTAGATTATCAACTAAAAGAACATTATGCACAAAAGTTTCACCATTCTTACCCACATCACCTACTCCAATTGTTTTAGCTTTCATGTCGTCTCCAAAAGTCACTTTTCCACTTGACTTTGACTTGAGCTTGATGAATTGTGAAGAATCGCCGGTCATGTGTCTTGAGCATCCACTATCAATGAACCATTTTGATTTCTTCATATCCTTTTCAATTTTTACCTATAAGAAATAGAAAGTTTGGTACCCCTTTTAATTTTTGGGTCCTTGATGGTTAGAGTCAATGTTTGACTAACCACATACATCTCATTCCTTTTCTCATGTTTCTTTTCACATAGCACTCATGCTTCAAGTGACCTACTTGGCAGCAAAAAATCACACATAATGGTAGAATCGCACGGAACAGATTTAATGAATCTAACTCCACTTTTTCTATGAATTGTAAATTCATTTGCATTAAATATAATTTTCTTTTCATAGGGGTTAAACACTTTCCTTGTGAAACTACTTTGTTTCTTGTTTTGAAGCATCACGTCAAGATTATCCATTCTCCTTTTCAAGTCATTTTGTCTTTCTTTGAGCATTTCACAAAGGCTTGTTTTTCTATCAAGTTCATACTGCAATTCCATTTCAGTTTTTAGTAAGCAATCATTGTCATATTTCAACTTCTTATTATCTTGAAACAAGTTTGCATTATCTTGCAAAAGAAAAGTAATTTTTTGTTTTAGTTCCTTGTTTCTAGAATAGGACTCTTTCAAGCTTTCATGCAGTTTTGCAACAAATGACTCTAAATCATCATCATCATCATCACTATTGTATTGTGGATGAGAAGTTACCTCATTATCACCAATTGCCATAAAGGCAATTTGAGCTGTTTCTTCTTCTTCTTCAATCTCTCCTTCCGAGTTGCATTCATTCCAAGTAATTTGAAAGTTGTTAAACTTCGGTTTTCTTTCATTCTTCATATCTTTCTTCTTCTTCATTGGACAGTCCACCGCATAATGCCCGAGCTGCCCACATTCGAAGCACTTATCTCCTTGTTTCTTGTTTGCGTCATATCTTGCTTTGTATTTTGTATTGAGTTGATTGTTGTTTTGATTGCTTGGTCCTCCTTTTCTGAATCTTCTTTTGTTGAGTATTCTTTTGAAGCTTTTTGTGATGAGTGCAAGATCACTATCATCACAATCACCATCTTCTTCATCTTGTGAAGCCAAGTCATCCTCATCTTGAGCAGCCTTTAGAGCAATGCTTCGTTTAACTCTTGCTTCCTCTTCATCTTGTACTTTGCTTTTGAGCTTTAATTCATAAGATGTTAGAGAGTTAATGAGAGACTCAATAGACATAGAGTTTAAGTCCTTGGCTTCCTCAATTGCAGTTACTTTGTTCTCCCATTCTTTAGGTAAAGCATTCAAAACTTTCCTATTCTTTTCACCAAGAGTGTATTCCTTTCCAAAACTTCTAGGTCTTTAATAAGGTCATTGAATCTACAGACATCTTATCAATGTTTTCATGAGGTTCCATTTTGAATGATTCATATTTAGTAACAAGAATGGATTTCTTTTGCTCTCTTACATCCTCACTACCTTCATGAATTTCTCTTAGTTTATCCCAAATTTCTTTGGCAGATTTACACCCTTTTACTCTAATGGATTCATTCGAATCTAGTGCACTATAAAGAACATTCATGGCTTTTGCATTTGATGTGAGATTAGCTCTATCCTCTCGATTCAACTCATCTCTAGTTTTAATCTAGGAACATGAGTGATGGGATCATTTATAATGGCAGTGTAAGGACCTTCACTAACAATAAACCATAAATCAATGTCAATAGATTGCAAGAAAATAACCATAATGCTTCTTTCCAGCTTACATAGTTTGATCCATTAAACATTGGTGGTCTAGTGATTGATTGACCTTCACAGAACATGGCATTGTTGGTTGTCATCTTTACTCTAAGCGGTTAAGCTTGATTTTAGAGACCAAGCTCTGATACCAATTGTAAGGCCCAAGTACAACCTAAGAGGGGGGGGTGAATTAGGTTGATTAAAAATCAGCCAAGTATTACCTCTTTTTCTGATTTTAATCACAAGTTCTTGAACAGATGATTTATAAAGTAGATAGACAAGTCAAGATTGATAAATATGGATGAAATTTCAAACAAATAATATGATAATGTAAGATAAAAAACAAGTAATGAAAGATAGCAAACCAAACTTCTTCAAGTCTCCACTTGAGCTTGAAGAGAATTCCTCAAAACAGCTTTCTTCAATTTGGTGAGATTCAATCACACTTGTGTACAATAGAAGGATCACTTCCTCCTTGCCCCAAGCTTCACTTAGTCAAGCTAGGAAGTTTTACACTCTTTACAGAAAACCCTCACACTACACAAATGATGAATTCACTCACAATTGAAAAGCTTCTCAATGAACTATCACTACAAGACTAACAATTCTTACTCAAAATGAGTATTTTCTAGCTAAAATCACTCTTAAGAACTTGTTATCCAAGTGTACAGTTGTGTATGATATTTGGACAGTTCTTGTATTTATAGGAGACCAAAAGTACCTAGAAAAACGAGGTCAACGGATAGTACAAGTTGAAATGTCAACTAGCCGTTGGAGCTATCGGACGTCCGACACTCTGTTGTTCGTCCGATGCTAGCGTCCGATAGGCAAAGTTTCGAAGTCTTATCGGACGGACGATGAATAATTCTGCGTCCGATAGCTTTATCCGACAAAGGCTAGGGCTCGTAAAATTTTCATGGAATCGATCGGACGGCCGATACATGTCTTTGCGTCCAAGGCTTGCGTCCAAAGCGTCCCAAGAAGCTCATCAAATTTCTTGGATATCTTCGACGTCCATGGATGTTATGCGTCCAAAGAGGTGTCCGATAGATCCTCATCGGACGTCCGATACGTCAGGTTGAGCGTCCGATAGGAAGGTTTCGAGTTTTATCGGACGTCCGATACAAGGTATCGTCCGTCCGAGCTTTCTTCACCGCTTTCCTCGATGTCCATTACGTCAAGAATCTCACTAGAAAACATTAGACCAATTTTCTTCAATTGTTTTGTAATAATCAAAATTCGGGATCACAATTAACACAGTATAACATGTAATTTCTGTAGGAAGTTGAACCATACCGAGGATGAATGTTGGAAGGCGTGAGAAGTGTTTCCGATGTGGTAGTATCGAACACCAATTATCTGCATGCCCAGGCTTCGGGGAGAAGTTGTGACCCGACAAGTGAGTAGACCTAACTCCAGTCAGGCTGGTGCACAAGGAAGTCGATCAAGAGTTCCAGCCGTGGTCTACACCATTAACCAACAACAAGTGCCCCATTCAATCTGAAAATGTTACGTGTACTACCCTGCCTTGTTTAGTAGAGTTTTAGTGGCTTTTGATACTTTCCATTTAATTGTTAACCCTGCTTCCTTGTTTGGAGTAAATATAGACCCTGTTAGAGTATTTTATGATCTTGGGGTTCGAACACCAAGAGAGACGTCTAAGGGTAAAACTCATGGGAGATAAATTTTGATGGCAACATAATTGGATTGAGGTGGCCTTTAGGATATGTATAAATATATGCATCTGGAGATTTTTAGAAAAGATCACCTTATAAGGCTTGAACGCATATCATTGCTGATGCAATAAGCCCTATCTTGGAATTTGGAAGATATCGAAATAGAGGAAACGCTATCTTATGAAAGACTTTATGTGCAGACTCATGATAAGAAGGTGACGAACTTGAGAAGTAAGCAAATTTCCCCTAGTTGAGGTTATGGAGAAATTGAAGGATTAAGGAAGTAACCCGGAAAGTTGAAGAAAGGATCTGAAAGGATTATCCAGAGTGGTTCATAAATCGAGACTTGAATTTTGAGGACAAAATTCTTTTAAGGGGGGAAGGATGTGAGAGTCTCAAAATTCAGAATTATTTTAAAAATGCATAATATTATTTATAAAGTGTTTATTAATTGAAATATGAGTGAATATATGTTTAAAGTGATTATTTCTCAATTTAGAGAATTTTATACAAAAATTTGCCGGCTTGAGGTTTTGGCCAAAATTTAGCGTTAAAAATTGTTCCGATGCGTGAATAGTAACTTGGACTTGAAATCGAGCATATGTAGTGATATTTTGGAAATATTATTATGGCGAGACAGTGTCGGGATGAAAGAAACCAGTGTAAGTTAGACTGTCGCGTGTGACGCGGCATAAAGTGCCAAAAAGCACTTTTTCCCTTAAAATAAGGAAATGCACTTTTTGGGTAATAAAAGCCTTGACTTCTTGCACCCTTATACTTCATTTTCAGCTGCAAATTTGGGGAGTTAGAGAGAGAGACTGCCGAGAGAGAGAAGGGAGAAAAAGAGAGAGATTGAGCAAGTTTTCTCCAAAGATCTTCATCCATTCTTCTTGAAGTTTCAAACACCATCAACCACCACCATCCTCACCACCTCTTGCAGCCGAGAGAGTGAAGAGAGAGAGGGAGATTGGACCGGTTTTGGAGAAGAAAGAAAGAGGTAAAGCTTGCACCTTGAACTTCCATTCTTTCTTTTAACTTGCATCTTGAACCTATGAACTTGATTGATGGATTGTGGGCTTGGTTTCTTCCTTCCCATTCCAGCAACTGGAGAAAGGAGAGAGAGAGAGATCCGAACCTTTGAGAGGAAAAAGGAAGGAAAGAAAAGCTAGAGTAATTGTTTTAAGCTTGAGATCGAGCTTGGGCTTGCGCTTGGAGACGAAATCATCTACAAATCTTGAAGATCTTGGGTTAGGATCGAAGTTCTTGGAAGTCATCAAGCTTGTAAGCAACCTTCTTGAAGAAGAGCTCGAGAGATCTCATTGGATCTTGCCAGATCTTGTTGGATCTTGATAGATCCGGAGGTATAAGCCTTGAAACTTGTAGATCTAGCTTTATTAGTGTTAAGTAGTTTAGATCTGTGGTTGATATTGGTAAAAATAATCTCATCTAAAAAGGATGAAGTTGGGCTCTTGGAATCCCAACCTAGGTAGCGGACTTGAGGTGGCCTCTAGGTAGCGGACTTGAGGACCTGATTGGGATTTGAATGCTATTTGTAAATTTATCATGATATGGTTAGAAATTAGGGTTTTAGTTGTTGAAAATGTTTGAAGGAAAATGTATGTTATGGCCAAACCCATGCTTGGTAATTTTAATATTTGATTTTGAAATGTTGTGAATGCTCTCGAAGGATTTTCTTCTGAGAAAACATGTATATTGTTCAAATTGTGAGCGTGTGTGTGTGTGAGGGAATGTTTGAAATTTAAAAAGTTAAAAGTGAAGTTTTTCATGAAATTTGAGTGAAAAGTGGCATTTGAATGAATTTGAGGGTTTCACTGTATTTTGGCCAAATTCTGGGGATTTTTGAATATAATGGCTTGATATGAAGTGTTTTATGTTAATATGAAAGTTTTAGCCAAAAGTGAATGTCGAACGTATCGTGTAAAAAGTGATTTCGAGGTATGAGACCTCACTTGAATGTTTTGTGAAAGAGATTGTGCTTGTAGTGCCAATGGGTATATCGGTGAGATGTTTTCTTTTGAAATGATAAAGTGATTTTCCAAGGGAATCTATTTGGAACCTTGAGTTATGTGAAATGAAAGCTTTTCCTCGAGAAAGTTTTGGAAAAATTGCTGTTTGAAACAAAAAAAAAATGAAAGTGAACTGTGTTAGTGAATGAAAATGAATGAATTGAATCTCATTGACTGTTTTAAATTATTTTAGGGAATGTGCAACGCGGTGATTGTGAACCATATGAGAGGCGAGCCTTATTACTTTGGTGAGTTTCCATACTTGTTACATGATTATGTGAAAATGATCGCAATGGTGTTTAATGAAGTGATTTTGAAGTGAAACCTAGTTCTCGAACTCTCTGATGGGGTAGCGTATTTTATCACACTTACCCTTATCGTAAATAAAAGAAATTGTGAAAGGGTTTTTGCAATGTCTCACATGTGTGAGTGTTCTAACTTGTTTTCAACCTAGTTCTAACTTGTTTTCAAAGGAAATGTTTTACTACTATTCTTTACCAATGAAATGTTTTCCTACTTTTGTGAGTATTTACTATGTTTCAAACTATTTACAAATGAACGGCTTTACTAGCGATTTCAGAGGGAATAATTTACTGCTTGCTAAATGATTTATTAGTGTTTATAAGTGAAATAATTTACTATTGAAATGATTTCTAAGTAAAGACACTCTCAAGTGCGTGACTTGCTTGACTTGAAATGTGTATTTAACATCAAATGTGAATTAACATAAAAGATAGGTTTTGATCCATCAAATGGAGTAGTGTGTACTTTATCGCATTTACTCCCATTTGAATGGTACTACTTGCAAAAAGTGTTTTCCTAATATTATGAGTATACTTGAATCTCGCCTTGTGCCATGATTCCTGCTTTGAATTGCATGAAGTGATGTGACGTGTCCGTATTCCCCGCTCTTGAGAACTTAATCCCCTTGGTATGACAACCTACGTGATGAATTTAATCCCTTGGTATGACAACCTTGGGCTACGTGATGAATTTAATCCCCTTGGTATGACAACCTTGGGCTACGTGATGAACTTAATCCCCTTGGTATGACAACCTTGGCTACAATGGATGAATTTAATCCCTTGGTATGACAACCTTGGCTACGTGATGAATTTAATCCCTTGGTATGACAACCTTGGCTACGTGATGAACTTAATCCCCTTGGTATGACAACCTTGGGCTACGGATGAACTTAATCCCCTTGGTATGACAACCTTGGCTGGATGAATTTAATCCGCTTGGTATGACAACCTTGGCTGGATGAACTTAATCCTACTCTTGTGTGATTACTGGCTTTCCTTCTTTGTTTATATGCAAGTATGAATTTTGAAGTGAAAAATCATATGTGATATGTGCTTTGCATGTTTTTGGGGAACTCACGGGCCTTTTAGCTCACCCTTTTAAATTTGTTTTCCTGTAATGAAAGAGTGAGAAGCCAACCCTTAGAAGTAGGGTTTATTATGTTGAACAGGTTGAGAACTTCGGAGTGTGATTATTGCAAGTTTTTGTAATTCGAATTTTGAATATAAGGTTGGAAGACTTATGGATCCAAAGTTTGTAGTTTGATGTTGTGGATTGTAAACTATCATTCCATTTGTATTGTACTCAGAGCTTTAGTTTGGTAAGTTGTTTGATGGTTGTGGACTGTAGTGAGTCCCGGCGAGAGTTTGCAGGCGGTCACTGATACCCTAGGGTACGCCCTAGGGAGAGGTGGGTCGTCACATCCTCCGTATAATCCAAGGCAGCAAAAATGCTTAAGATCTTTCTAGCCATCCCTCGGCTACTTCGGGGTTAGGTCCTCCAAAGAATTTAGGTGGAGAAAACCTTTGAAATCTCTCCAGAACTCTATCCTCATCACCCCCAAGGTTGACTGGTTGATTCTCAGGTCCAGAACCTTGTTTGCCAGCTATACGATCTAGTATTTCTGTCATTCAGTTAATGGCCGTAGCCATTTGCTCCCCAATATCGACCCTAGGCCCTTGATTTTGATCGGCGGCTGACTCACAATCACCCTCGTTATTTTGGAGTAGTCTAATCTCTCGTCCTTGACCTCGACCTCTTCTATCCTCCATAGTTCTTTAGAGGGTATGCATTTTAAAAATAAATAGAAAAATAAAATACACTATTAGAAAATCAACTCGAATAGAAAGCAAAACACTTTATATACATAACTCATAATAAAGAAGTGCTAGGAGTACATCAGATGAGCATGCTTTTAACAAAAAATATACAATGTTACATCAAGTTCACAGGTACAACCAAACAAAAGTACGATACTTGAATAGTTAGCAAGCATGCAATTACAGGGATTGAGAACCACTCTAATGGTTTCCCTCACAAAATCTACACAAAATCCTTCTTCATGCTCGACTAGCCTATCTAGCCTCAGAAGTAGAAGTTTTGGAACTAGCACTCTCCGACGGGTCAGACTCCAAGTACTGAGGATCTGCCTCGGCCATAGCGGCATTCCCCAAAGACTCATTTCTCGAATCTCCTCCTATATTTGCATCACTAGGGGCTGATTAACTGAATCCTCTGCAACTCGATTAGCCTCGATCACTCCGTCTACCAAAACCTCACACTCAACCACAATACCATCGGTTCACTCTCGAGCAACTCTCACAACTCTAACCACTTGCTCGTTAGCCGAACGAACCTCTTCCTTAAACTCTTAGATCCTCACGGCCTGAGTCTGCTCTACAACCCTAAGCCTTTCCACCTCCTCTTGCCATTCCCGATTAATCCTGACCAATCTCTTCTTCTCATTATAAATTGCCAGAACCATATTGACAGGATATGCATGCATCTTCCAACACTCCCAGTCACGCCTAGTTCTGGTTCTGGGGTTGTAAACCATGCGGGCACTCCCTGGACTCGATCGGTATGAAACCGTAGGTTGAAGGTGTCCAGGCATATCACCACCACCACCAAAATCCATAACCTACAAGAACGCATTCGATTAAAACTTAATCAAACTTAAATATCATTAAACACTTAAACATAAGTAATAACCATCACCTACCATTTCTCTCTAATCCACTAAACCCTCAAATGTCTTAATAATTCTAACTCTAACCGGATCATCTAAATCTGGCTCAATACCACCTGTGACAGCCCCACGTCACCCTAGGGAGTACCCTAAGGTATCAGTGGGTTGCCTGCCTAACTCTCATCAGGACTCACTCATTCAAATAATCACTAATACTTCAAGCTCAACTTTAATAACAAATCTAAACCAAATGACAATTCACAAATTCATTACTCAAACATTAAGGAGCTGTTTAGTTCGAATTCCACTATCACTATCACTATCGGTATCATAGAGTGGTCAATAATAATGGGTTTTGATGAAAACCCACAGTGTGTTTGCTAATGTGGAATGGATTTTATAATTTATTATTTTTCTTTTTCATTGTTTCTTTTTATCTTTTCTTTTTCTTTCCATTTGTTTAAACAGTAGCATTTTATTTTCTTATTTTTACATTTAATAGGAATAAAAGGGTAATTAAGATGATTTAAGAAGAATAAGATGAGTAACTAAGATGATTCTCTAATAACAGGTGGTTAATCAAAAAATCCATAGAAGAGGCCTATTATTCCCATTGACCCCAACCAAACATTTTATATGGGTATAATTGAATTTGAAATCCATAGTGGGAGTTAAAACCTATTTACCAAACACCCCCTAAAATCCCAAAATACATAAAGTACTTAATTATACATTCAAATTCTCACAATACAATACCCCAAATTCAAAGTTCAAGTTTCTCAAGTCAGATACAAAAATAAAATCTAATTCTAATGATTGGTACCTTTACTTGGGTTCTTAGTCCCTGTTAAAGAAAACAAATTTAAAAGAATGAACTAAAACCCAGTGAGTTCCAAAAGACATGCAAATCACATAAAACAGATGATATTTGATTTCAAATTCACATTTGAAAACAAGCAAATGAAGAAAGCGAGTAACATCACAATAGTAGGATACAGGGGCTCTCAGGAGCCAAAGTCCACGAAACTTGAACACAATCCCCATAGTTGACACTCCGTCAACTTTCGTAGATAAGTACCATGTATAACTCCACTTACTCCTAATTCCACCAAAACCCCCACCAGGCCCGCAATCTAAACACATAAAAGGGTAATACTTGAGTATATCATAGATGATTGATATGGACTAAGAGGTGACTCCTGCCCTAACAGGCGTAGCACTTACTCCCGTTCAGTCTCACACATAACTTGATTACTGCTCTTCAAAAGGGACAAGTCCATACGCCAAATCCAAAGCACACATCACATAAATAATCCTATGACTCGTCATTTTCCCTCGACCTAGGCCTAGCTTACAACTCGAGTTGAATGACTTACCGATAGGTTTCAAGAATTCCCAAAATTTCACACACACAAAAGTCATAACAAAACAATGTCACAGTCATTTCCATTCAAATAGGAGTAAGTGCGATAAAGCACACACTACTCCATTTGATGGTTCGACAAATCAAATTTTCACATCAAATCACATAATTAAGCATAATTCGAATCACATTCACATAGTCAAGTAACATGCATGGAAACTCACCAAAATAGCAAGATTTAGATTCTAAATTTGGCTCGGTTTCAAAACCGTCCACACTCCCTAAAACAAATAAAGAAAGGAGATAAGTTTCGCTCATTCATTAGCGAAACCAAATCAAAATGAACTTATTTCTCCATTCAATCAAGATTTTTTCCAAAATTTCCTCGAGTAAAAAGTACTCTTTTCAAGTAGCAAAATATCACAACATACTCTTTTTGAAATCGCTACAACATTTAGATTAAATGCTCTAACGATATACTCCATATTCGCAACTTCTCAACTTTTATGACAATGAAATTAAACGAGGTCTTTTACCTCAAAAATCACCCATTCGGGCTCAAACTCAACACCAAAACTTTAGTCAAGGTTTTAAAACGTTTTTAGTTCAATTTTTATGAAATCTCGACGCACGAAAATTATGACAAATAATCAAAACACTTCAAAAACTCAAATCTGTCCAAGTAACACTTTTATCCAAAAATTAGTGAAAAACTCAACTTTTCACCGTTCAAAATTCAAGATTCAACTCCATTCAAGCTTATACTCATAAATGAACATAATACATATTTATTTAGGCAAAATCTAGCCAAGAAACATCATAAATTTCGAAATCATGTATCATAACTTTCCAAGTGAGGTTCGGCCATGAAACATCTCATTCCTTCAAATTTTTCACTAGTATTCTTACTTTCTAACGTCAAAATAAATCCATCTCATAAACAACAACCACAACCACAACCAAGTTCTCAAGTCCGCTACCTAAGAGGTCACCTCAAGTCAGTTACCTTAGTTGGAATTCAAGATCCCAACTCAAATTTTCAAGAATATCATTTTTAGCAAAATAAACCATAGATCTAAAAGATCTAGCATTAACAAAGTTAAAACCAAAAGATTTAAGTCTCATACCTCAAGATCTAGCTAGATCTAACAAGATCAAGTAGGATCTAGTGAAGCTCTACTCAAGAATGATCTTCCAAACTTAGCAACCCCAAGAACCTCTAACTTAGCCAAAGATTGGCTTGCTTGATGGTGATTTTCTCCTCAAATTTCAAGATCAAGAAGATGACAAGCAAGAAGTAGACTTTTTTTCTCACTTTCTCTCTCTTTCTCACTCTCAAATTTTCTCCCTCTCTCTCTCTCTCTCTCTCATACACGGCTAGAACAACAGCAAAAGGGAGCAAGATGAAGCTCCTCAAATGGTGTTCAAAGTGCAAGAAAATTGAAGAAGAAGAAGAAAAGGGCTTGAATTTTCTCTCTATACTCTCTCTCTCTACTCGGCTCTCCCTCTCTCTCTTAAGCTCCAAAGATGGGTGAAAAATGATGAGGCAAGGAAGCAAGAAACAAGGCTTTATGAAGACCAAAAGTGTGGTTGGCCTTAAATTAAGGAAAAGTGGTCAACTTCCACTTTTTGTCGCGCCAATGCGCGACGCTTTAACTTTTACTGCTTTTTTCTCTTTCGGCACTGTCCTACCTAAAATATATCTCTGTAATATCTCTACATATGCTTGGTTTCATTTTAGAGTTATTATTCACGTCACGACTCAAAAATCGACGCTAAAACTGGCCGAATCCAAATACCGGCAATTAATTCACGAAAAATTCTCTAAATTAGAAAATAATAACTCAAAGTATAAACTCACTAATATTTTAGTGAATAAACATAATATAAATATTTTTATTTAATTTTTCAATAAAAACAGAATTTTGAGACCCTCACAGAACACTTGAGCAAGGAAACCAGATTTAGACTACCAAAGGTGAGGGTTCCTTATCTGTTTAATTGTTTACACGTTGTTTATATCAAACATGCTACATGCCTGATTGCTATACGTGGAATTTTGCCGATTATATGAAACTGTTGTGAAAGGGACAAGTGTGTACTTTATCGCACTTGTCCTGAATGATAACACTTTATATAGATTACTTGTGCATGACTGATTGACGTGTTGTATACTTTACTGTAACTGGCACTACCGTTCTGGGATCCCAACTCCATTCGCAAGTTGACTTGACTCGAGCTGACAACAGGTTAGGTCGGGCAAGTCAACGAATTTTGGATATTGTTTAAAGGTTTATTTGAGAGTATTACAGCCTATTGATTACTGGTTTTCGAGTCCGAAAGTTGGAGTAAGGGGATTGGTGTGACAAGAAACTATTAAAGCTGCACTAACATTGTACCAGACTATATCCTTTTAATGAAAGTGCTATTGCTGTTTCCGCTAATAGTGGAAATTAATATATGGAAATACTGTTATACATGATATTGCTATTGATCCCGTTTGACGGGGTTATGTGCTATTTGTGCACCTGCTATTTATGGAAAGTGCTACTTGAACTGTGTGTTATTGATTGTTTGTCGGGACACTCACTAAACATTCAACTTACCCCTTTAATTGTTTCCCTTCCCAGGTTTGAAACCTAGCTTGGCAGCCCAGTATTAGCGAAATAAACCTCTGTGGACATATATTTTGGGACATTAGGTACTTGTACGTTGAAGTTCAAATTTAGGCTTCGAGTATATCCTTTGGATTGTAAAATAGATATTTATAAGTTTGTAATTATTTTAAGTTTGAATTGCTGATTCCCTATTATGGTTGATATTTGAATAAATTATTAAACGACTGAATAAGCCCCGGCGATAGTCGGGCAGGCAGTCCATCAACCCCTCCGGTTGCCTTAGGGGGATGTGGGGCCGCCGCAAGTAAGGGATTCTTTTGAATCAACTTGGAAATGAGCCAAATTTGAAGGCACCAATGTTATGTTGGTTTACAATATAGAGTGTATCATTGGAATAATATGTAGGAATGAAGGAAGAAGATAAAGAGAGTACCTATCAACAGCCACCTTCACAAACTGAAAGTTTGATCTTCATCTCTTGTATTCACACGCAGTATTTACAATGCTCCTAGTAGATTTTGTGAGTACTTTGCTAACCAATTCAACAAAAAATAGACAAACCATATCCAATTGCATATTCAAGCCTCTTAAATGCTCAACTTGGTAATAGGCAATGAGAGAAGCACTGTCATGCAATATAGGTAAGCATGCAAGTTCTAAAAGGCAAAAATATCATAAATCGGACTTATGTGAAGAATAGAAGGTAAAAACTGCAAGTTATTTTAGGACTATTAGTGTGAGGACCCACAAATTTATTTTATTCGACTTATTTAATTAATTATTTATTTATTTTCTCTGAATAATTAATTTAGATCATTTTAATTGCAAATACGCTATATGTTACTTCCTTTTATTTTAAAACCTTGTTTAACATCAAATTAATTTAAAAATTACAAAATACCATATTTTCATAAAATTACTTTATTAATTTAGTTTGAAGTATTTGATTGACGTATATCAATTGTTACGGCACGAAAAGTTTTAAAATGCATTTTTGCACGTTTAAACTACGTTCTCGATTTAAACTGTTTGAATATTTAAATTTCACACTCGGGCTTAGGATCGACTATTAGATGTAAGTTTCAAATGTTAGAATATGTATTTGGAGTATATAAATGAGAGAAATCGGGATCGTAGTATCGCGTCGTGTAAATTTTCACGACACAACACGACAAAAAATGGCCTTACGTCAAATCAAGCAACTTTCTTCCATTTCTTTTATTTCTTCCAATAAAGCCCGAAAAGTCAAATGAACTATTCATTTCTTCTTCTTCCTCTCCTTCTTGACCGCAGCTCTCTCCATCTCTTCCCCCTCCATTCCATTTTCAAGAATCAACCACAAAACCTCCATCCTTGCAACCAAACCCACTTGAAGATCTTGCGAACTTTCTTTGGGAAATTCGGACTAGCTAGGAAGAGAGGAGAAACTGGTTTTGAGCTTGAGGATTGAGGGCTTTTGTGAGCCATTTCATCCACCATCAATCAAGCTTCTTGTTGGAATTGGGGGTAAGCTTTCTAGACACTAAAATCTTGTTCAATTGGTTCATTTTCCTAGGTTAAGAGAGCTTGTAGCTCTTTGAGTTGGATTTTGTTGTTAATTGATGAAAGTGGGCTCTATGAAATCCCACCACATGTGAACTTGGGGCTGTTTTTGATGTATTATGTGTGTGTGAGGTATTTATGTGGTGTTTAGTTGCTAAAAATGAAAGAGGGAAGAAGAGGAGGAAACCGAGAGGAAGGAAATGCATGCTGCCCTGTTTTTTGGTTGCTTTGATCACAGCCATTTTGTGTGAGTTTTTAGTTGAAATTCGGTGAAAACGTAGCTTACATACTGAGGTTGTTGCCTGCAAAATTTGGGGTTTTTCTAAGACCATTTCATTGCTCAAATAATGTCTCAAAGTTGTTCTTCGAATCTGGAATTTCCGGAAATCAGGGTTGGTCTTGTAGCCTACTTACAACTATTGTAACTTGAGGTAGAAAGGTCTGAATTGAGTTCCATTGGTTGAGTTTGAAACTAGAATCTGACTTCTTTGAGACTTATAAATTTCAAGAGCTAGTTCAATTTCTGTGAATTTTGGCGAATTTTCAAAGTTGACTGAAAATCAAAACTGATATGCTTTGTTCGCACTGTGACAGCAGGTTTAAACTGAAATTTGAGTAGTTTTCGATTCGAATCTTGTAAAAGTGTCTTCTCAAGAGTTTTAGTTCATTAAGTCTATTTTCCAACGGTATAAGATTCAAAAGTTTTGGACTTGTAGAACTCAAGTTATGATTTTCCAAAGAACACTGCTCAAAATTGAAAACTCTTCCATGAAAGCTTAAAATCGGGAATTTGAGTGTTCAAAACTACTACTTGTCTTTTGGGGTCATTTTGCCCTGTTTCAACACCATTATTTTGTGGTTATTCACTGCTAAGATGATGGTCTAGATGAGGGCTAGATTCCTTGCAAAAATGAGCATTTTTGGTGCATAAAAATGTTTGGCAAGAGCATGTGAAAATTGAAGAACCAAATCTGGAAATTTTGCCCTTCACACAAGTGCCAAACTATTGCCCTATTTTTGAAATGTTTTGATTCAAGTTTTTGCTATCATTTTTCTTCCATTTCATAAAGGAATGCTGCTAGAGCTTTTGTGTCAATGCTTGAGTGATTTGGGGCTGTTTTAGTTGAGCAAAATGTTTGAAAATGAAAAGGGAGAAAATCTGGCAGCTTAGTATTTAGATTTCTTGCAAACTTTGGCCATCTAAAAAGTTGTTTTCTCGTGCAATTTTTTGGCTCAAATTTGGTACACACATATTCCACCTAGTGAGGATTGATTTTACAAAATTAGGTGATTTTCTAGTGGCATTTTGATGCCCAAATGCTGTCTCAAAATTAGCTTCGCAAATCTGGAAATCTTCCCGTCAGTCTTGTCAACCTCTGTACTTCTGTCAGCTATAACTCTCTGCTCGGGAGTCAAAATTGAGCGCTGTCAATGGCGTTTGAAACTAAACTTCACCAGCTTTCTAACGGTATAAGGCTCGCACACTAATTCTTTTCCTATCAATACCAGTAAAGTTGCAAATATGGCTGATTTTCCAGCCTGATTTCCCGTTTTTATTCCTTCGTGACATCTTGTCACGCACTTTTGCCTACTTTACAAAATGAATCTTGGAGCGACCCCTTCTAGTGAATTGTAGTACTCCGAGTCTAGTTTCCATAGCCATAGGCCTTGCCTAATTTTGATGAGTGTAGCCTAAGATATGGACCAAACAAGAAATTGTGGCAGTTTGGTCTTGGTGATTTTAGTAGTTAAGTTAAGGTTTTAAACTTTAGCTATCTTGACTAGTGTTTGATAGTCGGATTTTGGCTCAGGTGACCCAAGTTTCATTGAGGGTGACCCGACCACTGAAGTTTGATCTTCTTGCTTGCTCGTCTATTTCAGCGAATCACAGTGAATGTTCCAACTCCTTTTCAAATGAAAATCTTGCTATTGTTTGCAAAGAATTGATTTGTTGAAATGAATTTGGATTATTTGAAACACTTGAATTTCATAAGAAATATGCTTGATCTGTTTTATGATTTGAACTACCATGTGAGTATTTTCTCCTTTTCGTGTGATATTGGGAATGTAAAAGAGCAGTGTGCTATCTTGTGAATTATTGTGACGTTGTTGGGCGAAATCCCTCGACTAGTCTACTTCGTTGGACGAAATCCCTCGGGTAGTTTCAGTGAAATATTGTGACGTCGTTGGGTGAAATCCCTCGACTAGTCTACTTCGTTGGGCGATGTCCCTCGAGTAGTTTACCTGGTATATTCAGGCAATACCCATTTACGTGCTTATCTATATGTTTTAAATTTTGAACTTGAAGTATGATTTGAACTGTTCTACGTGAATCGCAAGTCTTTTGGCACTCACTGGGCTTTTAGCTCATTCTTTCACATTTGTTTTCTTTAACAGGGATCGAGAACCCGTGTGAAGACATGATTAGTTGGGGTTGGAACTTATTTTTTGAATTTCGCCTTGAAATGCTGAATTTGATCTTTTGGGTTTGTAAGATGAGATTGTGGTTGTACCTTAAACATATTGGACTGTAATTTGAGAAGTTGGGTTGTAAGTTGAATTTAGTAATGTTATTAGTTGTGGTTTGATTTGGAATGGTTATTTACGTTTACTTTCGAAGTGTTATTAGTTATTCGAACGAGTGAATCCTGGCGAGAGTTGGGCAAACGGTCCGTCGAACCCTCTGGTTCGCATTAGGGGGAGGTGGGGTCGTTACAATTGGTATCAGAGTTTAGACTTCAGATTCTTGTAGTGTATCCTAGACTAGATGTTTAGGATGCCGGACTGTAGGATTAGTTTGAAAGTTAAGTGAATAGATTACTTGTATACATTTGGTTAAGATTTGCATTCCAAGTGAATGATTTGGAGTTTAGGAATGTGGAACTATATATGGTCGAGGTTTGATTTATGATTTGAGGAATCTAGATAGTATATCAGGTAAAAATGAGGATTGAGTTGATTTACACTTTGGGGTTGCCAACCTTAGTGTCGATTGACTTTGTTCTTATTTTGGTGCCTGAATACAAATATGTTATAACTAAGAACATTTGCCATACTTGGAGTTTATCCAAGGCCTCATGAGGAGGGAGAAGAGAGAGTTGAGTGCATGGCTCATGAGGAACCCTCGAAGGAGGAGCCATTTAAGGACCCATCTGGGGATTCCCCGGCTAGTGGTTTGACTGTGAATTAGGCTAGGGTTTCCAATTTTTGAATGTTTTGTAAACGGTTTAGCTGGGTAGAGGCTTGTGAGGCCTATGATTGTGACTGCATGACTGTCTGTATTTTTGTGACATCTGTGTGTGTTATATTTTGTAACACCCCATGATTTGCTAATTGTTTGTAAACTTGCTAATGTGAATGTATGTCAGTAGTTTCTATTTCAAATGTTTTTACTATTGACTCTTGCACTCAAATTGTTTTTGAAAAACTATGAGTCCGTTTGGATTAGTTGTTTTTGGGGTTGTTTTTCAAAAACAAGATCTTGTAGCATTGGGATGTGAAAAACTCAGAATCGCCTTTCAAAACTACTATAGTCTTTTAAAAACTTTTTTGAGGTGTTTTGGAATAATTTTTTGTGGTATTTTAAAGTAAAATTTATTTGGGTCAATTTTAGCATTTTAAAATTAAAATTATTTGGGATAATTTTATTTTAAATTAAAATTTATTTTAGGTATTTTTGGGGATTTTAAAATTAACAATTTATTTTGGGTATTTTTAAAATTAAAATTTATTTGATGGGTGGTGGTGCAGGTGGGTTAATTTAAAAAAAATACCCCAAATAAATTATTTCAAAAATACCCTAAATAAAATTTTAATTTTAAAGATGCCCCAAAAAATTACCCTAAATAAATTTTTAATTTTAAAAATGCCCCCAAAAATACCTCAAATAAATTTTGAATTTTAAAAATGCACTAAAAATTGTCCCAAATAAATTTTTAATTTTAAAAATGTCCCAAAAATACCTCAAATAAATTTTAAATTTTAAAAATGCCCCAAAAAATTGTCCAAAATAAAATTTTAATTTTAAAAATACCTCAAAAATTACCCCAAATAAATTTTTAATTTTAAAAATATCCCAAAAATTACCCCAAATAAATTTTTTATTTTGAAAATGTCCCAAAAATACCCCAAATAAATTTTTAATTTTAAAAATACCCAAAAAATTACCCCAAATAAATTTTTAATTTTATAAATGCCCCAAAAAATTATCAAAAATAAATTTTTTATTTAAAAAATGCCCCAAAATACCCCAAATAAATTTTTAATTTTGATAATGCCTCAAAAATTATCCCAAATTAATTTTTAATATTAAAAATATCCCAAAAAATTATCCCAAATATATTTTTAATTTCAAAAATACCTCAAAAAATATCCAAAAAATTACCTCAAATAAATTTTTAATTTTAAAATGCCCTAAAATGTCTAAATAAATTTTAATTTGGATGGGAGGGGATTATGGGAGGGAGGGAAGGAGGGGAGAAAAAGAGAAGAGGAGAAAGAGAGAGGGAGAGGAGAGAGAGGAGGGAGAGGGAGGTGGTGGTGGTGATGATGGAGTGGAAGAAAAATGGATAATTTTTTTATTTTTGTATGTATAAGTTGTTTTTGAAATATTTGTTTGGATTGGTATTTTTGGGATTGTTTTTGGTTGGTGTATTACTATAGCATTTGGGGTGTGAAAAACAGTTTTTCAAAAACAGGTGCCAGAAATAAGAATCCAAACAGACCCATTTATTTCTGCATTTGGATGTAATTAAAACTATGGACGGTTGGAGACGGATGGGGGTTGAGGACGTGTGCTTAGGTAGACAAACCTCCAAAAGTAATCCAATATTCAAGACTAAATAGAAATGAAGATAGATGAGCAAAGTGGGAGATGGAGTAAACACCATCACTAATCGGAGGATTGGCATTTTAGAACATTTGGTAAATTGTCGAGATCTTACATCGGTGAACTAGCTTAAGAAGTAAGGGAAAGAAAGGGATAAAGTTTTGTAAGAGGTGAATTAGTCATGTTTAGATTGTGAAGTAAATTAATGGTTTGCTTTAAGTTCATGAGACGGCAAGATATTAGTAATGATGACTTGGCATTCTATCTATGCTCGAACATGGCTGTGTATGTAAAACAATTTGGGTTTAAGGGTTGTAAACTTTTATTCATGTGATGGTGAAAGAGTTTGTCCTACGACTAGTAGTTAAGATTCAACGATCCATGAATCAAGGGAATGTAAAATAGCTCTTCAAGTTTTAGATATAAACTAAATAGCTTATGGGATGAAATTTAATCCACTTTTGATAATGGAACCTGTTGTACTTGACTTTTGAAAAAAAAAATTCAGTGTTTCATGTTTAAGCCTTATGTAGACACCAAATTTTGACTATTTCATTTATTTTCTCATTAGTATTTAGTTACCTATTTTCTTGAATTTTCTAACATATTTTGTTATTTTGTAGGTTTTATGAAAAAAAAAGAAGAAAGAAAAAGAAAATAGAAACGCGGACCAGTTACGCGGCTCACTCCGCGTAACTGTCCGCGTAACATGATCAGAGTCGAAAAAAATAATAATAATACGCGCGGATTTTTCCAGAACTCGGATCATCCTTTTCCAGCTGTAATTTCCGATGCTTGAACGATAAGAAACCTATTTAAACATTCCCCAACTCGCCCCTAATCCCTAACAACTCATCTAACGTTCAAAATTAGCCCACCTCATCCCAAGAACGTCAAAACCCTTAGTTCTAGGTTTGGTGGCTATAAATAGCCTAGGTTAGGGTTTAGGAAAAAGGAGAGGGGAGTTTTAGAGAGAGGGGATTTTCTGGAAATTAGGAGAGCTTTGAGAGCGAAAAAAAGCAGAGGAAAACGGCTTGGAATTGGAGAGGAAAAAGAAAAAGAAAGAAGAAAGGGAAAAGCTAGGGTTTCATACTTGAGAAGATTATTCTTGGAATTTCTGCCCTCCTCTTTTGTTTAGATTCAAGCTTCCGATTCAGGTAACATCCTTCTACTTTATTTACCATTTTTTGATCGTAAAATTACTGAAAATTTGGACCTTTTGGTGGAACCAAGGTCTTGAATAGTTTTTCTTTTAGTTTATGATATTTGATGATGATTATTAGTTGTTATATGAGCATGTTGTGTTTATAAAGCCTTGGTAAGGCTCATAGTCTTCTTCTGACGTTTAAAATCAGAAGTTTGATGCTTCTGTGTTGATTTTGTTGTGATTTCTGAGAAATTTCTGGAAAAATGTTCTTCACGTTTTGAAGATGTGAAGAACGTGGATCGCTTGCTGACTGATCCAGAACGCCTGATTCTTCTTGAAGGTTTGAAGATGTGAAAAAATGCGGAGTAGTTGTGCGAGCCGATCCGCGTAACTACCCGCGTTTCTAACCTGACAGTTCTTTTCCTTTCCCCTTTCTGTCTATTTGATGATGCTAATACTTAGGATTTGATCTTTGTGGGTTTAACATGCTTCGATATGATCTGTATGGTGATTCCTTGAAATGGAACCTGCTGTTTCTGATGATCTCATTTGCGTTTTGTGGGTTGAAAAACTAGAAGCAATATTCCTGATATTTTGAAGATGGGAAGAGACGCGGACAGTTACACGGCTGAGTCCGCGTTTCCTGTCCGCGTTTCCCCTCTGGACTTTGATTTTTGCTTGTAACGCGGATCTAGTTGCGTTGCTCGGTCCGCTTCCTCTCGCGTAACCTCTCTTCCTCGCTTTGTTGCTATTTCTTGCTCTTTTGTTCCAGAATCTTGCTCTATTATTCGTATTTCCTAATCTTGTTCATGTTGCTTGCAGAATCTACTTTGATACCTTTTCTTTGAATTTTTGATTGATTTTTCCTTTAAATTGGTACCTTGATCCCTTTTGTTGACATTGAATCTTAGATAACCATTCCCCTCATTTAAAGATCCAGTTAAGGCATCACATCAAGGGATGGTAACTTCTTTCTCCTATTATGTGCTCTTATGTGTTTTTGCATGATTTTGCATGTCTTAAATTAAGTTTTCCTTGGCTTCTATTCATGTCTAGTCTTTTATTTATGTCATGTAATTTTTGGGGTAAATCATTTGGAGGCCTTGGATGCCAAGTTGTAATAGATAGGTTTAATTTTGTAAAAAGTGTATTTATTCTAGAAAATGTAATAGTTAGATTATTATTCCGAATTTTTTTCCCTTCGAATGTATTTAGATTCCCCCAATGTAATAATTAGGTTTTTATATGCTTATTTTGCATGCTTGCATGATTATGTGTTTACTTGCTTTCCTAGGGTCTTGCATCTAGATATTATGCCTATGTGTTATGTGTTTATGTGTTTTATGTGTTTACTTGCTTTATTATCATGTCTACATGTTTATTGTGTAAATATATTGACGTCACCACACTAGTCCAACGCTAGTTGTGGCCTTTCCTTTCGATTTCTCACTAATCCAATGTTAGTGAGAACTTTTTGACGAGGGCTAGTCCAATGCTAGACCCTTAAATGCCGTTCATGCATTAGATACAAATTTCACACACTTTTCACTTTTAGAGTTTCTTTTCCATTTTGCATGTTACTATCCCCCATCCCATATGCGAGACATCTCATTTAGTTTTCTTTTTTTAGATTAGTGCATTTAAGGCATTACCCTTTGAATTAGGGAAAAGAGCGAGTATGGCTTCTTAGCCTTAGCACGCTTTTATTTCCTTCTATGAAAAGGAAGATTTAAAGTCACGAACTTAGTCCCCCACACCCATTATGTTGCATTATCCCTCCTTAGGACATACATGTGCATTATTTTAAATTCTATCAAAATCATTCTTAAAAAAAAATCAAGTTTCTTTCTTCATGTTTAGCAATTCAAAGTCAAAAAACCGTTTTTTTTTAAAATTGCATCTTTTGAAAATTCAAGTTCCTCTTTACACTTAAAATTGATCTTTTCAAAAATCCAATTTCCTTTTCCCTTGAGATTTTATAAAAATTACACTTCTTTTGAAAACCCTATTTTCCTGTTTGTTCGAGTCTCATCATTTGCATTTTTCGTGACCTCCTCGAGGGATCAAACTTGGATGACACAACTAATGTGGTCAATTCCAATCAAACCTCAAGGAGACATTTTGCCCCTCTCGATCCAACATTAGATTTAGGTTTTTGCATCCATATAGATATCATCCAAATGTGATAAATTTTAAAGTTAGAATTAGGAAAATTTTTAACTAAATCTTGCAACTAGTTTTGGCTAGGTTAGAAGGGTGCCTTAGAGACGAGTAACATTGGATCTTTGCCTTCCCTTCTTTCAACTGTGACCTCCGAACCTTTTTCTCTAGTTTTTCAAAGACCTGGAGTCGTCTAAAAAAGGGTTTTCCTAGTTTATTTTCATTAGTTAAAATTTTTGGGTGACTTGGTACACTTAAACTCCCTACCAAGTAGCGACTCCAAACTTTTCTAAAAAACTCTTTTTCTAGACTTTTGTTTTTGCGTCCAAATCGTCACATTTTTGTAGTCCCATGACCCATTTCCCTTCCTTTTTCAGAAAAAGTCAACTTTCCCTTTTCCAAAAAAAATGGGGCGCAACAGGTTGGCGACTCCACTGGGGATTTTCCTAAGAGAGTCCGAGCACTTGATTTTCTAACTTTCTTATATATCACATCTGGATGTTTTAGGTTGCATTCCTTTTCCTTTCTCTTTTAGGGTTTTTCCCGTGCAATCACTCCTTACACATCGCGTACATGATGAATGAATTATTGGTTTATTTATTTGTATTGATATTTACTTGTATCGCGCTTTGCATTTGGGGTGGGTGTGCATCTACCCTAGAGCCTCGAAAATGTTTTGTGTTTGAATCCCTCCTCTCAAAGCGAATCACTTTCATACGTGCATATGTATTTTACTTTGACCCTACTTTTTTTACTTTTAGTGGCTTGTCACGCCACTCTTCCCTATTAGGATTAAGATCGATCCACTTAGACATGTGGCCGTGGCACGACGTGCGCGTAGCAATGTCCAGGGGATCACTCGAACCACCGACTTGAGGCATTTGGATTGATGACCTTTTGCCTTTTGGTCTGAAGGTTTGGGAGCCTGTAACCTTTATTGAGTCTAGATGCATTAGTAAGCTCAACCTCATGCATCCATGTTAGAATTGCCTAGGGTAGAGTCCACCCTACCCTATTAAGGATCACTAGACACGAGAGGAGGGATTCCACCCCTCTTTATTCTTATGCAATTTGTTGCTCCAAGGTGTTATGTGATATCTGTTGATTAAACTAACCTTTTGTTGTCTTCCGTTTTCTTGCATTTCACAAACTCTAGAAAATAAGAGTCCTGACACTCTTTTAAGACAAATCATCCTTCTAAATAGGCTATTGCACGTTTGAATTTACATTTATTGCATTTAAGTTATTATTGCATATCACTTTTAGGCTTACCCCGGCATTCAAATGGTGCTCCTATAGGCCATGTTTCATTTTGCACTCTTACTTGCTTTAATAAATTGGCATCATGCATAAGCCATAGAGGGAATGCCGCATAGGGAATCCCATGTTAGGAATAAACCACCCTTGTGTCTCGGATATATAATCCAATGAGACTTGCATGTTTATGTTTTCAGTAACATCCAAAGGGGTAGTGCACAAGGTAAGGTAGGGTTCGATCCCTTCTATGATGGCATCCAAAGATATGGAGTGACCTTCGCATGCTAGAATATAAGCCCCTAATAATCACTTTTTGGCCATTTTATCAAAATTGGTAAAATCCCATGCATAAGGACACTAAATCGAAAAAAATGCACAAATAATTTCTCATTGATGAGATAATGATTTTTATCAAGGCCAAATGTTGATTTTAGAAGGCTTATAAGCTAGTGTATTACAAATAAAATGGAGATGTGGAGTTACAGGTAAGCAATGAACCTAGTCGACTTTTGGGTAAACCATCAATCCCGTCCAACTCATTTGAACTAGATCCATATTTCCCTCAAGACTAGTCAAGGCACTACAATTCCTTCAAGAATAATCCCTTTCATGCCAAATTAACCTTTAACCTCTCTTCACATATCAATTAAAGTAATAAATTCATTCGGACTTTGTCCTCATGATGCATCAAGTATCACATTTTCTTTTGGTCAATCCTCTAGTTTGTTTTTACTAATCGCATATCAGTGAAGTGATCGGATGTGAGGCCCCGATTTTTTTCCCAATTTCTGGAAAATATTAAATAATGTTAATTATAGTTATTTTGATTTGCCAAGGTGTCTATATGGTTTGTTTTGCTTTTAAAAGTGTTTGGTTTTGACTCGTTTGTGTTACTTCACAAAATGTTTTGTTTTAACTATTTTGTTTTACACATCTAAAAACCCTAATTTGACATTTAAACCATAGTTTGTCTCGAAAGCCCTAATTTTTGATAAAACCCTAATTTGAATGTGGAAAACCCTAGTTTGATTTCTTAAAACCCTAGTTTTGAAAATGAATTTAAGTTTTACATTTAACTACGAGTTTGTTATCTCTTTGATTTTATGTGTGATAAGGCATGATTAAGAGGAGGGATTACAATTCTTAGGTGATTAGTAGCCTAAGTAGGTGCGATTAAGCTTTGATAAACTAAGTTGAATTGGGCACCTATGGACTAATTTGAAAGGAAAGAAAATTACTTGGGCAAAGGTGAGAGTTAACCTAAGTTGGAAGGTTTAATTAAGCATGATAAATTTGACTAACTTTGACTAAGCCCTAAATATCTTATTGGCATCATCCTTTAGCTATTTTATAGCTTTAAAGTGCCGGCCAAGCAAAGGAATAAGGAGGAGGAAAAAACCGTGGGAAAGGAGGGGAAAAAAAAGAGAGGAAAAGAGAGGAAAAAAAGAGAAAAAAACTTGGGAAATTCTTGCTACTTTCAACCATTCAATCTTGATTGAGGAGCTAGGAGGTGAAGCTTGCACTTGGAAGCTTGGGATTGCACCAAGAACATAAGCTAGAAAGGTTTTCTTCTATTCTCTACAAGCTGAATTTTGATGGAGATTATAAAGTAGTTGGATTTTGTTCTTGTTTTGGGATCATTCATGGCCACTGATAGCTTTTGAGATGATTCTACGGATTGATTTGGTTAATTTCGATGTATTTATACCTAGCCATGAATATGAGTTAGGGTTAGGGTTAGGGTTCTTAATTTCAAGCTCTAATGTTAGAAGTTAATGCTTGGATTGTTGGTTAACTAGCATGTTGGTTTAAGTTGTTGAGTGGGCTCTTGAATTCCCACTTGCATGATGGTTTAAGTGGTTGTGTGGGCTCTTGGAATTCCCACTAGCAAACTAATGATGTATGGTGTGTGATTATATAGAATTTGTTGATTGAAATGGAAACATGAACTCCAAGGAGAAACCGGCTTGAGGAAGGAAACATTGGGGGGGGTAATTTTCTGATTTTTGGTTTAATTTCGTGGCTGTTGTTTTTGGGCTAGTTTAAGGGCTGAAATTGATGTTTAAATGTTGATTGTTGAGCTGCATTTTCATGTTTGTTATCGCATTCGAGTCATTGGATTTCCATGCGTGCGTTTTGGTTGGACGCAACGATTTAAGCAGGAAAACAGGGTTGTCCCAGCAGCGACTTTGGTTCCATTTTTCGTATTGATCCTTTATGATTTGGCTTTTGACCAAAGCACGAAAGTTATAGCCCTTCATTCTAGCTTTCCAACGCCGCTAGAATTTCTTGATTTCGATTTGTGAGCGCTGAGTTATGTCTGTTTGAAGTAGGCTTGTCAGAAATTCTGACGGCAAAAATTTCTGAAACTGTTTCTGCGTTTTTGACCTAGAAAAAGTGAATCTGGGTTGAAGTAATCTTCATGAAAGTTGTAGCCTATTCTCTTAGCTTCGAAACGGTACCTCGTTCACTTCAATCTGACACTCGTACCATGAGTTATGGTCAAAATGGCAAAAGGTGTCAAATCTACCTTTCACACCTTTTGGTGTGTGTTTTCCGTTTTCGTTCCGTTCTTGTCCGTTGCTCTAACGCACACGTGTGTTCCTTTTTGCTATATTAAGTATTTATAAGCGTTTCTCGAGGGTTTAATTCATTGAGTATAGGCTTGTCGTGTTATTTCACCTTTGAAAATGGATTTTGCCAAACTTTTTTGTTTGGAATCGAAAAAGTAATTTGCTTGCACTTTCACATCTCAGGAGATTCTGTGGACGTTGGAGATCGTGTTTAACCGCCTACATTGTCTTATTTACGCTCAACTGTTGGTGAGTGTTCCTTGCATGTTTGTGAATGAGTTGCTCTGTTGACGTGTTTAAATACTTTTAATAATTATGTGAAGGGAGTGTACTTTATCGCACTCGGCCTACTTTGTATTCTACCGCTCAACCGTGCTTTTCAATTGTTTGTATATTACTTGCGCATGATGTAGGCCATGTGTACTTTACCACATGGGCTGAATAAGGCCTTTCCCCCTTCGTTATCGGCCTATTCGAGCCAGAAGCGGACTCGGTCGAGTAGGTTGGTACTTAGGGCACGATACGGTATACTCGAGTATTACCACTAGGAGTTATAAGGTGGAGTAGGGGGTTGAGTATTGAACAAGACGGACTGCAACTATTTCCAAGTGGAACCGTATCCTTTCACGGGTATTTTTCCCGCTTATGTTTTATACATTTTATGCTTATAAACTGAATTATATTAACCTACTAAGTGCTTAACTGATATATTTTTGCTCCACTGTTACTGTGTGATTTGTATGATATTAGGATCACTCACGGGTTTTAGCTCACCCCTTTCAACTTTGTTTTCCTTAGCGTGATTTGAGATCGAGAGCTTCTGTGGGTTACACTAGGTCGATTGGTTTGGAGACCTAACCTTGTATTTTGATGTAGCCCTTGTATTTTGAATTGTACTAATGGAAGGTTGGATGGATGGATAAACTTTGTATCTGTAATTATAGTTCGGGATGTTTGTGGTTCGCTAAGGAAATTTTGGGGTTTAATTGTTACAGCTTGATTTGAGGATATCGATGTATTTTGTTATTTGCATTTGAACTAAGGATCGGTAGTGAGTCCCTGAGTTGGGCTCACCTTAGGGTTTGCCCTAGGGAGAGGTGGGGCTGTCACATCGGACCCATCAGGTATTGTATGGTGCATACCCCAGAGGATTGCATTTTTCATACTAGGCCGACCCTTGGCACAAAAGGGCTCCCCTCTAGGACATGCATCCGAATTATATAAGCAATCACTAACTTTGTTCTTTTTCCTTTTTTTCCTTTAAATAAATCTCCGCAGCTCCCCTTTGGAAATAAGTTTCTAAAGTGTGTTTCTTTTCCCACTCAGGTACTTTTAAAAATAGCTTCACGCAGAAGCCCCATCATTACCCGATCTAAAAGCAAAAGTTCAAAGCAGCCCGTAAGCATGAGTTCTGCACCAGAAGGCTCAAATAGGAATACTTTGGTTATTTCGCCCGACTTTGCTGCCTTGGGAGCTCGCTAAGGAAGTAATCGGAAGGTTTAATGAGATGAGCCGAGATAACCGCAAAGGCATGTAATCGATCGGGAGGTGGTGGTACCTGAATGATCATGAACATGTTGTTAGCATTCCCCCGCTGACAAGTAATCCACCCCTTTTCTCGACCAATATTCAAACCACTCTTGTTCCACCTATTCCTAACCTTCATGAGATTGCTTTTTCTCACCACAACACTGGTTTTCCATACACTCACCCTGACTATATCTTGCTGAGCCCAACCAAAAACGCAAACCATCATACTCAACCCCAGATCACTTTAAACATGCCTCCTCACCCTCCAGAACCTCAATACCATACCACTGAACCATTTGTGTGGGATCTGACTTCCCAAGGAAAACCAGCGGTGGATGACCTTATTACACCAGTTGACAAAGATTTATTGAAAAGGTTGGATAAATTCGATGAGTTCATAAGGAAGAATCAAGGACTAAACCGACACGGTGGCTGGACTATGACGACCTTTGCCTGTTCCCTAATGTGCAGCTACCTATGGGTTTCAAAACCCCCAAGTCCAGCAAATATGACGGTACCGGAAATCCTAAGACGCACCTTAAAATGTTTGCCAACAAACTTGGTAAACCAGTGGATGATGAGAACTTGCCTATGCGTCTATTCCCCGAGAGCCTAGAAGGGGATGCTTTGGATTGGTATTCGAATCTAAAATCTCAAGAAATCAAAACTTGGTTGGATTTGTCAACGCTTTTGTGAAGTATGAATTCAATTGTGAGTTGGCACCGACACGAACAACATTGGAAGGAATCAAAATGAGACCCTCAGAAGATCACAAGTCATATGCCAAGCGTTGGAGAAAATTAGCTGTGAGGGTGGAGCCTCCTATGACCAAGAAGAGATTGTTCAGACTTTTATCAAGGCACATGATCCTCTTTATTTTGAGGAGATTTTCAATGACTGGAGTTCTTTGCTGCAATTGTCAATAAGCTAGAAGAGTATGATGAGTTTGTTAAAGCTGGAAAAATTGTCAATGTGACCAAACAAAGAATTGGAAGCATTGCAAGGGCAAAATGGCGTGGGAGGAAACTCCGCTTAGAAAGAATGAAGGAGAAGTCGCTTTTGTATGGGATCGAACCCACCTTCGTGCCCGTGAGTTACCCCACCAATTCAAACTCATACTTACCTTATCCCTACCATCAGCCTGTTTATCACACTGCCGCCCAGACGCCTCACACCCGCCTATTCATTTGGACCCCAACCTTGTTTTCAACTTCCCAACCTATCTCCCACCCCCGCCGAACTATACTCCTAGACCCGCCTCTACAAAATCCTGTCCAAAATTCTTTTCAAAGATAATGAAATGCAAAATCAGAAAACCTTTTCTGACTTTCACCAACCGCCCCATTGACCAGTATGCTTGAAGGCATGGGAAAATCGGTGCCCCTCCCAAATCAGTATCCCCAGGGCTCCCTGGGTATGATCCCCATACTATCTGCACTTACCATTCTGGAAGTCCGGGACATTCGACGATTAATTGTTGGGATTTGAAGCATAAAATTCAAGACATGGTGGATGCCGGGGACATAGTTTTGAGAAGAAAGAATGAGTAAGGGTCGAACGTCAATAGGAACCCTCTCCCGGAACATAAAAACGTCATTGGAATGATCAGTGTGGAGGAGGAGTTTGTTGACCATGCTCAGTTCATTAAGGAAGAAGATGAAGTGATGGTGGTGGACCATTTGAGGAAAGATCTGATGATGATATAGAGACAGAGTTATCTCAACTGTTTGTCGGGGTCACCCTTGACACCGATTCTACGGATAATGTGGAGTTTCCTTTGATTCCTCAAAAGACAATGCAAGATTGGGCTACTGATTGTCTGTCTGCTTGAAGGAGGTTTCGGTAAATCTGAGAGAATTGTCCTTAAATAAAAAATGAATCATGCTTTAATGTCAATCATTTCTTCAAAAACAATGCACTTGTTATTTCACTTTTTGCTTGTTTAAAATTATGCCTTTAATTATACTTCCATGGTATTATCTGTTATCTTGCTCTTTGCCAAATGAAATGAAATTTCTCATTTTGTCCTTCAGTTATGTTCCACTCATTTTATTTTTCACACATTTATTTTATTTGCTCTTGGATGACCACAAATAAAAACCTTTGACCCTTGGAAGTCACCATTTTGGAATTTGATGGACGAAAATTCTGATATCTCATGAACTTGGATGTCATCATTTGTAAGATAATCAAAACACACCGAATTGGCATGAGAAACTACCTTTTTGGCATGTATAATTGTAATTAGGATTTCTACTGGGGTACCACCTTACTTTCTCATGTATGGGATGGAAGCGGTATTACCTGCTGAAATTGAAACCCGATCTTTGCGCATTCTAATGGAAGCTCAGTTGGAAGAAGCTGAATGGACCAAGCAACGTCACGAGCAACTGTCTTTGATCGATGAAAGGAGGTTGAATGCCATTTGTCATGGGCAATGTTATCAGCAGAGGATGGCTCGGCTTATTACAAGAAAGCCAGACCTCGCAGGTTCGAAGTGGGGGACAAGGTTTTGAAACGAATCCTTCAGATACAAGAAGAGGCTAAGGGGAAATTTGCTCCGAATTGGCAAGGGCCGTTCATTATTCAAAAGGTGCTACCTGGAGGAGCATTGGTTCTCATGGAGATGGACGGACAAATTTTTCCTCAACCAATCAATTCAGACATGTGTAAAAAATTTTTCATATGATTGAGCAAGGTTTCTTTAGAAATTGTCGCAAAAGGTGGTCCAAAGTCCCTCTTCCTTTTCGTTTAAACACTTCAACCCCCCAATTTTCCCGTTTGAGCCTATAAAAGAACAATTAATTATTTAGCAAACCCCCTTGAGAATCACAAATCCTACACTGGGGCAATTTTTGTATTTTTGAAAAAAAAAGAGAGAGAATGGGAAAAAAAGAAAATGACCAAACTGGGGCAATTTTATTTAAAGAGAGAGAGAGAGAGAGAGAGAGAGAGAGAGACCCTTGATTAAAACTAAATTGGGGCAAATTTTTTTTACAAAAAAAAAAATTTTGCATTCAAGTTTTAAACTTGCCCTACACCACACTTAACCCCCTTGCAAAAGCCTAGTGTTATAAACCTCTACCTTTTTACAAAAAATTTCTGAAAAGAACTTTCTCAATCAAAAGGCAAATGATGCAAATACATTCCCTCTAAATTTTGTCAGAAGGGATTGTCTCACTGATGCCACCATTTTAACAAACATGTTTAAATTGACAAAATTGGGGTTTAAGTCTGTCTATTTCACTATACTACTTTATCAGTCAACTTCAGTGCAAATCTGAAAGGGTACTAAGGCAAGTTTTGAAAAGCAATAGTGCAAGCAGAAAGGAAAAATTCATGGGACAAGGGAAGCCGGTGATTACGTTTATCAGGGTTTATCTTATATCAAGCACTCCCTTGCCGTCAGTAAATTCCAAGGAGATGATATCCAAAGGGGTCAAGTACGACGCTTTTGTTTTAAATAGTTTTCTTGGCGTTTGGTTTTTTGTTGATTTAAAATGTCATGTTTAGCATTCATTCTATGGTTATGATGTCATTTTAAAATAAAATTTTTTCCTTCGCACAAATTTTTGCACGTATTTTCATCAAAAGGGCACTTTCATCAAAGGACAATCCTCTTAGTTTACCATGAAGGTATGGGTGATATGGGTTCAGAAGCAAGCGGAATGACAGAACAGATCTGCACCGGTAAAACAAAAGAAATTCAGCTGACACCGCTCATCAACGTCCAAGAACTCATGTTTACAGGCTGCTTGAGATAAAAGGGTAGAACGGTGGTGGCGTCATCATTGTTTTTTCACCATTTCTTTTCTTTTGCAGAGAAGCAGGGACAAGTGACTGATCGGTCAAGTCGAGAAGACCAGCTTTATTTTGAGTCATGTTTAGACTATATGATTAAATCATTTTGAAGATTGATTAATTGCAAAATTGAGGAAGGACAAGGGCCTTTTCAGAAAAATTTGGAAACGGGGTTTCATGCACACACTACTAGGTGTTATAACCCACAGTTCTTTTCAAATTCTTTTCTTCTGAAATGCGGCATGCCTCGATGTTCCGCCTGAGCAACCTGTCCCAGAGGCCACCGGAGGCGATGGTGGAGTTGAGGGGGACGATAGATCCGCCCCCTGATTTGCAGTTTATTCCATTCTTGCTTTATTTCTTTTTATGTTTGATCTCGTGTTCCGATTTTTTAGACATAGGTTTAACTGTTAGAAATGCTTTTGGTTAAATTGCTTGCATCAGGATGTATATATTTGTTTAAATTTGGCTCTTATGTGCTTGTATGTGTTTAAAAAAAAAAACTTTGTCTAAATTGCATATTTGCCTCACAAATTGATTTGTTTTTTTTGAAATTTTATTCAAAAGGGGTGCAAATGTCCAGTTTTGGTTGCAATTGTTTTCATCCTTCTGAAATAAAAGCCCGTGTGATGCGAAAAATCCTTTTTCCATTTTACTCGGAAATAATTGTTATGTGATTAAGACATTGGCATTTTAGAAAGTATGTTTTGTAAAATAGGGAAAATTATGTCTCAGTTGTTTTCTTATTAAATGAAATTTCTTCTTTTATTGGATTTTACAAGAAAATGATTGATATAGTTGGCAAATGATCCTTTTTCATTTGGTATGCTAAAGAAGAAAAAAAAAGCAAGAAAAAGTAGCAAAGTAAGGATTAAAATTCTACTCCAATGATTCTAGTACTAAGTAACCGGAGGTTTAGCATCTACAAATGTTAACTTTCACGTAAAACGGTGTTTGAATTACGAGTATGCAAAGCAGTTTGAACAAGTAAAATGTTGAGTAACCGGGAATCTTCACCTAAAAGTGTTGATTTTTGCGTCAAAAGACATTTTTACTATTTGAGCAAGAAGGCATATATCGAGTAACCGGGAGTTTTCACCTAAAAGTGTTGATTTTCGCGTCAAAAGGCATTATTGCAATTTGAATAAGAAGAGGTGTTTCAGTAAATCCTTTTTAGCAGTAAAATTTGAGAAAACTGTGGAAAAGGCAAGCTTGAATTGACTATATGAGTCGTTTGATTGCAAAATTTGGTGAAAGTGAGAAATCAAACTTGAATTGTTAAAATTGAGGTATAATTATCTCTCTTTTACTTGATATTATGAGTATTTGATGCAAGTTGAATAATTGCATAATAATGTTTTGCCTGGTTTATGAGGATTTGGATTTCCCAATATCGCATGGTTTATTTCAATCCCATAACTTGTTTTTGATGAATACTTCCTACCATTTGAAAACAAGTAATGTTTCATGAACATAAGTATCTCATGAATGTGTTTTATTGCATGATTCTGATTTCAATCCCATAGCTTGTTTTTGATGAAAACTTCATGCCATTTGAAAACAAGTAATGTTTCATTAACATAAATATTTCATGAATGCATTTCATCGCATGGTTCTGATACATTTTAGTCATTTTAGTGGCTAACAGTTGTGATCCCAAGAGAATTTGCACTTTATGTTAAAAAAAAAAAAGAGAGAAGTTGAATTTTCGTAGACTAATTGGCTAATATTTCATGACTTCTGCAGGATTAACGATTCATTTGACACTAGGGCAATTTTGTTTTGAGAGAAGTGATCTTCAATTTTGGATAACGCATTCAAAATTAATTTTTGCCGGAAAAGGTTTGCAGATCAAGAGGATGGCAACATATGTGTATTTGTTTCAACCTTAGAGAGGAAAGGTTTCAGTTATACTTTTCAAATTTTCAAAATCCATCAATTCTTGAAAAAAAAAAAGAGAGAGAAGAAGAAAGAAAAAAAAAAAAAGTCATTGTTCCTATCAATCACTTCCTTTTCGAGACAAGAAAAGCAAAAATTAGAAATGCAACATTTCATTGAGTGCATCATTACTTGCGTTTCACATTTATCATGTTGAACAGCTTGTGTTTTATTTTTCAAAGTCTGGCAATCCAGAATTTATGTTTTAATTTATGTTTTCATCTCTCCCGCTAGTGTCTAGATTTGGGTCCAATCCCACCAGCAATTTAGACCTAGGGCATATTCGCATTTTCCCATCTAGTCATTCAGGTTTGGGTCCAATCCCACTGAATAGTATGTTTAGTCATTCAGGCTTGGGTCCAATCCCACTGAATAGCATATTCGCATTTTCCCATCTAGTCATTCAGGCTTGGGTCCAATCCCACTGAATGGCCTAAATTTGGAAAGAATTTTAAATTGGCTGCTGTCTCAGCCCTCGCCAGGCACCCTTCTATCTCCCGTTTTTCAATTTAAATTTCTGTTGGCTGCTGTCTCAGCCCTCGCCAGGCACCCTTCTATCTCCCGATCTTCAATTTAAATTTCTGTTGGCTGCTGTCTCAACCTCGCCAGGCACCCTTCTATCTCCCGTTCTTTAATTTAAATTTCTGTTGGCTGATGTCTCAACCCTCGCCAGGCACCCTTCTATCCCCCATTCTGTAATTTTAAATTTATGTTGGTGAGTCTCAGCCTCCGCCGGGCACCCTTCTATCTCCCATTCTTGATTTTAAATTTCTGTTGGTGAGTTTCAGTCTCCGCCAGGCACCCTTCTATCCCCTATTCTTGATGTTTCAATTGATTTAGGCCAGAAAAGCCAGGTAAGCATTTGGTGCCTACGTCTTTGTCTAGAGTTTCTTCGAAACTCAGACAAAGAGGGGCAAGCTGTAGACACCAAATTTTGACTATTTCATTTATTTTCTCATTAGTATTTAGTTACCTATTTTCTTGAATTTTCTAACATATTTTGTTATTTTGAAGGTTTTATGAAAAAAAAAAAGAAGAAGAAGAAAGAAAAAGAAAAAGAAAGCTGACCATTCTGCTCACTCAAAGTCGAAAAAATAATAATAATACGCGTGGATTTTTCCAGAACTGGGATCATCCTTTTCCAACTGTAATTTTCGATGCTTGAACGATAAGAAACCTATTTAAACATTCCCCAACTCGCCCCTAATCCCTAACAACTCATCTAACGTTCAAAATTAGCCCACCTCATCCCAAGAACATCAAAACCCTTAGTTCTAGGTTTGGTGGCTATAAATAGCCTAGGTTAGGGTTTAGAAAAAAGGAGAGGGGAGTTTTAGAAAGAGGGGATTTTCTGGAAATTAGGAGAGCTTTGAGAGCGAAAAAAAGCAGAGGAAAACGGTTGGGAATTGGAGAGGAAAAAGAAATAGAAAGAAGAAAGGGAAAAGCTAGGGTTTCATACTTGAGAAGATTATTCTTGGAATTTCTGCCCTCCTCTTTTGTTTAGATTCAAGCTTCCGATTCAGGTAACATCCTTCTACTTTATTTACCGTTTTTTGATCGTAAAATTACTGGAAATTTGGACCTTTTGGTGGAACCAAAGTCTTGAATAGTTTTTCTTTTAGTTTATGATATTTGATGATGATTATTAGTTGTTATATGAGCATGTTGTGTTTATAAAGCCTTGGTAAGGCTCATAGTCTTCTTCTGACGTTTAAAATCAGACGTTTGATGCTTCTATGTTGATTTTGTTGTGATTTCTGAGAAATTTCTGGAAAAATGTTCTTCACGTTTTGAAGATGTGAAGAAACGTGGACTGCTTGCGCGGACTGATCCGCGTAACGCCCCGCGTTTCTTCTTGAAGGTTTGAAGATGTGAAGAAACGCGGAGTAGTTGCGCGAGCCGATCCGCGTAACTACCCGCGTTTCTAACCTGGCAGTTCTTTTCCTTTCCCCTTTCTGTCTATTTGATGATGCTAATGCTTAGGATTTGATCTTTGTGGGTTTAACATGCTTCGATATGATCTGTATGGTGATTCCTTGAAATGGAACCTGCTGTCTCTGATGATCTCATTTGCGTTTTGTGGGTTGAAAAACTGGAAGCAATCTTCCTGATATTTTGAAGATGGGAAGAGACGCGGACAGTTACGCGGTTGAGTCCGCGTTTCCTGTCCGCGTTTCCCCTCTGGACTTTGATTTTTACTTGTAACGCGGACCTAGTTGCGTTGCTCGGTCCGCGTTTCCTCTCCGCGTAACCTCTCTGTTCCTCAGTTTTGTTGCTATTTCTTGCTCTTTTGTTCCAGAATCTTGCTCTATTATTCGTATTTCCTAATCTTGTTCATGTTGCTTGCAGAATCTGCTTTGATACCTTTTCTTTGAACTTTTGATTGATTTTTCCTTTAAATTGGTACCTTGATCCCTTTTGTTGACATTGAGTCTTAGATAACCATTCCCCTCATTTAAAGATCCAGTTAAGGCATCACATCAAGGAATGGTAACTTCTTTCTCCTATTATGTGCTCTTATGTGTTTTTGCATGATTTTACATGTCTTAAATTAAGTTTTCCTTGGCTTCTATTCATGTCTAGTCTTTTATTTATGTCATGTAATTTTTGGGGTAAATCATTTGGAGGCCTTGGATGCCAAGTTGTAATAGATAGGTTTAATTTTGTAAAAAGTGTATTTATTCTAGAAAATGTAATAGTTAGATTATTATTCCGAATTTTTTTTCCCTTAGAATGTATTTAGATTTTCCCAATGTAATAATTAGGTTTTTATATGCTTATTTTGCATGCTTGCATGATTATGTGTTTACTTGCTTTCCTAGGGTCTTGCATCTAGATATTATGCCTATGTGTTATGTGTTTATGTGTTTTATGTGTTTACTTGCTTTATTATCATGTCTACATGTTTATTGTGTAAATATATTGACGTCACCACACTAGTCCAACGCTAGTTGTGGCCTTTCCTTTCGATTTCTCACTAATCCAATGTTAGTGAGAACTTTTTGACGAGGGCTAGTCCAATGCTAGACCCTTAAATGCCGTTCATGCATTAGATACAAATTTCACACACTTTTCACTTTTAGAGTTTCTTTTCCATTTTGCATGTTACTATCCCCCATCCCATATGCGAGACATCTCATTTAGTTTTCTTTTTTTAGATTAGTTCATTTAAGGCATTACCCTTTGAATTATGGAAAAGAGCGAGTATGGCTTCTTAGCCTTAGCACGCTTTTATTTCCTTCTATGAAAAGGAAGATTTAAAGTCACGAACTTAGTCCCCCGCACCCATTATGTTGCATTATCCCTCCTTAGGACATACATGTGCATTATTTTAAATTCTATCAAAATCATTCTTAAAAAAAAAATCAAGTTTCTTTCTTCATGTTTAGCAATTCAAAGTCAAAAAATCGTTTTTTTTAAAATTGCATCTTTTGAAAATTCAAGTTCCTCTTTACACTTAAAATTGATCTTTTCAAAAATCCAATTTCCTTTTCCCTTGAGATTTTATAAAAATTGCACTTCTTTTGAAAACCCTATTTTCCTGTTTGTTCGAGTCTCATCATTTGCATTTTTCGTGACCTCCTCGAGGGATCAAACTTGGATGACACAACTAATGTGGTCAATTCCAATCAAACCTCAAGGAGACATTTTGCCCCTCTCGATCCAACATTAGATTTAGGTTTTTGCATTCATATAGATATCATCCAAATGTGATAAATTTTAAAGTTAGAATTAGAAAATTTTTAACTAAATCTTGCAACTGGCTTTGGCTAGGTTAGAAGGGTGCCTTAGAGACGTGTAACATCGGATCTTTGCCTTCCCTTCTTTCAACTGTGACTCCCGAACCTTTTTCTCTAGTTTTTCAAAGACCTGGAGTCGTCTAAAAAAGGGTTTTCCTAGTTTATTTTCATTAGTTAAAATTTTTGGGTGACTTGGTACACCTAAACTCCATACCAAGTAGCGACTCCAAACTTTTCTAAAAAACCCTTTTTCTAGACTTTTGTTTTTGGGTCCAAATCGTCGCATTTTTGTAGTCCCATGACCCATTTCCCTTCCTTTTTCAAAAAAAGTCAACTTTCCCTTTTCCAAAAAAAATGGGGCGCGACACCTTATATTTTCGTTCTATCAATTTCAAGTGAAGTTTAGCTCAAAGAATGAATTCAAAAGTTTTAATTTCGTATTGTATTTCTTCGCCTTTCAAGATATTGATATTTAGATTTGATATAAACGTGTTTTGAAAGCAATTTAGTATTTGCAACATTGTTTTTCTTGTTTAAGTTTTAGACATTTCTTGTTACAGTGTTTTCGTGAAACTTGAGTTTGTTAGAGTGATTTTCTTTATAAAAAAAAAGTTTTAACCAAGCCTTTTATGTCCTTAATATTTTACTCTTTTCAATTTAAAGTTAATTAAGAGTGCCTTTTTCAAACGAATAAGAATGCGAGAATTCATTCTTGTGAAAATTATTTCGATAAATTTTATACCGTCTTCTTAAAAACTCGAGCATTTTGATTTTGATATACAAAGCTATATTTTATCTTTATTGAAAAGGAATGAACCCAAGAGCCTTATTGTGTGTAATGTAAGATTTGAATTGATAGGAGTAAGTTACGATTAGTAGAATAGTGAAGTTTTGGAAATTACAATTTTGATTCATATGAAATTACAATTTTGGATGCTGTTGGAAAAGTTTAGGTGGTTTTAATTGGTATGTAGTAGAGGTGGCAAGTATAAGCATCATAAGAAGGGCTGTTTCAAACAACGAGATTAGGTTATGATACCCTTTGTCATTTCAATTAAGGTCTCTTTTGAATTATGTGTGGTCCAATGAAGAGATGGAATACACATATTTGGAGTGATTAATTTTTCGTGGATTTTATAATTGATTTAATCCTTGTAAACAACTTCAAGTGTAAATAGGAATTCTCAAATGGTGAACCGTAAGTGAAAGAATTGAGGATCAAGTGAATTCTTTTATTGAAGATATGGTGGATGAACCAAGGCGTCGAGGAAGTAATTTAAGGGAAGAAATTCGGAGGACCCACAAATTATTCAATAGTTCAAGTATGAATTTCGAGGATGAAATTCTTTTAAGGGGGGAAGGTTGTAAGGACCCACAAATTTATTTTATTCGACTTATTTATTTAATTATTTATTTATTTTCTCTGAATAATTAATTTAGATCATTTTAATTGCAAATACGCCATATGTTACTTCCTTTTATTTTAAAACCTTGTTTAACATCAAATTAATTTAAAAATTGCAAAATTCCATATTTTCATAAATTACTTTATTAATTTAGTTTGAAGTATTTGATTGACGTATATCAATTGTTACGGCACAAAAAGTTTTAAAATGCATTTTTGCACGTTTAAACTACGTTCTCGATTTAAACTGTTTGAATGTTTAAATTTCACACTCGGGCCTAGAATCGACTATTAGACGTAAGTTTCGAATGTTAGAATATGTATTCTAACATTACATTTTCAAGAATCAACCACAAAACCTCCATTTGAAGCTCTTGAGAACTTTCTTTGGGAAATTCGGACTAGTTAGGAAGAGAGGAGAAACTGGTTTTGAGCTTGAGGATTGAGGGCTTTTGTGAGCCATTTCATCCACCATCAATCAAGCTTCTTGTTGGAATTGGGGGTAAGCTTTCTAGACACTAAAATCTTGTTCAATTGGTTCATTTTCCTAGGTTAAGAGAGCTTGTAGCTCTTTGAGTTGGATTTTGTTGTTAATTGATGAAAGTGGGCTCTATGAAATCCCACCACATGTGAACTTGGGGCTGTTGTTGATGTATTGTGTGTGTGTGAGGTATTTATGTGGTGTTTAGTTGCTAAAAATGAAAGAGGGAAGAAGAGGAGGAAACCGAGAGGAAGGAAATGCATGCTGCCCTGTTTTTTGGTTGCTTTGATCACAGCCATTTTGTGTGAGTTTTTAGTTGAAATTCGGTGAAAACGTAGCTTACATACTGAGGTTGTTGCCTCCAAAATTTGGTGTTTTTCTAAGACCATTTCATTGATCAAATAATGTCTCAAAGTTGTTCTTCGAATCTGGAATTTCCGGAAATCAGGGTTGGTCTTACAGCTTACTTACAACTGTTGTAACTTGGTGTAGAAAGGTTCGAATTGAGTTCCATTTGTTGAGTTTGAAACTAGATCTGAGTTCTTTGAGAAGTATAAATTTCAAGGACTAGTTCAATTTCTGTGAATTTTGGCGAATTTTCAAAGTTGACTGAAAATCAAAACTGATATGCTTTGTTCGCACTGTGACAACAGCTTTAAACTGAAATTTGAGTAGTTTTCGATTCGAATCTTGTGAAAGTGTCTTCTCAAGAGTTTTAGTTCATTAAGTCTATTTTCCAATGGTATAAGATTCGAAAATTTTGGACTTGTAGAACTCAAGTTATGATTTTCCAAAGAACACTGCTCAAAACTGAAAACTCTTCCATGAAAGCATAAAATCGGGAATTTGAGTGTTCAAAACTGCTACTTGTCTTTTGGGGTCATTTTGCCCTGTCTCAACACCATTATTTTATGGTTATTCACTGCTAAGATGATGGTCTAGATGAGGGCTAGATTCCTTGCAAAAATGAGCATTTTTGGTGCATAAAAATGTTTGGCAAGAGCATGTGAAAATTGAAGAACCAAATCTGGAAATTTTGCCCTTCACACAAGTGCCGAACTATTGCCCTATTTTTGAAATGTTTTGATTCAAGTTTTTGATATCATTTTGCTTCCATTTGATAAAGGAATGCTGCTAGAGCTTTTGTGTCAATGCTTGAGTGATTTGGGGCAATTTTAGTTGAGCAAAATGTTTGAAAATGAAAAGGGAGAAAATCTGGCAGCTTAGTATTTAGATTTCTAGCAAATTTTGGCCATCTAAAAAGTTATTTTCTCGTGTGAGTTTTTGGGTCAAATTTGGTAAACACATATTCCACCTAGTGAGGATTGAGTGTACAAAATTTTGTGATTTTCCAGTACCATTTCGATTCCCAAATGTTGTCTCAAAATTAGCTTCGCAAATTTGGAAATCTTCCCGTCAGTCTTGTCAACCTCTGTACTTCTGTCGGCTATAACTCTCTGCTCGAGAGTCAAAATTGAGCGCTGTCAATGGCGTTTGAAACTAAACTTCACCAGCTTTCTAACGGTATAAGGCTCGCACACTAATTCTTTTCCTATCAATACCAGTAAAGTTGCAAATATGGCTGATTTTCCAGCCTGATTTCCCGTTTTTATTCCTTCGTGACATCTTGTCATGCACTTTTGCCTACTTTACAAAATGAATCTTGGAGCGAGCCCTTCTAGTGAATTGTAGTACTCCGAGTCTAGTTTCCATAGCCATAGGCCTTGCCTAATTTTGATGCGTGTAGCCTAAGATATGGACCGAACAAGAAATTGTGGCAGTTTGGTCTTGGTGATTTTAGTAGTTAAGTTAAGGTTTTAAACTTTAGCTATCTTGACTAGTGTTTGATAGTCGGATTTTGGCTCAGGTGACCCAAGTTTCATTGAGGGTGACCCGACCACTGAAGTTTGATCTTCTTGCTTGCTCGTCTATTTCAGCGAATCACAGTGAGTGTTCCAACTCCTTTTCAAATGAAAAGCTTGCTATTGTTTGCAAAGAATTGATTTGTTGAAATGAATTTGGATTATTTGAAACACTTGAATTTCATAAGAAATATGCTTGATCTGTTTTATGATTTGAACTACCATGCGAGTATTTTCTCCTTTTCGTGTGATATTGGGAATTTAAAAGAACAGTGTGCTATCTTGTGAATTATTGTGACGTCGTTGGGCGAAATCCCTCGACTAGTCTACTTCGTTGGGCGAAATCCCTCGAGTAGTTTCAGTGAAATATTGTGACGTCGTTGGGCGAAATCCTTCGACTAGTCTACTTCGTTGGGCGAAGTCCTTCAACTAGTCTATTTCGTTGGGCGATGTCCCTTGAGTAGTTTTAGTGAAATATTGTGACGTAGTTGGGCGAAATCCCTCGACTAGTCTACTTCGTTGGGCGATGTCCCTCGAGTAGTTTACCTGGTATATTCAAGCAATACCCATTTACGTGTTTATCTATATGTTTTAAATTTTAAACTTGAAGTATAATTTGAACTGTTCTACGTGAATCGCAAGTCTTTTGGCACTCACTTGACTTTTAGCTCATTCTTTCAAATTTGTTTTCTTTAACAGGGATCGAGAACCCGAGTAAAGACATGATTAGTTAGGGTTGGAACTTATCTTTTGAATTTCGCCTTGAAATGCTGAATTTGATCTTTTAGGTTTGTAAGATGAAATTGTGGTTGTACCTTAAACATATTGGACTATAATTTGAGAAGCTGGGTTGTAAGTTGAATTTAGTAATGTTATTAGTTGTGGTTTGATTTGGAATGGTTATTTACGTTTAGTTTCGAAGTGTTATTAGTTATTGACGAGTGAGTCTGGCGAACTGGCAGAACCTCCTGGTTAGGGAGGTGGGGTCGTTACAATTAGAGCCAAGTAAAAGACCAGCTTGCCTTTAAGAACATCATAATGCCAAAAATTGTAAAAGGGGCTAAAATTCTCATGTAGGTAAAACTCCCTTTTTTGTATATTTAGGATATCTTGTTTTATTATTGCATCAAATTAATTTTTTAGATATTACATTTAATTATTAATAGGCTAAATACTAACATAGAAAGCAAATTCTTATATACATATATATATATATATATATATATATATGAGAAAAAGAGTGTGCTTATGTGTCAAAATGTGTGTTTGAATAAAGAAATATGCATGTTTTTGTGTTTGTAGTAAACAAATTTAAGATTGAAAAAAGTGTTAACAAAATTGAACATGCGTGATTGTGCTTGTGGGAGAGATAGTGTATGTGAGCTTGAGTATGAGAAAAAATATATATATATACATGTGTAGAAATGTGTCTGTGTGTGAGAGAGAGAGAGAGAGGGTATGAGAGTATATATAAACGTGTATTAGTATGTAAATTTAACATTTCAAATGTATCTACCAGTTTTTACAGTCAATGAATTAAGTGATTAAAGTTTTACTTAAAATTCTATTTAAAAACTAAAAGGATCTTAATGCATACAAAGAAGAGAATTCTATTATCAAACAAACTTAATAATAAGCAATTAATTTAAATCTAGGATAGGACTCGGTATTTTCACCATATTCCTAACATCCATCATAATTTTCTGGGGAGAAGATGTAGAGGAAAAAATTTAGGAAGACTTCTACTTATTTTAATTTCTTTGGGCTAGGCTAATAACGATTGTGATTTACTAAAAAAAAGGCCTTAGAAAGGAAGTTGAATTTCTTTAATTTTCTGCCTGATGGCTTCAATGTCAGTGTAATCTTGAAGACACATTCCAGGGACTATTAGAGGGCACGCCATCCTTAGTTTCCTCACTTGAGACCATCAAACGTGACTGAAAAAAGGTCTATTTGTAGTATTGTGATCTCCATCCTTAGAGGAACTAGAAGTCAAATGAGAGGATTGAGATTTATCTCACGATTTGAAAGTGAAAATCAATTTATTGCTTTCCTTCTCACCTCACTTGGGATTTCTAGAGTTAAAGGTTCTATCAAAAGAGTGCTTCCTTTGTTTATCAACAGTGACACGTCGTTTGGATTATTCATTTGGCATATTATGGTTCCATCATCCATGGCAAATGGAGTTGACTTGAGGCCTGTTTGATAACTCTGCACAATGTTGAAAATTAATTTATTCAGAACTTTTGAATTGATAGCAGAAATACTTTACCACTTAATGTATTAAGCATTGTTTAATTTGTGTATAAAATTTTAAGTAATAATATTTTACTGAATCTTTTGAGTTGACTACATATACTATATATTTTACATACATAACATACTCTTATACTATTTTCGCACGTGGTACACGTTTATTTTCTTTATGCTTGACATACACACAGACGCATATGAATGCACACATACTCTTTACACAAGTATACACAGTTAAACACTACATTGAAATTGTTTCATTATTTTTTGTCTCCCATGCACATGTATATTTTTCTTTTTCTCCAAATACATAAATAAAGGAAATTCTTTTAAAAATAAAAATATAATATTTGAGTGATATTTCCATTCAATATTAGAATCCAGTTAGTTATCAAAAAGATATAATTAATTAATTCAGCAACTTAATACTTTCAACACTTAATTTTTAGAATTTAGGTTTAAGACTTTAGTTTTATCAAATGAGTCCCTAGTCATAGCCAACATTTGTAGGGTCCTCTACTCTATTTGGGATGTGGAATTTTGAATTTCTATTTTCCTTATGCAAGCCATCTTCATCCATGAGAGACTTTTCCAAAGATTTCTTTCACAATTTTCTTGTGGATGACTATATTGACTATAGCCAAAGCAAATAAGATGAAGATCCTCGTATTCTGCTGATTGCAAAATTCATACAATTCTAGGGAATCAATAGTTCATTGAAGTCCACCTCAATGCAAATGCATTCATATTTGCTTCTGCAACTGGAAGTCTCCAATGTTTGCTTATCAACCTTAAATGCCAGCGTGGTAGAAATTGCATTCTTTGAAGGATGAATATATTTCAAGACCTCCTGAAGGATAAAATTATGGTCACTCTTTTTATAAAATTGAACTAAAATACAAATCATGCTAATGTAAGTTCAAATGGAAAGTAGGTTCCTTAGGTCATTAAGTTTTATAGGCAAAATTTAAAATTGATATTTTTTCCACAAACCTAGATGATGAGAGCTCAGTGCTAGGGTTCCACTTTTTATTTATTTCTTCCTATAACAAGTCAACCAAAAGCCAATTTGATAAGAGTTCGATGCTAGGGTTTCCACTTTTCATTTATTTATTCCTCCAACAAGTCTGATAAGTATAAAGTTTATCTATTTTTAGTATGTTTTGATGTATGTTTTTAGTGTGTTTTTAATATTAAATGGAAGAATTGAACTTCTTTACAAGTAATTTTCATGCAAGAGTACTTTCCTAAACAAAATGTGCAAAAGCATGGTTTAATATGCTAATTTGTGATTTTTTGTAGGTTTTGGAGCTTGATTAAGATTAATTATAAACAGGAGATCAATTGGATCAAAAATAGTAATTTTGAGCTGATCTACAACCTAGAAGAGATGAAAAATAGTTCAAAGATCAAGTAGCTCGCATTTCTATCTCACTAGAAGCAAGTGAAACTGAGGTTAATCTAAGAGAACAATTGTGAATGCAATCATTTTTAAGAGTGGCAAACAATTAGAAGAAGATAATCTTGGTAAGAATGTTAAAGAAAATGAAAAAGAGGGTAAGAAGGCATTTATGGATCAAAATGATCGTGTTATGATTGATATTGATATGCCTTCTTCTCATATTTCTTCAAAGAATGCTTCAAACGAAGTTCATTTTCCTGAAAGGTTGAAGCCAAGCAAAGATGAGAAGAAATTTGAAAAATTTGCTCAAGTTCTCAAGCAAATTAGAATTAATATTCCTTTTGTTGATGCTTTCTTACAAATTCCCTCTTATGCTAAATTTTTAAAAGATATTATGTCTAGAAAGAGGAAGATTGCTAATCATGAGACAATTGCATTAACGGAGGAATGCTCAACTTATGTCCAAAATAAGTTTCTAACAAAGTTCAAAGATCTGGGGAGTTTTACTATTCCTTGCACTATTAAAAATCCCAATTTTTGCAATGTTTTATATGATTTAAGTGCAAGTGTGATGCAATCCAAGACTCAAGTTCAAATACTTATCTTGTTTGGCCGAACTCAAGTGTGAGTTGTTCATTTGAAGGCCAAGAATTGTGCATGCTGATCTTGGAGATTGAACATGAAAATGCTTCCATGTTGAAGTTATTTATGTTGTTCAAATGGAAGGAAGTGAAGCACAAGCCACCAGATGAAGTGTTGGAACATCGAGGAATGAAATTCAAGCTATTTAGTTGATTTCTTATTAATTGTTTGTTAGTTTCAAGAAGAATAAATTGGACTAGCTAGATTTGATCTTGGTCCGTAGTTGGCTAACTAGTTAGTTAGTTCAATTGTGCTTCATTAATTATTGTTAGTTGAGCCATTGTTGTCCCAGTTTTATTAGGAGTTTAGTTTTCGATCAACTTTAAAGCGAAGTATAAGGCCGTTGGTTTCTTATTAGTTTCCTAGTTCTAGTAGGAGTTGTGTAAGGCTATAAATAGCCTTGTTGTCTTGCAAAACAGTTGGAAGACAGCTTTCGATGATAAAAAGAAACATGAGTTTTCTCTCAAGGGTCTTGTGAGCAACCCTTGAATGCTTAAAGTGAAGATTTAGGTGTTCGTTTGATTTTATCAATCAAGGAACGCTCTTGATTGTGGTATCTTCTACCAAAACCGGGTCACTAATTCATTAGCTATGTTTTCACAACTCAGACATTAGAGGGGTCTAAGGGTTCTTCCACTGTCCAAACTTCAGTAATTTGTCTAGGTCTTAGGCTTGTGTGATCACGGGTTTCATCTCCTTGGCTAGGTTCATATCAAAGTATGTCATTAATACCACTCTCCATAGCAAGAAAGCTCAATTTGAGGGAAATGAAGGATATCAATGTAACTCTTCAATTGACGGATCAGTCAATAAAGCGTCTAGTTGATATGATTGAAAATGTGCTCATAAAGGTTAAATCTTTTATCATTCCGATTGACTTTATTATACTTGATGTGAAAGAAGATGGTCATACGCCTATTGTTTTAGGTAAACCATTTTTAACCACTGTTAGTACTCTAATTAATATCCAAGAAGGTAAATTGATGTTAAAAGTAAATAGTGAAGAGTTAGTTTTTGACCTAAATGAGAATAGGGATCTAGATTTGTAGCATGGTAAAGCTTTCAAGTCTAAAGAGGTTAATGTGGTTCATGAATTGTTTAAAGATGGCTTTTCTATTGATACTAATGTTTATGATATGCCTAATGTGAAATATAAAGAAAAAGAAATCCTCAATCCTGAAGTTCATGTGGATAAAAGTAAGAAATCTAGTAGATTTTGGGATTATTGTGAATGTTTTCAAGAAATCCTCATACTATGTGTGATAATACTAATCCATCTTTATTTGATGATGATCAGGATGAATTGGAGTTGGAGCAAGCACAATATTTGGTGGATGGAAAGAAATGTTTTAGCCGTTGGGAAGGAATAAGTTCTTTTTCTCCTCCAAAGTGAATTGCAAGAGGAAAATCTTTTGAGTCGAGCTAACAATTTTAAACAAAAGCGCTGCCAATATTTGTTTAATTTTAAGTTAATTTGGTGTGATTTTATATTTACAATGTTTGTTTAAGTGTTCTTATTGTTTTAAAGTGATAGGATTCAAGATTTGAAACCAAAGTTGCAATTTGAGGTTCTAAAGGAGGTTGAATGATGAACTTCTATCGTTAACCTTGATTGATAAATCCTTATTTTTTATGATAAGGAAACAATATGATGCTTTGGACTAATGATTTGATATGAGAAATGTGTTAGAACGTGTTCTCAGTCCATTGTATAAGAAAAGAAATGAAATTAAGAAGAATTAAGGATCATTGATGCTTGTCGGACGCTTGAAAAAGAGTATTAAACATCCTATAATTGCTGAGTACCTATTAAACGCAAGGATCAAATGCACAAGTCTCGTATCAACTGTCCGATAAATTAAAGGGGCAAACTTAGACATTTTGACCCTGTCGGATGCAGCTATGGGACTTTTAACAATAGGGGATCGAACATCCAACAAATTTATCAAATGTCTGATAGCTTCAACGGCTAGTTCTGTAACAACTATATTTTTTTTACTGTTGGAGAAGCTTTTGAAACCAATTTTCTTCACCTATAAATACCCCCAAGTATGAGAAGATAGGAGACTTTTGCCTACACAAAATACAAGCTTTCAAGAATGATTTTTGCGTAGAAAAATACTTTGATTATTGTATAGGTATGGGGAAAGTTGGGTTTGTGAGGTTTCTTATTGAGGAGATGTAAAACCTTATGAAGGTGAACCTCACTTGTATGATAGTTCTTAGTTGGTTAGTGGGCAATCAATTGTAGCATAGTGAGGGTTAACTTGAATGAAGTTGTAGAACTCTTTGACTCAACTAAAGAGTGTTTAGGGTGAGTAAAGAGTGAGCCTTCTTATACACAAGGTGATTTGTTGTACCATTAATTGAAAAAACTATCTATAGATTTGAGGTCCAAGGTTGGTGAAGTTTGATAGCAAGTGGAGGTGCCATTGAGGGTACCATTTTATTTGGTTTGCTTTCTATTTAATTTTATAATCTTTATTTGCTCAATTGCGTGTTTTGATTGTTTCATTTATTTGATTTATTTTTCACTTAAATGTATGATCACTTAGGTAATTTGATTAGTTTAAATTAGGTGAAAAACTTATTATCTTAGGTTGTTTTAGGTCTTACACTCCTCAAACTCTCAAATTTTGATTCTTGTATTTTTTTTATGCTTAATTTTGAGTGAAATTATTTTGTTTGATGATATTACATATGTCTCACAAAGTGCATTGTTCTTTCAAATAACAATTGTTGAATTGAGACATGAAATGGACCAATGGAATAGTAGTTGAAATGTTACAGAAATTGTAGAAGAGCCTAATCTGTGATATATAGCTCACAAATCCTTCTAGAAATTTGCATCGGATATGCGAGCTAATCCATGACCTTCAGCTCGCGGATCTGCATCCATTTCTTTACATCTTCAAAGCAAAATGTGGAAAAATAGGGGAACCTTGCTTAAACTTTCTTCCTTTCTTCATTCTGGGCCACAAGCACATACGTTTCACTAAATTCTTCAATTTTCTTGATCAAACATTATCTATATTCACCACTGACATCATTTGGAGTCATGTTTAATAATCATTTGCATCATGTAACACATCTTTGGTATGTTTGATCTTTATGAAATCTTCAAAGGTCCAAATACACAATTTTCTTGTTAAGGCTAATTTGAATGCACAAATAGCTCTATCAGATCACATTTTATTTTTAGAACTACTTTGAGATGAATTTTGTTAACTTTAATTAGTAGTTTGTATTTTCACCTTTTCACGCACTCTCACATGAACATTAACTTGCACAATCATTATATGAAGTTGCGTAGAGATGCATGAACTTAACATATGGACTCCAAATGAGTTGTTTATGAGTTTTATTGCATAATATTGTATATTAATTACATGGTGAGCTATTAGGACTATTATGCTTTATAGTTTGATTATTTAAGCATCATTTATATTTTAATATGTCTTGAATCCCTATTACTAAGTTTGTAATCTTTTATTTTCAACTATTTGCAACTAATGGTTGTTAAATGGAGTTTATGCAATCTTTAATTCTCATTTATGTAGGAGATGAATGCAAATTCATAAAGATGAGATCATGGAAAAGCAAGCTAAGGATTTAAAGCTTCATATTTTAGGGAGTTTTTCTTTTCTACTCTTTTTTGCACATTGAGGATAATATGCATTCTAAGTATAGAGGAGAGGTTTATAATTGTGGTAAAATTGTTGTTTTTTCTCAAGTTTTCTTAAAATTGTCTAAATTTTTCCCATTTTTTCAACATTTTCCCATCAAAATCAGAAGTTACATAACCATAGTTTTGGAAATTTGATTTCTCATTTGACTTGGGAATAGCTAATATGTGACAATGGATTTTGCTCAGAAAAAAGTTTATCTTGTAAAATGGAAGGAATTACACCTTAAATTTTGCATGCTTGATGAATTTCTTATCTTGATCGATTTTCACAAGATGAGTGATAAATGGGGTTGACATTTGCATACTTTTTCTATGATTATATCATGAGAAAAAAGAAGAGAAAAATGAAAAGAAAAGGAAAAAAGGAAAAAAAGTGAAAATGAAAGGAAGAAAAAAGAAAAGTTCTACTCCAATGATTCTTGATGCTTAGTAACTGTGAATCGTGATTTAAAAATGTAGACTTTCACGTAAAAAAACTCTTAAATTACGAGAATACAAAACAACTCCACCTAAGTGATGTGTTGAGTAATCGGAGGCCTTCATCTACCAATATTGATCTTTGCATTGAAAGACATGTTTACTACTTGAGAAAGCTATTATGAATAAATCTTTCTTTTAAACAAGATAAAGATGATCATAGGAGGTGTATGCTTTGACTTGACCATATGAGTTGCTTATAAGTGAGATTGAGTTGAGGTGAGGAGATGAGTTGAGTTTGCTTTAATTTTTGATATAATTCTTCTCTTTTACTTGATGTGATTAGTATTTTATGATGAGATGAATTGTTATGTAATGGTTATTTACCTTAATTTTTTGTAAGGAATTAAGTTTGATAGATGCATGAATATGAGTTTAAGGGATACATTTGAGTTATTGTTTTTGTTTGTATTTTCTTATTGCTTGAGGATAAGCAATGGTTCAAGTGTAGGGAGTTTGATAAGTATAAAATTTAACCATTTTTAGTATGTTTTTATGTACGTTTTTAGTGTGTTTTTAATATTAAATGGAAGAATTGAACTCCTTTACAAGTAATTTCCATGCAAGAGTACTTTTCTAACCAAAATGTGTGAAAGCATGGTTTAATGTGCTAATTTGTGATGCTTTTGTAGATTTTGGGGCTTAATTAAGATTAAGTACAAATTGAGAAGTTGGATAAAAACAACAATTTTGTGTTGATCCGCAACTTAGTAGAGGTGAAAAACAGTTTAGGGATCAAGCAAGTTGCGTTTCTATCTCATTAGAAGCAAGGGAATGAGATTCACGAGGTGATTTGTGAGCTGTACCTTGTCGATCAGCCTCGCGAATCCCTGGTAATGACGTGTTTCAATTTGTTGCAACTTGAAACTCACTTTCAACTCATTCTCTGATCATTTACAGTTATGAATTTCTATTGAAGTTGTACAATTTGGACTTGGAGACTTGAAGAACTACTTTATGACATCATTTTGTCAATATTTTCTCCTTCTAAACATCTATACCACTTGTACTCCAAGAATTTAAACATAATATTGTAACAAATAGGAGTAGTAGAGAAGCTTGAGTTTAGTTCAAGTTTCTTAGTTTTAACTCTAGTTTTATATTATTAGTAGTTTAGCTTCAAAGAGAGCTTATTAGTGAAAGTGAGAGGATCTCTTGTACTAAACTTCTTTGAGAGTTCAACGTGTGAAAGATTTCAAGAGTTCAACTTCAAGAAATTGAATAAGAATTTTTCTTCCTTCACTCTTTGTTTCTTGTGCTAATTATCATGCTTTGTTGCAAATTTCTTCTATGCTTGGACATGTTTAATATTATATTTAACTAAACTTTTCGCCTCCTAGGGTAAAGATGAACTTCTTGTAGTTTTTTATATGAAGTAGTTAGGCTTGATTATGCTATCCATGATTTTGCTAGTTTGAGAACTTGTGCTTGCTATTTATGATTGATTAGCTACCAAATATGAATCATTTGATAAGTGTTGACCAATGAAAGTTGCCTTCATAAGATCTTTGTTCTTAAACACTAGCTTATATTCTCATAAAAGTAGTGAATATAGTTGGTTGGATTATTTTCATGCAATAACTTCATTGAGCGTATTTAATTTGGTTTAATCTTTTCTCTATGAAAATAGGTCAAAGCAGGATTCCAAGGAGTAAAAGAATTGGCGAAAGCGATTATTCATGTTCATTAGCCAAGGCAATGACATGCTTTAGGAAGTTATTCCTTGATAAATCATTGGAGCAAAATCATCATTAACTTAACTAATTTCTAGTCTTGACTTAACAAGAGATTATAATCTTAGAATTTCTCTTACTTGACTCTTAAGCTGACTCTATATAACTTGTTATTTACTTTACTTCCTCTTAAGTATCTTGCCAAAAGGATAGGTTCTACCACCCTATTGGATGGTTTTATTTGCTTTCTTGTTTACCATTAAAGGGTCGATTCTACCACCCTAACAAATGGTTTTATTATTGCTTTCTTACCTCCACAAGGATCGGTTATACCACCCGAAAGGACGGTTTTAATTGCTTTAGTATGACCGGTTTATCTGCCTACTTCCCTTCTGTTTAATTTCCTTTACATTTGCAAGGACAGTTGTACCGTCTAACCTTTAATTATTCTTAATTAATGATTTGTCTAGATAGGAAAACAAGTAATTAAACTTTAGAACTTGTTAGTCTAGTCCCTGTGGAATCGACCCTAATACCCTATACCCGTCGATCCATATACTTGCAGTAAAAGGGTAATTAGGTTTAAATTTTGGTATAAAATACCCTATCAAAGTCCACCAAAAGCTAATTTGATGTAGCTATGTCGAGTTTGAAATAGCACAAAGTTGAGTATAAGTTCTCAAATGAGCAAATATGATTCAAATCCTCATCTAAACTCTCATATTTCGGGGAAAAATTGTTATATGCTAAGAATAAGGCCTTAGGACTAATCAATTGGTCTGTTTAACCTAGTTTCTGCCTATTCTTTTTTCGCTTTGAGCACTCGGTATCTCTACATTTGTTAGAATAATTCAGATTCGACTCGGGAAGTGCCCCCAGAGTCTAAATCTTATTCAGAGATGAAGGTCTGGCTCAGAACTTTTCAAGACACTACATGCAAGAGTCGAATTGCAATCTCCCATTGGTATTAGCAACTTACTTATTAGCAGCCTGAAACTTATGGGTTAATTTCAGCCCATTTAGGCCATCAATAGTAGGAATAGGTTGTTCTTGAGCTGAAATTTAAACTCTTATTAAAACAGCTGTAGCTAAGCTAGACTTAGCCTTATAAGGCTTGACCCATAATTAAGATTAGAAAAGTTAAATCAATAAAGTTTATGAAATAACTGAATATTTATGATCATAGTTCTAATTTATATATTAATTTTATATTCACATAAATCTTATTTTGAGGTTTATTTTTCATTGCATCATAATCGTGTTTTTCAACATTTTTTTAGTTCAGAACTTCAGATACATTAACTCATCGAAAGTACTATACCATTGGTTTAAATTTTGTTCATCAATCCAGACAGAAAGTTTCAGTCACTTTTTTCATAACAATTAGGCGGGCTGAATCTCATGCCCAAAGCCCACATGCACAATTGGCCAAAATTGAGCCTCACATGTTTGAGGTCCAGGCATGCCGAGCTCCATCAAATATGGGGCTCGGGCTCATCCAGATCCAAACCAATTATCGTTTCTAAAAAGCCCCTTTGTCCTCTAAAGTCTAATCCATCCATCACTATTAAACCCAAAGCCCGAGCGCGTGGGTTTCATTTCTCCACTCTTCTCCTCTCTTCGAGAGGAGTGTTTCGCGCTCTCTTCACTCTGTTGTTCCTCTATCTCTGAAAACCCTAGAAACGTATTTCGGGCTCGATCCTGAATCCAATTTACCGATTGTTGCCGAGGTAGTCTGCAATTAGGATTTGTTTGTGGAGGCAGTAAAGAAATATGTGGGGCGGAAATCCGCAAGATATGTGGGGAGGCAGCGGTAATAGCGACGGTAATGGTGGAAATATGGCTGCGCCGCCTCCTCCAGGTATTCCTCCGCCGTTAATGCCGCCGGGAACTAGTGGAGGAGCTGGAGCTAGTGGTCCGGCTCCTCTTCCACCTCCGCCTTCTTATACCGTTTTGCCGACGGAGGCACAGCTCGAGGAGAAAGCTCGGAAATGGATGCAGCTTAACTCGAAGAGGTATAGCGACAAGAGGAAGTTTGGTTTTGTCGAAACGCAGAAGGAAGACATGCCGCCGGAGCATGTGAGGAAGATTATTAGGTCAGATTTTATCTTTCTTTAATCAGTAAAATATACCTATTGTTCTGGTTATTTAGTTATCTTATTAGATTGTTTTTTGGTTAATGCAAGAACTGTTAAGTTTTTGTTTGATGGATCCTGGAGGGCTGAGATATGAAATATTTGTGTTTAATCTGTCAATTACTTTGAATATTTGCTTTCTCTGCCGACGTACTTTGTGCTTTTTTTTTTTTGGGTTTAGCGTTAGGAACTCTGTCAACCTGGGATTTTTATTTATATTGCTTGTTGTTTTTTAGTTGAATTATCTCTTTGAGGATTTTTGGTGGTCAGATGTCTAATTAAGTCCTGGGTCCAAGTTTGTTGATTCTTCTCGAACAAGATCACAAGGCATGAGTATCGGAAGGGGAATTCTGGAATTACGGTATGAGTTTTGGGTTAAGGTCTTTATGTTTCCACATATTCTTGGATTTTTGTGTTTCACAAAGAGTTCATTGAGTTAAGATTAGTCAGTCGATGTGTGCATGTGATATGCAGTTGTAATGTACTTTGAGAAAGTTGCCTTTTGAATAAACCTAGTTCTTAGATGGTGGCTTGCTTGAAATCGTTCTCTAGAGTTGAAGTTCCATCTCGAAGCTTTGTCTAAGATTCTGTCATATGAGAAGTTGATGGCACTAAGATATATTATTTATACTACTCAATCTTACTTATTTTAGTTATGCTCTAATAATTAGGAGGTTGGGAGGATTGAAACTGCTTTCTTCTAGGAGTTTTGACCTATTTAATACTGCATGTCTAATTTGATTAGATAAAAAGTACTGCTGCCTACATGTATGTTTCAGGTTTTGCATAATGTGCTAGATTGATTCTATTGGAATTTCCATTATCTGATCTTTAGCCGAATCTGGAGATCATAATAGCTTATACCATTTTTTACACTACAGGAAGTTGATGTGTTTATTTGCTTTTCCAAATTATGTTACTGTTTTCATGTCTACAAGAAAAGCTGTAAATTTTAAAAAAAGCATATGCGTGTAGCTCTCCTCAAGCTGAGAGGCTTATAGTCAAAAAGGGTTAACTGTTGTTTGAATGTTGTATTACTATTCCTAGGAGAATAATCCCAAGCATCATCTAAGTGGTTATTCTCCTACAGATTCCTTAGTGCTTAATTGATTCATTAATATGTATCTCTATATTTGCCCATATGGAGTGAATACCCTATAAAAAGTTGAATTGGCATTTACTCTTACTTGATCTTGATATGTTGAAGCTGCTTCTATCTTTTTTGAGGATGGGAGCTTAATGTGTTCATTTGCCTCTGAAATGATGTTTCTGTTTTAAGGTCCATACTAAGTATTCAGAAATTAAGTATGCTGAGATATGCTGTTGGATCCACCAATACTTTCTGTAATTATTCTGATAGATCATTTTAGTATGTAAAGGTTGTCTGTTAATTGTTCGATGTACTTATTTTAGTGGAAGAAAAATGAGGTTTCAGTTTCTATTTAAGAAAAAAAAAGGTTCTGTTAATATACTATTTCAAAGATCATCAAATTTATTCATTGCTAGATGAAATGCTTGCAATTTGCATTTTCATCTGTAGCATGGAATATTTTAGCGTAAAACATATCTACATCACCATGTGAGTAATTATTCTATACCTTTTATGTGCAGTATTATTATCTCTTAATGACGGTATGATGGTAATGCTTTGTCCGGTGGTGTTGCTTTCTTGATATTTGCTACATGTATACAGGATATAATGTTTTTCTTTACCTGGTGAAATTTTGGCTTGTTCTTTGGTTCTTTAGCAAGAATACCTATTGGTTATTAGTTTGAGCACCTCCTTTGTGAACGTCATTTGCTCAATATTGATAGTCTTTTTCTTCAATAATTAGATACTGGTCTGTGTGCTTTACTGAACGTAAATGTCATTTTACTGGAATAAATCTTCTGGTTTTTCATTATTGATCTTCTTACATATTAAACTGTCTTGGACTTCCTACAGAGATCATGGTGACATGTCCTCAAAAAAATATCGTCATGATAAACGTGTCTATCTTGGAGCTCTTAAGTTTGTTCCACATGCTGTGTACAAGCTTCTTGAGAACATGCCAATGCCTTGGGAGCAGGTATCAAGCACTTATCTATCTGCTTAATGAATTTCAGCTTTAAATCTTGTTGGGCTACTTGAGGCATTCTATCATGATCTTCTGTTGCTATGTGCATCTGTAGGTCCGTGATGTGAAGGTCTTGTACCATATAACTGGAGCTATAACATTTGTCAATGAAATACCATGGGTGGTTGAGCCCATTTATCTAGCACAGGTACATTATCTGACTTTAAGGTTCCATTCCCAGTCTTCTGTCTATAAATTTTATCAAGGTTCTGTACATTTCAGTGAGTCATAGTTTTGAAAAACCATGTAGTTTTCACTTTATTGCTCTGATCTTTTTCATTTTACACATTTACTTGGCACCTTTGGTATCTTTGTGACTGGGGGTTTGTTCTCAACTTTTCTGCAGTGGGGTACGATGTGGATAATGATGCGGCGGGAGAAGAGAGATCGGCGACACTTCAAGAGGATGCGCTTTCCTCCTTTTGATGATGAAGAGCCTCCTCTTGATTACGCCGATAATCTGTTGGATGTGGATCCATTGGAGCCAATTCAGTTAGAGTTAGATGAGGAAGAAGATTCTGCTGTATATACTTGGTTTTATGATCATAAGCCTCTGGTAAAAACTAAGCTTATCAATGGCCCTAGTTACCGAAAATGGCATTTGTCCCTTCCAATCATGGCAACGCTTCACCGTCTTGCTGGACAGCTTCTCTCTGATCTGATTGATCACAACTATTTCTACCTATTTGATATGGAGTCATTTTTTACTGCCAAAGCGCTGAACATGTGCATACCTGGTATTTTTCTGCCTAATATTACTTTTAGTTTCCAGCAGTTGGAGATATTTGTGGAAATTTAGACCCCATTTTTTTTGTCAACTCTTGTATTTACTTGCATGTGTCTTGCTAATTAATATTTCTTGACTTGATTCTCCTTTCTTCAGCAACTCATTAGCTTATTTTTCTTCAGGTGGCCCTAAGTTTGAACCTTTGTATCGGGACATGGAAAAAGGAGATGAAGACTGGAATGAGTTTAATGATATAAACAAACTTATCATCAGGTCACCTTTAAGGACAGAGTACAGAATTGCATTCCCTCATCTGTATAACAACAGACCCCGGAAGGTGAAGCTCGGAGTGTATCACACCCCAATGGTTATGTATATAAAGACAGAGGATCCTGATCTACCTGCATTTTACTATGATCCTCTAATACACCCCATAACCAGTTCCAATAAGGATAGACGGGAGAAGAAGAATTATGAAGAGGATGATGATGACGACTTTTCTTTGCCTGAAGGTGTTGAACCATTGCTTAAAAATACTCCCATATACACTGATACTACTGCTGCAGGTATATCACTTCTGTTTGCACCACGACCTTTTAACATGAGATCAGGTCGCATGCGCCGTGCTGAAGATGTACCTCTTGTGTCTGAGTGGTATAAAGAACACTGGTGAGGTTTAGTACTTCTGGTTCTTACAGATTGCTTTTCCACTAGCTGTGCGTGTCAATTATTCATGATTTTTGTTGCTTTGTGTTTTTCAGTCCTCCTTCATATCCTGTCAAAGTTCGTGTTAGTTATCAGAAGTTGTTGAAATGTTTCGTGTTAAATGAGCTGCATCATAGGCCACCTAAGGCTCAGAAAAAGAAGCACCTGTTTCGTTCTCTTGCAGCCACAAAGTTTTTCCAAACCACAGAACTTGATTGGGCTGAAGCTGGTCTCCAAGTTTGTAAGCAGGGTTACAATATGTTGAATCTATTGATTCACAGGAAAAATCTGAATTACCTTCATCTTGACTATAATTTCAACTTGAAACCTGTGAAGACTCTTACAACAAAGGAGCGCAAGAAGTCTCGTTTTGGTAATGCTTTTCATCTTTGCCGTGAAATACTTAGGTTGACTAAGCTTGTAGTGGATGCAAATATCCAGTTCCGGTTGGGGAATGTGGACGCATTTCAGCTGGCAGATGGCTTGCAATACATATTTTCACATGTTGGGCAGTTGACTGGTATGTACAGATATAAATACAGGCTCATGCGGCAGATACGGATGTGCAAGGATTTGAAACACTTGATTTATTACCGATTTAATACTGGCCCTGTTGGGAAAGGACCGGGATGTGGTTTCTGGGCACCTATGTGGAGAGTGTGGTTATTCTTCCTTCGTGGAATAGTGCCTCTTCTGGAGCGTTGGTTGGGGAACTTACTGGCAAGACAATTTGAGGGACGGCATTCTAAAGGGGTTGCTAAAACTGTTACCAAACAGCGTGTTGAAAGCCATTTTGACTTGGAGCTTCGTGCTGCTGTGATGCATGACGTTCTTGATGCCATGCCAGAAGGCATTAAGCAAAATAAGGCAAGAACAATCTTGCAGCATCTGAGTGAAGCATGGCGTTGTTGGAAAGCCAATATTCCCTGGAAAGTGCCTGGTCTGCCTGTACCAATTGAGAACATGATTCTTCGCTATGTCAAGTCAAAAGCTGATTGGTGGACAAATGTTGCTCATTATAATCGTGAACGTATACGAAGGGGTGCAACGGTGGACAAAACAGTCTGTCGGAAGAACCTTGGAAGATTGACCCGTCTTTGGCTGAAAGCCGAACAGGAACGTCAGCATAATTATCTAAAAGATGGTCCATACGTGACACCTGAAGAAGCAGTGGCCATATACACCACCACTGTGCACTGGTTGGAGTCCAGAAAATTCTCGCCTATTCCATTTCCTCCCTTGTCATACAAGCATGATACGAAACTTCTTATCCTTGCCCTTGAAAGGTTGAAGGAATCTTATAGTGTGGCTGTGAGGTTAAATCAACTACAAAGAGAAGAGTTGGGTCTCATTGAACAAGCTTATGATAATCCACATGAGGCCTTGTCACGGATTAAGCGTCATCTCCTGACCCAACGTGCCTTCAAGGAAGTTGGCATTGAGTTCATGGATTTGTACAGCTACTTGATACCTGTTTATGAGATTGAACCCCTTGAGAAGATCACAGATGCATATCTAGACCAATATCTGTGGTATGAAGGTGACAAGCGCCATCTGTTTCCCAATTGGATAAAGCCGGCAGATTCAGAACCTCCACCGCTATTGGTCTATAAATGGTGTCAGGGCATAAATAACTTGCAAGGGATATGGGATACAAGTGAAGGTCAATGTGTTGTGATGCTTCAAACCAAATTTGAGAAATTCTTTGAAAAGATTGATTTGACCATGCTAAATAGACTTCTTCGCTTGGTTCTGGACCATAATATTGCGGATTATGTTACGGCCAAGAACAATGTTGTACTGTCTTACAAGGACATGAGTCATACCAACTCTTATGGCCTTATTCGTGGTCTGCAATTTGCTTCCTTTGTCGTACAGTACTATGGGCTAGTGCTGGATCTTTTACTTCTTGGTTTAACTCGAGCCAGTGAAATTGCTGGTCCTCCACAGATGCCCAATGAATTCATTACTTACTGGGACACTAAAGTGGAGACACGACACCCCATAAGATTGTACTCTCGTTACATTGATAAGGTGCACATATTGTTTCGGTTCACTCATGAAGAGGCGCGGGACCTTATCCAACGGTACCTTACTGAGCATCCTGATCCCAACAATGAGAATATGGTTGGTTATAACAACAAGAAGTGCTGGCCAAGAGATGCACGCATGAGGCTCATGAAACATGATGGTGACCTATTTAATTGAATGTTTTACTGGTTTTCTTATTTTTACTGTTTTTATATAATTGTTTTCTATTGTGATCTATATACTGAATTATTGTTTACTTGATCTTATGATGCAGTTAATCTTGGGAGAAGTGTGTTTTGGGACATGAAGAATCGTCTTCCCAGAAGTATTACGACATTGGAGTGGGAGAACAGCTTTGTGTCCGTTTACAGCAAAGATAATCCCAACTTGCTTTTTAGCATGTGCGGTTTCGAGGTCCGTATACTGCCAAAGATAAGGATGAGTCAGGAAGCATTTAGCAATACAAGAGATGGGGTTTGGAACTTGCAGAATGAGCAGACCAAAGAGCGTACTGCAGTCGCTTTCTTACGTGTTGATGATGAGCACATGAAAGTTTTTGAGAATCGTGTAAGGCAGATCCTTATGTCATCAGGTTCTACAACATTCACCAAGATAGTCAACAAATGGAATACAGCTTTGATAGGTACTAAGTACTGTCCCTTGGTCTTCAGTTTTTGGTGCTTGTCCAAAATGGCATTTACTGCTATCTTGTGCTACCATATGCTGAAGCACTTTAATATTGATATGGCAGGTCTGATGACATACTTCCGTGAAGCGACTGTGCATACTCAGGAATTGTTAGATTTACTGGTTAAATGTGAAAATAAAATTCAGACCCGTATTAAGATTGGACTAAATTCAAAAATGCCAAGCAGGTATGATTGTTCATGTCAGTTATTTTTATGCTGTTTTTCTAAATTATGCTGTATACTTGGTTCTAAAATAAGATCTCCTTTATAGGTTCCCTCCTGTTATTTTTTACACACCAAAGGAAATCGGGGGATTAGGGATGTTGTCAATGGGTCACATATTGATTCCACAGAGTGATCTTCGATATAGTCAGCAGACAGATGTAGGTGTGACACATTTCAGGAGCGGAATGAGTCATGAAGAAGACCAGTTGATTCCAAATCTTTATCGTTATATACAGGTATGGTGACTGCATATGCTGCATGCTTTTTATTCTGTTTTTCTGTGAGTAAACTGCCTTAGCATCTGTATTAATGTAACAGCCATGGGAGAGTGAATTCATTGATTCGCAACGAGTTTGGGCTGAATATGCTTTAAAGAGACAAGAGGCACAGGCACAGAATAGACGTTTGACTCTTGAAGATCTGGAAGTAAGTGTTATTACTGATTGGAATGCATTTTCTTTTGGTTGTGTTATGTGAGGATGAATAGAAGATATTAAATGAAATAATCTGGACTTTAATACTGTTGTATCCTTTGCCTTGGTTTAGATGGAGTAATTAGTTAGATAGTTCTTGTACTGAAAATTGGGTGATTGAGTTTGAAGTATGGGCCAGTTAATTGCCTTTGTTAAAAAAGGAGGCAAATATAAGTCTGCAAGGCCTTATTCAAAGCTTTTTTCTTTAACATATATCATTTTATTTATAGGATTCATGGGACCGTGGAATTCCTCGAATCAACACTTTGTTTCAGAAAGACAGACACACCCTTGCATATGACAAAGGATGGAGAGTGAGAACAGATTTTAAGCAATATCAAGTTCTGAAGCAGAATCCATTCTGGTGGACCCACCAGAGGCATGATGGAAAGCTATGGAACTTGAACAATTATAGGACTGATGTTATTCAAGCACTTGGAGGAGTTGAAGGAATTCTGGAGCACACGTTATTTAAAGGGACATAGTAAGTGTCATTGCATGTCTTCCTTTGGCTATTTGGTCTCTTTGCTTTCTAAACGTGTACTAAAGATGATGATTCTGACAAGGCAGTTTACATGTTTTGCATCAAACAAAAGTAAATAAACAAGTATTTTCAGATTTCATTTGTCTAGTTGCTATTATGCAAGAAACTTGTATTTCATTAAAGTTGCTCAGCCCATCTGGAAGTACTCTCTCTCTCTCTCTCTCCTTTTGTTCAAATATCTTGATCAGTTGATTTCTGAAATGTCTCAGCTAGTTGGATAGGCTCAGTACATTTTTAGTTAGATTGCATATATTGTTGTTCTTAGACTAGGTCTAATTTTTTTCCTTTTCGTTTCAGCTTCCCTACTTGGGAGGGTCTCTTCTGGGAAAAGGCATCGGGTTTTGAGGAATCCATGAAGTATAAGAAGCTGACCAATGCACAGAGATCTGGGCTTAATCAAATTCCTAACCGTAGATTTACACTTTGGTGGTCACCTACAATAAATCGAGCAAATGTTTATGTTGGTTTCCAAGTGCAGCTGGATTTGACAGGGATATTTATGCATGGAAAGATCCCAACTTTGAAGATATCTCTAATACAGATTTTCCGTGCCCACTTGTGGCAGAAGATTCATGAAAGTGTTGTGATGGATCTTTGCCAGGTCTTGGATCAAGAACTTGATGCACTGGAAATTGAGACTGTGCAGAAGGAAACAATCCATCCAAGGAAAAGCTACAAAATGAATAGCTCGTGTGCTGACATTCTTTTATTTGCGGCCCATAGGTGGCCCATGTCAAAGCCTAGTCTTGTGGCTGAGTCAAAGGATGTGTTTGATCAGAAGGCTAGCAATAAATATTGGATAGATGTTCAACTTCGTTGGGGTGATTACGACTCTCATGACATTGAGAGGTATACAAGGGCAAAATTTATGGATTACACGACAGACAACATGTCTATATATCCTTCACCTACTGGTAATCAACAAAATTTTGTTGCTACCTCTCTCCCCTTTTTTTTAATTGTTATAAATGAGCAATCTTAATATATTATTTTACTCTTCACAGGGGTTATGATTGGCATTGATCTTGCTTACAACCTGCATTCTGCCTTTGGTAACTGGTTCCCTGGCTCTAAACCATTGCTTGCTCAGGCCATGAACAAAATCATGAAGGTGCTTAGAATTTTAGATTCAAATTAGATTTTGTTAGGATTTTATCCTTATTTGATTTGATTCGTTAATGATAGTGTTCTTTGCAAAGATCACTAACTGGTGTTTTATGCAGTCAAATCCGGCTTTATATGTTCTGAGGGAACGGATAAGGAAAGGTTTGCAATTGTATTCTTCAGAGCCAACTGAGCCATACCTGTCATCTCAAAACTATGGTGAGATCTTCAGTAACCAGATAATCTGGTTTGTTGATGACACTAACGTCTACAGAGTGACCATCCACAAGACGTTTGAAGGCAATCTCACTACGAAACCCATCAATGGTGCCATCTTTATTTTCAATCCAAGGACAGGACAGCTATTTCTCAAGGTTTGTTATTTGACATTATTTCTTGTGGTTATTTACTTTGATCTCCTGGCATCAAATTGATGTTTACATTTGCAGGTTATTCACACAAGTGTCTGGGCTGGGCAAAAGCGTTTAGGGCAGCTGGCCAAGTGGAAGACTGCTGAAGAAGTGGCTGCCCTGGTACGTTCTTTACCAGTTGAAGAACAGCCAAAGCAGATAATTGTTACTCGGAAGGGAATGTTGGATCCCTTGGAGGTTCACCTACTGGACTTTCCTAATATTGTCATTAAAGGAAGTGAGCTTCAGCTGCCATTCCAAGCATGCTTGAAAATTGAAAAATTTGGTGATCTGATCCTGAAAGCCACAGAACCTCAAATGGTCTTGTTCAACATCTATGATGATTGGCTTAAAAGTATTTCTTCATACACGGCTTTCTCCAGATTAATTCTGATCTTGCGCGCACTTCATGTAAATAATGAAAAGGCAAAAATGTTATTGAAGCCTGACAAGACAATTGTCACTGAACCGCATCACATTTGGCCCTCTCTTACAGATGATCAGTGGATGAAGGTACACTCAATTCACCGAAATAATTCCTTTAATAAAAAATGAAAAATATGTAAAGAAAGACTACCCAAAGCCGCATAAAAAAGAAAATGAAAATAGTAGTAGTAGAAAGTGGGAGCCCCACTGGACCTTTTATTTGAATCAAATTGAGGTTGGACTTATTCTGTTATATAGGTTGAGGTTGCTTTGAGGGATCTCATATTGTCGGATTATGCCAAGAAGAACAATGTGAACACTTCAGCGCTTACACAGTCAGAGATCCGTGATATAATCCTTGGAGCTGAAATTACTCCACCTTCTCAGCAGCGACAACAAATTGCAGAGATAGAGAAGCAGGTGACATTTTGTTTTGAGTTTGTGATAAGTATTTAGACTTGTCTCCTATCTAGTTATTTAGTAGGTGCGTAATCAGCTGCATGCTATTATGGAATTTAACCCAATATATTGTTTTAGGCCAAGGAAGCAAGTCAGCTGACAGCAGTCACCACAAGAACCACAAATGTACATGGGGATGAACTGATTGTCACAACTACAAGCCCATATGAGCAAGCTGCATTTGGGTCTAAAACTGACTGGCGTGTTAGAGCAATTTCGGCTACAAATCTTTATCTTCGAGTGAATCACATATATGTTAATTCTGAGGATATAAAGGTAATTATGTGCTCTCCACTTCAAGGGTGTAAATCATAGCAGTTGCATTTTTTTTTTTTTTGAATTTTATTAATGCATTTGTGATTCTGTTTTTGCAGGAAACTGGCTACACTTACATTATGCCCAAAAACATCTTGAAGAAGTTCATCTGCATTGCCGACTTACGGACTCAAATTGCAGGTTATTTGTATGGCATTAGCCCTCCTGATAATCCTCAGGTTAAGGAAATTCGTTGCATTGCCATGCCACCACAATGGGGAACTCATCAGCAAGTGCATCTGCCATCGGCTCTTCCAGAGCATGACTTCCTCAATGATTTGGAGCCTTTGGGGTGGATGCATACCCAGCCAAATGAACTTCCTCAATTGTCACCTCAGGTTGGATTTTAGTTCTGTTTTTACATTTGTCTAGAGATCTGGTGCTTGTGATGCTCTGGGTCTCATATCTTGCACTGTTTTATTATCCGACTTGAAATTATTTTGGCTATTTCAGGATTTGACAAATCATGCTCGAATTTTGGAGAACAACAAGCAATGGGATGGAGAGAAGTGCATTATTCTGACTTGCAGTTTTACACCTGGGTCCTGCTCATTAACTGCATATAAGCTGACACCATCTGGTTATGAGTGGGGACGAGCCAACAAGGATACAGGAAGTAATCCTCATGGTTACTTGCCAACACACTATGAGAAGGTCCAGATGCTCCTAAGCGATCGTTTCTTTGGTTTTTACATGGTAAGAATGTGCTTGATATTTTGGTGATACATAATTGGCCTATGATAGTGTTCTTTGATATAATTTCTTATCTCATGGTACTTATTTTTTGTATCTAATGTGTTCTTTCTCCATTTTGATTTTCCAGATCCCAGATACTGGACCTTGGAATTACAACTTCATGGGTGTAAAGCATACTGTAAGCATGAAGTATGGAGTCAAACTGGGAACGCCTAGGGAATACTATCATGAGGATCATCGGCCAACTCATTTCTTGGAGTTTAGCAATTTGGAGGAGGGTGAGATTGCAGAAGGGGACCGTGAGGATACTTTTACTTAATTCTTGTTTCTGTTTCGCGTGTAATGCTCCCTTCTTCAGGCAAAGACTATTTTAGCCACGGGATGGTGTGAGGACCTAAATTTCTTAACATGATGTTTACCCTTTTATTGCGCACTGTTGTGCGTCTTTTGCTGCCATGCATCTGTTGTAGCTGCCTTTGAAGTTGTAAATATATGTTGGAAATATGTAGTTCTGATATTAGCTTCAGATACCATTTTTTTTGTTAGGTATTAGAGAATTTTAAACGTATTATTTGGTATTTTTTAGTTCTGTGGTTTTAACAGTTGCATTTCTATTTTTGTGGAACTTCAACTCTTACCACTTTGTGTTCAACGACCAAGAATGTGAATTTGCTACTTCACAGCCATTCATCTCTGGATATTTTTGGTGTTCCCTGGACCATTCATCTCTGGATATTATTACCCAAACTAGAGGTGGCAAATTGACGGGATGGACTGGATTTGTGCGGGATTTAATTGAGATTGTAAAATATGAGTTATATTCAAACAATTTCATATCAGTCATGGGATTAATATGGGCGGGATTAAAATGTCATGAGATTAATATGGCGGGACTAAAATGGGATATGTTTATTTGATCCAGTCTAAATACCTAAATTAATTTTATTTAAAAAAATTGTTTTTCTCAATCAAATGTCTTAATATTGCCTTTTCTTTTTATATTATTTAGTTTGTTTATTTAATTTTATAAAAGTTCTACACTCAAGTGGATGATTCTTTTTGGGAGTTCGATTAAATAAAAATTTATTGATCACCAAAATTTAATTATCCTCAAAATCTATCTATTCGTTATGTTATTTATTTCTTAACCTTCAAGATTCAATCTAAAAAATTTTCCAATTCTAAGATCATTCCAAATCAATAAAATTTTGTTAATTTTGTAGTTTTTAGAGAGCACATGATGTATAAACGCTAATTTACATAACATGTACTATAATCTTATAATATTAATTTACTAATTTTGAGAAGGAAATGAAAATAAAGATTGTTTGTTATTTTGTTATTATTTTTATAGATATCCATGAGAGTTCCAAATAAATTCCATACATATCTATATTTTAAATGGGTATTATTGGTATATCCCAATAAGGCCCAAACTAAAACCCATATACCCATCTCGTCCAAATTAAATTTGGGTATGGGATCCTAATGGGTTTTGGGTATTTTTACCACCTTTACCCCAAACCCAAAAAAAGAGAAGATAAAAAGAGAAACATTTATCACCTTGTAAATAGTTTCTTAGGGATTTAGTATGAGTATTTACACAGTGGGGAAAAACAATAAACAATTAAGGACGCATTGTTAAAAATGAAGAGGATAAATTTTTTCCGAAGAAGTTACATTTGCATTATAAGTTTTCAGCTTTGTCCTTTTGCCTTTTCGCTTGTTAAAAATGTAAATCGATAATTAAGCAATGATAATTATACGATGTTGTTTACCTTGTGGATCTTCTCTTTCACAACAGTTGCATTTTGTTTCTCAATTTTGCAGTTTCTCTGTAAATGATGATAAAATAGATTGTTTTTCCTTGTGTGCTTCCAATTTTGTTGTTTTCTTCCCTCGTCCGTCCTTCTTGCTTTTTCTCTCAACGCCTAACATGAAATCAATGAAAAGACACACACATGGCGAAAATGTATAATTGACGCTCATACATCTGATAGAGGGAATATAGTGAAGATGAAGATACAGAAAATAACGTTTTAAAGGGAATTTAATAGTTTGCCCATTATCCTTCAGAGTCTTTGAACATTTAGTCCCAAATATTATCTTTTGACAACTTAATCCACTTGATTAGCCATCAATACTACCGATATGCAATTTGTGACTAAAAATAAAAATCTTTATTTATTTATTTATTTATTGTTATTGGCCTATGGCAATTAATAAAACTTAAGAGAATTAATAAAAATTTTGGAGAAGCACTGATAGGGTGTATTTTAGTTGTTTATTATGTTAATATTTCCTATTTATTTAGACTAAAAATTGCACTATTTGGTGGATTCTACCGAGTTTGTGTATTTGGCGATTAAGTGCAAGAATTGGTGGAAAAGATGCTGAAAATCTGTAATTCCAGAAGACTTCTTGATAGTTAGGCGTGGTCGCACCTAAGTCAGATGTCCAATTCCGGGTTGTCGGGATTTCAAGAGCACGTGGGTAATTTCCAAAAACTGGAGAATTCCAAATCTGAAGATGTGCTGGAATTGATTATTAGGTTTTCCTATTTTATAGTTTAATACCATTAGGAAACTATTTTTGATATTTGTTATTAGGAAATCTTTTAGAATAGGAAATCCCTAATAGAGTGGGAATTTAAATTATTAGTAGTTTTTCGCTTCTTTTATTGAAAAGCAAAGAAAAGAGACGTGGTCGTGAAGCATATATCTTTGGGGTGACTAGTACCAAGGGACTCATCTATCCGTGATTGGTCTTTGGTTCTAGCAATCTTGTTGCGGGGCTTTGGAGAAAAAGACGTGGGTCGCGTGAAGCATACAAGTCTCTGGTGATTAGTAGTTCTCATTATCTTTTTGGCTCTAGCGGAGACTTCGGACGAAGGAAGAAACGAAGAACCAGCAATATCCTCCTCGTTTTGTCCGTCCTTCGCTGTTTTGCTTTGGGAAATTAATAGATGACTTTGTTATTTTCTTTTAAAAACTTTGGTGCAATTTCCTGCATGATACGTGGCTAATTTCATCTTTCTAGTCAAGGAACAACTGAAAATTTGGTTCATCTATTTCTGTGAGATCCAATTTATTTTAACCGTTCCCTCTATTCATTGGTATATGTATGTTTTCTGCCTTTATTGATTATTGTGATCATGTGTGGTTAAATAAGTGCGCAGTATTTAATTATTCACGTATATTTGCTAATTAGAGTAGTTGAATCCATAATTGTTTGGTTACTCTAATCCCGGTAGCAACTGGCATAATTGGGTTTGTGTCAGAAAAATATACAATCTAATTTAAATAAACACTCGTAGCGTGTTTATTAATTAGAGTAGGGTTTTTCTAATTTTTAATGCAATGAGAAATTAAATCCTATGGTCGTACCTAGGGTTGTTTTTGGATTAGAAAAATAGTTAATGGTCGTACCTTGACTATCGGAATAGTAAGGAGAAACTAATTGTCAGATCGTATCGGCAATTAAAAACCTGTTTGTCAATGAATGTTGGAATTATATTTGCATCAATGATCAGTTATTTGAACCATTTCTGAAGTGTATCCTTGGCTAGAGTTTTTCCTATTGGTTATCTCTCTTGATTATTTTTCATAGTTGATTATTTAGTTAATCTTTTGTTAGCATTTAATTCTTAAAATTTCCCCATTTCCTACAACTGAAAAAGGAGTTAATTTTTTTCAATCCCTGTGGAGACGACCCTATTTGTCACTGTACGTAAATTAATTAATTCTGGTATATCGGATCAAGCATACTCCTTGGAATTAGGGTGAAACAACCCATTGCACATCCGGAGTCCCTACTCCAATACCTGGAATTGGATTTTGGTTATTTCCATTGGCAGTTAGGTCTATTAATTATTAATGTACAGGCTCGACACCTGTTAATTTTTTGTGCCTGTATTATTCGTTCCATTTTGGGTTTATTTTATTTTATTCTTATTTTGTTTCTGGTATTTTTGCTAGTTTATACCTCGTTCTTCTCGCACAGGTGAATTGATATACGATCCTGAGGTTGAAAAGACAGCACGTAGGTTAAGACAAGAGACTAGGAAACACAAGGAAGGACAGTCGTCTACGAAATCTCCCGAGTTTAATTTAGCAATTGGATTGGCGGAATTTTCAACTGACTGCTCAAGTGATTCAAACCAAGAAGAGTATATCATGGCCAATACCAGGACTCTTAAGGAGTTGGCTGCTTCTGATTTGACCCAACAACCCCTTTGCATTACTTTCCCAAATTTAGCTGCAAATACTTCTTTTGAGTTAAAATCTGGCTTGATTCACCTTTTACCATCTTTTCATGGACTTTCAGGTGAAGAACCCAACAAGCACCTCCAAGAATTTGATGGTTTGCTCGAGTATGAAGCCACTTGGGGTTACTGAAGAACAAATAAAGCTTAGAGCATTCTCTTTCTCCCTTAAAGATGCAGCTAAAGACTGGCTGTACTACCTATCGGCAGGTAGTATCACAACATGGGTGCAGCTGAAGAAAATTTTTTTGGAAAAACACTTCCCTGCTTCCCGAGTTGCAAGTTTACGAAAGGAGATATGCGGCATAAAACAGCACCCCGGGAAATCCCTGTATGAGTACTGGGAGAGATTCAATAAATTGTGTACTAGATGTCCACAACATCAAATTAGTGAACAATTATTGATCCAGTACTTCTATAGGGGACTTCAATTGTCTGATCGGAATATCATTGATACTGCAAGTGGTGGGGCATTAGCAAATAAGACCCCTAGCTAGGCATGGGTGCTAATCGAAGAAATGGCAGAAAATTCACAACAATTTGGCTTCCGTGAGAATACACCCATCCGTAGAGTGAATGAAGTGGAGGTGTCATCTATCCAATAACAATTGTCTGAACTGACATCTTTTGTTCGACAATTGGCTGTAGGAAACTCTCAACAAGCCAAGACATGTGGTATTTGCACCAGTGTAGGGCACTCCACTGACACGTGCCCAAGCTCCACGAAGAGGGAGTTAAGCAGGTGAATATGGTTGGTGGCGTGCCCACGCCCCGAAGAGAGTATGACCCGTATTCAAACACGTACAATTCGGGGTGGAGAGATCATCCCAACTTTAGTTATGGGAACAAGCAATAGAATTCATTTCCAAATCGCCTCCAGGATTTCAGCAATCATATCAGCCCAAGCCTCAACATCCCTCCTCTAGTTCATCTAATACATCTCTCGAGGATATAGTCAAGAGTTTGGCTTCTAACACATTGCAGGTCCAGCAAAAGACAGACTCTAGCATACAGAGTCTATAAATACAAATGAGTCAGTTAGCAACTACTGTCAATCGTTTGGAAGCTAAGGTAGATGGGAAATTACCCTCACAACCTGAGGTGAATCCAAAGAACGTGAGTGCTATGATCCTCAAAAATGGAAAAGAGATCGAGAGTCCCAAGCCAATGATTTCCAAAGAGAAAAATGAGGATCAAATTGAGAGGGAGTTGGAAGAAGAAGGAATGGGCAAGGCAACTCCTGAGGTAATCTCCGACTCGGTGATTACAGCTAAGGTCCATCCACTACCTTTCCCTAGTAGATTAGAGAAGCCAAGGAAGCAGGAGAAGGAAAAAGAAATCCTAGAGGTGTTCGATAAAGTGCAAATAGACATACCTCTATTGGATGCAATCAAGCAGGTGCCCAAGTACGCAAGGTTCTTGAAGGACTTGTGCGTCAATAAAAAGAAGTTAAGGGGAGATGAAAGAGTTGTAGTGGGAGAGAATGTGTCAGCAGTATTGCAAAGAAAGCTCCCACCTAAATGTGGTGATCTAGGTATGTTCATCATCCTCTGTAAAATTGGAAATTCTAAAACTAGAGGTGCCATGTTAGATTTAGGGACTTCTGTTAATGTGATGTCTAAATTTATATTTGATTCCCTAAATCTAGACCCATTAAAGAAAACGGGAGTGATAATTCAATTGGCAGATCGTACTAATGTTTATCCTGAGAGTTTAATTGAGGATGTTTTGGTTCAAGTTGAAGGATTAGTTTTTCCTGTTGATTTCTATGTGCTTGCTATGGTTGACAGGAATTCTCCAAATCCATCACCTATTTTGTTAGGGAGACCATTTATGAGTACTGCCCAGACTAAGATTGATGTTAATAAGGGTACACTCATGATGGAATTTGATGGAGAAATTATTTACTTTAATATTTTTGATGCAAAGAAACATCCTACTGAATCTTACTCCATGTTTGCTACCAATATAACTAACCCTGTTGTGCAAGAGGCATTTGATTTGAATGATAGGGAGAATCTAGAAGTTGTGGTGGCCAAAAATTGGGAGCAATTAAATGCAGAATCCAAGCCATTGTTTGCCCACTTCAGATCATTCCTGAGTCAAAGGAGCACCACAGTTCATGAGTTCAAAGACTACTCCATCTATGAGGGCTATCAGGAACATATAGAGCAAGTCATGACAAGAATGGAAAATTTTTATCCTCCTTGAACAAATAAGGCTTTATGTCTAGCCAAAGACATTAAAGAAAGGAGCTGCTTGGGAAACAACCCAAGAATTTATGATTTGCTTTATTTTAGTATTTTAGTATTTTTGTGTCTTATTAAGTAAGTAGGTTCAGTTGAAATGATAAAATTTTCATGTGTTAGATCGCTACCAGTTAGGCGTGTCCACGCCAATTGGTCACGCCTAAGGGTTGCAATGTCCGTTTGCAGTCAGAAGACTCGTAGGTAGTTAGGCGTACCCACGCAAAGTGGTCACACTTACCCCTCGTTTGGTACGTTGGAAAGGCCTAGAATGGAAAGGCCTTTCCAACTTCTTCATTCCATCATAGTGTTTGGTATGGATATCTTTTGTTGGAAAGGCCTTTCCCCCTGGAAAGCCTATTCCAACTTTTCCTAATTCCATTCCTCACAAAATCTAGGAAAGCCAATTCCCCACTCTATCCAGAAATAACTAAATTATAGGGTCAATATTACCTCCTATATTTTATATCTCTATTTCTTCTATACGTATTTATCTTTCTATATATCATACAACTCTTCTCTCTTGCTATCGTTTGTCTATTTTTTCTTTCTTTTTACTTTGAAATAAAATATTCAATTGACATTTTAAAAATATTTTTATTTAAAATATTTGATTATATGATAGTATTTGTTAACTCAAACGACCAATAACATGCCAAAATACATTCATATGAATTTAAAAAATTTAAAAAAAAGGGAAAACCCACTAGATCATCTACTAAGCAAATTACAATTTCCTATTTACAAATAGTTCTTAAAACCCTTCAGACGCAAAATCAAGAGTAGAGGATTTAACATGCATGAAAAATATATGGGATTCAACATGCACGCATTTAAAAATTTAATTTAGTTACAACTAGCATTCACCTATTGCAATTGTATTACAGTTAGTATTCACCTATTGTAATTGTATGCTATTAAGAAGTTATATTTTTACTTAATAAATTATTGTGATTTTATACTATTAAAAAGTTCTTTATTAATTAATAATTCATTTGTCTCTAAATCAATATATATATATATATATATAGAATGTTATATGTAGGGGCAATTAAGTCAATATAGTAGTTTTTTCCATTCCATTCGACTTACGAATATGATTATACCGGATATGAAAAGGAATTAACATTCCATTCGACTTGGTTACCAAACACTAAAGTGATAAACATTTTCCGTCCATTCGGCGGGAAAAGACAGGTGGAAAGGTCTTTCCATTCTGACCTTCCAACGAGGGGTTAAGGAATGAAATTTCGTCGCTTGGGCAGAAGACTTGGCACTAGTTAGGCATGCCCACGCCTTGTGGTCACGCCTAAGGAACTCAATTGTCAACGGTTGTTCAGAAGACTCGAGGGTAGTTAGGTGTGCCCACGCCTAACTCGGTGGTTTAAAAAAAAAAACCCGAAACCCTTTTCTTTCTTTCCTTCTTTCTTCTTTCTTTCCTCCTCCTTTCTTCTTCCCAATCCACCACCGTTGTGCCTACGCCATCCTTCATCGCGTGACCCACCACCATCCTTCGCCACTACCTCGCTGTCATTCATCCTTTCCTCCACTGTGCCACCCTTTCCTCCAGAGCCTTAGTCCGCTGGTACCCTCCTCCGTGATTCAGGGAAGTTTCGTTGTCCTCTTTTTTTTTTTTTTCATATTCTTTATTTGTTACATTGGGGACAATGTAAGATTTAGATGTGAGGAAGGGTTAGCTATACATTAGTCCTTTGTTTTGCATTTTCTTTTCTTTGGTAGTTCTTTATTTTAAACAATGATGAATGCAATCGAAATGTGAGTATAAGTAGTTAGTTCATGCCAATTAGGTTTTCTACTTTTCTTGATAATGGATTTAATTGATGAATATGTTGGATTTGGCATCAATTCTTTACCACTTGTGAGATTTTTGGACTTGATTGTGAGCAATTTTTTTTTCTGAATTTGCTCTATGTTTCGTTTGTTGAGTAGTATTCCACATGGTTTGGTCATTCTAGAACTTGCTCGGTTATGCATGTCAAGACCATGTTTTCATTGAATTTGGTGCATTAAAATGATAAGGGCATCTAGGATTAGTCACTCTTGACTTTCGAAAAAGAAATGCTGCCTTTGTTTTATTTACCCTTAGCGAACCAATTTGGGCCGTTAACCCTCTCTTTGTTTGATAACCACATTTATTAGTCTAAGACCTCTTTTCAGACTTTCTTTTTAAACCCATATGTTAGAGAAATGTTTGAATTTTATTGCATAAGAATTTGGTGGATTATTTGCAATGCAATAAATGAGAAAAAGCAAGTGTAGCAAGCTAAGGTGCTTTATGAGTCGTTTGTTTCCTTTGTCTTCAAAAAAAAAAAAAATGAAAAAAGAAAAGAAGAAAAAAAGAAAAAAGAAATGGAAAAATGAGTGAAAAAAAACAAAAAGAGAAAGTGAAGAACAAAAGGAAAGAATGGTTCCGACGTGTTTTCATGTGAAGTTCTTTTGTTGTGATTATGGCAAGTACCAATTCTTGCTACATTTGTTGGGTTGATAAAATGCTCTTTTGCCTTGGAAGTGAAAATTTGTGAAGAAACTTGTGCATTGAATTTTTGACATTTTCTTTGGCATGTTTACACCTAAATTGACCTTTTATCCTACCTTTACCCGAGCCCTATTACAACCTTATGAAAGTCCCTTTGATTTTTGCATTTGATTCATGGTTTAGTGGTGGAGATGTGATATATGAGCAAGCCTATGGTAATGTCGTTCCATTGTGTTGATTTGAGTGCTATTTATACCCTATATACTTTGGAGTGAATGAGTGCATTTGCTAAATTCTTGTGAGGTTTGTCAAATTGATATATTCTAATCTTGATGAGGTTGTATGGAAGGTGGAATGTCTTGGTTGGTATGACTTGCTATGATTGCTCCATATCTTGATTGCGTTTCTGAGTTGGGATATGCTTGAGGACAAGCATTATTTAGGTGTGGGGGAGATTGATAGGATGCATTTTAGTTGTTTATTGTGTTAATATTTCCTAATTATTTAGACTAAAAATTGCACTATTTGGTGGATTCTACCGAGTTTGTACATTTGGTGATTAAATGCAGGAATTTGTGGAAAAGATGCTGAAAATCTGTAATTCCAGAAGACTTCTTGATAGTTAGGCATAGGCGCACCTAAGTCAGATGTCCAAGTCCGGGTTGTCGGGATTTCAACAGCACCTGGGTAATTTCCAAGAACTGGAGAATTCCAAATCTGAAGATGTGCTGGAGTTGATTATTAGGTTTTCCTATTTAGTAGTTGAATACCATTAGGAAACTATTTTTGATATTTGTTATTAGGAAATCTTTTAGATTAGGAAATCCCTAATAGAGTGGGAATTTAAATTATTAGTAGTTTTTCGCTTCTTTTATTGAAAAGTGTGACGCCCCCACCTCCCCAATGTAGCCTTCGTCAGACTCAAACATTCATTTATGAAACCATCGATAAAAGGTACTTAAAATCGACAAATTCAAAAATACACCGACATTTCATCAAGGAGACATTGATAATAACTCCAAAATATCACAACTATCAAAATCATCCAAATGGTTCAATCTTATACAAAAGAGGAAATCCTACAAAATACTAAGAGGTAATCCCGATAGGTACTAGGTTCCTCGATTCTCGCTTCCACTTCCGCACTTGGAAAACAAATATATTGGGAAATTTTAACGCTGAAGAAAGCATGCACACAATTAGGATAAAACAATACATCAACAACTAAAACAATTTAAAAGCAAAACAAGCAATATTTCACATCGAAATTTAATAATATCATATAAAGGATATGTGTGGTTACGGAGGTAGAGATGACTACCGTCCCGTGGACGTAGCACGCGTACTCCATCCAAATTTCGCATTTCAGTAGTCACATCCAGGTCCCACTTCATGAGGTCCGACTTTCAAAATAAACCTGACACTCACAACCACACTCTCACATCTAGTAGACACCACTTGAAACCTCACCCGCCTACTTACACCCCCCACTGGGCCCGCCGTCAAAATATGTAAAGTTGGTAATACTCGAGTATACCTTGGTGGCGAAGCGACTCCAACCGACATAACACTTTTAAGACCCATGGTTCACCAATTCCTCGACCAAGCCCCTATTGCCTACCCGAAGTTGAAAGGTTCCCCAATGGGGTTTCATGCCCCATACTTTCAATAGCAAGCAAGCATGCAATTCAAGTAGTTTAATTCAAGTAACCACTGTTCAAGTCGTCAAACAATGAACAATTCAAGTAGTTGAATTCACTTACAAGTAATTCAATTACGAATAAAAGTACGCCACCGAGGCATACAATCATGCTTTTCAAACGAATTCACCAAACCAAGTATTGAATGCACTTGAACACTCACCTAATTCGATAAACCAGAAAATGCACAAGATGGTTAAACTTCTGGGTCACCTTGTCAAACACCGGATCACCGCCAAAAGAAACCATCAAGGACTTGCCAACAAGCTAAAGTTTAAAACTTAACATAGCTAGTTAATCTGCCCCACTTTCTTGTCCGAGCCATATCTCAAGTTATACTCATCGAACTTGGGCAAAGCTTACGGCTACGGAAACTAGACTCGGAGTACTATGATTTACTATAAGGGCTCATTTTAAGATTAATAACTTAACTTGGGTTAAAATGCGCAACAAAGCGACGCGAAGGCGACGAAACAGCAAATCAGATTTGGAAACCAGCCTTTTTCCCCCGTTTTCTGCGAACCATAGGAAATGATCTACCATGCGAGCCATATACCGTTTGAAAGCCCTTGAAGTCTAGTTTCTAACGCCACCAACGGAGCTCAATTTCGACTCCTGAACAAGAAATTATAACTACTTAAAGTTGGGTCGGTGGGCTGCCCTGTCAGCTCAGTTTCCAGGTTTGAAGTGTCAGTTTTGGAACACCGTTTGGGCAGCAAAACGATATCAAAAAAAATGCCAAATTTTGCAGGGATAAACTCCAGTATATGAACTATAGTTGTACCAAATTTCAGCCAAAAAATCAATTGGAAAGGCAGTGAACAATGTGGCTAAAGTTGACTGAAAATCAGGTGACCCATCCTGTCCCTGAAACTAAATTTGGTTTCAGCTTTGAATTTATCCAAAATGGTCTTCATTTCACTCCATTTTCAAAACCAAGGTTCTAAAAATATTTCTTGATCAAATAAAGGTTAATTGGTGGAAAAATTTCGGACAAAACACTCCAAAACAGGTTGGTCAAATTGGACAGCAAAGAAGACTGATTTCCAGGTTGTTGCACCTCATTTCATTCACCTTCTCATGCACCAATTGAAGGACTTTCTTAGCTATGAAAAACCCAGCTTAAAGCCTGAGATATCAGCCCTCAAAACCACCCCAAGACCTCATGAAAACCGCTGCAAAAACAGGGGAAAAAGTTATTAACTTCAACCCGGCGGCATTTCCCCTCTTTTCCCTCATCCACCACATTCCAAGACCTCTAAACTTATCTCATCAACATTTTCCCCAAAACACATCCATTTCACATATACATATTACACAAGTCAATCATCAAGTGGGGTGGGAGTTCATAGAGCCCACCCTACATTCCAATCAACAAAAAAAATATCTCGAGAATCCCAATCACAAACTAACTCAAGCAAGTTGACACAAAAACATTTATACTTGAAGTTCAAAATAGCTCAGAAAATCTCACTAAGAGAAAATTCATAATTAGGGTTACACATCTCGGAAATGGGTAAAGCTTGAGCCGTTGAAAACTAGGTTCAACCCTCTAAAATCACGAAGGTATCAGGTACAAATTTACGAGGCAAGGCAATCAAAACTGGACATCACTTAAACTGTTAGAACAATTTCGGTAGAGCAGGGCTGACTTTCAGCCAACTTTCAAAAATCACTGCAACTCGTGAGGAAAAGAATCAGGGCACAAGGGACATACTGTTGGAAAGCCCCACGAAGTCTACTTTCAAATGCCGCTGACGGCACTCAATTTCGACTCTCGAGCACTAAATAACAGTCCAAAGAACAGGACAGGTCAAGCTGACTGAGCAAACAGATTTCCAGATTCACAGGGCAATTTTTGGTATATCATTTGAGGTCGAAAACACTTTAGATTAACACCAAATTTGATACACATATACTCTCATATATGAACTATAATCCTGCCAAAATTCAGTCAAACATTCCCAAGAAAAGGTCACTTTCCAAATGCACCAAGTTTGGTCATCAACAAGGTCACAAAACTGGAATTTTCCAACTTTCCTTCTAAGTTTACAAATCATGTCCATTTGACCTTCAAACCCAAATTTTCTTGCCCCAAACCATCACACACTTGTAAATTAAAGTCCCAAGAGTTGTTTGAAGCAAAAAGTAGCTTAAGTTTAACATGGAAAATTCGAAATTCAATCTGCAAAAGAAGACTGCCCTGTTCAAGTAGAATTCCAGATTTCATCCAAATGTTATAAACTTTAATCCAACAAAAATCGTTCCAATTAGGGCTAAGGTTTTCTTCCATTCTTAAACCAACTAAAACACATACAAACATCATCATATAACAATCATTAGAGCACCATGAATTTACCAAAAATTCGAAAATTCAAGGCACAACTCAAGCAGAAATTTCGGCCAGCTTCTTTCTTCTTCCTCTCTTGTTTTACTTCAATGTTCTAACCAATTACACCATATCTCTCCTAGATAACACAACAATCAAGCAATAAACATTCAAATCCTCAAGGCATCTACCTAGGGTCAAGGTTCTTGAAGAACCCATCAACAACCAACCACTACATCATCTACACTACTCTTACTACTAGGAGCTGAAATGAAATGAGAGAAAGGAGGGATGAACATTCGCAACTTTTACCTTAGCTGCTACGGTGAAGGTCAGCTCAGCTTCCACGATGAAGAGAGGCCCAGCTCCCTCGATGAAGAGCAGTGCTGGCTAGTCCCCAAGCCACCGAAATTCTGCCTAGACAAGATGAAGAGCAGCACCGGCTAGTTTCCAAGATGAAGTCCAAGATGAAGTGCAAGTTTCAATGGAAGGTTTATGGCTGAAATTTTTGGGAAGAAATTGGAGAGGTATAACCGGCCAAGAGGAGAGGAAAAGATAGAGTTGGAGTGGTGAGTTGGTAAAGTAAAATGTGATAAGAAAAAGAGGGTTGACTTAAGTGGTCTTTGGCCTCAAAAATCAAAGGTCAATTATTAAGTCATTAGGGCACCTAATTGAGCTTAACTTGTCTCAAACGCATGTAATCCCTCAATTAACTTTTCTTAGTCTACCAATGATCATCCTTTCTAGTCCAAAATTTATCATGATCTCGAACTACCATTTTCCTCAAAACGTGTAGAGCTAATTCTCACTAGTCGTGGAAAACTCAAATTCACGATCACCATGTTCTAAAACACAAGTGAGGCATTAATCTTTATGAATGGATTTAAAATGAATAAAATGACTGCATTAAAAAATCAAGTCTGAGCAATTCAAGTCAAACGAAGGTCAAGCAAGCTTATTTACACTGAGGGTTGAACTTAGGGTTTTAAATTGAGGTTCTCGCCTGACTCGCGAACGAGGTATACCGGCACAAGTACTAGTGAAAATCAAGATTTTGAACCGATACAAATGAGGAGAATAAAGTCGATAATGGAAATATATATATATATATATATATATATTAAAAAAAACACATACAATTAAATATTACAATTCTCATGAAAATGCTTTGAAATAAAATTAAAATTAAAATTCTCATGAAAATGCGGGTCCTCACAAAAAGGAAAGAAAAGAGACGTGGTCGTGAAGCATATATCTTTGGGGTGACTAGTACCAAGGGACTAATCTATCCGTGATTGGTCTCTGGTTGTAGCAATCTTGTTGCGGGGCTTTGGAGAAAAAGACACGGTCGCGTGAAGCATACAAGTCTCTGGTGATTAGTAGTTCTCATTATCCTTTTGGCTCCAGTGGAGACTTCGGACGAAGGAAGAAACGAAGAACTAGCAATATCCTTCTCGTTTTGTCCGTCCTTCGCTGTTTTGCTTTGGGAAATTAATAGATGACTTTGTTATTTTCTTTTAAAAACTTTGGTGGAATTTCCTGCGTGATGCGTGGCTAATTTCATCTTTCTAGTCAAGGAACAACTGAAGATTTGGTTTATCTATTTCTGTGAGATCCAATTTATTTTAACCGTTTCCTTTATTCATTGGTATTTGTATGTTTTCTGCCTTTATTGATTATTGTGATTGTGTGTGGTTAAATAAGTATGTAGTATTTAATTATTCATGTAATCTATTTGCTAATTAGAATAGTTGAATCCGTAATTGTTTAGTTACTCTAATCCCGGTAGCAACTGGCATAATTGGGTTTGTGTCAGGAAAACATACCATCTAATTTAAATAAACCCTCGTAATGTGTTTATTAATTAAAGCAGGGTTTCTCTAATTTTTAATGCAATCAGGAATTAAATCCTATGGTCATACCTAGGGTTATTTCTGGATTAGGGAAATAGTCAATGGTCGTACCTTGGCTATCGGAACAGTAAGGAGAAACTAATTGTCAGATTGTATCGGCAATTAAAAACCTGTTTGTCAATGAATGTTGGAATTATATTTGCATCAATGATCAGTTATTTGAACCATTTCTGAAGTGTATTCTTGGCTAGAGTTTTTCCTATTGGTTATCTCTCTTGATTATTTTTTATAGTTGATTATTTAGTTAATCTTTTGTTAGCATTTAATTCTTAAAATTTCCCTATTTCCTACAACTGAAAAAAGAGCTAATTTTCCCCAGTCCCTGTGGAGACGACCCTATTTGCCACTGTACGCAAGTTAATTAATTCTGGTATATCGGATCAAGCATACTCCTTGGAATCAGGATGAAGGAAGTAACCCATTGCACATCCGAAGTCCCTGCTCCAGTACCTGGAATTGGATTTTGGTTATTTCCATTGGTAGTTAAGTCTATTGATTATTATTGCACAGGCTTGACGCCTGTTAAGCACAAGCAACATACCATTATAAGCCTTGCATCTTAAGAAATCATATAATGCACACTTCATAATTGGCAACTGAAAATTGATTTTGAGCTAGAAACTTGTTTAAGACTTGATTTGTGATTTTCTATGGATTGATTTTATGTGATTATAATATTTAGTCATGTTTATTGTGCTGAAAATGAGATTGTTGAAATATTTCTTTATTCAAGAATTATTTCATATGTTTGGTGCGTTATATAACTTGTATTTTAGTTTGACATTTTTTGGTATATGGTTAATTATTTTGTCAGTTGTTGTTATCTTTGTGTTCTACTCAACATGAGAAACATTCTGATATAAGATTTTTGCAACTTCATGTCGATTTTGGGTAAGATAAGAAAAACACTCAAAAAGAAAAAAGAAAAAAAAATTAAAAAACAAAGAGTAGAAGCTAAAGTGCTAGAGGCACTAAAAGGGGGGGTGTCCAAGAAAGTCCTTTAGAAGAGTTGGCATAACAGAATGGGTTTAGGTGGCGAAATTAGGAGTTAAAGTATTAGGGTTCATTTGGTTTATAGGATAAGACAGGATTGGATGACTTATCTCGTCTCATCAATGTTTGGTTGCATTTTTATAATTGGATTAGATATCCATGTTAACTAATTTAATCCTCTCTAGAGGGGATAAAGTCATCCCATGGGGGGTCCTGGTATTATTCATCCAGGGATAATTGTGAGAGGGGATAATGATTTCTCAGATTCTTTTACCCTTATCAAGAAAGACAAAACCTAAAACTATATTAATAAACCAAACATTGGATAACAAGAATGAGTAATCCCATGATGATTAATCTCAGGATTAATTATCTAAGAATGAGTCATCCTATCTCATCCAATTAGTGAACCAAACGAACCCTTAGTACTACTATTAAAGGTTTAGAGGTAAAGTTTAACAACCCTTGTTTACAGGATAAGTTGTGGTTCATAGTGTCAAAACTTTGTCACAATATTGGAAAAAATTAAAACGAAGGTCAGAACCATGCATTCTTGCATGATTTTTTAAATTCAGATGCAACCTCGCAACCGGAAGCAAGATACAGGATGTACGAGTGCCCATACCCAAAAAAAAAAAAAAAAAGAACTCTATGAGGCATTGTTAGTCTGTATTATCTCTTTCAATGTGTAGAAGAGTTGGGACTTTTAACTTTGACCCGTGATGATGAGGTCATTTATTTGAACAAGAACCTATCAAAATGAAATCAGTCAATAACATTTGAACAAAAGATGAAATTCTTCAATTTATAACTTCCACGCCATCACAAAATTCAGTTTAGATACAAGTACTTGAAGACCAAAGGGATGGCTCAAAGAAACAGGTCAAGAATAGTTGATCAGTACTCAAATTGGAGGAAGAAATTGCAAGAAAAGAGAGAAAGATTAGACAAAGAAGCATAGTGGAAATAGTAGAAGAAGGACGAGGGGCAACTACTTAAAGATGCAAATTTGAAGGTAAGAAAAGCACAGTAACCTCTGTTTTACAAATGTATTAAATGATGCTTTAATTATGAAAATGATATAGAGACTGGGTTAACATGATAAAATAGATAAGCTGAATATTCATATATATGTAACGCTCTAGGCTAATGGATCGGCCCAAATAACTCTTTGAGTGATTATGGGCTTAAAATGAAAATCATAGGTTCAAAATGATTAATCCAAATTACTTAATAGCCTTGAGTCCATGTTATCATACATATCCTTTGTTTAGTCAAAGTCTTGATGTAGGACAGAAATGAAATGAAGCCTCACACTCTTACTCATTTAAGAACTTCGCTTTCTCGTAAAGTCGGGTCACAATCCAAACTGTTCACTCAATTGTGCTCAAAATCTAGAGATGTCCCCATAAAAGAACTAGTGCTTAGACTCTAGAGATGACCTTGTCAAAAAATTGGTCACAAGCTAAATTTGAGATTCAAACTGTTTATAAATTCACAGGTAGCAGTTAATGGTTCAAATTTTTCATAAATTTTTACTTTTGCGAATGAAAATCCATATTTGATTTTTAATAGAAAGTGAGAGAAGTTGGCCATTTTGAGATAATATATACTACACAAGACAAGGGCGGATCAATTCTAATCAAAATAAAGATTTCTTTTAGGAAAGCAAAGTATTAATAAAAATAAAAGTCAAGATGCAAGTACAACAAAAAGAAAAAGAAGTTAAGTAATACGGGACAAATTTCACCAATTTTATAGCACATGTATCACCCAGGGCATAAGGGGCATGATGACTTGACGTCATCCTTACCTTCCTCTAGCTTGTCATCGGCAGTTTGTTTAGGGTTCTAAACTCAATGGTGGCAACTAATCACGAGAGTTGCACTCGTTGCGAGACTTAACCCAACACCTTATAGCATAAGCTGATGACAGCCATGTACCACCTGTGTCCGCGATCCCGAAGCCATTCCTCTTTTTCAAGAGGGTTCGTAGCATGTCAAGCCTTGGTAAGGTTCTTTGCTTTGTATTGAATTAAACCACATGCTCCACCACTTGTGTGGGCCTCCACCAATTCCTTTGAGTTTCATTCTTGCGAATGTACTTCCCAGGTGGGATACTTAACACATTAGTTATAGCACTTGTAAGGGCCTCAAAATTCAGATTTTGTTTTAAAATTGCATAATAATGTTTATATTGTGTTTATTCATTGAAAAATGTGTGAATTTATGTTTAAAGTGAATATTTTATAATTTAGTGAATTTTTTGAGAATTATTTGCCGGTGTGTGTGTTCGGCCAATTTAAGCGTTAAATTTTATCTCGAAGTGTGAATAGTGACTTTAAGTTGAAAACGAGCAGATGTAGTGATATTACTGATATATATTTAAGGTTGGACAGTATTGGAATGAATTAAAATAGTGTGAGTTAGAGTGTCACGCTGGACGCGACATAAAGTGGTCGAAAGACCACTTTTCCTTAAAACAGGGAAAAGTAACCTTTTTGCTCCCTTAAAGTCAATCTTCTTGCTTTTGAGCTTCCCATTTTCAGCCACACTTTTGCTTGAAGAGAGAGAGGGAGGCCGAGAGCTAGGAGAAGAGAGAGAGAGAGAGTTTGCTTTGTTCTTCCATTTCTTCTTCCTTCCTTTCTTGAAGTTTCAAGCCACCATTGAAGACACTTGCTTCCTTCATTGGAGCAGCCGTGAGAGAGGGAAGGAGAGAGAGGGTTTGGTCCGAAAATTTGAAGGAGAAAAGAGAGGAAATTTGCTACTTGTTCTTCCAATTTCTTCATCATCCATCATCTTGAAGTTGTGAGACTTTAGTGGAGGATTTTGGCTTGTTCCTCTTCATCATTGGCAGCCGTGTGAGAGTGAGACGAAGAGGGGGAAGATTCAAACTTGAGAAGAGAGAAAAAGAAGAGAAAGAAAGCTTGTGGAGTTGTCTAGTCCTTGTTCTTGAGCTTTTTGTTGGAAATCACCGTCAAAACAAGAAGATCTCGAGCTAAAGTTGGAACTTTGTGGAGAAATCAAGCTTGGAGTGTCCTTCTTGTAAAGTACTCACAAGATCTTGGGTGATCTTGTCAGATCTACTCAGATCTGAAGGTATAAGACTTGAACTTTTTGGATCTGGCTTGATTAGTGTTCAATAAGATAGATCTACAGTTTATTTTGCTAGAAATGATAATGTTTGAAATGATTGAGTTGGGCTCTTGAATTCCCAACTTAGGTAGCGGACTTGAGGTGGATTTTAGGTACCGGACTTGAGGGCCTGATTGTGGATGTGTTTGAATTTCATGAAATAAGTTTATATTGTGGTTAGAAATTAGTTGTGTTGCTGAAAATTTCAAAAGAAAAGAGGTGTGATGGCTGAACCCTTGCCTGGCAATAATGAAGTGTGATTTCGAAACTTTATGATGTTTCTTGAAGCAATTGTGCCTAAGTATATATGTGTTACGTTTATTTGTATGTTTGAATAAGAGCGAAGTCATGAATTTTAAATGACAAAGAGTGAAGTTTTCTTGAACATTTGGATAAAAGTGTTGTTTAGACAAATTCGAGGGTTTTACAACATTGTGGTTAATTTCTATGAATTTTGAATGTAAAGACTTGATGGAAATTGTTTAAACTTTTGCTAAAGCTTTGATTAAGAGCAAGTGTTGAATAATTGTGAAAAGAGTGATTTTGAGGTAAGAGACCTCATATAAATTTCGTAATAAAAAGGATTTGAAAAGTGATGGTTTGGGAGTACATCGATGGAGTGCTACATTTGTAATGATATAGTGATTGTAAAAGATCCGATTAAGACATTGTATAGTATGAAATGAATGTTTTTCCTTGAGGGAAATTTTGGGAAAAATATTGATTGAGACTAAGAAGTGAAAGTGATTTATTTTAGTGAACGAGTGAAAAGTGAAACTCAACTATTGTTTTTTTTAATTTGTTTTAGGGGTTGTGGAAGGAGGTGAAATCGACCCTAACTTGGAAGCTGAACCTTACTATTTCGGTGAGTTTCCATGCTTGTTATGTGTTGATGTGAAAATGATTGCAATTGTATTTAGTGAAGTGATTTTGAAATGAAACATAGTTTTCGAACCCTCCGATGGAGTGGTGTGTACTTATCGCACTTACCCTCATTTGAGTGAAAATAATCATGAAAGTGTTTTGAAATGATTTATTGTGAAAGTGTAGTGTAACGATTTATTGTGAGAATGTAGTATAGTGATTGATTGTAAAAGTGTTGTGTAATGACTTATATGTGTATGTGAAATGTCGGGAATTCCTGAGACCTATAGGTAAGACTTTCAACTCGAGCCGGAGGTTAGGCCTAGGCCGAGGAGAAAGGTCGAGCCATAGGGTTCTTTAAGTGAAATAAAATGTACTCTGCACTTGGCATAAGGACTCGTCCCTAATACTGGAGAGTACACAAACTAAGTGAAGTGCAGTGATATAAAGTGTTAAGTGTTTGGAGTCGGGCCCGGTGGGGGGTTTTGGAGGAGTAAGGAGTAAGTGAAGGTCTACATGGTTTTAATTGTGAAAGTTGACGGAGTGTCAACTACTCGTATCGTGATCAAGTTTCGTGGATCTTAGCTCCTGAGGGCTACCCGTATCCTACCATTGTGCTGTTTAATGTTTACTTATCAGGTTTATTTCGATTACGAATTTTGAAGTGAAATTTCATGAGTGCTAAGTGAATTGCATGTTTTTGGAACTCACTGGGCTATTAGCTCATTCTTTTCCATTTGTTTTACTTAGCAGGTAATGAGAACCCAAGTGATGGTGCCAACCCTTAGTGTTGGGGTTTACTTTGGTATGTGTGTTTAAGAGATTTGAATGTTTCGAGTGAGGGCTTTTGTATTGAGGAACCCATATGTATGGGAAAAGTATGTTGTGTATTTTGGGTTTGTAATCTGAAAGTTATGAGATTGTAAGATTGGAGTTATGTATTTGTAATGTATCTAATGGAGTCGGTTTGAGAGTAGGTTTACTTTGGTACGTTAATGATCTTTATATGAGTGAGTCCTGACGAGAGTTGGGCAGGCGGCCTACGGATACCTTAGGGTTCACCCTAGGGAGAAGTGGAGCTGTCACAGCACTACACGGGTTGATACGTATAGTGTGATACGATTTCTAGACCCCTCGCGAAGCTAGAATCGTCCCACAAGCCCACGAACTCGAGGTGTCAACATTGAGGTGGATTCGACTTCAGACTTAGACAACACAGGTATGAAATGAAGGTAGAAGACGCCATAATCAAGTACGTTACTTAATTGATAAGTCAAAGATCATCCAAGGAACAACCTTAAGATGTTCAAGGCAGCTTTCACAAGTCAAAGAGAATGCTTCTTGTTAAAGATCCAAATCTGGAAATTTTATTTAAATGCACGAATTATCTTGAACAACAGATGAAGTAGGCTATTTATAACCTTACATAAGCCTACTAAAGCTAGGAATAACTCAAGGAATCCAGTCGGCCTTAACTAAGGATAAATGAGCTGAAATTCCTACTTCACCTAGGAAACCCAGCTGAACTAACAACAACTAACTAACTTACAAAATAAATGCTAATTAACTAATGCTAATTCAGCCCAAACAAGCTAGCCGAATTGCTTATTGAATGAAAACACAACAAATGAATAAACAACTCCTAGCAACGCCTTGATTAATCACTGGAAGTTTGAACAACTTCATCCTCAATTGAAAGCACTGTCTTGGAAACTTGACAAGTATTCTCTAACTTGATGCCATCAATGACTTTGTGAGACCTTTCTTGCTCTTGAATCACTCTTACCAAAGATTGGAACGACTCTTTGAACTTCTTAATTCGTGAACGTGTAACCGAACCCAGAAGAACCTTCACGGGGCTACAGCTTGAAGCTTGGATAGCATGCAATTCTTGATCACAGTGCCTAGTATCCATCATTTACGGTTAGGACTACTGGGGTATCTAATCCCATTTGCTCCCCTAGCTTTTGTCTCTCAGTGTCTGTGTCGGCCTAGCAAAGTACTTTCACCATTGGTGTTTTTTCAGATCTCTACGCATTTCACCGCTCTACCGAAAATTCCCTCTACCCCTACTGTACTCCAACTTGGTAGTTTCCACCACCTATCCAAGGCCCTATGAATAGATGGGAGACTTAAAAAGCCATCTATAGACGCTTTACGCCTATTCCAGGTAACGCTTGCATTCTTTGTCTTACCGCGGCTGTTGGCACAAAGTTAGCTGATGCTTATTCCCCAGATACCGTCATTGCTTCTTCTCTAGGAAAAGAAGTTCATGACTTGTGGGCCTTATACCTCCATGCGGCATTGCTGTGTCAGGCTTTTGCCCTTTGCAGAAAATTGCCAACTGCAACCTCTTATAGGGGTCTGGGTCGTGTCTCAGTTCCAATATGGCTGATCATCCTCTCAGGCCGTCTATTCATCATCGCCTTGGTAAGCTATTACCTCACAAACTAGCTAATCAGATGCGAGCCTTCTTGGGTAGATTAGTTCTTTTGCTCCTCAATCTATGGGGTATTAGTAGCCATTTCCATTTCCAGTTGTTGTTCCCTCCGAAGGGTAGATTCTTATGCATCACTCACCCACCCCTCACTGGAAACACCACTTCCCGTCTGACTTGCATGTGTTAAGCATGCCGTCGGCATTCATCCTGAACCAGGATCAATCTCTCCATGAGATTTCTTGTTTATAGACAAAGCCGATTCGGAATTATCTTTCATTCTAAGGCATAACTTGTATCCATGCGCTTCATATTCATCCAAAGTTCGCTCCTAGAAATATAGCCATCCTTGCCCCCTTACAGCAATCCCATAACATCTTATCCATTCTCATTGAGGGGAGCAAAGCCAAATAGAAAAACTCAAATTGGGTTTAGGGATAATCAGGCTCGAACTAATGACTTCTGCCATGTCAAGGTGAGACTCTACTACTGAGTTATATCCCTTCCCTGCCCGCATCAATAAATAGAATAGACTAATCCTAAGTTAAAAGGTTGAGAAACTCAACTCCACTATTCTTGAACAACTTGGAGCCAGTCATTCTTTTCACACTATTAAGGATATGAAAATACTGGTAAAAAATGGATTCAATTGTCAACTGTCCCTATCGGGAATAGGATTAATTGCTAATTTGAAGGAACTAGAGTTACATCTCTTTTCCATTTCCATTCAAGAGTTCTTATGTGTTTCCACACCCCTTTAAGACCCTCCAAAAATGGACAAATTCCTGCTCTTAGGAACGAATACAAGATTCGTCACTCCAAAAAGGATAGTGGTAATCCCATCATTAACTACTTCATTTATGAATATTTATGAATTTCATAATAATAGAAATACATGTCTTATTGAGACAGAATTTGTAACTTGCTATCCTCTTGCCTAGCAAGCAAAGATTTACCTTTGTGGAAAAGATGATTCATTCGAGTTGACATAAGAGTCTAATTACATTACATTGCCAGAATCCATGTATATTTGAAAAAGGTTGACCTCTTTGCTTCTCTCATGGCACACCTCTCTTCCCACAAATATTTTACTATCTCCCATTAATGATTAATTCTAATCTACTCACCAATTCTACTCACCAATTCTACGGGAATAATGGGACATAAAAAATGAAAAAGGGGATTCAAATCACATATACAAACTACCTAGGCACAAAACCGAAGAAGTCTAGATTAGGTTGTTCCCTTTTTTTTAATTTCAACCTAATCTATATTAATATTAGAGACTTAAATCTATTGAGTTTGAGTCAACTTTTTTAGTACCAAATATAGTTAGAATTCAAAAATACATAGAAAAATTCATGAATAATTAGACTACTCCATTTACGAGATAAAGAATAATAGATAGAATCACTGAAAATTTCAATTTTGATAAAAAAAATTAGAAAATAGATATGGGATGGAGGGTTTTTCTAACTAACTAACTTCTCTACATAGGAATATTTTGAACATATGATGAAAAGACCACCCGCCTTTTTTGAATTCAAGCGTGTGTAATCCATGGGATATATCGATTGATTCGATCTGAGCTCTTACAGAGAAATAGTTTGAGAAGGTCCAATTGGCTAAAATAAATTTCTAGACTGGCGGATGCTTGTTTATACTTTTTTCTATGAGATTCTGCGAATTTCTTCTATTGCATTGCTACTTGTTGGCTATTTTGATGACTAACAAACCAACATGATGGTTTTTACTAATCCCCTTTCAAGTCAATTTGTAGTGAGACAGGTTTTTCTCAAATATCTCATTCATATATGTCGGACGATGTTGTCGGACGCAAGACATAAGTGCGGACGTCTGACAGGGTGCAATGGAAGATGGGAAAGTCACTGGTTCTGTCGGACGATGCTTTTGGATGTCCGACAGTTTACGACAAAGTTTCGGACGATGGTTTCGGACGAAGACTCAAGTTTCGGACGTCCGACAGATTGAGAGGATGAACAATTAGCTTCTGGTTCTGTCGGACGGTGGAGTCTTTGGTTCGGACGTCCGACAGTTTACATCTCAGGATTTCAGCAAACTGTCAGACGGTGGCTTCGGACGCAGAATTGAGTGTCGGACGTCCGACACGCCCAATGGCTATTTTTTTCTACATTTAATTCAGGACCGTTGGAGTAGTTTGGGTAGTTATATTTGCATCCTCTAAATACCTTAAAGGCTAGATATGTTCAAAACTTTTGACAACCATTACTTACAAGCCTTTAAGAGCAAATTTAGCAAGAATTTGTGTCTTTTCTTTGTACTTGTAGTGTAAGTGAGTGTGTGAGCTTTTATTGTTTTTCAATTGTGAGAGAAGACTCAAGTGTGTAGCATAGTGAGGGTTAGCAAGGCTGTTGTAAAACCTTTTGGCTTAATCAAGAAGAGATTAAGGCAAGCAAGAGGTGATCCTTCCATGTACAACTTGGTGTAACTTCATCAAATTGAAGTAGCAATTGCAATTGAGGTATTGGACTTCAAGTTGGGTGCAACTTGGTAGTCCATTTGATTTCATCTCTCCTATTTATTCTTTAATTTGATTTCTACTTGTGATCATCTACTTGGTGTGTTCTCTATATTCCTTGTTCAAGTGTTTGTGTTACCAAGAAAACTTGATCAATTCAAATTGTGTGATTATTATCATTCATCAAGTTTTAATTTCCTATAAACCTAATTCACCCCCCTCTTAGGTTGCTTTCGGGACCTACACTACTCATAGTATATAGATTTTGAAGAATGCTATTTGACTTTTACCCTATTTCTTTATTTTTTAGCCAAATTGGGATGGTGGTGCTTTATATCTTCTATTGTTTTTCATTCACTTTTATTTCTAGTAAGATAATAATTTTACTTATAAAAAATAAATATAAAATGAGGAAAAGTTTATCATATATGTTTTTATTATTCTAATTCACTAATAAAAGTCTTTCAATTTTTGTGTGGAAAAGGTTGGTGATACGAAAATTACTAATTGATATTTGCAATCAATTTATAATGTGGACTATTTAGATTAGAATGTTGGCAGAGCAATTGTTCAGTTGATAGATACAAAATGTGACAGCCCTACTTTCCCCGAAGGCGAACCAAAGGGGTTAGCGGACCGCCTGCCCAACTCTCGCCAGGACTCGAAACAATCACTCATGAAACCATCGTCAAAAGGTATTGAAATTACTGACAAATTCTCACATAATACAAACCCCAAAATTACATCAAGGTTACATTGATAATAACTCCAAAATACCATAAACTGTCAAAGTCATCCATTAACTCCAATCTTATACAAAAGAGGAAATTCTACAAAAGTACTAGGTTCTTCGATTTTCGTGCACCACTTCCAGACCTGTTAAGGAAAACAAAGCTTACGGGGTGAGCAAGGCTCATTGAGGTCAAGAATTCATGCACAAGCATGTTAAAGCGGTAACAAATCTGAACAAAACAATCACAGTAGAAAACTGGGAACTCAGTCAAGACAACATAAAAGAATTACAATAAAAGGATACAATTTGCCGTTTCCTTCCTTCTGAAATCTCCATCTTCGGTCTAGACCCAAGCCGTAGTTTCAACAGGAACGTTGACACTCCGTCAACCATTATCTCACAGACCGTAGAAATCACTTTACTGTCACCCGTCTACTTATACCCCCTGTACCGGGCCCGGTCGTCAAGATAAAATTTATCATTATACCAAGTAGGGATGAGCGGCACCTCCCACTCCGTAGAGCGTGGTACATACTGCCGCTTGGTAAGTGAGTCGACGAGACTTCGCTCCAATCGACTTAACCAGAATCTAACCAAAACGGGAGGAGAGGTACCTCCCACTCTCTTGAGTGTGGTACATACAACCGTTTGGTCTCAACAGGTCAAAACAAGCACAAGTACAAGCATTCAATAGTTTCAATTTAGGTGAGGGTGAACGCGGTAAAGTACACGTTCACCAAATCAAACAAGCATACTTTTCAAACAATTTCATTACATCCAAGCATTAAATAACAGGCACTTGAACACTCACCAACAGTTGAGAGCAAGCAAGAAAAGTTAGAAGATCAAGCACGTTCTTCGATGTCCATGAAAACACCTGAGATACGAAAATGCAAGCAATTAACCTTGCGATTCCGAATTAAAAGGAATCTCGTAAAATTTGGAAAATTCTATTTTCAAATGTGAAAAGACGTGACATGCATATACTCAATGAACTAAATTCTCGAGAAATGCTTATAAACACTTAAAATAGCAAAAGGAGCACATGCATGGGCGTTAGACTAAAACCGGACGAGAACGGAACGAAAACGGAAAACACACACTAAAAGGTGAAGAAGACAGTTTTAACACCTTGCACGCCATTACTCATAACTCAGGCTACAAGTATTGGATTAGAGTGTACGAAGTGCTGTTTCAAAGCTAAGAGAACAAGCTACAACTTTCATGAAGAACACTTCTGCCCAGATTCACTCCTTCTGGGTCAAAAGTGAGAAAACAGTTCCAGGAATTTCAGTTTTAGAATTGCCGACAGGCTTGATTCAAACGATCATATCTCAGCGTTCACAGATCCAAATCAAGAAATTCTAGATGCGTTGGAAAGCTAGAATGAAGGGCTATAACTTTTGTGTTTTGGCCAAAAGCCAAATCACAAAGGATCGACACGAAAAATGGAGTCAAAGTGGCTGTCCAGTCATCCCTGTTTTTCTATTTTTCGCCCAAATGCATTGCATCCAACCAAATCGCACGCATGCAAATCCAATGACTCGAATGCAATAACAATCATGCAAAATGCAGCTCTTACACGTCCCACATTACCCTCAACACACACAAACACACACACATAACAATCCAAGAATTTCGGACAGCATGCATCCTCAAATTTCCAGGTTTTGCCTCCAACTTGATAACCATAATCGCAACAACTCTTGAAGGGCTTCTTGCTGGGAAAAATGACAGCTTAGCAATCAACACTTAAACATCAAATTCCGCCCTTAAACTAGCCAAAAACACAGCCGTGAAATTAAACAAAAATCAGAAAAATTCATCCCCCAATTTTCCTTCCTCAAGCCGGTTTCTCCTTGGGGTTTATGGTTCCATTTCAATCAACAATTTCCATATGATCACACACCATACATCATTATCAAGCTAAGCAACAATCTTACATGCTAGTGGGAATCCAAGAGCCCACACAACAACTTAAACCAACAAAGCTACTTAACCAACAATCACAAGCATTAACTTCCAACATTAAAGCTTGAAATCAAAAACCCTATCCCCAACCCTAACTCATATTCATGGCTAGGCATAACCACATAGAAATCAACCAATCCAATCTGTAGAATCATTTCAAAAACTAAGCATGAGCATGAATCAAGCCAAAAGAACCACAAAATCCAACAATTTCATAATCTTCATCAAAATTCCAGCTTTGAAAGATAGAAGACAACCTTTTTAGTTTATGTTCTTGGTGCAACCCCAAGCTCCCAATTGGAAGCTTCACTTCCTAGCTCCGAATCAAGATTGATTGGTTGAACTTGCAAGATTTCCCCAAGCTTTTTTTTTTCTTTTTCTCTCTTTTTTCTCTCTTCTTTTCCTTCTCTTTTCTCACGGTTTTTCCTTCTTCTTTTTTCCCTTGCTTGGCCGGCCCTTATGTGCTATAAAATAGCTAAGAGATTACTCCAAATAGATATTTAGTGTTTGGTCAAGGGTTGGTCAAAATTAGCATGCTAATTTACCTACCAACTTAGGTTAACTTCCACCCTTGCCCAAGTAATTTTCTTTCCTATCAAATTAGTCCATAGGTGCTCAATTCAACTTAGTCTATCAAAGCTCAATTACACCTACTTAGGCTACTAATTACCTAGGAATCTTAATCACTCTTCTTAATCATGCATTTACACACATAAAATCAAAGAGGTAACAAACTCGAGATTGGACATAAAACTTAAATTCATTTTCAAAACTAGGGTTTAACGAAACCAAACTAGGGTTTTCCATATACAACTTAGGGTTTTAACGAAATTTAAGGTTTTCTAAACAAACTAGGGTTTAAATTTCGAATTAGGGTTTTTAGACTTGTAAAACAAAATAGTTAAAACAAAACGCTTTGAGAAATACAGCAAATCATATAAACACCTCGGCAAACATTAATGACTAAAATTAACATTATTTTGTATTAAAGTCGATGAAAATGGTATGGGTCCTCACACAAAAACCTCTCTCTTACTTATTTTTTGATTTGCTCTAGCTTATTAATTTTAATTCAACTAAGAAGGACTTATCTTTTCTATGATGATCAAATGTGGTCCTTACTATCAATTTTATTCAAATAATGATACAAACTTTTTTTAATTATCAATGTTTTTTAAATTTTCTTCCCTTTCATCGATTTTGTTCGAATTCTCTCTTGCTTCAGAAAAAAAGGGAAGAAGGATCTTCTTCAGTGGATCCCTCTTGTTCTTGTTTAGTTCCCTTCATTTTGGAAGTTATTTCTATTTCTACATCCCTCTCTTCCTCATTTTCCACCCCTTCTTCTGTTTTTGAGATTTCTTTCAGTTTCTTAGTAAGGAATGGGGGACAGTATTCTACCTAAATAGTAGACATAGGTAATAAATAAGAGAATACTAAAGATTTGAGTCATAAAAATTCTCAATTCTGACACAAGGTACTTATTATTCGATCTAATAGAGTGATTTTGCTGTATCCAGACTAATACCAATCTGAGCCATTTCATGAACAAAATGTGACCAATTGACCAACCAACAAAACTACTTATTACAAATAACATCTTGACCTGCTGCAGGTCAAGCCATAGAGGGTATTGTGAGACAGCCCATGGTAGAGGGAAAATATGAGATACTCTATCACTCAGTGTAGCTTTTATGAAAGGTTTAACAATTGATGGACTGGTTATAGCATTAGCACTTTTGTTTGCGAATCATTTTGTTTAATCTTATAAATATAAAATTATTGCTTTGAATTTTTCATTTGCTGTTTTGAATTATAGCAAGATTTCACTCCTACAATACTTATTCATTGACAAAATAACCTTGGGGAAGGGCTGATTTGTGGATAAGGAATTGGTATGCCGACTCATTTTCATCCTTTCTCGCCCGGAGTCCAAGGGAAACTAAGTATTGCTAGTTCACATAACTCGAATACTTTTCAAAATAAATAGGAAAAAGGAAACTAAAAGAATAAATAAAAATGAGGGATGAAGTGATACAAAAACAACTCTAGTCAATTTTGTAGTCTATCTATAAAAGGAGATCCTATGAAAAATGTTACCGATTCTTTCCTATTGCAACAAGGTGGACTTTACCAAGGTTGAGAATGTATCAACTATTACATATTGGGTGAAAGTTTCTTGTACCTATTTCTCTAGGTAATCTATTGTTAACAACTTCCTCCCAACTTTTTTCATTGTAAAATACCACAATATTCTATATTGACAACCTGTCTCAAACAAGAGAAAGAAACAAGCATAAAAATTATTTATTTATTTTTATGTTTTTGTTTTGAATGTATTAGAACATCTTTTTTATTTGTTAGCTCAACACTTTGATTGCCTTGTCTAATGTTTTTGTTGAATTTGTTTTCATTCTGATTGTATTTATACATCTAGTAAATTATATATATATATATATATATATATATATATATTCTATTTTATAGATTTTTTAATTTCTTTTTTGGACAATAGAAAAGTATTAGGATTTTTAGAATAATTCAGTAATAAAAAAATTCTTATTCAAAACTAAAATAATGAATGTAATTCCATTTCATATTGGTTACCTCCTGATTCTATTCATAAAAAATGGAAAGCTATCAAGAATTTTACTTATTTTATTCAATTTCAAAAAATATAAAAAATGGATAATCTATATAATAGATATTAATTAAGTATAAGTAAGTAGAAGCTAATAAAAAAATAAATTCAAAATTCTAAAGAAAAATGAGAATTCTTTTTATTTTGTTTATTTTGAATTCACTGAAAGTTTTTTGTGAGATCACCAATATTGTACCGAAGGCACCTTTAGAGTACACCAAATCAATATCACTATCCTTCTTTTAACATAGCAACATAATTTTAATCAGTATCGAAAGGAAGTGTTAAATAATTTATTTTTTGCTTTACTTCTTCTTTAGTTGATATAAAATGATGCCTATTCAATAGAAAATTCTTCCAATAAAACAGATTATTATATTCCTACACTTTTTATATTTTTTAAATAGATGTGAGATCTAAAAATTCTCTTTTGTTCTCTTCTTTCTTTTTGATTTTGATAATTAGAAACATTGGCTGCTATTGGACAGCTATTAGTTTTCAATGCAATTCAAGCAAACCATTTAAGCCCAAAACTTGGATTCATTTTAGCCAATTGTAATAACCATTATTTTGCTTGCTTATCACATTGATGTAAGCTATTAAAATTTGACTTAAAATTTGACAAAGAATTGTTCTCATCTAGAATTAACAAATAAAAATTTTTCAAAAGAATAAAATGAAGAGTATTAATTTCTTGAGCTTCACATGTCATACTTTTCAAGATTTGTTTAGAAATTTGAATCCAAAAATGCAGATTCATAAGTCAAATTTGTTACTAGTCATTAATGTTGCAAAGTATTCATTATCAAAATGCAATCTCATAGGCAAGTTGTTGGTCCCAAATGCAACCAAAGGGGGTGAATTAGATTGTTTAACAAGACAAGTAAATATGGCAAGAATTCACCCAATAAAACAAGTACAAACTATTTCTCAAGTATGCACAAAGATATATCAAATTAAGCACAATAAAGATGCCACAATTGAGCAATAAAGAAAAGAGATAGAGAAAGAATTGCAAACCAAATTTTCAAGTTGCATCGAATTTTGATAAAATCCACTAATAGTTTCTTCAATTGTTGGTGAAACTAACCAACTTGTACAAGTGGAGATTCACTCCTTCCTCACCCTAAAAGCCTTTAGTTGAGCCAAGGAGTTTTACAGCTATCCTAGTTAACCCTCAACAAGGTACAATTGAAAACTCACTCAACCAATTAAGAACTACTATTACTAGTGAGGCAACCTTCACCAAGGTTTTACTCCTCTAATTGAGTAACCTCACAATACCCAATTTTCCACACCTATACAACAAATAAAGAATATTTCTATCCAAATATTTCACTTGTAAACTTATATTTCATGTAGGCAAAAGTCCCTAATCTTCTTGAACTTGTGCGTATTTATAGAGTGTGAGAAATGGTCTCAAGAATATTTTCAATGGTAAAAAATATGGCTATTAGAAAAATAGCCGTTGGAGTTTCGGACGTCCAAACCTTTGCCTGTTGGACGTCCGAACCAACCGTCCGAACCTTGGTGGGATTTGTTTCTTCAACTATCGGATGTCCGAACCAATCGTCCGACTGAACCAGTAGTTATTTAAATTTTATTCTCAATCTGTCAGACGTTCGAACCTCTGTTCATCGTCCGATCCTTGTGTCCGATAAGTGTTCGTTAACTATCGGACGTCCGATACTCAATTCGGACGTCCAAATCTTTGCTTTGCTTCAAATAGTAGGCAAAACTTCTCAATTCTTCTTGAATTGATTTCTTTTCTTCTCCAATGAATCAAGGACCTGTTCTAACATAATTCTCACATAAAAACATTAGTCCAAATTATCATTTTGTTTTGTTATCATCAAAATCTAAGATCAATTTCAACAATCTCCCCCTTTTTGATGATGACAAACCAAATGATGATTTTGCAAGGGAAAGAAGAGAAACTCCCCCTCAATAAGAGCTAAAATGATTTAGAAAATCATCTAACATTTCTCCCCTTTTTCTCATCAATCAAAAAATATTTTAACTCCCCATTTGATGAAAAAATTTCTCCCCCTCATTGGTCCCAAATTTCGATAAAGCCAATAACAAAGCACTGGAAAGCAATAGAGACAAAGCATAGGAAATCAAAAATTAAAGCCAATAGATACAAAGTATAGAAGAGCAATAAACAAAACCAATAAACACAAAATAGGTCCATTAAGGTCTAATCAATAAGGTCAACAAGTTTAGAGACCTATTTTTGGCCAACAAAATAACCAAGGCCAATACACACAAATATTTAGAAAAATGCTGTCGGACGTCTGAAAACCTGTAGGACGTCCGATCCCCTATTTTTCTCAAAAGTATTTTTCCTTTGAAAACAATGTTAAAACTAGCATCAAGAACCAAACACTCATGCTTTTTAAATAACACATAAAGATTTCTATTACATAATTGACTAACACTTAACAAATTATAGCCCAAATTTTATACTAAGAGAACATTATGAATGAAAGTTTCACCATTTTTACCAACATCACTTATACCAATTGTCTTTGCTTTCTTATCATTCCCAAAGTTTACTTTTCCTCTACTCTTTTGCTTGACCTTGATGAATTGTGATGGATCGCCTCATGTGCCTTGAACGCCCACTATCTATAGACCATCTTGTCTCTTTTATGGTGTTCTTCAAGCATATCTTCGCATGAGATCAAGAAATAACATTTGGTACTGATGTGAATTGATGTAGGACCTAGACAAATACCAAGTTGGAGCTGCGAAAGACTCTTGACCCCTCTAACTCGCGGAACTACGAACCTTGAATTTAATCTCAACCCGTAGAACAATGAATTAGCGAACCAAGGCTTTAGGTAGAAGATGCCACAATCAAGTGCGGTTCTTGATTAATAAGTCACTTGAACACTCAAGCTCTCTCAAGTATTCAAAAAAGAATCTCTTAGGAAAAGAGATATGCTATTCTCACAAGAATAAGTTGAAAATTTGATTGATAAAACTTGTTGAATAATTTGTCCAACATAAGGCCTATTTATAGCCTTGTAAAAATAATCCTACTACTACTAGAAATCAAATAAACAAACGGCTTGGTCAATCCCTCAAGGACTAGGAACCTAGTTGACCAAAACCCTAATTGACTAGGCTTAGACCAATTCGGTCAAAGCTTTATTTCCTAACAAGAATGTAAACTAAATTCTATTGATAATTGGACTTAATTAACCAAGCCAAATTAGCAAGGTAATTCGGCCCATTACACAAATAACTAACAAACTTAATCATAAGAATTTGAAACCCTAATTAACCCTAAGTCCAGCCCAAGCTTTTAGGGTTGATCCTCTGATGCAACTTTCTCATCTTCAATGACTTGGATTAATGTGAAAAGCTTGAGATCTTCATTTCCAAGATCTTGAAGGTTACTTGGACATCCCACTTGACCTTGCACGTGACACACCAATGCTTGTATGGACTTCCTAAGCTTCTTAGCACGTGCCCTTGTCATTGGTCCCTGGGTGACTAATGGAACATCCTTGATCCCTTGTGAAGCAGCCACGAGCTCATCATCATTCCCCTCCTCTTGAAGGCGATTTGTCCTCAAATCAAGCTCGTCGTCTGCATGGAAAGGACTTAAGTCAGGTTCGTTGAAAGTTGCATGTACACCAGGAAGGTCAAGTTTGTAGGCGTTGTCATTAATGTGCTCAACCACTTGGAATGGCCTATCTCCTCTTGGAAGCAATTTGTTACGCCTTTGAACAGGAAATATTTCCTTCCTCATATGAATCCATACCTAGTCGCCAGGTTCAAAGACCATCTTACGACGACCCTTATTAGCATTTTGTACATATAATGTACGTTTCTCAATGTTACCACGGACCTTGGCATGGAGCTCACAAACAAATTCAGCACGCTTTTTCCTATCTAGATTAGCTTTCTCAGACATAGGTAAAGGCATCAAATCTAGAGGAGTAAGCGGATTAAACCCATAGACAATCTCAAAGGGTGAGTATTGTGTAGCACTATGAATTGCCCTATTGTATGCAAATTCTACATACGGCAAGCAATCTTCCCAAGTTTTGAGATTCCTTTTAATTATAGCACGCAACAATGTAGAAAGAGTCTTATTAACCACCTCAGTCTGTCCATCAGTTTGTGGACGACTAGAAGTAGAAAATAAGAGTTTAGTTCCCAATTTACTCCATAGTGTCTTCCAAAAATAGCTAAGGAACTTAACATCTCTATCAGAAACTATTGTGCGTGGCATGTCATGTAAACGTACAATCTCTTTGAAAAACAAATCAGCCACATGTTTTGCATCATTAGTTTTATGACATGGAATGAAATGTGCCATTTTAGAAAATCTATCGACCACAACATACACAAGATCATGACCATGTCTAGTCCTAGGTAAGCCTAACACAAAGTCCATAGATAAATCAACCCAAGGCAAACTAGGAACAGGTAGTGGAGTGTAGAGTCCATAGAGGTTTACCTTAGACTTGGCATGGTGACAAGTTACACACCTTTGGATGATACGCTCCACGTCACGCCTCATCTTAGGCCAATGGAAATGCTCTTGGAGTATAGACAACATTTTTGCTACTCCAAAGTGTCCCATAAGACCTCCACTATGTGCTTCCCTTACAAACAACTCATGCATAGAGCACACAGGAACACATATCTTGTCCTTGTAGAACAAGTAATCCTGTGAAAGAAAATAGTTCTCACGGCTTTGCCGTGGAAGAGCATTGAACACTTCCCTAAAATCAGGGTCATTAGGATAATACTCTTTGATTAATTCAAATCCTAACAATTTTGCATCAAGTGTAGTAATCAAAGTGTACCTCCTAGACATTGCCAGTCTTGTATTTGATCACAAAAGGAAAGGTATCAATGAAGGCTACCCACCTTGCATGTCGCTTGCTTAGCTTGGTTTGTGACTAGAGATGCTTGAGTGACTCGTGATCAGTGTGTAGAACAAACTCCTTGGGCCTCAGGTAATGTTGCCAAGTTTGCAAAGCTCGCACGAGTGCATAAAGCTCTTTGTCGTATGTTGAGTAGTTCAATGAAGCGCCATTGAGCTTTTCACTGAAATATGCAATTGGCTTCCCCTCTTGAAGCAACACGGCCCCAACACCTATACTAGATGCATCACACTCAAATTTAAAAGCCTTATCAAAATTAGGTAAACTAAGTACAGGTGCATGTGTGAGTTTGTGCTTGAGTAATTGGAAAGACTTAGCTTGTTCATCTCCCCAATGAAACCCTTGATCCTTCTTGACAATCGAGGTAAATGGTGCAGCAATTGAGCTAAAATCCTTGACGAAGCATCGATAAAAGCTTGCTAACCCATGAAAGCTTCTTACTTCACTAATAGAAGTAGGGGTTGGCCATTCAGTGATAGCTTTTATTTTGCTTTGGTCCACATGGATACCCTGCGCACTTACAACATAGCCTAGGAACACAACTTGGTCAGTGCAAAAAGTGCATTTTTGAAGGTTGGCATAAAGTTGTTCCTTGCGAAGGACCTCCAAAACAGCTTTAACATGCATGATGTGCTCATCTAAATTTTTACTATAAATAAGTATATCATCAAAATAGACTACAACAAATTTACCTAAGAAAGCACGTAAGACATGATTCATTAGGCACATAAAGGTACTAGGTGCATTAGTTAGTCCAAAAGGCATAACTAACCACTCATACAGGCCATGTTTAGTCTTAAATGCAGTCTTCCATTCATCACCATTTTTAATTCTAATTTGATGATAACCACTCTTAAGATCAATCTTAGTAAAAATTACGGCACTATGAAGTTCATCAAGCATGTCATCAAGATGAGGAATGGGATGGTGATACTTTACCGTTATAGCATTGATGGTGCGGCAATCAGTGCACATCCTCCACGTCCCATCCTTTTTAGGCACAAGTAGAACAGGTACAGTACATGGGCTTAGGCTCTCACGCGCCCAGCCTTTACTCAAGAGATCTTCTACTTGGCGTTGTATCTCTTTGGTTTCCTCAGGACTTGTCCTATATGGTGGTCGATTAGGCAAAGATGCACCAGGAATGAGATCTATTTAATGCTCAATTCCCTTCAATGGTGGTAGACCACTAGGAACTTCATCAGGAAACACATCTTGATATTCCTGCAATAGGTTAGCAAAAGAACTAGGCAAGGAAGCATTAAGTTGGTTAGTAACTTCTTTAGAAAGGAGTAAAATAATAGGCTGAGTAGAAAATAAGGCCTTTCTCACAGTTTTAGCCTTTGTAATTAGAACTTGTTTTTCTCCTTTCACTTTCCCTTTGGCTGGTTCATGTTTTACCATTTTCCTTCTTTATTGGCTCGGCCATGGTCACTTTTGCTCACATCATGAGTTTTACTTTCTTGCCCTAACTCACAAGGTTTCCTTTTCTCAAGTTCCTCTTCAAATTCTTTTTGAAGGCTTACTTGGTCCTCATGCACTTGTTGAGGTGTAAGAGGTGCAAGTATAACCTTTTTATTTCCAAAAGAAAAGGAATACTTGTTTGTAAAACCATCCCAACTAACTTTTCTATCAAATTGCCATGGACGGCCTAAAATAACATGAGCAGCTTGCATAGGCACAACATCACACATTACTTCATCATTAAAACGACCAATACAGAAAGAGACAAGTACTTGTTTAAGTACATGTACCTCACCGCTGTTGTTGAGCCATTGCAACTTGTAGGGCTTGGGGTGGTTGGTTGTTGGAAGGCCTAGTCAATCCACCATGATAGCACTTGCAACGTTGGTACAGCTCCCTGGATCAATGACTAGGCTGCACACCTTCTCCTTGAAGTGGCAACGAGTGTAGAATATGTTTTCCCGTTAAAGTTCATCTACTCCAACATGGGTAGTCAAAGCTCGTCGAGCCACCAAACCAACACGGTCCACCACAGGCTGCTCTTCAATGATCTCCTCTTCATTACTTCCTCCTTTAAGGGGAGGCATGTCGGCATACTCATCATCACCTTCATCGTCAGTGACCATTTCTCCATTAGGCAAGATTAGTATAGCTCGTTGACTTGGGCACTGAGAAGCAATGTGACCAAACCCTTGACACATAAAGCACTTAGTGTCCCTATTGCGGGGCTTGGTAGTATCCGGATTGGCCTTATGATTGACCTTCAAGTTCGATTTTGATGATGGTGCATTCGGCTTTGATGGTGTTGAAGAAGGAAGATTCGGTTTGGCCATTGGTGAAGGGGTGAAGGTTCGTTCTTCCCTTTTTGTTTGCTGATTTCTCCAATTTCCAGTTTGGAAGTTGGAATTAGGGCGAGAGCTACCCCTCCTCTTGAGCCTTCGCTCCACTTTGACAGCTTTATCCATCAATTCTGCCATGTCAAAATAGTGTTGAAGCTCCACGACCTCAGCAATTTCAGGCCACAATCCTCTTAGAAAACGTGCCATGGTTGCCTCAGTGTCTTCATGGATGTCAGCACGCAACATGGCCATCTCAATTTCTTTGAAGTAGTCCCCCACTGACATATTTCCTTGAGTGAGCATTTGCACTTTGTAGTGCAAATCTCGATGATAATACCCTGGGATGAATCTTTTCCTCATAATCTTAAGGTCGCCCCAAGTGCAGAGTGGCTCTTGGTTCCTCCTTTGCTTTATTTGAAGTTGGTCCCACCAGATGGCTGCATATTTAGTAAATTCCATTACCGCCAACTTCATCTTTTGATCCTCAGAGTAGAAGTGACAAATAAGACTTTTTCCATTTTCCACTCCCACCCGTGTAGGTTTGTGGTCGGATTTCCTTGAAGGGTGGAATGGTCATTTTAACCCCTTTGATGGAATTGTCTTCATGTTCGGCCCTTGACCTTCTCTCTCTCCTTTGCTTGACTTCCTCTTGCTCAGTATCCTCATTTGAGTCGCAAGATTCATCCAATCTAGCTTTCCCTTTCGATTTCCTAGAGGAACTTTTGGAAGCTTCTTGATATGAACGTCGCCAACCTGTGACGAAACCTGTATAGACTACCACGGATCTAGAAGGGTAAATCTGCGTTTGGACTCGACGACACAGCGGAAGAATCAAGAACCCATTGATCACACGGTCAACGATCTTTTGATATGGTAGAGACGCCACAACCTAGCGCGTTCCTAGATTGATTAGTCAGATTGAATACCCTAGGATGATCTAAGATATTCAAGAGTTGCTCTGATACCAAATGATGTGATTCCTACAACCCTAAGGAGGAGAGAAATCGACCACAAGTCCTGGAAATCTGAATTATCGACGTTGGGATGGAATTGATTCAATTCTTGGACCGCACAAGAACAAAACCGATGGTAGAAGACGCCACAATCAAGAAGGTGCTTGATTGATAAGTCAACGAACATTAAAGGGCAGCCTTACAATGTTCAAGATTAGCTCACACAAGCCAAAAGTTTGCAAATAGCAATTCTAGAATTTTTCTCTGACCGAATGGCCAACTTTTGTTTTAACTACTAGTAATAACGAAAATTAACAATGCTTGAACAAGTCTTCAACCATCTTCAACCATGATCAAAGTCTTGATCGAATGTGCTTCATCCTCTAATCCTTCAATGCTGGAATTTGTGCTATTTTGTTCTTGGATAGCTCGAACCAACGCTTGAAGGGATTCTTTGAATTGTTTAGCATGGGCATGGGTCACGGGTCCAAGTGGAACTCTCGTAGGCTCGTTGACTTGCATTTGAACAGCACTTGATTCTTCATCATTCCTCTCCTCTTGAGAAGGATTTGACCTCAAATCGTGCTCGTCACCTACATCAAAAGGACTAAGATCAGCAACATTAAAAGTAGCACTAACATGGTACTCACCTGGAAGATCTAGTCAATAGGCATTATCATTAATGCGCTCAACCACCTGGAAAGGTCCATCTCCTCTTGGAGAGAGCTTGCTTTGGCGTCGCTTTGGACATCTTTCCTTGCGAAGATGTAACCACACCCAATCGCCTGGCTCAAAAACAACCTTACGACGACCCTTATTTGCATGCTTCACATATTGGGTAGTACGGTGCTCAATGTTAGCTCGAACTCTCTCATGCAATTGATGCATATACTCAGCTTTCTTTTCACCATTTGTCTTGTACTTGATGACGTAGGGAAAGGACTCGATGAAGGCAATCCATCTCACAATCCTTTTATTCAACTTACTTTGCGCCTTCAAATACTTCAACGACTCGTGATCAGTGTGGATCACAAACTCCTTTGCTCTAAGGTAGTGTTGCCAAGTTTCTAGTGCACGAACCAGGGCATACAATTCCTTATGATAGGTTGAGTAATTAAGTGCAGCACCACTTAATTTCTCACTAAAATAAGCAACGGGTTTCCCTCCTTGCATGAGCACAGCCCCAACTCCAACACCAAATGATGTGAATGGAGTGGGAGTGCAAGTAGATTAACCTTTAAGTGGTAGGAAAGTTGCATTCGAATCTAAGAAACTAAATTAACTTAAACTAAGCCACGTGATAGCTAGTTACATTCGGACCTCAATTAACACTTGGAGACTGAATGGCCAACTTTTATTTTAACTACTAGTAATAATGAAAATTAACAATGCTTGAACAAGTCTTCAACCAATGATGAAGAATCAAGTGCTGTTCAAATGCAAGTCAACGAGCCTACGAGAGTTCCACTTGGACCCGTGACCCGTGCCCGTGCTAAACAATTCAAAGAATCCCTTCAAGCGTTGGTTCGAGCTATCCAAGAACAAAATAGCACAAATTCCAGCATTGAAGGATTAGAGGATGAAGCACATTCGATCAAGACTTTGATCATGGTTGAAGATGGTTGAAGACTTGTTCAAGCATTGTTAATTTTCGTTATTACTAGTAGTTAAAATAAAAGTTGGCCATTCGGTCTTCAAGTGTTAATTGAGTTCCGAATGTAACTAGCTATCATGTGGCTTAGTTTAAGTTAATTTAGTTTCTTAGATTCGAATGCAACTTTCCTAAAAGGTAGGATTTCTATTTGAGCCGAATTTAGCTAGTTGTTTCCTTATTGGATTAGGGTTTTGTAAGGCTTATAAATAAGCCTAAACCGTTTTCATAGGGACGGTTTTTTTTAACGAGAAGACAATCAAGCATTTGGTCATCAAGTACAAGACAGGTAAGTCGAATGTAGTTGCTGATGCTTTATCTCGTAGACATTCACTGCTTGCTACTTTAGATGCCAAATTGCTTGGGTTTGAACTCATGAAAGAATTGTATGCTAAGGATGTCGATTTTGCTGAGATCTATGCTCTATGTGTCAAGTCTAAGTGTGACAAGTACTGCTTGCATGATGGTTTTCTGTTCTATCTTAACAAGTTATGTGTCCCTCGTGGTTCCATTAGAGATTTACTTGTTAATGAGTCACATAGTGGTGGGTTAATGGGACATTTTGGTGTGTCTAAAACTCTAACTACTTTGCAAGAGCATTTCTTTTGGCCACATATGTAGAGATGTTGAACGGTCATTAGTAAGTGTGGTACGCGGTCATCGCAAGTCTAAAGTTAATCCTAGTGGGTTGTATACTCCATTGCCTATACCTAATCAACCCCGGGTTGACATTTCTATGGACTTTGTGCTTGATTGCCACGCTCTAGAAAGGGTCATGATAGCATTTATGTTGTTGTTGATCGCTTTTCTAAAATGGCTCATTTTATACCATGTCATAAACCGACGATGCTCGTTCACATTGTCGATTTGTTCTTTAAGGAAATAGTCCGATTGCATGGTATGCCTAGAACAATTGTGTCTGACCGCGGATGTCAAATTCTTGAGCTATTTTGGAAAACTTTGTGGGAAAATTGGTACAAAGTTACTTTTCTACTTCTAGTCATCCTCAAACCGATGGACAAACCAAGTAGTTAATCGACTTTGTCTACACTTCTGCTATCATAAAGAAGAATTTGAAAACATGGGAAGAATGTTTACCACATGTAGAATTTGCATATAATAGGGTTGTGCATAGTGCTACACGCTTTTTTGAAATTGTGTATGGTTTTAATCCCCATCTCCCATGGATATGCTGCCTTTACCTTCTTCCGAGCATGTGAACCTAGATGGCAAAAAAGAAAGTGAGTATGTGCCAATTGCATGAGAGAGTTCGAAGCTAACATTGAGCAACTGCATCACCCAATATGTGAAGCATGCAAATAAGGGTCGTCAAGGTTGTTTTGAGCTAGGCGACATGGGTTACATCTTCGCAAGGAAAGATTTCCAAAGCGACGCCAAAGCAAGCTCTCTCCAAGAGAGATGGACCTTTCCAGGTGGTTGAGCGCATTAATGATAATGCCTATCGACTAGATCTTCCAGGTGAGTACCATGTTAGTGCTACTTTTAATGTTGCTAATCTTAGTCCTTTTGATGTAGGTGACGAGCATGATTTGAGGTCAAATCCTTCTCAAGAGGAGGGGAATGATGAAGAATCAAGTGCTGTTCAAATGCAAGTCAACGAGCCTACGAGTTCCACTTGGACCGCGGACCCGCGTCTGCAAAACAATTAAAGAACCCCTTCAAGCTTGGTCTGAGCTATCCAAGAACAAAATAGCACAAATTCCAGCATTGAAGGATTAGAGGATGAAGCACATTCGATCAAGACTTTGATCATGGTTGAAGATGGTTGAAGACTTGTTCAAGCATTGTTAATTTTCGTTATTACTAGTAGTTAAAATAAAAGTTGGCCATTCGGTCTTCAAGTGTTAATTGAGTTCCGAATGTAACTAGCTATCATGTGGCTTAGTTTAAGTTAATTTAGTTTCTTAGATTCGAATGCAACTTTCCTAAAAGGTAGGATTTCTATTTGAGCCGAATTTAGCTTGTTTTTTCCTTATTGGATTAGGGTTTTGTAAGGCTTATAAATAAGTCTAAACCGTTTTCATAGGGACGGTTTTTTTTAATGAGATTTTGAGAAAAATTCCAGAATTGCTATTTGCAAACTTTTGGCTTGTGTGAGCTAATCTTGAACATTGTAAGGCTGCCCTTTAATGTTCGTTGACTTATCAATCAAGCACCTTCTTGATTGTGGAGGCGTCTTCTACCATCGGTTTTTTTCTTGTGCGGTCCAAGAATTGAATCAATTCCATCCCAATGTCGATACTTCAGATTTCCAGGACTTGTGGGCGATTTCTCTCCTCCTTAGGGTTGTAGGAATCACATCATTAATGATGATGAAGGTGAGCCGGTGATGCACGTAGAGCAAGTAAAGGTGCCTTGGGGCCACTGACACGTGCTCGAGCCAAGCAAATGCGGGAGGCGTTACAAACCCTTGTACGTGCGGTTCAAGCATCGGTTGGGGAACCTAGGACCATTGAAGGGCTCAATGAGTCGAGACAAGTCACATTACTTCAGGTCCTAGACAGGGGTCCAAGCCTCTGAGTCCTGCAGCCCATGAAGAGGTGCAACAAGTGGGCCAGCCAAAGAAACGTGCAGAAAATGCGAGTCACGACCCGAGCCGCGATCCCTCACATCGCGAATCCATGCCTCGCTTCTTGATCGGTTAAAGTTGTTAGATCCAGACCAATCCATGATGCATCACGGATCCATATCATGGATCCTCGCCGCTAAAATTTGTTATTTTAGTTAATTTTATATTTTCAGAATTATATTAGATAGTCCATGGTTCACCCCAGAGTCCGTGGGTCAACCTAGCCTATTAGTGAGATGTTTAGGTTATTTTGTAAGGGGTATTTAAGCATTTCTTTGTACTTTCATCGACTTCGATTATTCGTAAATAAGAAAACCTTTGAGAGTCTTTTCTCTTGCTTCTTGAAGCAACTCTTGAATATCTTAGATCATCCTAGGGTATTCAATCTGACTTATCAATCTAGGAACGCCTAGGTTGTATGCCTCTACCATATCAAGAGATCGCTGACCGGTGATCAACGGTTCTTGGTTCTTCCGCTGTCGCAAGTCCAACGCAGATTTACCCTTCTAGATCCGCGGTAGTCTATAATGGTTTCACACAGTTGGCGACGTCATCAGCTGGTATCAGAGCTAGTTGAAGGTTTGCGTTATATCAATTTTCGTCATTTTTGTTCATTGAAAAATTTCATGTTATTCTAGCCATCTAGGGTTTATTGTTTGAGTTCTTCTTGAGTCGTGATTTGTGTGTTCAAACTAGTAGTCATCTACAATTTTGGTTGAGTTGTGTTTGTGAAAAAAAAAAAGAAGAAGAAGAAAAGATTCGAGCATTAAAAGAAAAAAAAAACAAGATCGAGTCTTTTTTATTGAAAATTCTGAAAATCCAAAACAACAAGAACCACAAGGGTCTTCTTTTATTGAAAACAAGAAAAGCCTACACTATTGGTGGCCTAGAAATTCTGGTCTACCACTTCTCCAACTTCATCTTCAATTCGTGGGTATTGGGGAATTTGTTACGTCTTGTGAAAAATTTCTTGTATTCTCGTGCAGTCATCCTTGGTTTGGTGTCGTTCTTGGGAACATCTTGGGTAACCCGTTGGGGGGGAGCCTGAGTTGGGTTCACGACTTCGCCATTAGTCTTGCTCGTCTCGTCCATATGTCTTTTGTTGTTGGTCTAAGTTTGAAGCATTTTGTCTCTTCTTGTTGTTACTGGTCCGTGACTTTGGTGCTTGTTATTGCCGCACCATTGAGTCTAAAATAGAGGAAATTTGGCTCCATCAATTCCAAGTGCAAGTCGGATTGGTTGTAGACCACAATCCTAGTACAAATTGGTTTGTATTGCATCTAGTAATCCTGTTGTCGTGTGTCTCTTGTCTATGGTCATCCGAAGTCCTTTTCCTTGTCTTATCGGGATTGAGTCAGCCGCCTCTTCACTTGTGTAGAGAGGAAATCGAAATTATCCTTAAATTTTCTCCTCAATTCTAGACTTCCTCCTAATCCCAAACTTCTACATTCCTTCCTATATTTTAGCCTTTTCTTTATCTCCTATAATATCTCCTAAACCTTAGCTTATCCTAACCCAAACACTACTAATCCTAATCCACTAGGCCTAAGCTCAATCCGGCCAGCCCTCAACCCAAAGACCCCATCCGACAACAACTTCCAAAACCTTACCCAATTCAGCTATTCACCTCTCAAGAACCCTAGCCGCCACTTATGCAACCAAACCCAAAACCCTAGCCGACCTTTTCTCTCTCTCTCATCCCTTTTCATTCTTCTTTTCTTTCCCCATTTAAGTTAACTTTCTTTTGGTATTGTAGAGTGTTATCAACTCATGTGTACTACATTGATCAAGTTGATCGTTTACCTAAGGAAATCTAATTTCTTCAAGGTAAGCCTTCAAGTACTTGAGAGAGTAAGGTGAGCACATCATCGAGATATACTGTGTGATACACGAGTGTTGAGAGTAAACACTTCAGGGAGTGTGTGAGGCCTATATAGCATCAACTTGTATTCTCTTTGCTAACTCCCTTTACAGGTACAAGTCATTCATGGCAGGTGAAGGTGGTAAAACTCCATCTGATCAAAAAATGTTCAACGAGGCATTGATCGGGCAAATGCAAAAGATGTTCCGGGAATTCTCCGAGTCTGTTAATGGAAGACTAGAACGTCTTGAAACAGCCCATGCCACCTCTTCCTCGGGCAAAAATAGAACTCCCCAAAATGACATCTTTACCCTTCAGAGCGACGAGGAGGATTTCATTCGCTGACTGAGGCAGGATTATGGACATCAAGTAGATAATCTACGAGGAGTCAAGATTAAGATCCTAGCCTTCCAGGGTAAGTCAAGTCCAGAAGCCTATCTGGAATGGGAGCAACGTATAGAGATGGTGTTCGAAAGTGCCGAATACACCTGAGAACCAAAAGTGAAATTGGCTTACACTTGAATTCACCGATTATGCAATCGTCAGCGTGAGCTGCACCAGCAAGACGAACATGGAGCCGCCCAAAGAGTACCGGGCCGAAGTTACGAACATTGATGAGGAAACGGTTTGTGCCCAACCACTACTACCGAGAGCTACACCAGAGGCTCCAGACCCTAGTCCAAGGAAACCGCAGCGTGGAGGACTACTTTAAGGAGATGGAGATCACAATGCTCGAAATGGATGTACGTGAGGATCGCGGAGGTTACAATGGCGCGATTCCTCAATGGCTTGAGACCTGAAATCGCTGAGCTAGTGGAATTACAGATGTATGTGGATATGCCCGAGCTAGTGGACAAAGCTTCCAAGATTGAGCGAAGGCTTAAGAGGAGGGTACTACACGCACACTAGCTGCCTCAAAGATCAGCTTCGTGGAGGAGTAACCCTATTTTTGAGCGGGAACGACCACGTGGGGAAATTTCCAAATTTACCCTTAAGTCCGAGCCGCCCAAACAAGCTCCAAAGACTACTCCAAGGCCACAATTTGATCCAGCCAAGCCACGAAGCAAGGACAAGTGCTTCAAATGCCAAGGTTTTGGCCATATTGCATCCCAGTGTCCTACCAATCGAACTATGCTCGTCCTTCCTGACGGAAATGTTGTATCAGAGGACGAAGACGAGTTTGCAGACATGCTACCATTGACAGAAGAAGGTGGTGAATCAGAGGAAGAAGTGTCTGCCCCTGATGAGCAAGTGGGAGTGGGACTAGTGGCGCGTCGAGCTCTAGCGACGCACATCAAAAGGGATGACGAGGCTCAACGTGAGAACATTTTCTACACCAGGTGTCATGTTAAAAGCAAAGTTCGCAGCCTCATTATAGACCCCGGGAGTTGCACCAACGTGGCCAGTACAGTGATGATAGAGCATTTATCATTACCCACGATGCGACACCCTAATCCCTATCACCTGCAGTGGTTGAATGAAACAGGTGACATCAAAGTCAACAGGCAAGTGGTGATTCCTTTCCGTATAGGGAAGTATGAGGACGAGGTGCTTTGTGATGTCGTCCCTATGCAAGCATTTCACGTCTTGTTGGGGAGACCGTGGTAGTATGAAGATCAAGTGCGTTTGCAATAGGAGCATGAACAAGAGATGGCCAAGAAAAAGTCCAAAGCTCAGCCCAACGCACCAACCGAAAGACCAACGGCCATCAAAGAATTGGCCAAAGTGGAGAAGAAAACAACCTTGCTAGCACGGAACAGGGAAGTTTGAAAAACTCTACTTGCTAAGCAAGTTGTTTACATCTTGTACAGTAAAGAAGTAATTTTGTTATCTACTGAGTCTTTGAGTCACTTACCTCCTGATATTACTTCTTTATTGCAGGAATTTGAGGATGTTTTTCCTGATGAGATTCCCGATGGACTTCCACCAACTCGAGGGATCGAGCATCAAATAGATTTTGTACCAGGAGCGTCTCTACCCAACAAAGTAGCTTACAAGATGGGTCCCGACAAGACCAAGGAAATTCAACGTCAAGTAGAGGAGCTGCTTGCTAAGGGATGGGCTCGAGAGAGCATGAGCCCGTGTGCTATTCCCGTCATCCTCGTACCAAAGAAAGAGGGCACGTGGAGGATGTGCGTGGACTGTCGTGCCGTGAACGCCATCACAGTTAAGTATCGTCACCCTATGGTGCAGTCATCTTCACCAAGATCGATCTTAAGAGTGGATACCACCAGATCCGAATGAAGGAAGGTGACGAGTGAAAGACGGCATTTAAGACCAAGTATGGCCTATACGAGTGGTTAGTCATGCCTTTTGGGCTAACTAACACTCCCAGCACATTCATGCGGTTGATGAACCACGTGCTTAGGTCATTCTTAGGTCAGTTTGTGGTTGTTTACTTTGAGACATCCTGATCTACAGTCGCAGCCCTGAGGAACACGTTCACCACGTGTGAGCTGTCCTTGAAATGCTATGTAAGGAAAGGTTATTTGCCAACTTCAAGAAATGCACTTTTTGATCTTTCTTGGTTATAAAGTTAGTACCCAGGGCATACAGGTGGATGAAAGCAAGGTAAAAGCCATCAATGAGTGGCCCGTGCCCAGAAATATGAGTGAAGTCCGAAGCTTCCATGGATTGGCGAGTTTTTATCGTCGCTTTGTGAAAGACTTCAGCTCAATTGCCGCCCCTTTGACTGCCATTATCAAAAAGGATGTCAAATTTGAGTGGGGCGATGGACAGGATAAGGCGTTCCAACTCCTTAAATACAAACTCACACACGCACCTATATTGTCTTTACCCAGCTTTGATAAAACTTTTGAGGTTGAGTGTGATGCGTCTGGTGTAGGAATTGGAGCGGTTTTGATCCAGGAAGGAAGGCCAATAGCTTACTTCAGTGAGAAGCTGAACGGTGCTGCCCTCAACTACTCCACATATGATAAAGAGCTCTACGCCCTCATCCATGCTTTGGAGACATGGCAGCACTACCTACGGCCTAAGGAGTTCGTCATCCACACTGACCATGAGGCGTTAAAGCATCTCAAGTCTCAACAAAAGTTGAGCAAGTGACACGTCAGGTGGGTCACATTTGTGGAGACCTTTCCATACGTCATCAAGTATAAGGCTGGCAAGACCAACGTCGTTGCTGACGCACTCTCTAGACGCTATGCTTTAGTTGCCATACTTGATGCTAAGCTACTAGGGTTCCACATGATCAAAGAACTATACGATACCAACCATGACTTTTCAGAAATCTACAAACAGTGCTCTCGGTCGGGTCAAGGTAAGTTCTTTATCCATGACGGTTTTCTTCATTGTAACAACAATTTATGCATTCCGTCATGTTCTATTCATGAGTTACTAACCCGTGAGGCTCACGGAGGAGGTTTAATGGGACACTTCGGTGTCACCAAGACATTGAGCTCATTACAGGAACATTTCTATTGGCCACGGATACATCGAGACGTGGAACGAGTGGTTGCTCGGTGCACTACCTGCCACCACGCCAAGTCGAGACTTCAACCCTTCGGTTTGTATACCCCCTTACCTATCCCTTCTGCACCGTGGGTTGATCTTTCCATGGATTTTGTTCTTGGTTTGCCTAGGAGTAAAAAAGGTCATGATAGCATTTATGTTGTGGTTGATCGTTTTTCCAAAATGGCCCATTTTATTCCCTGTCATAAGACGGATGACGCTGTGCATGTAGCTGACCTTTTCTTTAGGGAGATTATCCGTTTGCATGGCATTCCTAGGATGATAGTGTCCGATAGAGATGTAAAATTTCTGTCTTATTTTTGGAAGACATTGTGGGGGAAGCTGGGAACTAAGTTGCTCTTTTCTACGTCCAGCCACCCACAAACTGATGGCCAAACTGAGGTTGTTAACTGCACACTATCCACGTTACTTAGAGCCATCATTAAAAAGAATTTGAAAACTTGGGAGGAGTGTTTACCACATGTCGAATTTGCATATAACCGTACCGTGCATAGTGCTAATCATTTTTCCCCTTTTGAGGTTGTTTACGGTTTTAATCCACTCACTCCTCTTGATCTCATGCCTTTGCCTATGTCAGAGCATACTAACCTGGATGGCAGGAAAAAGGCAGAGTTTGTGAAGTTCCTTCATCAGCAGGTACGTGCCAACATTGAGGCCAGGACTGCACAGTACCTTAGACATGCAAATAAGGGACGACGTAAGATGGTTTTTGAACCAGGAGACTGGGTCTGGCTACACTTGCGTAAGGAACGCTTTCCCATGCAACGCCGCAATAAGTTTCTTCCCCGTGGAGACGGCTCTTTCCAAATTGTGGAGCGTGTTAATGACAACGCCTACAAGCTCGACCTACCTGGTGAGTACACTGTCTCTGCTACCTTCAATGTTACTGATTTGAGTCCCTTCCTTGTAGATGACGAAGGCGATTTGAGGACAAATCTTTTCCAAGAGGAGGGGATGACGAAGGTGAGCCGGTGATGCACGTAGAGCAAGTAAAGGTGCCTTTGGGGCCACTAACACGTGCTCGAGCCAAGCAAATGCGGGAGGCGTTACAAACCCTTGTACGTGCGGTTCAAGCATCGGTTGGGGAACCTAGGACCATTGAATGGCTCAACGAGTCGAGACAAGTCACATTACTTCAGGTCCTAGACAGAGGTCCAAGCCTCTGAGTCCTGCGGCCCGTGAAGAGGTGCAACAAGTGGGCCAGCCAAAGAAACGTGCAGAAAATGCGAGTCGTGACCCGAGCCGCGATCCCTCACATCGCGAATCCATGCCTCGCGTTTCTTGATCAGAAGCCAAAGTTGTTAGATCCGCGGACCAATCCGCGAGGCATGCATCACGGATCCATATCGCGGATCCTCGTCGTTAAAATTTGTAATTTTTAGTTAATTTTTATGTTTTCAGAATTATATTAGATAAGCCCATGGTTCACCCCCAGAGAGTCTGTGGTCGAACCTAGGCCTATTAGTGAGATGTTTAGGTTATTTTGTAAGGTGTATTTAAGCATTTCTTTGTACTTTTCATCAGACTTCAGATTATTCAGAAATAAGAAAATCTTTGAGAGTCTCTCTCTCTTGCTTCTTGAAGCAACTCTTGAATATCTTAGATCATCCTAGGGTATTCAATCTGACTTATCAATCTAGGAACGCACTAGGTTGTGGCGTCTCTACCATATCAAGAGATCGTTGACGGTGTGATCAGCGGGTTCTTGATTCTTCCGCTGTGTTGTCGAGTCCAAACGCAGATTTACCGTTCTAGATCTGTGGTAGTCTATACGGGTTTCGTCACAGGTTGGCGACGTTCGTATCACTTCTAGTTTGTCGAGACGTTCTTCGAACTCTTCAATTGTTTGCTTAATTGGTTTATTGGAGTCAGCAAACATGGCTTGCATTTGGAATGCAAGTTGAGCAATTGTCATTTCATTGGTTGATTCTCCTTCGTTTGACATTTTCTTTAAACCTGCAAAAAGAACAAACGTGTGATAGAAAAGACCTCACACACTCCCTCACGTGTTTCCCTCGCGCTTGTGTATCACTCAAGTGTTTTTATTTCACTCTAATGATCTCACCAAGCACGCTCTAGTTCCTTGATCTTCCTCCTTGAAGAAATCAGAAAGTTCAACCAATTCAAGGACTTGTAATCAATTACCTTCACGTGAATGTGGTGTGTCACCTTTTGGCTCACTTGAAGAATGAATGAGGAAGCAAAAGAGTTGAGAATTTAAAGACTAAGTTGACTCCAAAAAAAAATGAAAAGAATTCAGTAAAAACACTAAGAAAATTCTAGAAAGAAGACTTGAAGAACCGGGGTTAACTCGGTAATACACTAGAAGCTGAAAACTAAGTAGGAAACAAGACACAAAACAAATTTGGTAACAAGACTTGCTTTAGAAAACTACCTATTATTTGACTCGTAACCAATAATTGGAAAGACAAAGAAAATTGACTTGACCGACAAATAACGAGTAAAAGACTCAATAGATGCTGGAAGATAGGGAAACAATTCACGTGGCACTAGCAATCAGCAATTCAGGCTCCACAAGACTTACAAGACAATTCGGATTTAGGTTGGCTTTGGCTCAAGGCGGTGCACACGGTTTCCAATGCCGTTTGGAATTGTTTAAGGAGGCTGGATTCCTTTTTTGAGAAGAAGTTTGCTACGGTTTCAGGAAAAGGAATCTGTTTTGCAGATTGGGAAGGAGCTTTCCTATTGTTTAGTCAACAAGAGACCGATTCAAGGAAGGAAAACAAGAACTGGATTTTAGGAAACTGAATTTTCTGTTTTGATTTCAGCTTTCCAAATTCGGTTCTAAGCTGCCCAATGCAAACAACTATGTTTTGGCAACCCACAAGAAGTAGTTCAAGCTTTGGAACAAGAGTTGCAATGCACGAGTTGTCATCAACAATCAAGAAAGCAGATTCGGTTACCAGCAGAATTTTCAGAAAGCAGATTCGGGTTCTTGTTCTTTTCTTCTTTCTTTCATTTTTGTTTTTAACTTCAGCCCGATTGAATTCTGCTCTTAAGCTTCAAAGATCAGTGGTGAAAATTTCCAGAATTTCCAAGATGAAATCAGTTTCAAGAACTTCAAGAAAACAGCCCCAAGGTTCAAGATTTTGTTGAAACGTTGTTCAAGGATCTAGAGTGTGTTTCAAGACTCAACGTATGTTCAAGGCTCACGAAATTTCCAGAAATTTGGCACCAGATTAACCTATGATAACTAAGCAACTTGGACCAGCAACAAAGGACAAGATACGTACAGCAACAAGAAATTATGAAACGGACAGCAACTAGAGACTATGCAATGGACAGCAATAAGGGAGAACTCTCGAGCAGAATTTTGGACGCAAGACACAAGAAAACTTTTTTTTTTTTGACTCCAGAAAAAAAAAATGATTGCAGCAAGACACGAATTTCCAAACTAACACACAATATTGGACGGCAAAATCACAAGAATAAACGGACAGCAAGAGATGACACAAAAAACGGACAACAAGAACAAGACTCAAAACGGACAACAAGAATCAAGAAGTACGTCACAGATTTTTCTTTTTAATTTTTGGACAGATTTGACACAAAACAAAAAAACGACAATAACAAGAATTAAAAGGGATATACTTGATACCGTCAACTAGCTCTGATACCAAGATGATGTGAATTGATGTAGGACCTAGACGAATACCAAGTTGGAGTTGCAAAAGACTCTTGACCCCTCTAACTTGCGGAACTACGAACCTTGAATTTAATCTTAACCCGTAGAACAATGAATTAGCGAACCAAGGCTTTAGGTAGAAGACGCCACAATCAAGTGCGGTTCTTGATTGATAAGTCACTTGAACACTCAAACTCTCTCAAGTATTCAAAAAAGAATCTCTTAGGAAAAGAGACGTGCTATTCTCACAAGAATAAGCTGAAAATTTGATTGATAAAACTTGTTGAATAATTTGTCCAACATAAGGCCTGTTTATAGCCTTGTAAAACTAATCCTACTACTACTAGAAATCAAATAAACAAACGGCTTGGTCAATCCCTCAAGGACTAGGAAACCTAGTTGACCAAAACCCTAACTGACTAGGCTTAGACCAATTCGGTCAAAGCTTTATTTCCTAACAAGAATGTAAACTAAATTCTATTGATAATTGGACTTAATTAACCAAGCCAAATTAGCAAGGTAATTCGGCCCATTACACAAATAACTAACAAACTTAATCATAAGAATTTGAAACCCTAATTAACCCTAAGTCCGGCCCAAGCTTTTAGGGTTGATCTTCCAATGCAACTTTCTCATCTTCAATGACTTGGATTAATGTGAAAAGTTTGAGATCTTCATTTCCAAGATCTTGAAGGTTACTTGGACATCCCACTTGACCTTGCACGTGACACACCAATGCTTGTATGGACTCCCTAAGCTTCTTAGCACGTGCCCTTGTCATTGGTCCCTGGGTGACTAATGGAGCATCCTTGATCCCTTGTGAAGCGGCCACGAGCTCATCATCAGGTACCCTTTCGTTATAGGATCCTTGGGGGTTAGTATAACATGATCTAACAATCCACATGGATTTCATGTCTTTTCTTATATTTTTCTTCACATAACAATCATTTTGCATATGTCCAAATTGGCAACAAAAATGAAACATAATACTAGAATTATTCACAAAAGTAGGTTTAATAAATCTAATTTCTCTTTTTCTAGAAATAATAAAATCATTTTTGCCATGTAAAACATGTTTTTCTTTTCTTTGTAAAACATTTTGTTTCTCCTTTTGGAGAGAAGCATTCAAATCATCAATTCTTTTCTTTAAAAGATTTTGTTCCTCCAATATTTTTTTTATAAAACTTTATTTTATTTTTCAACTTCTTTTTCAAATAATTTTTGCAATCAAAATCAATTTTGTGCTTTTTCAAATCATCATTGTCTTTTCTCAAATTTTTATTTTCTTGAAAAAGTCTAGAATTTTCTTCCAATGAAATATTTATTTTTATTTTCAAATCCTTATTTTTGGCATAAGATTCTTTCAAACTTTTATGCATTTTGATCATAAGAACTTGCATATCATCATCATCATCATCATCGTCATCACTAAGAGAGTGATTAGAGTTTACCTCATTATCTCCAAAGATCATAAGTGCCATTTGAGTCGATTTTTTTCTTCTTCCATTTCTTCATCCAAATAGCATTCATCCCAAGTAATTTTGAAATTCTTGAATTTTTGTATTCTATCATTACTTGCTCTTCCTCTTTTAGAACTCATTTTATTTAGAAACTTCTTCAATGTCCTTGCCATGTTATGTAACTCCACATCTTCATCATCTTCTTGTGAGGCCTTGAATGCTATGCCTCTCTTGATCCTTGCTTCCTCATCATCTTGTATTTTTTATTTTAACTTCAACTCATAAGAGGTTAGTGAATTCACAAGAGATTCAATAGACATAGAATTTAAATCCTTTGCCTCTTCTGTAGCGATAACTTTATTTTCCCATTCTTTTGGTAAGGCATTTAAAATTTTTCTATTTTTCTCACCCAATATGTATGCTTGTCAAGCAATTCAAGATCTTTAGTAATATCATTGAATTTACAAAACATTTTATCAACATTCTCATGAGGATGCATTTTGAAAGATTCATATTGCGCAACAAGTATAGATTTTTTTTGCTCTCTAACATTATCACTCCCTTCATAAATCTCTCTCAACTTGTACCCTTTTACTCTAGTAGATTCATTTGCATCTAGGGTATTATACAATATATTCATGACCTTGGCATTCAAAGAGAGATTGGTTCTATCTTGAGCACTCAATTCACTTCTAGTTTTAATTCTATTTCTACCAGTTGTTTCATCTATAATGGTAGTCTCATAAGGTCCTTCACTAATAATAAACCACAACTCTATATTTATAGATTGCAAAAATATTTTCATTCTGTCCATCCAACTTACATAATTTATACCATTAAACATGGGAGGTCTAATGATGGATTGCCCCTCTAAAAATAATACACTATTGGTTGCCATTTTTACTCCTAAGTCGATTGACTTTAATCTCCAGAAGACCAAATTTTGATACCAATTGTTGGTCCCAAATGCAACCAAAGGGGGTGAATTAGATTGTTTAACAAGACAAGTAAATATGGCAAGAATTCACTCAATAAAACAAGCATAAACTACTTCTCAAGTATGCACAAAGATATATCAAATTAAGCACAATAAAGATATCACAATTGAGCAATAAAGAAAAGAGATAGAGAAAGAATTGCAAACCAAATTTTCACATTGCACCAAATTTGGATAAAATCCACTAGTAGCTTGTTCAATTGTTGGTGAAGCTAACCAACTTATATAAGTGAAGATTCACTCCTTCCTCACCCTAAAAGCCTTTAGTTGAGCCAAGGAGTTTTACAACTATCCTAGTTAACCCTCAACAAGATACAATTGAAAACTCACTCAACCAATTAAGAATTACTATTACAAGTGAGGCAACCTTCACCAAGGTTTTACTCCTAAAATTGAGTAACCTCACAATACCCAATTTTTCCACATCTATACAACAAGCAAAGAATATTTCTGCCCTAAATATTTCACTTGTAAGCTTGTATTCATATAGGCAAAAGTCCCTAATCTTCTTGAATTTGTGGGTATTTATAAAGTGTGAGAAATGGGCTCAAGAAACTCTTCAAAGTTCAAAAACATGGCTGTTAGAAAAATAGCCGCTGGAGTTTCGGATGTCCGAACCTTTGCCTGTCAGATGTCCGAACCAACCATCTGAACCTTGGTGGGATTTGTTTCGTCAACTGTCGGACATCTGAACCAATCGTTCGACAGAACCAATAGCTATTTAAATTTTATTCTCAATCTGTCAGACGTCCAAACCTCTGTTCATCATCCGATCCTTGTCTTCGATAAGTGCTCGTTAACTATCAGACGTCCGATACTCAAATTGGACGTCCGAACCTTTGCCCTGCTTCCAATAGTAGGCAAAACTTCTCAATTCTTCTTGAATTGATTTCTTTTCTTCTCTAATGAATCAAGAACTTGCTCTAACATAATTCTCATATAAAAATATTAGTCCAAATCATCATTTTATTTTGTTATCATCAAAATCTAGGATCAATTCCAACACAATTGAACCATTACTTACGTTTAAGAACCATATCAAGCCTTGTACAACAACGCAAATAAGATATACTGCTGCCAAATTTGTTAATTACTTAAATATTTGTAGGGGTACAAAAAATTGCATTCTTTCTATTGTCAGATTGATTGTGCTGAAAATCACTTTCCTCATAAAAATTAACTTCCGAGTATCAAGAATGACTGATGATTTTATCATAAGCCAAAACCAAACATGATTCGAAAATGAAGGTTCTGTCAAAATGGCTTTTTTTTAATTGTCAAAAAAAGGGCTTTCTAAAAGGCCGCACACATGATCTCAGCACATATACCAGCATCGGGCAATAAATTGGGTACACCCTCAAAAACTGGACAGCATCAAGTTGTTTACCGTTCATTCTTGGTGTGGTCCATTTAACATTTTGGTCTAAGCTGGGATGTGACTCATTCATATCCCCAGGCCTGTACCGCCTGAGTCCAAGTTCTACAGCCAATTTGGGATGAATTTGAAGATAAAGATAAGCCCATTAATTAACCATTTTATCGTTGTACTTATTTAAAATGTGGAATAACAAAATCTATTATAATTATGAGCAAATAATTGAATAAATCAAACTCATTACAATCATCAATGACCAAAGACTATAAAAAAATGTTTCCTATTTGTTTACATTAAAGAAGCACACGAAGCATTAAAGAATCACACCAATTAGATATAATACTGCTGATATATGTTTCTTTATCATTAAACACACAACGCATTAAAGAATCACACTAATTTATCAGGACCAAAAGCTTGAATGCTTTTGCAATTCTTTCCGTAATAATCGCACACTCACTCATAATCCCAAAGCCAAAAGTTTAACATGATTAACCACCTATTAAGCTATTGAATATAAAGAGTAAATTTGAAATAGAGTAGATTGCCACTGGTTAGTAAAATAATACATGACTAGAGGAATTATATCAGCATTTAAAATTATTCACTCCTTAACTTCAGAGGTTACATTATATGGAAAGCAAACACGAATTATTACCAATGTCACTCATCTAGGTCAAAAACAATTAGTTTTTTCTACCATATAAAGAGAAAACATGAGTTGTTACTACTGACTTGCATCTATGTCTTCATAATTAGACCAATCCACCTGCATATCTAAGCAGAGTAAAGACATGTCCTAGTTCTAGGCCAACTTGCAAAATTGATGGGTAGAATAGTACTCTCTCCATCTCAAAATTTTGTCCTACTTTCAATATTGGGATGTTCCAAAATGTTTGTCCTGTTTAAAAAATCAAAACTTATTTTAATCTTTTTTTGCCCAATATTATCTCTACTTTTAATAAAAAAAATGCAAGTTACATTCAAATTTGAATTTTGAGGGGTGAGATTGGATATAACAGTCCAAACATCACAATCAAAATCAAAGCATTATTAATAAAAAGTTAGATTCTCAAAATGTGACAAAAATTTTGGGATGGAGGGAATAGAATATTTTGTTTACACACATGGAATGCATCATATATGCTATAAATTGACTCATGATTTGCACTTTTCATGGTTGCATAAACGCTATTAGACTGGGTTATTCCATAGCCTCTTTGTACAAATAATGTGAGGGTCTTGAAAAATCCCGATTTTATTTTAAAAATGCCAAATATTATTTATATTGTGTTTATTCATTGAAAAATGAGTGAATATATGTTTAAAGTGAATATTTTTCAATTTAGAGAATTTTAAACGAATTATTTACCGGTGTGCGGTTTTGGCCGAATTAAGTGCTTAATTTTCTACCGGAGCATGATTAGTGACTTTAAGTTGAAATTAAGCATAAGTAATGATATTTTAGAAATATTAATAAGTTTGGACAGTGTTGGAATGGAGTAGAACAGTGTAAGTTAGACTGCCGCGCGCGACGCGACATAAAGTGCCCAAAAAGCACTTTTTCCTTAAAATAGGGAAATGGCACTTTTTGTCCCCCTTAAGACTTGACTTTTGGTCTCTTGAAGCTTCATTTTTCCAGCTGCAATTTGGGCTTAGAGAGAGAGAGAGAGCAGCAGGCCATAGAGAGAGAAAAGAGAGAGATTTGTCTTCTTGGTTTTCTTCTTCTTCCTTGCTTCCAACAAGCTTCAAGCATCCTTAATCACCATCATCTTCTCCACTTCTTGCAGCCGAGAGAGAGGGATAGGAGAGAGAGAGCTGTTCCGGTTTCTTGGAGGAAGAAAGAGAGGTAAGTTTGGTAGTTTGATTCTCCAATTTCTTCATTAACTAGTATCTTGAACTTGTGAACTTGGAGTGAAGGTTTTTGACTTGAGTTTCACCCTCCATGGCAGCCAATTGAAGAAAGAGAGAGAGGGGTACCATCCGAAAGTTTGGAAGAGAAAAAGAAAGAGAAAAGTGAAGGAGCAAAGCTTGTTTGAGTGGTGGGTTGCTTGATCGTGAGTTTGGTGTTGAAAATCATTGTCAAAACTTGAAGATCTTGGGTAAAGATCGAAGCTTCTGGAGTTTGCTAGACTTGGAAGCATTTTTGGAAGAGGAACTCACAAGATCTACCTTGATCTTGTTGGATCTTGATAGATCCGGAGGTATAAGCTTTAAAACTACTAGATGTAGCGTTATTAGCATTAAATATCGTAGATCTGTGGTTTAGATCAGAAGAAAAGATTATATTTGAAAAGATGAAGTTGGGCTCTTGAATTCCCAACCTAGGTAGCGGACTTGAGGACCTGATTGTGGCTTTGTATGATATTTGTGAAATGTATCATGTTGTGGTTAGAGAGTAGGATTTTGTTGTTGGAAATTGTGATAGAAAAATGTATGAGATGGCCAAACCCATACTTGGTGATTTTAATGGTGGATTTCGAAATCTTGTGATTGTTCTTAATGAATGTCTGCCTAAGAAACTACATGTCACGCTCATTTGTGAGTATATGACTTTTAAAAGATAAAAGTGAAGTCTCTCGTGAGTTTTTGAATGAAAAATGTCATTTAAATGAATTTGACGGATTTACCGTATTTTGACCAAATCTTATGTTTGAGAAATAAAGATATGGTTTGAAGTGTTTTCAAGTTATATTAAAGTACTATCAAAGAGTGAGTGTTGAGTTTGTGTTAAAAGTGATTTTGAGGTGATAAACCTCACCTAAGTGTTTTATTAAAGAAAATGTGAAAATAGTGCATGGAGAGTACATCGGTGATGTGTCATACTTGAAATGAGATAGTGATTTTCCAAAGATCCATTTGAAACATTGTATTCAGAATGATTAAGTGATTTTCAAAGAGGCATTTGAAATACGATGTCATATGAAGTGAAAATCTATCCTCGAGAGGATTTTGGGAAAAATGTTGATTGAAACTATAAAAGTGAAAACGAATTGTTTTAGTGAATGAGAGATGAAGTGAATCTCAACCATTGTTTTAAATTGTTTTAGGAAGTGCACAAGGAAGTGATTTTGACCCCTACGTGGAAGCCGAACATTATTACTTCGGTGAGTTTCCATATATGTTATGTGATTTGTGAATATGATTTGAAGTGTATTGGTCAAGTGATTTGAAGTGATTTTGGATTTTTAAATCGATAAGTGGGGTAGGGTGTATTTCATCGCACTTACCTTTATTTGAAATAAAAGTATTGTGAAAGTGTTTGGCAGTGTCCTATATGTGTGAGAGTTCTAACTCTCTTTTAAATGAAAATCTCGCCCTGGTTTGTAAATGAATGATTTGTTGAAATGATTTGCTAGTGTTTACAAAGAAATGATTTACCACTATTTTCAAGTAAAATGCTTTTACCAGTGAAATAACTTGTGAAGGATCTGTCAGTGTTTCGACTCCCTTTTAAGGGAATGATTTATTGAAGTGATTGACTATTATTTCCGAGTGAAATGCTCTATAAGTGAAATAGTGATTGAAGAGATGGTGACGTCGTTGGGCGAAGTCCCTCGACTAGTTTCAATGAACTAATGCGACGTCGATGGGCGATATCCCTCGACTAGTTTCAATGAAATGATGTGACGTCGTAGGGTGAATTCCCTCGACTAGTTTCAGTGAAAGATTGTGACGTCATTGGGCGAAATCCCTCGACTAGTATGTGACGTCGTTGGGCAAAGTCCCTCGACTAGTATGTGACGTCGTAGGGTGAATACCTTCGACTAGTTCCAATGAAATAAAGTGACGTCGTTGGGCGATGTCCCTCGACCAGTTTGTGATGTCTTGGGCGAAGTCCCTCGACTAGTCTACTTTGATGGGCAATGTCCCTCGAGTAGTTCATACGAGCGATATCTATTTAAGTGTCTATCTACTTGATTTGAATTGTATACTTGAAGTATGATTTGAACTGTTTTACGTGAATTGTAAGCATTTTTGGAACTCACTAGGCTTTTTAGCTCACTCTTTCCAAATTGTTTTCTTTAACAGGGACCGAGAACCCAAGTGAAGGAGCCAACCTTTAGAGTTAGGGTTTGCTTTTGTATTGATGTGACAAACGTGGATTGTGATTTTGAGGGCTGTTGTATTATGAGAATTTGAACATTTGATAAGTATTTTATGTAATGTGATTGTAAGTTATTGTTGAGATTAGATTTGAGATTTGAATGTTAGCCTAATGTTTTAGCGATATTTATGTGAGTGAGACCTGGCGAGAGCTAGGCAGGCGGTCCACGGACACCTTAGGGTACGCCCTAGGGAGAAGTGGGGCTGTCACAAATAAAAACTAGTTTTATCTACTACTCACAGCCAATGAATGAATATATTCAATTCCATGATATTTCCAATGTTATCTGGTATCCAGGACTATACCATTGACTTTCTGACAAGTTCTTATCATCCGAATAGGGGAGATTTAAATCAAATCCCCTATCGTGTTACTTGTTATACCCGAATTCCACATCATCACAACTGACATCATCTATCTTGAGAGTAGATCCTCTATAAAAGGTCACAGGGCCTGTGGTTCTCATTTTATTGCATTTTCTTTAATTGTGTTTGTCTAATGATCTTTCACAACAAATAATAATGTATAAATAAGTTGCATATATGAATTAAATTTATGTACATAATTAGGTATTCAAAAAAGGAAACTTAGTGTACCATAATTTGTTGCATTCATTATGCAGTTGCTTTGCTTTTTTGCTATTTTTCTGATCAACTTTTGTTTTTTTTCCCTAATCAACTTTTGTTGTGGTGCATGTTGAATTGTTAATACCATACAACCTGCACATGTATTCCTATCTCAGTACTAGGGCTGCAAACGAGTCGAGTCGAGTCGAGCCGAGCTTCACTCATTTTTCACTAGGCTCGAGCTCGACGAGCTCTCAAAAAAAAGCTCGAGCTAATCGAGCTCGAGCTCGAGCCTACTCGAGCTCGAAAAAATAAAAAATAATTATTTTTTTTAAAAATAAATAAAATAATTATTTTTCTTAATAAATAATAAAAAATTAGGGATATATATGTAATTTTACTATTAAAATAAAAAATAAAAAATAAAAAATAATATATATATATTCGAGCCGGCTCGCGAGCTATCGAACTGAGGGAAGGTTGCTCGAGCTCGACTCGAACATGCAAACGATCTGCTCGAGCTCGACTCGAGCTCGAGCAATGTCGAGCTCGAACTCGAGCCGCTTGCGAGCGGCTCGAATCGTTTGCAGCCTTACTCAGCACACTATATCTATTTTCTTCCATTTAACTCCCAATTAGTGTTGTTAGACCCAGACCAGATTAGTCGATTGGATCGGTCCAACCATGAACCGGTTTTCTTTCCAAACTAGTCAGTAATACAAAATGGTTTTGGTAAAAAAATAGTCAAAATTATCAAAAATCAACAAAATTAGTGACCCGATTTGACTACTTGTCTTGATTATCAAACTTTTCACTCTTTTTTCAAACATGACTTAAATTACCTAATATGTAAAATTTGCATTTATTTAAAGGAATAAGAAAATGAGACTCATTTAGTATAAACACTAAAATCACTTGCATTTCTAAATGATTTCTAAATCAAGAAGTTTTCATCCCTATCATCTTATCAATTTATCATCATTGATTCCAACTTACATTAGAAGGCTATATTCCTAATAGAATGATCTCAAATTGGATATAACTTGTTTTAATTTAGTTTTTTGAGTAGTTTTAGAGAATGAATGTATTTTAAACATGAATTCATGTTTTTATAATTTTTAGGTGTATATTTGATAATAAGCCTAATATTTTGGAAACAGTTTGTATTTTTTGTCAAAATATAACTAAGAATTTAATTTTAATATTTTTGAAAACTTATAAAATTATGACATCATACTGATGTCAATAGATATTTTATAGCTGTCCAACAGATCCGACCAATTAACTCCTAACTTAGTAGCGTAGCTGAGTTGCTACCTGATTTGAGTTTAACAGCATCACTCCTAGTTATCCTTCAATTGTGTCATCTCTTTATGCACCATCTCACGAATACAATTATGACCTTTATTGGTTTGTGATACATATCAACACATGATTTCACACTCACTATACAAATTTCCAACCTAACAAGTTGTGTTGTGTCGCTAATCACCCTATTGCTTTCACTATCTTGTGCATGAAGTTTTGATCTAATGTTTCTTCCCTATTTTTTTAATATGCAACTCTAAGGAATTGTTCTCATGTACTCCAGTTTTGTTACCTTGAACATATGAGCACATGGGAGACTAATGCTTTCAAGGCTCATGCATGAGTATTTAATTTCTAACAATGCCAATGATGCCAACTTTCAATGAATTAAACAGACCTGAAGATCATAACTTTTCTTGCACCATCAAGAATATTCTATGTCTGTATCCCTCTGTAGCATGTCTTTCTAGATTTTGAAATTAGTTACAATCAATAATGTTGTGTCCTCAGTTTCCTTGTGTTGCAAAGCTTCTTAGTGGTTGAAGCAAGATCAAATGCTTGCACAAATTTAAACAATCTCATGGTTTTTTTTTTTTCAAATGCATTTTCAACAATCATTCATTTTCTCGTATCTTTGGGTGCTTTTGATCCCAGTAAAGCAATGACTTGGCAAAAATGCATTAGCCTACAAATGTCTTCACCGTTAAGCTATATTTACCTTATCATGTAAGCCAAACTTATCAACTAATTTTGCCCATTGTTCTTCAAATTCATCCTCAGAAAGATTGTTATAAATGCATTTATTCAATCTTCGGAGAAATTTTTTGCACTTCATGTTGCTCAATGCATTTTTCTTGAAGTGCTATTCAGGAAATTTTTTTTAATAACTTTCCTCATTGCTCGATCTCCATCAGTTAGAGCTGCTATGGTTTTCTTGGCATCCACAATAGTAACAAATGTCTTCAACAACCATTCATATATTTCATATTGTCCTCAAGCAGTATGACACAATTAAAAATCATAGTTTGTAAGTGATTGTTCATGACAGTCATCACAACTAATTGAACTCATTAATCTTACACGTACGTTGGGTTAAAAACCGATACATTTCCAAAGCAACCATACTCTTTTCGAGATCTTGAATCAGTCAAAATTAGAATAGATAACTGGTTTACTTCATCCACTTTATGGCTAATAAAAAATATCAAGTCATTGACTTGCTTTCCACCCAAGTATGCTATTGCCGTTTCTTCGTCACTGTATACAATTTCTTTCTTTCTGTCACTATTCATTTTGTTGTACAAATATTCCAGTAAAAATTTTATATTCTTATACCCATCAATTTTTAACACAAACAATTTTATGATTTGGCTTATCTAGACCCCAATCCGTCTCAAACATTTTGCCTTTGCACAATTGGCATCTAACACTCTCTAATATGACCTTATAAATAGGAAATTTGACTTGTCAGCCATTTTGTGATTGTGTTTTTTGGCAAATATAGTTACCTTATAAACTCCATCCACTGTTAATACTTTTATTCAAAATAATGCACAAGCCTTTAAAATCCAATGCACAAGACTTTAACTTATCTTCCAAGGTTTGTATGATATGTTCTAATTGCCTATCAATCTGATGATGAAATGCCGTACGTAAATTCAATTTAGTTCTCATCACTTGCTAATAAGCTATCCAAAAGTGAGAAATAAATCTTGGATCACGATCCAATACTATGCTTACAAGTACCCCATGGAAAGATGCTATATTTTCCATGTACATCTCTACCAGTCTTTCCATATTCGCTGTATTTTTGATAGGTAAGAAATGTGTAGATTTAGCCAATCTATCCACTATAACACATATAGCATCATTTCCTAATTTAGTCTTAGGCAATCCCACAACAAAGTCGATTTTTATGTGTTCCCATTTCCATTGAGGAATTTCCAATGGTTTCAACAATCCTGCAGGATGTTGATGCTCCACTTTCACTTGTTGACAAACTAAACACCTAGCCATAAACACCGCAATATCTCTCTCCATGCCTTTCCACTAGAAATTCTTCTTAAGATCTTTATACATTTTATTTCCTCCAGGATGAATGCAGTACCTACTATTATGAGCTTTCTTCATTATCTCATCCCTTAACTCCTTATTTTGGGGTACACATATTCATCCTCTCATTCTCAAACTCCCATCCTCATGAACCTAGAAGTCCAAAGGTAACTTTTCTTTCATCTTTTGAAAATCTTCATCCTTCTTTTGCGCATCCTTACTGTGACCTAGCAACGTCGGTTGTGCCATTAAAACTGACAAAACCTTCTTAGTTGAACCTACCACTTCTAAATTCAGTCCATCCAATTGCTTGCTCAAAAGGGAGACTATTACAACCATAGGTTTTGTACTCAAAGCATCAGCCACCCTATTAGCTTTTCCTCGATGATAGTTTATGGTAAGATCATTGTCATTAATTAATTCCAACCATTTTTGTTGCCTCATATTCAACTCTTTTTGAGTAAACAAGTACTTTAAACTCCTATGATCTATAAAAATTTCACAATGTTCACAATACAGGTAATGTCTCCAAATCTTCAATGCAAATATTACTACTGCTAGGTTAGATGATTTTCTAAAATGTTAGATGATTATGATTTTCTAAATCATTTTAGCTCTTATTGAGGGGGAGGTTCTCTCATTTCCCTTGCAAAATCATCATTTGGTTTGTCATCATCAAAAGGGGGGAGATTATTGGAATTGATCCTAGGTTTTGATGATAACAAAACAAAATGATGATTTGGACTAATTTTTTTATGTGAGAATTATGTTAGAACAGGTTCTTGATTTATTAGAAAAGAAAAGAAATCAATTCAAGAAGAATTGAGAAGGTCTTAACTTATCGGACGCTTGAAAGCTAGTACCAGACATCCGATAAAAATTGAGAACTCTCAGAAGAACTACTGTCAGATGTTCAAACTGAAGTACCGGACGTCCGATAGACAGGGGAAGTATGGGATACTCCTATTGGATGCATATCATCATCACCGGACGTCTGATCGAATTAAAGAGGAAATCCAAACTCTTTGTCCAACTTCGGATGCAGACTCCACCGGATGCAGAAGAATGTACTGGACGTTCTTCAGGCAAAGTTTCGGACATCCGACAAAGGTTCGGACGTTCGAAGCTCCAACAGCTATTTTTCTAACAGCCATATTTTTGATCGTTGAAGAGCTTCTTAAGGCCATTTCTCACACTCTATAAATACCCACAAGTTCAAGAAGATAAGGGACTTTTGCCTACATGAAATACAAGCTTTCAAGTGAAATATTTGATTAGAAATATTCTTTGTTTGTTGTATATGTGTGGGAAAAGTGGGTATTGTGAGGTTACTCATTTGGAGGAGTAAAACCTTGGTGAAAGTTGCCTCACTTGTAATAGTAGTTCTTAATTTGTTGAGTGAGCTTTCAATTGTAGCTTGTTAAGGTTAACTAGGATAGTTGTAAAACTCCTTGGCTCAACTAAAGGCTTTTAGGGTGAGGAAGAAGTGAACCTTCACTTGCACAAGTTGGTCAGCTTCACCTTCAATTGAAGAATCTATTAGTGGAGTTTACCCAAGTTTCAGTGTAATTTGGAAATTTGGTTTGCAATTCTTTTTCTCTCTCTTTTGTTTATTGCTCAATTGTGATATTTTTATTGTGCTTAAATTGACATACTTTTGTGCATACTTGAGAAACAGTTTATACTTATCTTATTGGGTGAATTCTTGCTATATTTGATTGTCTTATTAAACAATCTAATTCACCCTCTTTGGTTGCATTTGGAACCTGCAATTGGTATCAGAGCTTGGTCTCCTTGAGATTAAGCTCAATCGGCTTAGGAGTAAAAATGTTAACCAATAATGCATTATTTTTAGAAGGGCAATCCATCATTAGACCTCCTATGTTTAATGGTATAAATTATGTTAGTTGGAGGGATAGAATGGAAATATTTTTACAATCTATAGATATAGAGTTATGGTTTATTGTTTGTGAAGGACCTTATGAGTCTACCAATATAGATGAAGCAACCAGTAGAAATAGACCTAAAATTAGAAGTGAATTGAGTGTTCAAGATAGAATCAATCTCTCTTTGAATGCTAAGCCCATGAATGTATTGTACAATGCCCTAGATGCAAATGAATTTACTAGAGTAAAAGGGTGCAAATCGGCCAAAGAGGTATGGGACAAGTTGAGAGAGATTTAGGAAGGGAGTGACAATATTAGAGAGTAAAGGAAATCTATACTTGTTGCCCAATATGAATCTTTCAAAATGCATGCTCATGAGAATATTGACAAAATGTTTGGTAGATTCAATGATATTACTAAAGATCTTGAATTGCTTGACAAGGTATACACTTTGGGTGAGAAAAATAGAAAAATTTTAAATGCCTTGCCAAAAGAATGGGAAAATAAAGTTACCGCTATAGAAGAGGTACAAGATTTAAATTCTATGTCTATTGAATCTCTTGTGAATTCGCTGACCTCTTATGAGTTGAAGTTAGAATAAAAAACACAAGATGATGAGGAAGCAATGATCAAGAGAGGTATAGCATTCAAGGCCTCACAAGATGATGATGAAGATGTGGAGCTAAATGACATGGTAAGGACATTGAAGAAACTTCTAAATAAAAGGAGTTCTAGAGGAGGAAGAGCAAGTAATGATGGAAGTCAAAAATTCAAGAATTTCAAAATTACTTGGGATGAGTGCAATTTGGATGAAGAAATGGAAGAAGAAGAAGAATCGACTCAAATGGCACTTATGGCCTTTGGAGATGATGAGGTAAACTCTAATTCCTCTCTTAGTGATGAAGATGATGATGATGATATGCAAATTTTTATGATCAAAATGCATAAAAGTTTGAAAGAATCTTATGCCAAGAACAAGGATTTGAAAATAAAAATAAATGCTTTATTGGAAGAAAATTCTAGACTTTTTCAAGAAAATAAGAGTTTGAGAAAAGACAATGATGATTTGAAAAAGTACAAAATTGATTTTGATTGCAAAAAATGATTTGAAAAAGAAGTTGGAAAATAAAACAAAGTTTTATAAAAAAAATGTTGGAGGAACAAAATCTTTTAAAGAAAAGAATTAATGATTTGAATGCATCTCTCCAAAAGAAGAAACAAAATGTTTTACAAAGAAAAGGAAAACATATTTTACATGGCCAAAATGATTTTATTATTTCAAGAAAAAGAGGAACTAGATTTATTAAACCTATCTTTGTGAATGATTCTAGTATTATGTGTCATTTTTGTTGTCAATTTGGACATATGCAAAATGATTGCTATGTGAAGAAAAATATAAGAAAAAGTATGAAATCCATGTGGGTTATCAGATCATGTTGTATTAATCCTCAAGGACCCTATAATGAAAGGGTACCAAATGGAATTTCTTATTCTTAGGTACCTTTTGAAGATTTAATCCAAGAAGTGCTCAATGGATGATCCAAATAACTCTTGGAATTGATAGCACAAGAAGCATGATAAAGAAATAGAGGTGTAAGTTTATGTATTTTTGAAAGTTTAGACAACCAATGAGGGGGAGAAATTTTTTATTCAATGGGGAGTTAATATGCTTTTTGATTGATGGCAAAAGGGGAAGAAATGTTAGATGATTTTCTAAAATATTAGATGATTATGATTTTCTAAATCATTTTATCTCTTATTGAGGGGGAGTTTCTCTCCTTTCCATTGTAAAATCATCATTTGGTTTGTCATCATCAAAAAGAGGGAGATTGTTGGAATTGATCCTAGATTTTGATGATAACAAAACAAAATGATGATTTGGACTAATGTTTTTATGTGAGAATTATGTTAGAACATGTCCTTGATTCATTGGAAAAGAAAAGAAATCAATTCAAGAAGAATTGAGAATGTTTTAACTTATCGAACGCTTGAAAGCTAGTACCAGACGTCCGATAAAGATTGAGAACTCTCAGAAGAACTACTGTCGGACACTCAAACTGAAGTACCAGATGTCCGATAGACAGGGAAAGTATCGGACACTCCTATCAGACGCATATCATCATCACCGGACGTCCGATCGAATTAAAGAGGAAATCCAAACTCTCTGTCTAGCTTCGGACGCAGACTCCACCGAACGCAGAAGAATGTACTGGATGTCCAACAGGTAAAGGTTCAGATGTCTGACAGAGGTTCAGACATTCAAAAAATAGCCATATTTTTTACCGTTGAAGAGTTTTTTAAGGCCATTTCTCATACTCTATAAATACCCACAAGTTCAAGAAGATAAGGGACTTTTGCCTACATGAAATACAAGCTTTCAAGTGAAATATTTGGGTAGAAATATTCTTTATTTGTTGTATAGGTGTGAAAAAAGTGGGTATTGTGAGGTTACTCATTTTGAGGAGTAAAACTGATACGAACTACATTAATAAGTAACGCAACCCGCACATGAAGAACGTAGGACCTACGATTTTGGTAAACAAAATTGAAAACACACAGCAGAAGACCTTCACCCGTTGAGCACTTGGACAATGAATTGGCATAATGGTAGAAGACACCACAAGTCAACGTGATCTTGAATTGATAAGTCAATGAACCCTTAAAGAACTCTCTAAGGTATTCAAGTCGTTTCAAGGAAGCAAGAGAGGTGTAAAACACTCAAAGTAATTTTGCTAAATAATTCTTCTATTAAAATTGAAATAAGAGTGGCTTATTTATAGCCAACAAGACTCAAAAATCCTAATCAAACAAGGAGACTAAAATCGGCCAGCCTAGCATAGGAAACCTGTGACAGCCCCACTTCTCCCTAGGGCGAACCCTAGGGTATCGGCGGACTGCCTGCCCAGCTCTCGCCAGGACTCGATAGCTAATATAAACCAACAACTCACAACTTACAAAAACTAAAACTTCCAAATTCAAAAGTCAACCAACATATATACATAAGTTTCACACCACCATTCCAACTTAAAACATAACAGGGTATTTAAGGATACAAAATCAACCTCTAAACTTATCCATGATAGGGTTTTGCTAGTACATTCTCCCTTAAACAAAAGTACAACAAAAACTTAAACTGCTTGCACGTACTTCCAATCCTAAGCTCAAGCAAATCCCCCTGCTAATGAAAACAAAAGGGAAAAATAGGGTGAGTTAAAAGCCCAGTGATGTTCCAAAAGACAGGCATGCAAAATAGCAATTAGCACATTTGTACGACAAAGATTCTGATAAACAATCACACTAGCACATTTGCAATAAAATTTGGAATTTAAAGTATAAGTACAGAGATGATCATAGTAGCACTGTCAACCAGGAGATGGTGCCTATGCACTACTCAAGCTGCTCGACTCGGAGATCAGTGCTCACGAGGAGTTCAGCACTCAAGCTTCTCTTACTGGAAGATCAGTGCACAAGGATCACTTAAATAACAATTTAAATATAAAAGGATACAGATGGCTCTCAGGAGCCAAGTTCCACAGCAGCAACTTGATCCAAGTCCGTTGACACTCCGTCAACCAAGGAAATGCAAGAATTAATGTCCAGTAGAACCCCACTCATCAGCCATACCCGTTCACCCATTCTCCCACCTTACCGGGCCCGAACACCAACACAGGAGGTAATACTCGAGTATACCAAAAACAAGAAACAGGATCTAGGGGCATCATTAGTCTCCTCGACCAAGCCCTAACTGGCTCGATTCGACCAATGAGCCGATGGGGTGGACTCCGATCACGAGTCCCAGGAACTGATAACAGGATTAGCCCTTGTGATATCACACAAGTGGCCATTTCACAGGCACAGGTAAACAAGCTTCTAAACAGATTAGTCGATGGGACATCACCCAAACGACTCACAGATCAAATATAGACAAGGGCCAAATCCACAAGTATCATGATATCAAGGATATATATAGTTCAAGCAAAGGAGATCGAGTGTGATAAAGTACACACTCGTCTCGATCATAATAACATAAGAGAGTGTTCATGCTAACAGATTTCAAGTAGTTCACATCATCAAGTAAGTCAAGATCAGATAATCCAACTAGTCACATTTAACAAGTAGACAAACATTGGAACACTCACCTTTGTACCCAAAACAACTTTAAGTATCTACTCCGAGATTCCCTTCATCCACCGTCAAGGCCTAATAACAAGCAAATAAGAGACATTTAGGTTTGGCTATCCCAAACTCAGGTCAACTAAAATACACATCCTAATCGTCACTTAAATCGCTAATCCAAATCGTCACAATGTATCAAGTTCAAATCAAGGGTGTATAACAAGGGAAAATGTCATGTTTACAGGAGAATAATTAGTCAAGTAGGTTATGGCGCGGGAAAAAGGGCATAATAAACCAAGAAAAGTGGAAAGTGAAGAATGAAAGTTCACAAGTGATGATTTAAGGGTTACAGCTTTGCCGCCCTTCAGAAATTGGATCATAAATGTGTCCAAACTTATCGGATTGGGGCGTACTTTATGGATTTTCGAAGCTAAGACATAGGCCTATAACTTTTATGAAGAGGTCAAATATGAAATCATGCTTAATCATAGTCAGAATGGCAAATCTCAGAGAAGCAAGAAATCTGTCGGAACAATTTCAGGCTGGTCGAACAGTCTCGGGAAAACAGTCATAACTCGACGTAGAAAAATCGAAATTGAGCTCCGTCAGCGGCGTTTAAAACTAGGTTCATAGGGATTTCTAACGGTATAAGGCTTGGATGCTAATTCATTTTCTACAGGCAACAGTAACCTCGGGAAGTGGGATGTTTTTCATTTCTGATTTCCTGCGAAGATTCAGCCTTGGTGCAAACTTCATCTATTACCTCTTTAAAGTTAATCCATCACTTAACATGGTGTTTAACATGCTAAAATAGCAATTAATTTCATCATTGAAGCATCACAAGACATCAAGCAATTTATCAAACACTTGGCGGCTAACGAATGAAACCTAAACTCATGTAAGCAAACACAAGATTTCCTTCCATGATTTTCCTCTTCAAACACCCACAAGCCATTAATCACACCTTAACTAACATTCTCCTTGAATTCAAGGTTCATTAAAGCATAAATAAATGAGAATTTACCTTGCTAGAAGAGTGAGAAAATCCACCCAATAACTTCCCTCCTTGCAACTAAGATTGGTGATTAGGAAGTAACCTAGCCTAGGGTTTCACTTGAAGTTGTGTTTCTTCACTAAAAATTGCTAGAATTTAGCTTAGGGTTTAGTGTTTTTCTCCTTGAAGTGGCCGGCCAAGAGAGAGAGAAAAGAAGAGGGAATTTTGCTCAAATTTTTGAATTGAAAGGTTTAAATAGAAGTCTTAAGTCAAGGGGGTTATGGGATGGTTGACATGTGGCTTGATCTTGGCCAAGAATTGGGTTAATGTTCTAGGAAATTAGCTTCTAATCCCTCAATTAAAATGTAACCTACTTAATGCCACATAAATTTTATGCATTTGGCTACATAAAACACTAAAATGAAATTCCAAATTAATGTCATGCTATGCATACAAAATAAAGTACTTGAAGGAGAATAATGCACTTAAGGCTTTCAGGGTGCAATCAAGCCATTTTTCATTTTCATCATCATTTTTTTTTCTGGGTTCGCACAAAACCGATTTACAAAATGACATGGAAATCTAGGGTTTGTTTTAGGAAACTACCAATAAACCTCAAACTAAAGCATCTAGGAAACTAAATCTAACTTACTAATTAGGAAATAACATGAAGGCATTCGGCAAGGCCTTGTTCACACCTAGCCGTTGCTTTATTGGACAAACAAGACTTAACTAACAAATGAAAATAAATTCTGTAGGCATGACCGTTAGACATGGGCACGCCTAACTGGTACCAACGCTTCTGTCCAACAGCACCTTAGGCGTGACCACTTGGCGTGGGCACGTCTAACTAGTGTCAACGCTTCTGGTCATCGACTGAAGTTGCATTCCTTAGACTCGATGAACCCTCATGAACACTCAGCAATGTGACACAAGGTAGTGATTGATCCTCCAAGTTGTTAAGTGGTTTGACACTCTCTTGAACATCACGAACCAACATGGCCAATTCTTCCTTGAGCCTTTTAGCTCATGCACGCGTCATTGGGCCGTGAGGGACTTGAAGTGAGCTTGAAGATTGACCATTCCATGACTCGACCTCCTTTGTGCTGGGATGATCCGCATCCGCATCATTCCCCTCCTCTTGAGAAGGATTTGCCCTCAAATCTTGTTCATCCTCTGCAAGAAATGGACTAAGGTCAGAAACATTAAAAGTAGCAATAACTTGATACTCACCAGGCAGGTCTAGACAGTAAGCATTGTCATTAATGCGTTCAAGGACTTGGAATGGCCCATCTCCTCTTGGTAGCAACTTGTTACGACGTTGGGCTGGGAATCTCTCTTTCCTCATATGCAACCATACCCAATCGCTTGGTTCAAAGATCACACGACGATGCTCTTTATTGGCTTGCTTGACGTATTGTGCTGTGCGTTGTTCAATATTGAGCCGCACCTTCTCATGAAGGCGTTTGACCAAATCAGCCTTTTTAGCTCCATCTAAACTAACATGATCCTTCGCAGGCAAAGGCAAAAGATCAAGTGGAGTCAAAGGATTAAAACCATAAACAACTTCAAAAGGTGAAAATTGAGTTGCACTATGAGTAGAACGATTGTAAGCAAACTCAACATGTGGTAAACACTCTTCCCATGTCTTAAGATTACATCTAATTATAGCACGTAAGAGTGTAGACAAGGTGCGGTTGACAACCTCAGTTTGGCCATGAGTTTGTGGGTGACTAGACGTAAAAAATAACAATTTAGTCCTAAGCTTTCCCCACAAAGTTTTCCAAAAGTAGCTAAGAAATTTCACATCACGGTCAGATACAATAGTACGTGGAATACTATGCAATCTAACAATTTCTTTGAAGAACAAATTAGCTACATGTGAAGCATCATCAGTTTTGTGACAGGGTATACAATGTGACATTTTTGAAAATCTGTCAACAACAACACAGATGCTATCATTTCCCCTCTTAGTCCTAGGCAACCCCAAAACAAAATCCATAGATATATCAACCCAAGGTTCCTTAGGAATAGGTAAAGGAGAATATAAGCCAAAAGGTTGAAGTTTAGACTTAGCTTTGTGGCAAGTGACACACTTAGCCACCACACATTCCACGTCACGCTTCATCCTTGGCCAATGAAAATGTTCTTGGAGAATGGCAAGAGTTTTGGCAACTCCAAAGTGCCCATCAACCCTCCTCCATGTGATTCCCTCACAAGCAACAAACGAATAGAACAATTAGGTATACAAAGCTTGTTGAGATAAAATAAGAAACCATCATGAAAATAGAACTTACCATTCGATATTGTTTTACTTGGTGAACTTACCAAGGCCGAAAAATCTTCATCTTTCTCATATAATTCCTTGATAAACTCAAGTCCAAGCAATTTAGCATCAAGTACAGTGAGTAAAGAATGTCTACGTGATAATGCATCCGCTACAACATTAGACTTTCCTATTTTATACTTGATAACATAAGGAAAGGTATCAATGAATGCAACCCACCTAGCATGCCGCTTGTTAAGCTTATGTTGAGATTTAAGGTGATTAAGTGACTCATGGTCAGTATGGATTACAAATTCTTTAGGTCTAAGATAGTGTTGCCACGTCTCTAAAGACCTAACCAATGCATACATTTCCTTATCATATGTCGGGTAATTCAAGGCT